>OX101756.1:144046982-144711170 GCA_944452675.1 Tachina lurida | reverse complement strand
ATTGTCCAAGTGCCAATTTTCAATTTACAGGTTTGTGAGTCATACGGCCACAGTTTCAAATTCAAATTACAATATGCTGTATAGACGACTGGTGGTACCCAAATAAAACTGCCGTCCGATGACAACAAAGCTTGCGTATCACCCAGGTAATCACCAGCATTGCCTGCACTATTCAATAGAGTGATATCGGGTTTCCATATTTCACGTGATCGTAAATGAATCGTAGTTATATTATCAAAATATTCAGAACGCCATGTGCGGCCTCCGTCTTTCCAGCCCTAAAAGTTTTAAAATTTGAGAAACATGAATAGATGCAAGGCGAATTTGCCTTGAATAGATGTCTAAACTTTTTTCCAATCACTTACAAGGGTAATCCATCCATGCAACGTCATTTTGCCGTCAATTTCATCGATGTCTATATATCCAATCGATAAAAATATTGTTATATTTGTCCTTTGTGTGGGTGTTGCCATGGGATGCGCCGTGCTATCATAATTTGTAAATAGTTGAAGATGCAAACGATCCAGTGTGGTGATATTGTACGAGTCATTGCTGTCACCATTATCGTCGCACACGATTGTGAATTGGGCTAATGTAATTTTTCAATAATACCTTTTTTTAAATAATTCCATATTCACCATTAATATCAATAAAGTATGCAACTTTATTTTCATAGTATATAGGCCAAAACGACAATAATATGTACAACAACATAAGTTAGGTTAGGTTAGGAAGGGTAGAGCTAAAAACGCACCTCCACTGGGTCCCTTGTGATTACAACAACATATGTTTGCAATAATATTCTATAATGGATGGGCCGCTTAAGAGGTGTCTAAAGACAAAAATTTTGCAGTTAGCATGGTGAAAATGGTCCGGAGCACCAGTTTTATATAGCAGGACACATTTAAAATTCTCCTATTTCCCATAATGATAATAAAATATAAATTTTTTCCAAATTAATTTTTCGAGAGTCCCAAAATGATTTAAGGAATGTTTTGTTATTTTTTACTCACTGATAATGTTAAAAAACCATATAAACCGACAAAAATACGATAAAAAAAATTAAGAAATAAAATAAAACCGACAAAAATACGATAAAAAAAATTAAAAAAGAATAAAAACCGGTTTCTAAACTCATTAAACAATCAAACCCTAACCAGCCCAAAAATCTGTTTTTCAGAAAAAATCGGTTCCAAACCGGTTTAGAGGTTTGAAAATCCGTACCAAATATGAAAAACCGGCTCCGAACCGGTTAAAAAATAGACTATGTTTGACGCTGATAATGTGGCTTTCCATTGGCGAAAGAGTTTTCAAAATCGGCTTGGGCGTGAAAGCTTAGCAAGCAAACAAACAAACTCTCTTTCACATTTATAATCAGTGCTGCCAGAATGATGATTTTTATCATATTTTTGATGATTTTTGGACCAAAATATGATTTTAAGATTTTTGTTCTCGAATGATGATTTTTAATTTTGCAAATTATGATTTTTACTTTCAATACAAACATGCATATGTATGTACAATTTTCTTTGTTGTTCTAGAATGTTTATCAATAGCTACACCTATAAAGAAAACATTTTTGTTCGAGAGGGGCAGAGAGCACATTTAAAAAAAAGAAGAAAACGTCACTTTACAAAAAAAGTCATGTTAGAGAAGTGACGAAAAATCGGTCCGGAATATATTCAAATCTTGCACAAATGTATACCAAATCGTTTAAAAGAAGTCATTCGTAGCCAAGGAAAAGCAATTTGCCACTAAATTTTAGAGTATAAAACAACTGTACATCAGTGATGCAAAATGTGACACTATTGGGCCATTTGTGGCACTTTTAGATGTTTGTGGCCCTGTGTTACTCTCTAGGATATTTTAGCCCTTTCAGCTAAAAATTCAACTAATTCCTTGAAACCTTTGAGTACACTTTTTAATTGAGTTTCTTCGTTTTAAAAACTACTTTTATTTTTTGAAGATTTTTATTTAGACTGGTTTCCAAAATCTGCCACAGATTATGTTTTGAGTGGGGAAACCAATAGTATTATACCACTTGCTATTAAACTTTTTCAAAAGGAAACAGAACAAGTAAATAGGCAATATCGCAAGTTCCAGAATTTAAAAAGCTCAAAGATTTAAGTAGAAGTAAATTTTGCAAGGATTTCTACCATTAAAAATTGTTTATGTAAACTTTTGTATACAAATATATACAGAATTATTCAAGGAACTCTTTCTATTCACCAATACTCAGCAGGACTGAAAATTTATATTGAAATCAACAATAAAATTTGAAAATGCGCTTTTGTTTTCAATATAAATTTTCAGTCGAGAGTTTTCTTTCGATATTGTGAAACAGGGCATAATAGAAGAAATCGTCGTCATGTAAAAAATACTGTGTCATATTTAATACAATTAAAAAAATTAATGAAATCTAGTTCTAATAATTGTTATGATGAAAATATTTTAAAACTTAACACAAAAAAATGCTTTTAAACAGGGGTAAATGGAGGAACTATTGGACTAAGAATTTAGAGATTATGTTTAATAAAATTATAATTACATAAATAATGTTTTTTTAACTAAAATTTAGTTTTTTAAGCAACATACATGCATACATATAAAATATGTATTTACTTTAATTTAACAAAAAATACTTTAAAAAATTTTAACTTTTGTCGCTAAGTTCTGTTTTTGCTCTAAACAAAATAAATCACATATTATTAATACATACTTTTGTCTCCATTTAAATTAAAAGATTATAGTCGAGTACATTAAAAAATTTTTTTGGCCCTATCAATGGTATTTTGGCCCTTTTAAATCGTTAATTTGGCCCTAAACTAAAAAAGCCAAAATGCATCACTCCTGCCTTATATGGTAAAAACAGTGGTAATGTCGAATACTTATTTTGTTCGAATTTCTTAACTAATTTTTCATTAAATGTAATTTTTATATAAGTTACTTTAATGATCTAATTTTTTTATTGAATTCAATTTGAAAATGCTTTCCAAATTCTTTTTGTAAAATAAGCTAGTAAATACCTTTTTATTGATGAAAACAAAATAAAATTGGTGTACGTCGAATAGTTTTGTTTGTCCACTGTAAATATGTCAATTGTTACTTTTATTATTTGAAAAAAAAAAAATTTGACTTGTGATGATTTTTTTCTTCAAAATATGATTTTCTTTCCGACAAATGATGATTTTCTACGCAAAACTTCTGGCAGCCCTGTTTATAATATTAGTAAGGTTATATTTGTTGTATACATAAATGGTATAACTTTATTAATCAGATCTCGGACCATTTATTTATTTAATTATTAAACATACTATGAAAATTTACTTTGGTGTTGCACGAATATGGGCGGAGTAACTAGACCATATGCCCAAGATGTTATTAACAGTATTTTCAAAAAAGTTCCGTGACTGACTGTACGACCTTTGCCTTCACATAGGAAGTAGCAACGTGGTTGTTAAAGAAATTCCACAAAAAAACGCAAGATTATACGGTTATCCGTGGCAGATCAGTCAACCAGTGCGAGCGAGACGAAGAACTCTCGAAGGCCCAACAACAGAAGTAAGCCTGACCGCACTTAAGAAAGAGCTGCTTAACCACTGATCTCGGACCATATTTTCCATTTATTCATTAATTTTACTAAGGCTGTTAAACCTTTAACAGTCCGCTGTTAACTGCGAAATGGTCTCTGCAAACTTTTTGGGTTTTGTCTCTGCTAGTTACATTTAGATTTAGCATGAAACACATACATACATACATACGTAGATAAATTGCACTATTCCTTTTTCGTCCACTATTCATCCTGCAGTTCAGCGTTACCATATATATTTTTAAAAAAACTTCCTAAATCTGAAAAAAAAAACTTTTTTTTTCCAAAACAAAAACTTTTTTCTACAAAAGTACCAAAATTTAAAAAAAAACAGCTGATCGATATTCTTATGTGAAAATTAATGAAAATGGTAAAGCTAACTGAGCCTTTAGACACTGTTGCAGTAATAAGGGAGTGAGAAAATATAAGATCGTTTTATTGCATACAAACATTACTTAATATTTTCATTCAATATACTGCAAAAGTTCAATTATGGACATATTTATAAAAAACTTGAAAAAACTTTATATTTTCAAAAAACTTTTTGGCATCTCAAAAAACTTCCAAAAAAAGGGAAAACTTGACAAATGGTAACGCTGCTGCAGTTTTACATTACATGTATGTATGTAATTATATATAGTGGACCTTATGGGCAATGGAAAAGGCGAACAGTTATAGTTTGTTCACGTGAAACTTAGGTATTTTGTATGAAAAAAAGAAAAATTTCACGTTTCACTGTTCACCTTTTTTTCCCCGATAAGAGGGATTATGACATACATACATATGTATATCAATGTAAACTGAATTCTGGAGAGAAAAATAAACTCATACTTTTAAATACATATGAACATATTTATGTAAGAGTGCTTGTTATTTTATTGTGGTGTACATATGTATGTATTTTGAATACATAAGTAGCTACAAATTATTTTTTAAGATTCCGAAATAAAATTATTCAAGTCCCTATCCAGACTTAAAATTTTTGTTGCAGCAATTCATGAGTTTATGGGTGAGAGAGGTGAGAAGATTGGGGAGGGGTACACAGTTTCACATGATATAAATATAGAAAGTACTTCCATTCTCTCATTTTTTCTTGACATTCACCTTCTGACAAGGATAGGTATTCTGAAGTTTCCAGTAAAATCGTGCTACCGTATTAATTTAATATTTCCTCTCTGTTTCCTGTTTGTTTGAAAATTGTATTGAAAAATTATTTCAGAAGTTTTTTTTTATAAATTCAAACAATTTAAAAAAAAAAATCTTGATGATAAATGTTTTATTATCTTGAAAAGCAATGAAATGCATTGTAAATGTATTGTTGTGCAACTTTTGTTAAGATAATTAAAAAATTTTATGGGGGAAGACTTATATTTTTTACGATATGGGAACATTTTTTTTATTTCTCTCAAAAAACAAACTTCAAAAATACTTATTTTTTAAAAACAAAGAGAGAATGGAAGTACCTTCTATATTTATATCATGCAGTTTCATGTGCTCGGCAATTCTGTTTTGTTTTGAAATTCTCACTTGTTAATTTAAATGTATTTGATGTTTTATTTTATATACATATAAGTATATTCTTTCTTCAGTTATATGAAAAACTCAAAATATAACAAAAATTTAATAGATTTGTTAATTTTTCAGGGAAACTTGTGAAATCGAATTTTTTAATACATAATTTCCAAACTAGAATTTCCTAATGTGGACACTTATGCAATTTCAAAGCATAATTTAAAAAAACTGCAAGTCTGGGGGCAAATCACAGCATTCGATACGACTCGTAATTTAAGAATATTTGAATAGAGTTTATATAGAAATATTTTTAAATTACGAGTCGTATCGAAGGAACTAGACTGAGTAGTAGCTAGGTAATAAAGAGATAAGATTGTAAAAAAAATATAAATGATAAATACAAGAAGAGATGTATGTATATACACTTCTGTATGTGTGTACATACATGCATACATACATGTACATGTACATATCGCACACTAAATTATACATAGTCACAACTCAAAAAATTGTAGACGTTCAGGGGTACCAGTAATTAACAAAAAGAAAAACCTCTACTGACTGTTTATGATTTAAAATGTGATATGTATATGTGTATGTATGTATGTAGATATTTTATTTTATAGTTTTAGAGACGCGCTGCGTCGCTGATAATTATAATCACCTGTTCGCAATAAAATGAGCATCTGATATTTAACCTAAACAATGTAATGATAAAAATATATGTGTGAATACATACTTACTTAGTAGCAGAATCATCCCACTCGAGTATAGGAAGGGGAAAACTGAGGAGATTAGTGACAAGAGGTACACCACAGGGAGGAGTTTTATCACCTCTATATGGGCAATAAACAAATTTGAAGCGTATAAATCATCGTACCCAGATGGTATTTTTCCGGCATTGTTGAATAATGTCTAAGAGCTCGTACTACAGTCTCTGGTGGGTATCTTTAAGATATGCGTAATCAGTAGTGCGATTCACTAACTTTCTTTAACGTTAATCGCATCGTTAAAACAATTATAACGAAAATTTATCGTATTTGCTATTCAGTAACATTTTTAACGATATTCGATGTAGGTTAATGCCAGCTGTGTCGTTATTTAAGCGACAATAATAAGTTAATAAGTAACTTAAAAATAAGTTACAGAATGACACAATCGTTATTGCAGTCGACAAAATGTATACACAAAAATTACGATTATCGGAACGTTAAAAGTTACTGAATCGCACCACAGGAGGTTTATACCGAAAGGATGGAGAGAGGTTAGGGTCATCTTCATACCCAAAGCGGGTAAAGCAAGCCATTCAAAGCCGAATCATTTCAAGCCAAACAGTCTCGTCGTTTATATTGCAAACATTAGAACGACTGATTGATCTGCATCTGAGGAACACAATTGATACCCGCGTCATTAGTGGCGCTCAGCATGCCTATCGAAAAGGCAGGTCTGTTGAGAGTGCGCTTCATGACGTGGTTGGTGTTATAGAGAGAGGACTGCAGCACAAGGACTACACACTGGCTGCATTCTTAGACATCGAGGAAGCCTTTAACAACATCTATACTAATGTATATATTAGGGAGTCGTTGAAAACACTTGGAGTTCACAAATTTCTAGTGGAGTGGATAGTTATCATGCTTAGTAGCAGAATCATCAACTCGAGTATGGGAAGGGGAAAACTGAGGAGAAGTACACCACAGGAAGGAGTTGTATCACCTCTATTGAGGTTATTGACAATGAACGCAATTCTTATGCGTTTTGACAGTAGCGGAAATAATATTGTTGCATATGCAGAGGACGTGGTTTTAATGGTAACGGGAAAGTATCAGTGAAGTAATGCAGTCGGCGTTGAGCCATCTTTCCTCCTGGGACAGCATTAAAGGATGGGGAGTCAACCCATAGAAAACCGAGCTAATCCCCTTTACCAGGAGATACGAAGTAGAAAGCTTTGTACTACACAAAATGGGAGGGGTGAAGCTGATACTAGCAGAGGGAGAAAAATATCTGTGTTTTCCTAGATAGCAAGCTTTCTTGGAAAAGGAACACGCAGGAAAGGCTAAAGAAACTGTATTTACACATCGGTTGTCAGACCGGTTATTTCCAATGGTTGTGCGGTATGGTGGATGGCATTGATGAAGGAAAGTCACAGGAGATTACTAGCTAAGGTTCAAAGCTGTGCCTCGCTGGACATCACAGGTGCTCAGAGGAGCACTCCTAAGGTTGCGTTGGACGTAATTTTTCATCTTCTTCCTATAGAGGTCGTTGTGGTGGAAACGGCGTCTAGAATTCAACTTAGACTCGTAGAAATAGGTTTGGTGAGGACAGGAACAACAGGTCACACATCAATCTTAAATGAGATCAGTTTTAGTGATCAGGGATCCGTAACCCATGGGTTCGCTAAAATTGATTTTAGTAGAACACCCTCACTGGTAATTGCGTATAGAGACTATTGGGTCAAATACGATAAGCTATATGAGGTTAGTGCGGTCTTTACAGACGGAACAAAAATAGGGGAAACCACAGGGACTGGTGTCTATATCTTGGGAACGAACATTCGTAGTTCTTTCAGACTGCCGAATGAATGCAGCGTTTTCCAAGCTGAGATCTGGGCGATCCTCAGGGCCACGGAACTAGTGGCCAGGAATGTAGCTGAAGGTGAGAAGGTAGCATTCTACGTCGACAGCCAGGCAGCGCTAAAAGCTTTGAAGGGACACAATATCAAATCGAAACTTGTTGGTGACTGTAGGAGAGCCATCAACTTGCTTATGGACAAATATATCCACAGAGTGTTGAGGGAAATGAAATTGTCGATGATCTGGCAAGAATAAGGTACGCGTTAGATGAGGGAATGTGTGACAGATCGGTGAAATTGCAGATAGGTCATTACTATAGGGAACTCAGTAATTCGGTAGAAAGCAGGACCAACATTTCAAGGCGAAGTAGGGAGGATTGTGGAGTGTCGAGGGCTATGTGGCCAAAACTTGACTCAGGAAGATCCCAACTGCTACTGGACATGAATAGGAAGGCGATGCGAATCTTTATAGGCGAATTGACTGGTCACTGCTCGGTCAGAGGAAGAACCAGCATTTGGGAAATTGGCACTCCAGATTTCTGTAGGATGTGCGGGAATGAAGAGGAACCAGAAACCATTGAACATATTATCTGTAACCGCCCGAAGTTGCAACGTCATAGGCTTAGATGGCTGAGCAGACGTTTCCATGAGAGCATTACTGATATCGGGAAGTGTAAACTGGAGGATATTAAAGGGTTTCATCATGAGAATTCAGTGGCTTAATTGACGGATAAAAGGGCCATTTCTGGGTACAAATGGGGACAAATATTACTTTTAATGGGCAATAGAAGGGAATCACAATGTACTCAATTTGATCTCCGAGTGGAGGTGCGTTTTTGGCACCACCCTTCCTAACCTAACCATACGAACTTACGTACTAGTGATGTGCGAATATTCGTATTCCTATTAGAATTTCCAAATTTTCGGCATTTTTAAATACATATTCGTATTCGCCAAATTTAGGAGAATATTAAAAAAAAATTAATAAATGCTTAATGCCTCAATTGCGTTCGACAATTGTGTCGTCTTGTCTATGGACGGAAAAAAGTCGCAGTTGTGATTCTTTAAGACAATTATTATTTATTGTCTGTGCTAAGAGGTTCGTGTATATGCTTTACGCTTTTGCTCCAACCCAATATGTGTATATACCTACTATTTTTTCATATGTTTTCCAAATTATTGTATGTATAATATTTAAAACATTTATTATTCGACATATTGTCATATTGTATAATATTTTAATTTAATTTTTATGTTTTAAAAACATGGCAATAATAATTTTATTTTTCATTATATCATAGACAACAACCATTTTTTTGAAGAAAATGATTTAGAGAATTCAAAACCAAACACTAAAAAATATTTTCAAACAAAAACATTCTACATCTTCGTAATGAGCTGGGGCATTAGTGTAGAAGAAATGGAAATAACAATATGGAAATGAGTTTTTTTTTATGAATATGTATTAAGAATATTTAAAAATAATAATGTGGTCATAAGTTTATTATGTACATATCGTCGGTTGCTTTCTGGTTTGCTGCAGACATAATGTATTTTGAATATACTGTGCCGCAAACCAGAAACCAACCGACGATATGTATGTATGTATGTGCATATGTACTTGTATAGTTGTGTGTATGTATTAAGAATATTGAAACGAAAACCATGGCAACAGTTCGACTACAATTTGTCCCTAGATTGTTTGGTATAAGTGGGGTTTATGCAAAAAGTAAAAAATTAAAATTTGTCATGTTAATTTATTGCACATACATTTTTGTTTTGTTGTTATGTAATTTAATGACCACCATTTAAATTTTTTATATATTTATTTTTATTAAATCTAATGTACGCAAACAGGAGTATGAAGTTCTTTTTTGCTTTTTCATGCATATTTCATTTTGCAGATGTAATTAGAGCCCCAATTGAAAAGTCGTATTCGCGACCTTATGCATAACATATATGTATTATGTACATATACATATATGTTATGCATTTATTCTTTTTTAATTTTGTATTTTGATCAGCACGAATTTATAAGCACTCTACCTACAAAGCTTTATTGAATCAAATTTAGCTTCCGTTTCAATTTATTAAAACATGTACATATGTAATTAGAATAAAAAGCTGATGTTCATAACTAATATCTAGTCTAACATTATCCAGTTTTAAAAAGACGAAAAAATATGAGAAATAAAATATGTACATATTTTAATTTTGAAACTAGAATAAATTCATATGTACATACATATGTATGTATGTATCTATGTATGTATGTATGTATGTATGAATTTGTATATTTTTACGTATACGTAGAAGTTTTAAGATATTTTTTACAAGGTGTTAAATTTTATAAAACTTGTAAACAAAGTTGCTTTCTATTTTATAATTATTTTCAACCAACCCCAGGTAGCATTTTGTATCATAATCCAATCGTTTCCGAATCAGCTTACGGGAAAAATAACCGTATATGAGCTCATTTTTCGATCATAAATGATACTCCCGTTGTTAGAAAATGGTACCCTACAGATGAATCATACCAAAGAATCAGTTATGATACGATTTGCTGATTATTTTTGAGCAATTTTCATATTAAATCATTTAAATCACCTCTTTGCGGTTTGTATGATGTTCCTCTATTTTCAAGATATCATTATTTGATCATATAGATGAATCATAAGTGAATCCTCTTTCAATCGCCCAAGTGATAAATCACTTTTTAATCATCAAAAGCGATCTGTAGAGAATCATATAAGATATTTCTGCCAAAAATGATCACCCAAATGCTAGCTGGGACATGATATATTACACCTGCTTATGTGTATGTAAATATGTATGTATGGAAGTGTTTGACTAACTTATACCTGTTTACTATAAAAAATAAATAAATATAGAATTCCTTCTTGGGATCACATTTAAATACATACATAAATATGTACATATAAGTATTTAAGTGATACCTATTAATATTTGAGCTTTTTGCACTATTGTCCATTATATTTGCAAATTAATTAGTACGAATAGATGCTGCAATTATGTAGTTGCAACAAATATTTGAGATACTTATTAAAAAAATATCATATAGAGCGCCACACGCCATTTGCAGCAATAAAACTTTTAGGTTTTCTTAAAAGTTCGAAATTCTACTTGTGGCCAACGATATATGTATGTATGTAGTTTTTTTTATGTTTTACCTTTAATTTTTTAACCCGCTACCAAAAAAGGTGTGTTATAAGTTTGTAGGTGTATCTGTGTGTCTGTATGAGTCCACCTATAGGCCACTCGGCTGAGCCGAGTTTGATTTAGTTTTCTTTTTTGTTTGAAATGTGATTTGATCGAGAACGTTCATAGCTTTGTTTGAAGAAAGTCGGTCCAGCCGTTTAGAAGATATCACATCATTGAATCAGTGTGTCTTTGACGACGTAATTCCAAAATGGGCTAGACTCGGGGGTTCTTCAAATTTTTAATTTTTCTTATCTATTTTATAGTATTTAACCCCCGACCAAAAAAAGGGGTGTTATAAGTTTGTAGTGTGTGTCTGTGTATCTGCGTATCTGTGTGTCTGTCCGTGTCCACGTACAGCCGAAACCGCTGGACCGATCTTAATTAAGTTTTTTTTCTGTTTGAAAGGTGACTTGATCGAGAAGGTTGTTAACTGTGTTTGAAGAAAATCGGTCCAGCCGTTTAGAAGATATCATATCTTTTCTAGATATATCGCGGGTTTTTAAAATTTTTAATTTTTGTTATTAAATAAAGCAATTTAAAATCAAAACCCTTGTATAATAATTTGTCCAGGTTGACCAGGTTTTCCTGAATCTTAAAACCCGAAACCGGGTTTCCCATAATTTCAAATATTTGAACTATTCGAAAACCGGTTTCTGGAAAATGTCGAATAATCGATCACCCTAGTCGTCGGTTTCATGGTTATATTATAAGCCGCCGTAAGCATTGATTTTATTTATATATCTACATATGTATATGTATATAAAGAGTATAGTATACTGATCCCGAAAATGGTCATTTACAGAATTCGTTGAAAGTTTTTAATATTTTTTGAACCGACCTCAAAAATTAACTACATAGTACTGAAAATTTAAAAATAATTTGTTTGGCTGTTGCTGGTTTAAGCACGTCTATATGCAGCATTTCGTTTCTGCTTAAGAAATTCATTAGACCACTTCAAAAAAAAAAAAAAAATTGTTGAAAAAGCTAAAAAAAAAATTTAAATTTTGTTTTTGTTTTAAATAAAAGTGGGCTGCGATAAGTCGAACGTTGTCGACATTGACAAACCGGTTCTAAATTAAAAAGCGTCATACGTTAACTGTTAAATTCACAACAAAAAGTTTCATTCGATTTTAAATTCTTTTTGCCTTTCCCTACGACGTTTATACAAATAGTTCACAATGGGGTAAGAGGCAAAATAAAAGGTAGTAGGAAAAATAAAAGCGGATTCAATCAAAATCAAATAAAAATTTTTGTTGTGAATTTAAAAGTTTTTGTTTTAGACCTTTTAACTTATTTGCTCAATTCACAACCTATTGTAGGAGTCGTAGTTCGCACAAACGTTGTCGGTAATTGCTGGGTAAACATTTGTCTATAAACAATGTTTTTATTGAAATTACCAACAACTCATGTACGAACTACGATTACCACAAATGGTTGTCCGTAATTCTCAATAACATTTTGTTTTTTTTTTATAAACACATTAATTTTTTGGTTGTAGTCTACTGAGGAGTTTCTTAAGCAGAAACGGAGCGCTGCATATAGACGTGCTTAACCAGCGACAAACAAAAATTATTTAATGTCAAATAAATATATTTCGGTATGTATTTTTCAAAAATTTATCTATTTTACCGATAGTGCTAAATATGTACGTCAATGAAGAATTTGCTAACTTGTTTAGTGGCACAGACTTCATATAAATACATTTTATTTAAATGACTGTATTATTTTTAATTTTATTTTTAATGCTGCTTTTTGAAGCTTGGTTAAATATTTTTTAAACTCTTACTTCTAGACAAAAAATATTGCAAAAAGGAAAATTATTAAAAATTTTAAACGAATTCTGTAAACAATAATTTTTACGATCAGTTTACTTACTATCTAGTATAATGCTTTTTATAAGTATTAAATATGTATAAACTTGTTTACGGCTCTGTATGCTCTGTATGTATAATGTATGTATCAGAGACCTGCAACGGGTGATTGGTAAAATAATCATCCGCAATCAATATCCTAAAAAAATGATATTTTTTTGAAAAAATCAAACTTGTTCAAACACGTATATTCATTGCTAAGTTTTAATCGCTCAAGTGAGTGGAGTATTGTTGGGTGTGAATTATAATCATGCGTAGCATCATACCAATCAGTTCGGACGATTGGTATTTGGTTCGACTATGAGTGTTTTGAACAAGAATATAATGCGAAAGAAAAAATGTTCATTTTAAATCAGCATCAAGTAGTTGATGCAGAGTAAAAGCGAAAATGAAAAAAATCATTTTGTATGAATGTGGTAATTATTAAGACTCAACGCAAACTGCTGTCATAATAACAAACCAATTTTTAAGTATGTATGTGTTTGTGTAGTTAAGTTGGGTGTTTTATATCAGGGATGGTAAAATTAAAGAAACTGTCTAATAGAGCTACTCGCTACGAACTTTTTGAAAAATATTAGAGACAAAAATTTTATATACATTTCTGAGATTAATTGTTAAAAAAATGCATTTTAAAATAAAATTTGAGGAGGATTTTCAATACAAAAACTAATTTTTGTTAATTAACTTAACAAAAGTTATGTTTGAAATATTGAGCCCTATTTTCGACTTAATCGTAAGCGACAAAAACTAAAGTTTTTGGGAGAATGTTTTTTTAATATTGAAAAATATGTTTTTGTACGTAAATTATCGTTAACGATAATATGTATTTTAAAAGTTTTGAACAGGCAATTTACTACCCAAAATTTATGTTAAAAATTTTAACAGCCTTGTTTATAAAATATATGTACGTACATATTAATAAAGGTCTTTCGACAACTATCGCAAAGAAAGTTGTTAAATCAGCTCTAAATAAGCATCAAATATTTTTTGAAAACAATAAGGTTAAACTTCAAGAGGTATATAACAGGTTAAATGAGTTCCCCTTATGTAAGTTCTTTTGAAGCTTTACCGCCATATTCATAAAAAATTATTTTAGGTTTATTACAGGTTTATTTGACAAATTTCCCATTGAATTACGTCAAATAAGCGCTTCATAAACCTAAAATATTTTTTATGAATATGCCAGTTAGTTGTTAATACTTAAAAAAATTTTGCACCTTTTTTATAATTGGAACAAATACAAACCTCCAATTTTCCATCCCTGTTTGACACGTTTATGTGTGTGTGTTTTAAAATAAATTGAACGAACTTTACTACTTTGAATTTATTCAACGTCATCGCTTGTTGACGTAGAAGTTTGAATAAAACCAGTTCGAACACTCCACTTACAATTATTCAAACGATGCGTTCGTTTGTACGATGCTGATTAAATTCAACATTGAGTTTTGTTGCATGATTAAATGTGAATAAAACATTTCTGGTATAGTGAGTGAATTGATTTAAACATGTTCGATCGCTACACTCACAATCTTTCCAATGAACAGATATTACTACGACGCTGATTTTATTGAACGTTGAATGTTTTGTACGTGATTAAATGTGAGTAAAAATTTTAATGTATGAGTAAATCATCAAAAAGCATGAAATTTGCAGGTCTCTGGTATGTATGTACATATAATTAAATATGTATTTTTGAATAGCCTCAATTGATTTGAGATTTCTGATTTTCCGATAAAGTACTCGTATCTCACATTTGCTTGTATGAAATTGAAAATTTAGGATAAACATGACTATGAGAAAACATTTTTTCATTTGCAAAAATTGTGTAAAAGCTGTAAGTAACCTTTCTAGTGCATACACAAAATTTCAACAGTTAAACAAACACACTTCTTTTCATTAATGAGGTTAACAGCAACGTCATGCCAGTTCATCACGATAATAATGACTCGTCTATAGCCTTATTCTATTAAACTTCATTTATATTCATGTGTGTAGATACACGCAAACTTTTATACTTATATGGCTAGAAATGAAATATTAATAATGTTGGTGATTTCTTTTAATGCGTGTTTGAATATTTTATACTGAACTGACGACGCTAAACAAGCCAATATTTTTGGAAATACTTACATACATATGTATGTGTCTATTCCAGTATGCGATAGTTAGACATTAATCTGGAAAATTTGTTTAAAAAAAATACATATTGACGTAATAACTTCGTGCTAAGCTGAAGATAAAAATGAAAAAAAGAACGAAATAACAGAATAAATAATTATATTTACGAATGCATTTACCGATGCACCTTGGGGCATTTTAATGAATTAAGTGGCCAATATTGAAATTAGCTAAATTCGTACAAACCGCATACCATAGACCAGGGGTGCCCAAAATTTCCTTATCGAAGAGTAAACACCAATACATTTAAAGAAAAAACACACAGCCTATAGCCAAGCACATTTACAAAAAGAAATGAGCACCAAGCGCATAGGGCTTGGGCACCCTTGCAATAGACTATATACCTGTGTCAGAGGGCACATCAGAGAACAATTATCAACACTTTCCACGCCTTTCCTGATCAAAGAGCGCTGTTGCCATTACTCTGAATTTGATGATCGAACCTTGCGCAAGTGTCAGTTAAACGTTAACTTTGTTCGAACGTTAAGTTTTGAAGCGAATTAAGATTTTTCTATGTTGGTCCTGTGTTAAAAAGTGATGGATTCTGATTGTCAAGGTATGAAGCTATCCCAATTCAATTTAATGACTTTAAATTAACGTAAAAACGTAAATTTTTCAAGAAATTTGTATTCAGCAAGATATTAGTTATACGTGGATCATTTTTTATTTTTTTTTAAGAGAAGTAACACTCAGGCAATTAATGCCTACTACTATTACTAGGTGTTACCTTCTTTAGGAAAGGGATAGTGATAGAGAAGACAGGTAGGTGGTGAAGGGAGAGATAGAGGAAAGCTTCATTCTTTTACAACTCTTCTTTTTGCACGTTTTTAATAATGCAGTGTTGCAGCGCCTCCCTGATGTTAAATGAGGCGTATTAATTTTTTGAAGCTGTTTTTTGTAGCCATTTGATTGATTTTTTGACTTCGCGCATGATTCTGCTACACAACGAAGGAGGGCGCTCTGATGTTACATTAGGATTAGTATCTGCTGAAGTCGGTATAGTTCCGTGACCAGTGAATATGCTTTCATCACTTGAACTTTCCTACAACAACTGATACAAAGGGACACTAATGCACATCAGAAAAATTCGTGGTGTTGTTATTTAATGACTGTTGGATACAGGGACCTTCGTTTTTGTAGTCAACGTGCTAACTACTTCAGCCAATGAGTTTTTATTGTATTTTAATTTATGTTTTTTTTTATCATTTATAATAGATTATTTTATTAAAATATCCAAAGCAATGATAAGCTTTTATTAATTTCTTGAAATCAGCGTGATTTGACATGTCATGATTTGCAGAACACGCCCGTATCCAGCAAAAAAATAATCGAGATTTAGAAGCAATTGCTTATTAATAAAAGTCTCTAGTTATTGCATTTTAATAGCTTATTTTTCTGTTTTTGTGGTGTAGTTTAATATAACACAAAAATAAGCGCTTCGGAAGCGCGGAAAAGCATACAGTGCATCCCCTCTGCCTAACGAGGATGCAATAACATAAGCGAATGACGAAATTTAACACAAACACTACGACGTCAGTCGGCTGATTAAAGATCATCCTCTCTCGCTTACCTGTATACAAATTTTTATGCGAATAAAATTTTTACTTTGAGTTTTTATTTTTTATTTTTTAATTGAATTGTGTACAAAAATTAAAAATGTGCTTCGGTAGTTCAGTGGGTAGTGTTCTAGCCTAACATACGGAAATCCTGGGATCGACTCCTGATAAAGACATGCTTGCAGGTAGTCGAGTATTTTTGCTGAATTCAGATCACTCCGGCAGGCATGAAAGAATCACATTTTAGATCGACGTGGCAGAGCTTCTACGCGAGGAATCCCATATAAAAATCATGCAAAATTTCATGCATCGGGTAAGCGCTTGCCTAACAAAAGAGCACTTATATAGGTGCTTCCAGCGAAGCACCATTTTTTGCTGGGATAATATCGGACAATTTCCCTTAAGGCTCAGTTACCCGACTGTAATGTAAATTAACTGCAACAGTAGGCAACAGCTGATCGTTATTGTTATGTGAAAAGTAATGGGAATGGTTATAGAGATGTAATGTAACGTAAACTACTTTTCATATAAAAATATCCATCAGCTGTTTCCTACGTTGCAGTTACTTTACATTACAGTCGGGTAATTGAATCTTTATTGTTTTGAAACCTTAGTTAGTTACACCTCAAACTTGTTTCAATCAATCTTATTTTTAAATTAAACTAATAAATTGTACAAGTACACAAAAATTTAAAAAAATATTAAAGACATTTATTTAAAAAAAAGTGAAATTTATTTGCTGGTGGTTAAGCAATGTCTATATGCATTTTATTGTTGCTTTAACAGTCTCAAACCTCTTAGGTTATGCACAGTCTTTCAAAAACCATTTTAGAATTCATAAATTCATAAATAACTTTTTCTACTAAAAGGAGCATGTGTCGCGATTTTCAATGTGATATTTTTAACTATTTACATTATATCGCTCATTTACTTGAACAACGTCATAACTCAGAAATACGATTTTTAAGTTGATAGTGTACAGAATTAATTCTCATATCGTTATTCACATTGTGTAAACATTGCATACTCAACTCTTGGGAGAAACAAATTTTTATTTTTCCATTAAGGTCAATTATTACACATTAAATTTAGTTAAAAGTGGGATTTTATTAGACGTACAAAACTTTTTAGTAAGTACAATTTTAGTTTAAGCTAAAGTGGGAGATATACATATAAATTAAAGGCAAGTTTATCCTACTTGGTAAGTTAAATTAAATTTGTAATAAAGAACAACCAAATTTAAACTTCTTTTTTGTGAAACTAGTTTTTTGAGTTATAAACTTTTTCAAGTAAATGAGCGGTATGTATTTATAAATATATGCACATACATTAATAAATGCCTATACACATTTTTATTATTTGTACCCATGTATACATAAGTAAATTACAAAAAATTATAAAAATAAGTGCTATTTCTATACATTTGACCTCTGGTATTTGCAACACTGAATAGTGTTTAAAATAACAGAAGCACTCATAAACTAATCTATGAACATCTTTTAACCGACTGCGCGAAACAAAGATGTTTATCAGCTTATGTGTGTATGTATGTATGTATGTATGTATGTATGTGTGTTCCTTTGCGGCACTATACAAACCGAACTCGTGGACCAATTTTGATGATTCCTACAGCAAGCGGTTTGTCTCAGTCCTGGAAGTGTCACCAAAGACATGACTAGTCAAAACTCAAAATGGCGGCCAACAGACGGGGGTTTATCATTTTTTAAATTACTACTTGTTTCTATATTGGTACAGTTTGTTTCATAAATTTTCGAATTTGTTTATAGTATTGCAATACAAAATTAATAAAAAATTAAAAAGTTGTATTTTTTCATAGTCAAAAGTTGAGTAAAATAAAAGAACGAAAATATAATTGTTAGAACTTTGGGTAAATTTTTTACTCGTTTTTTTAGTTCTATAATATACAAAGATCGCTTAAGTTTAATTTGGGTTGCCAGTTCTCTCCACAAGAGAGATAACTTCTAAAAGTGAAATTCATAGGCACAGAAAGGCCAATTTGTAGGGAATTATTAAAAATATCCTGAAATTATCTATTTTAATATTATTCATGAAAATCAACAGGTATTGGGTCCATAAACAATGGTCAACTTAGACCTGCTAAGAAAATACTTTTATGTACTTCATGATTTCAATTTATTTATGTACATATGTATATTGCAATTTGAAATTTATTTGCTGGTGGTTCAGCGATGTCTATATGCATTTCATTGTTGCTGTAACAAATCGTCAGTAGACTTCAACCACACATTTTGAACAGTCACAAACCTCTTATCTTATGTACAGACTTTCAAAAACTATTTGAGAATTCACAAATAATAATATTTTTGAAAATCACAAAAGAAAAATAAGCATAGTAGGCTTAGAAACTTATACAAAACCCAGCAAATAATTTATATTCGATATGAATCTATTCTATTTTTCTACACTTTACCCAAGATTTTTGGGTAAAGGTTCCCTGATGATCTGCATTAGCAACAGTGAAATGCGCATAAGATCCAGCTAAACCCCTCAATAATCAATTTAAATGTATTTTTAATAAAAAAGTTATTTTACTAATTAAGTAAAATAATAATTTGGGATTATTAGTGCGTTAATAAACGTTAAAATCGATGTTCGTTTGGTAACATATCGTCGGCTTGGAATGTAAACCGGCTAACTTATTTGAAACAAATTTTACAGTAGAGACAAAAAACTGTTAACATTTTCTATACATAGCTTAAGTAATTAAACTAATAAGAGTTTTTCGACAGAGTTTAGAGCTTAAAATTAAAAGAAATATTTAAGCCTGTCGATGCGGCGTCTCTCTCTTTCCAAAGGCATTAAAATGTCATATGTTAAAAAAAAGTGAATGTAGCAGGTTTACACTCGTGAGCCGACGATATTTATTTTCCTTGCCTCTCACATACATATTTACTCCAAATGCCTTAAATAACTAGAACACATTTATATGCTGTCGTAGTAAACACTTGACGTACATATTGCACCCCGTTATGCTGGTATATGGTGCACGAGTGTTGTGTTTACCAGTAAAATGCTACATTAAACCTGCTGTTGTTTTATTTTTATCGTTTCGCACTGGGAAATTTAGTGCAACTTGATAAGAAGCTTAAAAAATAAAAGTACACATAAGAATCTGTTTGACTTAAACAACGACACAGTATGTGTTTTAAAAGCACACATATGGGTAATTCCAGAAAAAGGTCAACCAAAAAAAATTTTTTATGCTCAAACATTTTTGTTTTGTTCTATACTTTACAGATGTAAAAGCATTTTAAATTTTTGAAATTTTTTTAACGAAATATGGGACTTTTAATAGAAATATTTTCTTTGCTGAAAAATTTTTTAGCGATTATTTAAAGTAATTTGTAGATATTATTTCTTTATTTGTAATTTGCAAATTTTCTACTAACAACAACCTATGCATTAGCAGAAACGAAGGAGAATGGGGTTCGAATAAGGGAAGTTGTTTGAGTTTGCTTCCACTTAAGCTGAAGGTCCATACCATTCAATGCGTGGTTGCGTTTAGAATCAAGGTAGTTCTATGTGGCAAGTTAGAGAACAAAACGCAAAGAACGTATAGACGCATAGGACGGATAATGTAGGTTTACTTTCTATACAAAAATGAAAAAGATCATTCATGAAAAAGATCATGAAAAAAATTGTATCTATGTCTATTTATAGATATGAAATAACAAGACACCTCATAAAATCAAGAAGATTTCCTTATTGAAAAAATCAATAAGGCAACCTAATAAAATCAATAAGAAATCCCTATAGTTTACAATTTATAAGAAAACCTAATAGAATCAAGAAGTTTTTCTCTATGGATTGTTTTTTTGTGCCAAAAAGAACGAAAATTGAGTAAAAAAAAGTTATGAACAATAAGATTTCTTATTGATTTTATGTGGTTTTCTTCTTGATAAAATTAAGATTTACCACATAAAAACAGTAAGAAATCTCTATGAAAAAATCTTCGCTTCTTTCTGCTGGGATACCCCTTAGCCTAAAAACGTTTCATAGGGAAAATCTTATTGATTCTATGAGGCAGTTTTTTCTCTGTGTGGGCCTTATCATGACTCTCCTATCACGACTTCGACTACGACGATTTTGTATTAGATTAAAGACATTTTTTCTTTAATCTAGTACAAAATCGTCGTAGTCGTAGTCGAAATACGACACTCGTGATAAGGCCCAATATGTATTTATTAATTCTTTTTTCAGCAGTAAATAAAGATTTGTTATTATATTCTTATGAATTGAATAGGCTAAAGTTCATAACGCTTTTTAAGCCAAATTACATGTGATAATTATTAATGAACAAATAACATCAAAGTTAGTTGTAAATATTCTGACAACAACACATAGTTGAACGGAACAGCCAGCCGTTTTCGAAGGCCACTAAACCTTCCTCATCAGCGTTCTTCTGTGTTTTTTGGTCCACTGTGTGTGGTGTCAGTTGATGTAGATGTCTGCCTTATATACGTAACTTTATTGCAAATGGAATATGTGAATTTGTTTGATTCATTGCATTTCAATTTGCCAATGTGTTTCGTAATGTATACGCAAGTTACCATCTATATATATATACCATCTTCTATATATATTACCATCTTCTATATATATTACAACAGTCTTACCATTGTCGTTTTGTTCCTTACTAACTATACACATGTTTGTTAATTTGCTTATTTTTGTTCTACTTAAGACAAACTTTTTTAGTTTGTTACTATTAAGTATATTTTTATTTTTAATTTTTGCCACAAACCAATGACTATTAATTAGTTAATTTAATTATTATTTTTCGAACTGTATTTGTTTCTATATTCTTATGAATTGAATAGGCTAAAGTTCGTAACGCTTTTTAAGCCAAATTACATGTGATAATTATTAATGAACAAATAACATCAAAGTTAGTTGTAAATATTCTGACAACAACACATAGTTGAACGGAACAGCCAGCCGTTTTCGAAGGCCACTAAACCTTCCTCATCAGCGTTCTTCTGTGTTTTTTGGTCCACTGTGTGTGGTGTCAGTTGATGTGGCAAAAATTAAAAATAAAAATATACTTAATAGTAACAAACCAAAAAAGTTTGTCTTAAGTAGAACAAAAATAAGCAAATTAACAAACATGTGTATAGTTAGTAAGGAACAAAACGACAATGGTAAGACTGTTGTAATATATATAGAAGATGGTAATATATATAGAAGATGGTATATATATATAGATGGTAACTTGCGTATACATTACGAAACACATTGGCAAATTGAAATGCAATGAATCAAACAAATTCACATATTCCATTTGCAATAAAGTTACGTATATAAGGCAGACATCTACATCAACTGACACCACACACAGTGGACCAAAAAACACAGAAGAACGCTGATGAGGAAGGTTTAGTGGCCTTCGAAAACGGCTGGCTGTTCCGTTCAACTATGTGTTGTTGTCAGAATATTTACAACTAACTTTGATGTTATTTGTTCATTAATAATTATCACATGTAATTTGGCTTAAAAAGCGTTACGAACTTTAGCCTATTCAATTCATAAGAATATAGAAACAAATACAGTTCGAAAAATAATAATTAAAAAAAGATTTGTTATTGCTTAATTACTTTTCAATTAAAGTTCAATCAATATTAGTAAAAAAAATATGGAAAAAAAATGTCGCGCCCGCCTTACCGCGTCCGTATTTGTACTTTAACCATTTAAAAAAAAGGAAAAAAAATTTCATATTTCAAAAATCTACACATAAACGATCTTCTTTCACCTCCATTTCCATATTTACAAAAAAAATTCTTCATAAAATTTCCCTGAATTATGTATAAGTGCACAAAAATAACTTCTGCTTTTGTCACGTCCGTTTCTCGCTGACATTTTCTTATATCTTTTTACTATATAATTGATATTGCCAAACATTTTTTCTTAAATTTACTACTCCTTCAGTGCTTTAAAACACTTAAGATATACATATATTGTATCTTTCCATTCCTTTTTGTTTTTTGCTAAAATAAAAGTGTACGAATTTCGCGTCCGTCGCCTGGGAATTGCCCATATGTATGTATGTATGTATGTAGTTATGTATGTATGCATGAACTTCTTGTTGCACATGTGTCTAATGAAATCATGTCTTATTGATTCCATTGCAACTGTTGCCAGGCATTTTGTAATCCACCTGAGTTTCTATTTTGTTTTAATGTCCCAAAAGTTATTTTAAATGAGTAGGAAAACTAAAGGTAAAAGTTAGAGTTGTGCCCAACAGCTCTTGTACAGTTGTGTGCAAAGTTCTTTAGTAGAGTTGTGTCCAACAGCTCTTTTGAACTAAAATGCTTTTGAACTAAATTGAGCTGTTGGACACAAGTTCGATCAAAAGCGTCAATGTAAATTAAATGGGATGGAAACAAATTTTGATTCGAACGCTTTTAAACTAGTTCAAAATGAACTGTTGGACACAAGTCTATTGGATACAACTCTACTGACTTGTGTCCAACAGTTCTTTTTGAACTAGTTTGAGAGCGTTTAAATCAAAAGTTGTTTCAAACCCATTTAATTTACATTGATGTTACATTGAACGAACTATGTAGTTCAAAAAGAACTGTTGGACACAAGTCTAAACTCTACTCCTTTGAACTAGACTTGGGTCGTTTTTGACACAAACCTGTGATCAAACCCATGTAATTTAAATGTGTGTGTGTAATAGACTTGGCTATTTTGAACTAAAATGACCTGTTGGACACAAGTCCGTTCAAAAACGTCAATGTAAATTAAATGGGTTTGAAACAACTTTTGATTCGAACGCGAACGAACTAGTTCAAAAAGAACTGTTGGACACAACTAAACTAGTTCAAAAAGGGCTGTTGGATACAATTCATTCAGTAGCTCGTTTTTAACACACACCTATGATCAAACCCATTTAAATTACATGAGTTTGATAATTGGTTTGTGTCAAAAAAGAGCTACTGAATGAGTTCGATACAAGTCGACAGACTAGAGCTGGGCCCAACTCTTTCGAACTCGTTTCGTAAATTACGATAATTTTTATCCCTATCTACTTAATCGAAGAATAACGGCCTGAACCACAATGTCGACAGAAAACGTTCAGTCGACAAATTGTATTGAAAACAACAATAAAATTTGTTTTTGTTTTCAATACCTATAAAGAAATAATCGATTGAACATTTTCAGTCCACATCGTGGGACAAGCTGCAAATTTCCCAATTTGACAACATGTTTGTTGAACAAAAAAACTTTAGAATTTGGAAAAGAGATACAACAGCTTCGAAATTACATCATTTATACATATATTTTTTTTTGGTTTTGAAAAACACATACTACATTCACACTACATACATACATACATACATACATACATACATATGTATGTATGTATACAAAAACAACTTAGAACAAGCTAAAATAAAATAAAATAATAATAATAAAAAATTACCAACTGTTGTTTTGGTGTGTGAAACAAATATCATAAACAAAAAATGAACAAACATGAAGGTCACTTGACGTGACCAACTGTTGCCATCTTATGAGTTATTTTTCTCAGGCTGGTATGAATTGTAAACAACAGGTACAAACATATTTACTTATGTATGAACCTGTTATGGATGTATGTATGTATGTATGGATGTATGCATGTATGTATTTTTAACACATTTTAACCATTTTTCTAAATTTTTATTTTTTGTTTGTAATTTGATGAATATTAAAAAATTTGTTTCCAATTATTTTTTAACACAGATTTTATTACACTCCAAATGCAATTAATGCTCGGGTGTTTTGGTTTACAAATTGTCAAGTGTAATCATGTAGAAGATTCTTTGCAAAATAACAGACATACATGGTATATATGTACATATATCCATATTTATAAAATATATGTATATATCGTCACCGTAAATAATAATAAAGTATTTTTGAAAATGTTCTTCGAAATTTACTTGTAGTATGGATACTTATATGTTTTTAACCATTTGTTTCGAACTCATGATAGAATGAACCAAAATCAATCAGAAACTTGATTTCGAATTTTTGAGAAGTTCGATCAAAAGCGTCATGTGTCCAACAGCTCTTTTTGAACTAGTTCGTTCGCGTTCGAGTCAAAATTTGTTTCAAACCCATTTACAGGGTGACCGGTGACAAATTTCTAAAAGTGGCACCAAATAGGGGATTTATCAAAAAAGGTGCAAAATTAAAAAAACGAGAAAACTACACTAAACTTCTTATTTTTAATGTATTGTTATATAATTCACTTAAAAAATAGGGACATAAAGGGAAATAAGTGGCAAGGCAATCCAAAAAGTGGCAATTTGCCCCTTTAGTCGGTCAAACGGTCACGCTGCACATTTAATTTACAATAAACTTGTATCAAACTCTTTCAGTAGCTCGTTCTAGACCCAAACCAATAATCAAACCCATGTAATTTTAATGGGTTCGAGATTTGTGTCTAAAACGAGCTACTGAAAGAGTTCGATACAAGTCTATTAATTTACATTGACGTTTTTGACCGGACTTGTGTCCAACAACTCCAGAAATCGCAAAGTCTGTACCTACCATTAGAGCTTTCGATATTTTCTTATCGTGTTAACATATATTTTCAAAAGCAAAAGTTCAATAAAAACAAATATTGATCACTCTTTTAATATTAAAGATGACAAAAGATGACTGATAATAAAAAAGAGGACAGATGACAGCGAGTTAAAAAAGAGGATGTATGGTCACCTTATTTAAGTGCGCATAAATCATCATTATACCGCATTTTCCACAGCTGCATCCCTACAAAATTAAATTGTTGCAAGATTTAAAGTGCCAGGATGCCAGCCATAGATTTTGACATTCCTGAAAGATTAACTTCCAGAAGAGGTGACATAAATTGCCCTCAACACAGTCCTGATTAATTACCTATGCATTTTTTTCTGTAGAGTTATCGCAAATTTAAAGCTTACGCTAATAAACCGAAACTGCAAGAAATTCTGAGTATGCACGTTTTTAGAGGACCACTTGGACATTACTCTATGACCAATATTATCCGGCAGCATTGACTTCCAAAAGTGCGTATCCTTCAGAAAATGCCAAAAAGAAAACTTGGCAATTCGAGTATCTAGTTCAAATTCATGATTTTCAGAAATAGATTCATGGGCAATAATAAAGGAGGAGCATTACTTTTTTCCGTATGGGTTTCCTCATTTACTGGAAACATCCTTTAGAAATGCATTATAGCTTAACAGAGCTCTGTTAAGACACTAATAAAGCTCTGTTAAAGCACAAGGTTCGTGTCAAGGCTTATATGTATATCTACACAAGCACAAACTTGAAATTACGCCGATTCCGACAGTAAATAACGCAGTGATAATTTTAACATGTCTTCATGACATGTTAATAATGAGAATTGTATTCTACAAATTAGCTGAACTACGAAGCACACAGGGATTTGGATAGTTAAGCAATAACTGCACTTAAAAAATATTTGGATTGAATTTGTATCAGTTACATTTTAATAAAAATCTAATAAGAGATTGAAAATTTCAATAGCGGGATATGTGGTCTGGTTACCCGTAACTGAATTCCGTATTACCATAAAGGCTTCAAAAGTATATTAAAACTTTACAATCTATACTGAGGATTGAATTTCTACTAGTTAATAACCCAATGTAACTGAGTTAATTTAAGCTTTATTGGTGTTCGCTAGAGCCAATGTGGTGTTTCCATGAAGCCGTCGATCAAGGTGTATGTTGAGGAACAAGTTGGGAATAAGTATCTCTTTCTTCATAGGGTAAATGTTACCTGAACACATGTTTGTTCGTTTACTTTTATTCTCCATTAGTTCATCCATAGTTCAATAGGGCACTATTACGAATATTATATGTACTAAGAATATTTTTTTTTTAGTATGTCTATATAAGAAAGACTCCGCTACCGCATGTATTATGTATTACGAATATTTTTTTTTTTTGGTTTAGTATATATATAAGAAAGACTTGGCTGGGAAAGACAATGAATGGATATAAATGGACCGTCAAGTCACTCTGTAACAAGTCCCGTGACTATACTTAGATATTAACCTAAGCTTAACAGGTGTTTATACTTTTGAAATATGAGTGCCTCTGTGGTCGAGTGGGTAATGTGCAAGCCTGTCATGCACGAGGTTGTCAGTTCAAGGCCCAAAAAATATCTGCGCAAAAATATACTATAATTGAATTTGTAACAATAAAAACAAAAATTATAAATTTTCATTGTTACAGCAATTAAGTGTCGGAATGACATTTTTAAATAATTATATTATTCTACACCGAATAGGTCACTGTGGGATAGTTCAGTGACAAGTCAAAAGGCGTATACAAAGTATAAATTAATCCCATCCTAGGCCATCCCCATGTAAAAGTGACTGGTCCGCTTCATAGGAGGTGTTAGAACTCGGACTGGTCCCTATCACTTAAAGACCGATCACGTGACTAGTCTTGTGTCAGTTGCATTTCCTGCAAGGAACTTACTACTCGATTAAATGATTACAAAATTTCTTTTGAGACAGCCTGTATATAGTGCATATGTACGCGTATGTATGTATAATTTTTTGATATGCTGATTTTGTGAATTCTTATACAGGGTGTTTTTTTAGAGGTATAGAACTTCGAATTGAAATAAAACACAAGAAAATCGTTTTAATGTCCATCAATTTGGCTTTATTGGAAGGATAATTTTATGCCATTAATGTTTAAATATGATTTCGGGCATGTGGCCGCCGCGGCTGGCTCGAATAAAGCCAATTCTACAGGTCCAATTTTCAACCACTTTTTCGAGCATATGGGGCCGTATGTTGGCAATAACGCCACGAATGTTGGCTTCCAAGTCCCCTAACGTTTCTGGTTTGTTGGCGTAGACGAGCGACTTCACATATCCCCAAAGAAAATAATCCAATGGTGTCAAATCACACGATCTTGGTGGCCAATTGACAGGTCCATTCCGCGAAATTATGCGCTCATCGAATGTTTCCTTCAATAAATCGATTGTGACGTGCGCTGTGTGGCATGTAGCGCCGTCTTGTTGGAACCACAACTCATCCACATTCAAAATCTTCAAAATCTTCCATAAAGTTGATGGACAAAGCTCCAATTGCTGTGCACGGTGGCGAATCGATTCATTCGGGTCCTCTTCAACACTTTGCTCTACAGCGGCAATTGTTTCTTCGGTGCGCACTGTCCGACGTCTCTGCGGATGTGTATTATCACATAGAGTAAACGTAGTGCGAAAACGATCCATCTTTAACCGAATTAATTGCTCTGATGGACGATTATGTCGACCATAAAATGGACGGAGCTTGCGGTAAACTTCGCGAACTGAACCATTATTTTCGAAATAAATTTGCACGATTTGCAAGCGTTGTTCTTTTGTCAACCTGTTCATGATGAAATGGCAAACCAAACTAAATATTAATCACTTGACAGCTGACAAAATGGCCGCCAGTTAAAAAAGTGATGCCAACTTAAAGTTCTATACCTCAATAAAAAACACCCATTATTTATTTAAACATTTTCCAGTTTTCTTAGAAATTTGCATATGCTTGTATCCACATTCGTATCTCTGTACATATGTATGTATGTATATACGTAGTATGTATAATACGTATATGATGTACATATGTATATATTTGAAGTGTTGCAATTTTAAGACAGCATAATAACACCCTACTAATTTTATACTTGTACAATTTATCGTTAGTACTAACGTCTATTTCCTACATTTGAAAACAAATAATAATTTTGAAACAATAGACAAATTTTGCTTCAAATGCAAAGAAAAATCCTTAATCATAAAATTTGGCATAACTGTGGAAAAATATGTTCAATTGTGATAATGCAATTGAAAATGAAGCTTTTGCCAGTGCCGCTGATTGTACTCAACGATCATCATTTGCAGCGTAAGTTACGTGCACTCATAGATATTGTACATACATACATACATACATATTTATGTATATTATTTAATTCCAAAGGATGTCAATTAAAAGTTGAAAATTGTTTGCTTATTTTATCACGATGTTTTAAATTGTATTTAACTAGTGTGTATACTTCCCATAAATTTTATAGCGCCAACATTCCAAGACGGGAATGGTAATTGAATATACATACATACATTTGTACATACATATTTACATATGTACCCTGCAGGAGATCGAACTAGTGTCCAACTGGTATTTTACTAGTACAGCAGCCACCACCACTAGTTCCCAACCGTAAACTTTCCTAAAACATGTTAATGCTCAAAATAGCATTGAGTGTGTTTAGAAAATTACTAGTGTCATTGGTACTAGTTTAGGAGGACTAGTTAATTACCAGTTCTTTTGCAAAGAAAAATTCTATAAAATTGGTGGTTTTATTCCTTTGTTACCCAGTGACAACTGCTAGTTAAAATTCGCAATTATTTATCAAAACTCAAAAGGTTAATTGTAATTATTTGATTATAATTATTTATAGGTGAACCTAAAACTTTAATAATTGTATAATACCAATTTTCGTACAGTGCAAGTGCTCTGTTAGACAGTCAAAATTTATTTTGCAATGTGGTGCCTTGGAACTACTTCATATACTAGTACTCATCAAAACTAGTAATTTTATACAACAACTTTAACCCTTTTCGCACTAGTTCTTGCTGTTCTAGTAATTATACTAGTAGCTTTTAGACAATTGACACCTATTCTCCTGCAGGGTATGTACGTGCACATCTGTCTTATTATTAAATTTTAAAAGTTTTTAAGTGCATTTCAATTTAGAAATTACCGTACTCTCACGATTTTATTTTTATTGTTGGTAAAGTGAACGTTAAGTGCAGTTGAGTTATTTGAGAAATTTCGTTGTTCATTTGAAAAAGTTACTGAAATTTTGTTCCAACTACTCGTAATTTTAATGTGAATGTGAACATGCTACTCGTACTTTTGCACTGACGATAAGAGAAAACAAATATTCCCAACATCCTTTAAGGAGTAAAAATAAAAAGGATGCATAAAAATATCAAATTTTTAATACGTACATACATATAAGGTAAGTTCTGTGATGCGATCGTTACATGCATATTTATACATATACATAAATACATACAGTCCCACACATAACTATTGTCACAGCAATACTTTTGGACTTTATCACTATTTTAAAGCCAATCCGACTAAATTCTTACACAAAAAATAAATAAAAAAACATTGCTTTTTTTATTAAAAAAAAAATAGAACAGAGCAGAAAATGTCATAATTCTGTCGCACAAAAGTTTTGGCTCACTGTTGTATCTTTACTGGCATATTCATAAAAAATATTTTAGGTTTATTAAGCGCTTATTTGACGTATTTCTATGGGAAATTTGTCAAATAAACCTAAAATATTTCTTATGAATATGGCGGTTAATATATAAGACTGGTTTTTGATTTATGTAATATAATTAATTATTTATTAAGAAATATATTTGAGTTTGGAAAAACAATTAATATATGTTAATTATATATTTTATAGAATTGAGGATGTGACAGACAAATGAAACGTTGCTATATCAATGAGGGCAATTATGAAAAAAATTCCGCGAGAAAATTTTCCTAGGGAACAATTTCAACTAATAGCAAATAATAGGGAAAACAAAAAAATTTTAATTGGAAAAGGGAGAAATTTCATTTTGTCATAATTGGCCTGAATATGAATGTTAGGCCAGGTTTACATCGGTGTGCCAAATGCCACACAAGCGTAAAAAAAGCGTAACCACTAATTATTAATGAAAAACTGTTTGATTCAGACATGTACGAGTATTTATTAAGTTAAATAGCTCCATATATACATAACTAATAGACAATTTTATAGAATCCAACATGATTGGAAACTGTTTAAATCAATAAATACATGCCTGGATCAAATAGTTTTTCATTGGTAATTAATTGGTTACGCTTTTTTGGGCAAATGACACACAAGAAATGCCAGATGTAAACTCAGCCTTAGAGTTGCAACACACAACCAAGCGGCAATCTCGTTTATTGTTGAATTTTCTGATATAATCAGGGCCATCACGAATAAAATTTCAGGTGAAATTTTTCCCATGGAAAAATTCCAACTAATAGCAAATAATAGGGAAAACGCGGAATTTTATTCATGATAGCCCTGAATTATACAGGTGACTGCGTAAGCATTTGTTATACAAAAATATGGCAACCATAGCTGTGTAAAGAACCGAAGAACATCAAAAGCACAAAAATAATTGTACCAAAACCAAAACAAAGCGAAGTTTTTGACATTCGTCAGCTACAAAGCAAATAGAGCAATAAATTATCAGCTGAAGCAGCGCTGCCACGTGTTTATATACATACACCTTGCTATTAGTCATAATACGTCCGTTATCTCTGTCAATGCGACAGTTTTCTTCAGAAAAATTTAAAAAATAATTTTCGAATACAAAAATGAGTTAAAAACAGAAAGAAACCACGGAATCTCAGTGCAAAATAATACTGCATCTGCTTAATCAAGGCAAACCGTACGCTGACACAGGCGACATAATGGCAGGACGTATTTTCTCAATTTGAAGTACATAATCGCTTTAAAGGGAATACAAGTTTCTACTCAATCAATTCATTATACTACGAAATACGATTATGTTAAACCATTCTTGAGTAATGTTAAAACCCAGCAAAAAACTTTGCCTACTAGAATGCAAAAAAGTGTATGTACTCCTCAGTCGTAAGTACTTACAATTTGACTGAATAACCCATTATTTTTGTTTGAGAAGTTCAAAAAGTATACGGTACCCTATACTTTTTGCCTACAAACATGCGAAATTTAATATATTACTGATTTCCTAAAAGTACTCAAAATTTAATGGGTTATTTATTGCTTACAAATATGCAAAATTTTATTGATTAATTTTTGTTTAAACTTATTCAAAATTAATTTGCTAGTTTTTCTAATTAACATAAATGAAATTTTGTAACATAATTGTAAAACTTGTACCTTTTTTGGGATTGTTAAAAATCATAATCTTACAAAGAATATATGTGAATATGTATATTGAAGAATATGCGAAAATACTTAAGTTTTGTAATAAAAATTATAGTAAACCAAAATTATATCATTGTTTTCGAAGCTAATTTTCACGATCAATAAATTTTTCTCCAGATATATTTCCTTATTAACTGGAAAGTGCTACAATAAGTACTTTCACGTAATGATATAAATAAGTTCTTATTTTATTCATTACAGGACAGTCATTATTATACACATCAAATAATTAGATAAATAAGTATCACTCATTACTTTGTAAGCCATTAAAAGAGTACTATCCATTGCAAAATTTCGAAATTTTTTTGCTGGGAACATTTTTTTTAACTGGTCATCGTCATCAATTACAATATTTCCTAACAATAAAAATAAAACGATTTTCTGAACTGAATACTAATTTCTATAACTTGTAACTGAATTTTTGAATTTGCAATTTTTATAAAAGGGTTTTTTGTATTGTATTTTTTTCATTCTACGGGTGTTTTGTTTATTTTTGTTTTTTAATTTTTTTTATTTTTTATTTTGCATTCACATTTCATTTTCATCGGCCAACCACCTTGACCCATAAGACCACTTAAAGGCTGTTTGTCTGCGTGTTGTAGTATAAATACTGCTGAATTAATGTTGACTGATTAACTACGCAACAGGCTGACAAACACGGACGGACAGACGGACAGACAGACGTAATGGCTAGATGGATGCATTTTGTGAATTTCAATAGTATTTTGGTTGAAATTTCTAGTGCTTATTGTGGACGTGTAAGTGCATCATAAACTTTATCTGTATATTTTTAAATATATGTATACATATTTATGTACTCGTATTTGATTTTAATTTTTTTTTCTATTTTGGCACTTTTTGTTTTATGCGAATATCGACATCAACATGTACATAAATATGTACTTGTATTTAATCGCACATTGTATTTAGAAATATTATTCATTGTATACGCAAAATTACGAGTAATTGAATATAAAAATCTACTTCATTTGATCATGTTTCCACGATAGTCTCCGTACGTAATTCCCCACTATAATCTCACACAAATACTACTGTGTAACTTGTTTTATAGAATTTGGAGATCTAATTTGTTAGAAAATTTCCATAATTTTGATTGAAAATTTCTTTAACGAATATTTCTATTAAAAAAAGAGTTCAGAAATATAAAAACAATAAAATAGATGATGATGACGACCTATCCCCATTAGTCCATAAAGTAATTTCCCATGGAAAAAATATTGATAAAGTATAATTTTCCTATCGTCGAATTAAACCGCTGAAGCTCAAGACTCAAGACTCGCCAAATAATAACAAAAACGTTCTTTTAATATAACAAAGAGTAGAACAAATTGTGGCGGATTTGTGCAGTTAAAAAAATGAGAAAGTGATAATTGAAAAAATTTTGAGTTGACTCCCTTTAGAGCAACAAGTGCGATTATTACTACGTTTATACGCGCACTATTTGCAAATAAAAATATTTACAAATAAATTAACTCACTGTTTATACGGCATAGCAGAAGTACAAAAACTTGGTAGCACTTTTGAATAAAACTTACTTATGTTTACAAAAAAAAAAAAAAAAAAAATATCGTAAATGTATATAATAACAAATAATTATTTGTTTAATTGCAAATATTTTCTTCTACCAATGTTTTTTGTGCAATACTTATCTATTTATTGTTTTTTATTAACAAACTTTTGTGGCAACCTCAAGCATTTTATTTGCGAATAGTGCGTTAATCAGGAATTGTTTTCGTGACTTAGCTGTTTGCAAATAAAAAATTAAGTCTCCGCTTATGCGGCAAAATTCTCTATTTGCAATATTTTTATTTGCGAATTTGACTAGCACACGAAGAGTTCCATACTGACACTACATATGTATGTAACACTATAGGAAGTTTAGCCCATATAATCGAATACAAATATCTGCTGTAGAAATTTTTTGAAATTTTAGGTATTCGTTAAATTTTATTTCAGTTTTTGGCCATTTTTTTAGTTTTGGCTCTTTTTCTTAGTTTTTGCGCTTTTTTATGGTTTTTGGCGCTTTTTGTTTTGTTTTGGAGTTTTTTTCGTTTTTGGCTATTATTTTTCGTTTTTGGTAATTTATTTTGGTTTTATAGATTTTTTCTAGTTTTGGCGATTTTTATCGGGTTTCGGCGATTTTTTATTTTGGGATTTTTTAGTTGTAGAGCTTTTGAAAATTTCAGGAGTTTGCCTCTTATGGTTTCAAGTCATAGAAAGTTGTCACATTGTAAAAATTACATTAACTGATTGAATACCCTTTAATTTTTTTCCAACATTTGTTATTACTCGCTTACGAACACCCTGTAATTTTTAACTGTGATATATTTGTTGCTGTAGTGGCAAAAGTTTCACATAATATTCGGTGAAAAATTCAGGTCCGTAGCTCTAAGGGTTCTCGAGAACATAAAAAACATAAAAAGCATTCATTTTTGCAATAAATAATAATAATTTTCTTATTCAGAGAAATAATATGGTCTTAATCTCGAATCCAAAAATCGATCTGAGAGTTTATGTAGGAATTCGGTGGATAAATTTGACATTAAGGGGCCGTTATTACAACTCGGCGTTAGTTAAATGTAGACTTTTGTCAGACCCATAAACAATTTATCATTACTAAAACTTTAACCTAAAATGAGTGATAAGTTTATTTAAGCTTTTACATGAATAACTCTGTGAAAAATAGGAAAACCAATTTAATTACATGTTTACCTTTTCTAGTTGCGAAAAATTCTCACAAGCTACAGAAACTAGGCACTGGCAGGTTAAAGTAAAGTTGTAAAAACGATGCACTTTTTATGCGTTCGATAAAATCCTACCCTTAAGCTAACGATTCTTGAAAAATATTTTAAGCAATTTTTTTAAATTTTTCAGTTATTTTTAAAATTTTTTAAACTTTTATTAAGTATTAATAAAAAACAAATCCTCAATAATCAACATGACTCGAATGAGTACAGAGAGATTCACTTTGTAACCTTGACTACATTTTAAATGAAAATGATTTATTACGAATGAGACTTTTTTTTATTCAATCGTGGAAACATGGTACACACATATTGTCAACACATAATGCCTGGTGTGCCTGCTTGCCTGCCCGAGGCAGATTGCCTACGTAAATAAGTTGTCACTTGCATTACTCGTACTAATGATTATTGCAGTTGTGTGACTAAATACAGAAAAAAGTTGTGCAAAGAAATATATACTCGTAACTTTACTGTTGAGACGTTTAAAAAAAATCGATATGACTTTTGCCATGGGCACGTTTCTATTTTTATTGTAAACTAGTTATTTTTTCAAACATACTTGCTCGTATTTTTTTTTTCTCAAATGGCAACAAAATGGTGCCAAAAGTTAATTTTTTACGTCTATTGATTTTAGAAAAAAAAAAAAAAAACAAATAGACACAACTCTATACTGGATAACAACTTATTTGCTATATGTAATACATAGGTAGGACTTACTCATACATATACATATGTATGTATCTATATACCTACTTACATACCTACATATGTATGCATATAATTTTTCAGTTTCATGGTAAAAATAATTGTTATTTTTTGCTTTTATTATTCGTTTAATTAGTGTGGTATTTGGCAAACTCTTTGTTCGTAAGTAAACAGTGACTTTTGAATAGTGATTTTTTTTTGGACAGATAAAGCTTAAGTTGTATGACAGTTTTAGTCTACTTTAGTTAAATATTGTAGGTCATTTTGTTACAGAAACATTTAGGCCCAAATTCACAGTCATTAATTAGTTAACTAATAGCAATAGTTTAACCAATAATATTTTATTCATAGCTCTTTGTTTACCATTAGTTAAACCGCCAAATGTCATTGATTAACAAATAGTTAGTTAGACAACAGCTGATTCATTGTAAACTTTATTAGTATTGTTGTTTTGTGAAAAATTTTAGACACATTTCATACATGCATACATACGTTGTCAAACATCTTCTTTGTATTTAGCTGCAACACATTCTTTTTATTTTATTTTCTATTATATTTTGGTTTTTCCGAACCAATTTCAGCACTAATTCAATATCTTGCACGGTAAAGTTAGACGAGCGAGCACTGTTTTATCCATTTTTAAGAAATAATATAACAAATCGTCGGATGGTTACTGGTTTGCCGCACATTATATCAAAAATACATTATCACTGCCGCAAACCAATAACCATCCGACGAGCTGTAAACAAAAACCATATGCTATAGCAGAGGTGCCAATAGTGAAACTTAATAGTTTGATAGGGTTACCATTCTTTGCTCATATTAAGAATTTTAGTTAAACAATATACTGTGAATGTGAAGTATTAATCATAGTGGTTCTGGTTTCCACTTTTTCACTGATGGTTCAAAGATGGATAGAGGGGTGGGAGCTGCGGTTTACTGTCAGGAGCTCGGTATAGAGGAATCTTATAAACTTCCCGATCACTGTAGCATTAACCAGGCGGAAATCTATGCATTCAAAATGGCAGCAGAGTTAGCCTTCATCCCTCTAACTATGAATGCGCGTGTAAAATTGTATATAGACAGTCAAGCAGCTATAAAAGCAATTTCAGCTGACTGCAATTACTCCTCGGTTGTGCTCATGTGTAGTAAGGGCCTAAATATGTTATGTGCTGGTAGACAAGTACATATATTCTGGGTCCGGGTGGCGTTGGCTGAAGTAGTTAGCACGTTGACTACAAAACCGAAGGTCCTGGGTTCAATCCCTGTATCCGACAGTCATTAAATAACAACACCACGCATTTTTCTGATGTGCATTAGTGTCCCTTTGTGTCAATTGTTGTAGGAAAGTTCAAGTGATGAAGGCATAGTCACTGGTCACTGAACTATACCGACTTCAGCAGATACTAATCCTAATGTAACATCAGAGCGCCCTCCTTCGTTGTGTAGCAAAATCATTGGCGAAGTAAAATAATCAATAAAATGGCTACAAGACACAGCTTCAAAAAATTAATACGCCTCATTTAACATCAGAGAGGCGCTGCAACACTGCATTATTCAAAAACGTGCGAAAAAGCAGAGTTGTAAAAGAATGAAGCTTTCCTCTATCTCTTCCTTCACCACCTGTCTTCTCTCTCACTATCCCTTTCCTAAAGAAGGTAACACCTAGTAATAGTAGTAGGCATTAATTGCCTGAGTGTTACTTCTCTTTATAAAAAAAAAAAAAAAAAAAAAAAAAAAACATGGGAATTGAGGGAAATGAAATGGTTGATACACTGGCCAGAAGGGGAATTCAATTGCCGGCTGAAGAAACGGTATATGTCCGAAAACCAATTCAACACCTTAAAGAGATCATAGACTCTAATATGAGGGAAGAAGCGGAGAAATGTTGGCGTGCGACGAAAACTTGCAAAACTTCTAAATTAATGTGGAGCTCCTATGATCCCAAATTGACGTAAGTTCCTTTTATCACTAACTAGAGGCAACTGCAAACTTCTAGTGGGGGTATTATAACTGGGCACTGCTGGACGGCTTCGTATGCTGTCAAAGTAGAACGAGTAGTTGACGGTACCTGCAGGAAATGTAAGGAAATTGAAACAATGGAACATCTACTGTGTCACTGCCCGGCTCTAAGCCGCACTAGATATAACTATCTTGGTGCTCACACTTTTGGTAGTCTTGAACTTGTATCGAGAGTAGAAATGTGTAGATTGCTAAAATTTGTTAAACCTGTGTGGGAGTCATTCGATACAGGCACCATGAACTAGGCTGCCATACTTACAGGTTCTCTTCTCATCTGCTGGTATCGCTAAGCATCAATTCCGGTATATGCGAGGTCCTTGGACCACCCAGATTAACCTAACCTAACCTAACCCAGCGTTACCGTTGAAAATTTTCAAAAAGGGGCACAAAAAGGGGATTTTCAAAAAAAAAAAAAACAAGTGGCACAAAAAGGGGATTTCAAAGAAAAAAAGAGGCAACTTCAAAAACAAGAAAAATTAAAGAAACAAGCATATTTATTAAGTTATTTTTATTTAAAACAACAAACAACAACAATTTCTCATGTATAATAAGTACAAAAACATTAATTTTATGAGAACTCATATATGTACTACGTTTATACGCACGTGTTATTTGCAAGTAAAAATTGTAACTTAATTACTTATTGCTGGGGATGACATGTACATATATATACGGAAAAAGAAATTTTTAGTTTTATAATTGCTTATTTGACTCACAGTCTTCATATATACTTCTATTTGCAAATAATACCAGTATAAACGTAGTATAGACAGCTATTATATAAAAAAAAAACATAAAATCTATGTTAATAATAAAACAGTAGTCAAATTGCTGCATTTGATATCAATCGAAATTCCAACAGAAAATAAATGGACATCTCGTTCGATATCGAATGCAGTAATTGGCCTCAGTTCTTAAGATATACAACAAAATTAAAGAATACATAAATAAATTTTTTATCATTTTTGGGACATGGTTCATATCACTTCCCAGTAAAAAAAAATTGGAAGTCATTCTAAAGGAAGTACATTTTCATTGCTTCCAAAAAATCGATATTTTTAATTTGCTGATAGTTAGCAGAAAATCAAGTAGAAGTTTATTTTAGTCATACAAAACCTTGTAATTTCTCTATAGTTTTAGAAATTGCTCACCAGAATTTTTAAAAAATTGATTTTTTTGAAGAAACTTATGAACTAATTTTGGTCTAAAATTTTAAAGTTATTTGCTTAAATTTACATGAAAATACTGTTTCGCGTTTAAATTCCTATAGAAACTATTTACCATTTTTCCTAGATGAAAATATTATCATAGAACACAAAAAAGGAAATTTTTCTTAAAATCGCTTCCAATTTGGTGACCAGGCATCGAAAAAGAGAACTTCTTGCAATGACAACCCCATGTAAAAATCATTAGATCGGATCGAAATTTGCACTACTTCCAGATCGCAAACTCTACATTTTCATGACTTTTTTGGAGTGGGTTATTTACTTAAAAACCAGCATAATTAAAAAAATTTATTAACCATATAAAGATTTGATAAAAATTTGAAAATTCGATTTTGAAGAGTATAATATTATTCTGTTTAGGCATTATGCATAGTTATTAAATACCTTAAATACCCTTTCTTTTGAAATTGTACATTTGTATTTATTAATAAGTTTTTTACTTGGAATCCATTCTTCCAAGTCGTTTTGAAATAAATTTTAAGCAGACAGCATGGACTGACAAGTGTCTACTTTTAGTCTATTTGATAATTTTTTCGTAATACGAGTACTAATTTATGTTTATGCTTTATGTGTTTTTTTTTTTTAATTTTACTTTATATAGATAAAGAAATAATGTGTAACTCGCAGACTTTGCAAGTGGCGAATCTGGATATATTTTTGCATTTAATTAGACCAATTTGTCCATTTGCTTAAACGGGTTCATCTTATCATCCTTAAAATAAGCTTCATTTCAGCAATATCAACTTTCCCGAAAATCGGTGTTTTTTTTGTGGTAAAAAAAAGCTCGGATATTTTTATATCATTTGTTTTTTTGGAATTGGACACGTGTGTGGCTGTTTTAACATGACATTCAATGATTCATTCGGCAGATGAGCAACTGATTGCATCTGCATCCATCTGAACTTATGCCGTCTCTCCTAATCATTGGAATACTTTCGTGTTGCTTTTTTCTTTTTTACTGGTTTTACCAATATAATAGGCTCACATGATGAACTAATTTCATGGGAATTTAAATCAAAAGCATTACTTGGTGATAGCAATTCAGTGTGGTATTTTCATACAATATTATTTCCCATACCATAAAGTTTTTCACTTTTTAAAATTATGTACTTTTATCAAATTTGGCTTTCAAATCAAATTTGGCTGCGGAAAATACAGTTAGAATTATCTATGAATGACTGTATGTAATTTCATATTTAAAAATCTTAAACAAATGAAAAGATTCATACCAAGGGCTTTTAACACCATATACTCCCACAGAAAATAATATTGCGCCATACTGTCAATTTCCCAAAAAAAAAATTTTATTTTTTCTTATATACACATAAGAAATAAAATCTCGTTGTCGAATTTGGTAGAATCTGTACAAATTTTGCGTACATTTATTGTAAAAATAAGAATTAAAGTTGAATTTGAACAAAAAGGGGCACAAAATAGTGCAAATGATACTAAAAGGGGATTTAAAACGAAGGGGCACAAAAAGTGGCAAGGCATTCGAAAAAGGGGCAAAATGCGACTTTAGTCGCACAACGGTAACGCTGACCTAACCTATTAGTTAAACAATAGTTATAATTTTAATTTACTAATAATTAACGAATGGCTGTAAATTTGTCCCTTAGTCCGTTGCCGTCTCTACAAATTATATACATATTCAGTGTTGTATAACGGAAATTAGTCACACGTCCCCCGAAGGCAAGACAGGGAGAAAATTTAGTTTATTTGTACAACAAAGAAAATTCTGAGTAGTGAAGCCTGCAGTAAAACATTCGATCAATAGAGTTAAGTTTCAGGTCTAAATTTTTATAGAGTGATAGATGATATTATTGATTACCGATTGCTGCTTCTAACTAAATTTTTTTTTAGTTTTGGCATTGTACCCCTTTGCTTTTCATATACATATACTATATGTTGTATTACAGCGATTTGGTTCATATAACGTCCAATATATACTTCTGATTAAACAAATTAAACGCAAAAATGTCTATCCTGTAATAAAATTGTGAACTTGCAATCCCAGGTATAAAGTTGTTTAACAGGCAGTAAATCCTGGTACTCACTTTAGCCTGCATTTGTCATTCTATTGGATTTTACATTTATTTTTACACGGAAAAATAATTATATACAATTGTATACGAATATATGTATGTACATACTTACATGCACATAAGTACATATGTATAGTGCATATGTTGCATGTTTCACAAGTTCATATGTATGTATACATATGTATGTATGTATGTACTTGTCATATTTATAACGCACGAAAGTGTTAAAAATTAATAACAAGGCGAAAGAATTAATAGTATGAATGATAAAAAATGCGTGACTAAATAATTTTTTCAACATGAATTTCTGTACGAGTTGAACAAAAGTTTCCACTCGGTGATATAACATTCCTGTAATAGTTATTTTAATATTTTATTTTTATTAAAAGCGTGTCAAAATGAATAAGAATTTAAAAAAATTAGTTGTTGTTGGTTAAGCACATCATCATGGTTAAGCACATAGAGCAGCAATTTAATTTAGGGTAAAATTTGTACTTTCGAGGAAGCCATAATAGGTCAAACACAAGAACTGGGATGATGAAGGTGTGGCGACCATCAAAAATAGCGTGTTGTTCCGTTCTGTTAGTGTTTACCAGAATACTTTTGGTGTTATTTGTTCCTTAAAAATGATCACATGTTATTTAACTGCCTCAAAAATATGCATAAAATTATTATTATTGTTGGGGGAACCCAACCGCCTAGGTGATGGATAGGGCACCACCTCTCAGATATATGTATGTATGTAGGTGGTAGGAGTGAAATCAAATAGCTTTCGAGACCAACAGACACACCGAGCGTCAGTTCTCCAGGTTAGGAGAAGCTCAAGCCAAAATTATTAGCCATCAGCTGATGTATATATTTGACTGGATTTTACAATTTCCTCGTTCGCGTACTTTTATATGCAAACTTTTTTATTGAGAGTAATTTCTTTATATTACTCAGTTACTGGACTTTACTGGGAAAGATCTCGAACACACCTAATATAGTACATGTAAATGCATTATTGTAATCATACCACTGCAATTAATTAGAAAACATTTGCAAGAGATACAAAAATAATGGGTTATTTCGTCAAACTGTAAGTATTTACCACAAGGGAGTACAGACACTTTTTCGCATTCCATTAAGCAACGTTCTTTCTGGGTATATTTATAATTTTACATTTCAAATATGTTTGATGACTTAGTAATTATTATTACTTTTTATTTACAGTTTTCATGGATTCTATTATAATCAAATTTTGCGTTTTATCTGACGTAACACTTGCTCTATAATTTTGTATTGTAACATAAACAATCAAATAAAACAGCGACCTTGTTTAATAACAAATTTCGTAGATGTATTTTTATGATAACTTAAATTCGCCATTAACATTTATGTATACATACATACATATCGCTACCTTAATATAGAAAGGCCCTAACTCAATATTTTTTTGAAATCGAGATTTTTGCGATACATTAGATGTTCTTCTATCGAAATATACAAAAAACTCGATTTCAAAACAATAATGAGTTAGGGCCTTTCTATAGTAAGGTAACGATATGTACATACATATTGTTACGGAAATGGCCGTCGACAAGATTAATAAGTGTTACGCAAGAATATTCGAACAGGGCCAATATAAAGAAACATCCAGAAGTATTTAAATAGATAACTAAACGTACACTCGTATTCACATACAAGCACTATAGCAAACAACTATATACACATGCGTAGCACATACATACGTGATTAAACGTAAACAACCAACAACAACTACAAGGGTCTGCTTATTAAGAAGGTATACATAGCTACATGCATACATACATACATGCCTGGCAATTCCAACTAAAGGCAGAAATAAAAGTAAACAACCACTTAATGATGTATGCATATACACACGTATGTACATAGTTACCACACCAACTTAATTACGCGCTTTGTAAACAACATTGAAGATAATGATGATTCGGTCTAGACTTTGCATGAAAATTCTAGTGGTTGTTGTGCGAAGTATAAAAAGGGGTTGACGCATCCAACAGCAGTTCAGTCGCGATCAAAAGTTAGTTGGGAATAAATCAGTTGCGAAGAAGCTCAGTTGCTAATAAGAAGTCTGTTGTTAATCAAGTGAGTTGACAATTAAGTTGTGCGCAGTCCGTGATTTGTGATACAATAGTGAGTTGATATTTGAGTCTGTGCTTTACAATACGTGAGTTGGAAATTGAAGAGACTATAGTACAGTCTATAGTGACAGTTAGAGTCTGTCGTGATTTGAGTTTATTGTGGAGTCCCTTGAGTAAAGAGTAAGGGAGCAGTGGAAGCTGATAAACGTGTGTAAGTGAAGCCAGCGAGTCCTGATTAGTGTATCAACTGTGAGAGTCTGCCATAGAGTTGTTATTGGTGTATCAACTGGAAGTGTCGGCAGAGTGAGTCTTGTGTGTGACGAGCAACAGAGAAAGCAGAATTGTGTCAACACTAGCGCAGCCAGTGGTCTAAGACGTGTATATACAACAGCAAAGAAGGTGTAGTGGTAACCAGTTGTGAACATTTGAATAATATTTGTGTTTGTATTTAAGCTCTTGGATTAGATTTAGATTAGTGATATTTATTAATTAATAAAGATTGTATCATTCTTAACCCTAATTAGTACACTGGGGTCTTTTATTTATTGCAAATCTACGAATCTACGGATAAGCGTTTTTAACAGAGAATAAAAACGTAACAATATCCATATTCCATTTTTGTAGAATTTCTACAAGGTAGCTAGGTTATCCACTGTTTGTTGTGTACCTGATTAATTTTAAGTCTATTAAATTAACGTCACGTGATGAATAAAAATAACTCATTTTAATAAAATGTGCATAGAATTTTATGTAATCACCCAGCCAATCAACCAGCCAACCAGCCGAGCCGTATGTAAGTATGTATGTACATACATTTGTATGTATGTATGTCGTGTATTAACCGCAGTCTTGTCTGCTATTCGAATTCCGATTGCAATCGTTTGCTACGTCAGATAATTGGAATAAATTCATATTCATCGTATGCAATTTATAAACTCTTACTTAATAGAGTGCAAATTTATCAAATGTTAATTAATTGTTTTTTAGTTTGTAGTTGTTTTGACATGTCTTTTCTTGGAAGATTCATATTATGTAGTTTTTTTTAACACCCACGTTTTGAAATCAATATGCACTTGTTTTTAAAATTTTTTTAAAAATGCTCGTGCAACAAGATTGCTTTGAAATGGTTTTATTCGCCTGTTGTTTTCTCTCATTATTATATTTTATAATATTGTATGATACAATTTTAAAATGTTAAATCTTACTTAAGAAGATACTACAGTACATAAATACATACATACAACACATTTATGTATGTATATTACAATTGAAATATATTAATTGTAAAAATTCATTTGTAAAATGCAACATATTTCAGAGATTTTGATTGAGATTGAAGGGAAAGGTGCCGTGCCAGATTCGTTTTAATATGCCATTCAGGTTACATTAGCTGAGAAGAGAAAGTAAGTTTACGGGTCCAAATAACAGGTCCCTTTGCTCTTACTTTGCAAAGAAACAATAACAAATTTAAGAGCTTTCAAAAGCTGTTTACCTCAAATATCAAATATCAGTGCATGTGTGTTTGGACGTAGCTGGCTTAGAATGGAACTTATGAACTCAATTCGAGACAAAATATCTGGCCTGTTTAACTCACTTGTTATGTTTTAATTATTATATTAAGTGAATTAAGTTAGTATGTTATTCGGGCCTATTCTCGTTAGAGTAACGTTTTAAAACGACAGTACACTTATCACTCGACTTACACCATACTTTTGTTACACGATTATTTTGGTTTTCGTGTAAATTGAGAGATTTATGAAATACCTCGATTTACACGATTTTTTATTTGTTTTATTGAATATTTTTGAATATTTTATGAATTACATTCATTTTGTTTTTGTTTTTATAAATAACATTTATTTTGTTTAATGAATAAAGATTTATTTATATGTGTTTTGAGCAAACGCTTCTGATATTTTAAAAACTACATACGTGGAAATACATATGTATATAATTTCTTACTAAAATCAATTTTTACGCGATTCTGCCTTTATTTTCGATTTACACGATTTTTCATACAAAAATTTAAAATTTCGATTTACACAACTTTCTCAGGAACAACGTATCTATCGTGTAAATCGAGGTATAGGTGTATTAGATTGAAAAGGTACCGTATTACCCTAACACCGTGCTACCATTTCAATGTAAAATTTTCGTTTTTAAATGTATGTATTTATGTATGTATGTATGTATGTGTATCATTTTAAAACAATACTCAAATCGAGAATAGAATAGAATAGAAAATAGAAAAATAATTTAATAATAATCTTCATTTCAGAGATCGGCCATATCAAAACACAATCGAAATGTCAAACGAACAAAAACCACGAATTCAAGTGCCCGATGCACTAAGAGAGGTGCTGCTGGAATTCTCTATTGCGTACCTGCTGGAACAGCCAGGTGATGTTGTTGATTTTGCCGTTGAATACTTTACAAAACTACAAGAGAATCGAAAACAAGTCGGTTTTATAGGAGACATAGGACGTGGATCCGTTGATGATAGTGTTATGTCCCAAGAAGACGAAGATGGTAAGTTTATTTAAAATCTCTGTGCTTCCTTTGCATCATATACATATAGTTATTCATGTTTTGCATAATAAAAATAACGCTTTTACAAGCAGTTGTACAAAAAAAGTTACCTATTGAATATTACAATTTCTATTATGTTTTTACCTTCTCCAGTAAAGTTACAATTATTTAAGTTAGGGCCTTTCTACTTGAGACCAATGATATGTATTTATATAAATGTGTATGCACGTAGATATGTACGTATGTATGCAAAATGTTCTATGACATAAATTATCAGCCTCCATATAATTTATTATAGGTATGCACAGAAGAAATACTTAGTATATTCAGAACACCGTAATTATATTCATATTGCCACTTCAATTTTCAAAGGTGACATGGGATCCTTTCGCAACCATAGTATGTACATACATATATACTACACACATACATATCTATGTATGTATGTATGTATGTACATATATGCATGTACATATGTACAGTGAACAAAGAAAAAACTTGTAACACGGTGAAGCATGGGGGGTGTAATATGATGGTATGGGGCCCAATGGGATCGAGTGGTGTATGAAATCGGCTTTTTATAGAACGTACAATAAATAAAATGAATTATTTAAAAATACTAAGAGATAATTTAGCACAGTTAGCTGCCAAATTAAATGTAAGTGGAGACTAGTGATTAGTTAGAGTTAAATACCCGAAACATTCGTCTTCAATAATAAGAGAATGGCTTCCATTCAATGGAAAAAAAATTGCAGGCACATCCTTTCTAGATCATTGGCTTTAGTACAAATGAAATTCTGTGGGCGTATGTGAACAAAAAATTACGCGAGCTGTAGATTATGTGTAAGAATTAACTCAAAAGTGCTCTCCAGGGCATATTGGACCATATAGCTCCCAAAGTTACCAAAAACCCAGTTCATTCTATGAAAATAATCTATTAGATGCTAGACGTGGCCACATTTAGTACTAATTTTTAGTGTATTCCTTATTTCATAGCTCCTTCCTGAAAGAAGAGTTAGTGTACAAGTTTTTTTTTGGCTCTTGAAAATAGTGTTATTTTATGTTAGGTTATTTTTTTAGTATTAAAATAAATTTCTTAATAAAATTAAAGATTTCTATAGAAAGCTTATTAATTTGTCTTGAAACTGCTTTTGGTTTTATCTTCAAATCTTACAAAGCAACAGAGATATTTTGATTAGAAGAGCGGAGCGTTTGCTGTACAAGTTTTTTCTTTGTTCACTGTATGTTGTATTATATTGCTTTTTTTTAATTCTCTCATTTACGCTACAGTTACACGACCAAGATTTGCATTCAAGTTTTTCACACATACTGGTTGTCAAAAGTAATTTAAATTGAAAGCTGTGACGTAGGCTGCACGCAATTTTCAGGCAAATTTATTTTCAATGAGCTGATTTACACGGGATTAATTGTGCTGGCATAACATGCCAGTTTGTGGGTGAGAGAGGCAAAGAGAGGGGTTTTGTGTTTGGCATAATTTTTCAACCAGCTACAACCCCGCATTAGCAGCACAAAACCAATACACACACAACTTAAAAAACTGCAAATGTTAAATGAATACGAAAAACACTAACACACACAAAGCTGTGTATGCGTATACATTTTTATGTCGGATGAATTAGTCTCGTGTGTTCTTAAAAAAACAAAAATTGTGCGGCATAAAAATTAGTCTCGTGTAAACTACCTCAATATGCCGTTGATAAGAAAACAGCTTAAACACACATTTTCATGGCTTCTATTTAGGTCTATAAACCGCAACACATCATTACATTTTTTACATGTTTTTGTTCCTAATAATATTTATTTAAAGTTAATTAAAGTTTTTAGGAGGAACATAACATTATGTGTAATAAAAGAACATAAAAATACTATGCCGGCAGAATATTTGAAAACAAAAACGAAAAGTGTGCTCATTGAAATTAGTGTCAGTTGTTTTTTGCCTATAAATTTTAATACACAATTGGAAAGAAAATTTGAAGTCAAAGTCCCATCAAATTCTAAAAGTGTGATTGTATTAGTGAAAAAGTGTGAATGTATTGAAATTTGAAAGGCAAAACTTGATCGTGTAACCCTCAAGTTAAATAAAAGACCTGCTTCAATTTATCACATGTTCGACATCACTGAACAACTGTATCAGCATGGATCCATTTTATTATTGATGTAAAACAACTGAAACTTCGACATATGTATGTATTTACTAAAGAGTTTTTGTCACTAACGCAGCATGTGCCAAATATTTTTCACTTTGTCGCCTATATTGAAATACATACATATGTATATACTCGTATGTATAGTAGTAGATTTATGCCTGCTGCCGCCCAAGGCGTTCTCGATATATTGCCCTGCCTAATTATATAGAAGTGATTATCAAAAATCATAAATACCCAGAAAAAAAACATGACAACAATGTGGTTGAATCATGGGTTCAAGTCATGAACTAATTCGATTTAGGGGAAACATGCCTGATTTTTACATGAGTTTGTGGGATAATTTAAATAAATTTATCATCATTAAAATTAATGTGTCTCGAACCAATGCATGTTCCTTGATTCGAACACACTTTTTCATGGGTTAAAAAATAAATATCTTTTATAAGTCGATCCTTGTCCTTGATTTTAAAACTTTTTGGATGTTAATTTTCATCACTTATAATTATAATGAAAAATTTATTCGGACTTAGGAAAGCGCTAAATATGAATTCACTTCATGTAATTATTAAGAAGGCGTGAACAAGACGTACTTTTTTCGAACTACATAATTTTTTTGTTGGGTACATATACATGTTTGATTCCAACAAATTTTTTTTTGGCCAATTTCATTATTTTAGTATAAATTTCGTATTAGTTTAATAAAATACTTGGCCAAATCAATTGTCGAATTTAATTGCACTTACCTTATTATACCTTTAATTTATGCTGAACTAGGCCCGGTACTAAAAGGGTAGGCCTGAATCCGTCACTGTGTACATATTATGTATGTATGTATGTGCATTTATGTGCACAAGCTTTAAGCTGATGTTCCATATCATCCGTTCTTTGCATATGCGTGGTATGCGTTTCTGTACGTTCTCTCCGATTCTAGATTCAAGTTACATGCAATGCGTCTTATGCGCAAGTATTTTTGTTGTTTTAATGCAAAAAGAGAGAAAATTTAAATTCACCACACGAACATTTGGCTATAAAAGAGAGCATGATGCATGCGACGGATACAAAAGTACCTTGATTCCGCTTTTTGACACATGCATAAAACGCAACTACGCATTGAACGGATGGTATGGACCTTCAGTTTTAAGTGGGGTACACACATGACTGACAATTTTGCTCAAATTTTACATTGATCGATAGTGTGAATACGAATTGCGTCAGTCAGCAGTCAACCACAGGTGGACTCGGAAAACTAGTTTTTTAAGGAATTTACATATTTTTATTAAATGCAAGGCTGTGTGTGATGTTAAAGGCAAAGTATTAAGGCAACATCGTACGAGTTTTTAAAGATAAGAAAACATTAAAATAATTCACTATAAAAAAATGTTTTTTCTGTGTTTCTGAGTCTAACATGTCGAACATGATCGATAGTCTGAACTAGACTTGGGTCGAACTCATTCAGTCGGTCGGTTTTGACACAAACCTGTGATCAAACCCATGTAATTTAAATGGGTTTGATCATTGGTTTGTGTCAAAAACGACCGACTGAATGAGTTCGACCCAAGTCTAGTCTGAACATCCAACACTATAATTCAAAACTGATGAATATTTGACTGTCACTCATGTTCGATAATGTGTACCCCACTTTAGGGATATATATGTACGTTCCATGATCTAAGTTTTGGATCTTTTAGATTGTAAAATGATCTTATTCACATGATCGTTAGACAAAAATGCTGTACAACTTCATACCGGGTCGAACAGAAACTACGATGACTGAATATTAAAGAGAGGAATGTGTAGGGTGTTACACATAAACAACAAAACTTGGACAAACTGAATACCTTGTACTCGTACATTGCACGTATAGCTAATCCATACAAACATAAAGAAAATACATATTAAAGTAATTTATGTAAATGTGGGAGTGATTATTAGCAACAGAAATCGCAAAACGTCAACAATGTTTATGCAACCAATCAATAAACATGCAATCTGTTTACATACATATGTACATACATACATACATATGTACATATATGCAATTATGACAACAACCAGAACGAAAACAAAAAAAAACTTTTTATATGACAAAATCAACAACAATGAAAATCTCTTGTGCCTTAATTTCCTTCGGTTTCAATGAAAGTTTTTTATCGGTTTCATCAGTTCCACGGGCAGAAATGACTGCCAGTCGCTGTTGTACTTATGTTTATATGTACATATGTATGTATGTATATTGTGCATACTACATACATATGTATGTATGTGAATGCTTACTAATGTTTAGATACTTCAGCATATTTACACACGGTTGACACTATGTACCACAAACGCGATTAGAAACTTGTAAAAATACATATGTGCATGGGTAGGTACATATCGATGGTCACAAGTTGAAAGGCCCTAACTGATATTTTCAGGAAATTGAGGTTTTCAGTGATTCCAATACTTTTCACACAAATACATCTCGTCACAAAAATTTATTGCAAAACTGTTAAAAGTAACGCTTTTACAAGCAGCTGTACGAAGCAGTTGAACAATCAGTTGTACTCTGTTTATTATTATATTTTTACATTCTCATGTAAAGTTACAGTTAATTGAGTTAGGGCATTTCTACTTGTGACCAACGATATACATACATATACTTTGATACACATCTTGCTTTCAATAAATAAGAAAATAGGGCAATTACATAGTAGCGTTTCCCATCTCTCGCTCACGCTCTCCCTCCCCCTCCCCTTTGCATCCTTCGTTCCTTGTTGATTCATAAAGCACACAAACATAACATTTCTGAAATAAACATGACGTTTAATAAGATAAAACCACTCAATCAATTTTGCAGTTCGTCCATTCAGCTGCTTGAGTTGTGTGTTTTGCATGCTTATTTATGTTGTTGTTGGCTGGTATGCTTCACCATAATATCCCTAAAGGCTCAATCAGACGTGACATAACCAAGGCCATAGAAGACAGCCGTTCGAACCAAACTAATGGGCAACACTGTATTTGACTATACGTGACTTGCCATAACGCCATAAATCTCACCATAGAAACCAATTGAATTTTGGTTTGGTTATGGCTATGGCGTTATGGCTATGTCACGTCTAATTTAAGCTTTAATAGGCGAAGCAGGCGTATGCACATATGTACATACATACATACATACACAGTGTATGTCATACATGCATACACTTGCATGTATGTACATATGTATATGTGGGTATGTAGGTGCATGCAGTCATATTAAGGCGGAGAAGAACGTGAATGCATTGATAACAAAATCGAATCGAACCGAGAAAGTTATTTATTATTATACTTATTATTTTTAGTATGTGTACATATCGCTCGTTTACCTACAATAGTGTCATAACTCAAAAAACTTATGCAAAATGATGCGGCATTTCATATTTTATGTGGTGTAAAAATTACATACATATGTACATACTTTACATTTATTACATCTGTGTCAATAAGGAAAAAGTGCTTAAGTCATAAGTTGATTTCCTTTTAAGCTAATTGGGCCTAATATTTCAAATAAAAATCCATTTATTTACAGTTTTTCCCGACGTTTCGTAGATTTTTTGTCTACTTTTTCAAGGGATCGTCTATTTAAATAATAAAAACAATTATAAAAACAATTTTGCTTTGTGTCATTTTAACTTACAATTCATGGAATAATACATATACATATTTTACATATTGAATAACAATACTCAACATTAAAACATATATAAACAAATATAACATTTTTTAAACACAACCTAACTTAATATCACAGATCTGTTTCGTTTAAAGCTACTTTGTAGTTTGTGTTTATGTTTGCTGTATCTTCTTTTAGATTCATTGTTTTGTTTATTTTTTGCTGTATTCTTAATGTTTCAATAGTGTATCTTTTTCTTTCCATTTTTTCTATATCCAAAATTTTAACTCCTTCGAAGTCAGCTGAGTGTCCAGTTTGTAATACATGTTGTGCTAGTGCTGTTGTTTCCTTCTTTTTTACTATGTCCATTTTGTGTTCTCCCATTCTTGTATCTAAACTTCTCTTTGTTGTGCCAATGTATATTAGATCACAGTTTTCGTCGTTTTTCCCTTTACATTGTATTTCGTATATGACATTGTTTTGTTTGTTTTTCTCAACACGCGTTTTTGTTTTTGTAAATATTGTGTTTAAAGTTCTGTTTGGTTTATAAGCAAAACAAGCATTTGTTATTTTTATTGTTTTTCTTATGTTATTGTTGTCAGTAAGGTTGGGGACATATGATACACTGAAAAATTTTTTGTCTTCTATTGGTGAGGTATTTGTTTGTTGTGAGTTATTTTTAAGTTGTTGTTTTATGCTTTCAATAAGTAAGTTTATCAAGTTTGTAGGAAAACTGTTTTTCTTTAAAATTTGGAATATAGTTTTAATGTTTTTGCTGTGAAATTGTCTATCGCTGATACTAAGCACTCTTTTTATAAAACTTTTTGCGGTGTTAATTATTTGACTTTTTGGCTGTGTTGTGTAAAAATTCATTAATCTACCAGACGACATTTCTTTTGTATACCAGTCAAAACTTATTTTGTTTTTCGATCTATGTAGCATGACATCTAGATATGAAATTTTGTTTTCAGTTTCCGTTTCTATTGTAAATTTAATTTTTGGATGGTATTTATTTAAAACTGATAAAATAGTATTTTTATCTTTTTCTTTAATGATTGCTAATATGTCATCTACATATTTAGCAATATAAGTAATGTGTATTCCATGTTCCCTTAATTCATGAAGTGCATCGTCTAGTAAGTTGTCAATTACAATATCTGCTATGGTGGGGGAGAGAGGATTTCCCATAGGCATTCCATAAATTTGATTATATATTTTGTCTTTATAGACAAAATAATTATTGTCTTTGAGGCAAAATGGTAAAATTTTAAGAAATTTCGAGCGAGGTAGCCTTGTCAGTGTTTGAATGGTGGTCCATTTTTTCATAATATTTTGAATAGCTAGGTGAACAGGAATATTGGTAAGTCATATTTTACTGTTTTGCAGGAGAGCACTTTTAAGCGATCAAGTCGATTTTCAGAAATTTATATAGGTACCTACAGTTATTTATTTACAGTTAAATTAGGAAGTTCGCTGTTCAGCTCTATTTTTTAAGACATATCCTTTTCCATTTTTTAATTTCCTTTTTTGAAATATTTCATTATTAGTTTTCAACAACTTTTTTTATCAGTTTTGGTAATTTTTTTTTTTCAAAATTGTTCTTTATGAATTTAAGTTGTGCAGAAATTGATTCAGACTACATATCATTTGAAATTCAATCACACCTTTCCAAAACGAATAGATTTTAAATCATTCGATTTTTATCACATACCTGATAAAGATAAAAAACGACAACAAGAAACATATTGAAATTAAAGAACAGATTTAACCCTCCCCCTAATGCAAGTATGTATGCATGTATATGTTGGTCTATTTTTAGATACACCACTTCCATAATATCCCAGTTGGCCATTTCTTCCAGACATCTGGCAAGACGGAAATTTTCGAACAAATGGCCGCTAAGTTCAAACATGGCAACAAGAGCGACACTTTCGCTCATATTTTCCTTGTCCCTGTAGAACTGACAATTTCTATAACATTTTCATAAATGAAAATTGTTTCATAAAAAGTTGAGTAGGTTTTGTTGGCCACATGGGATGTATGAATTTTTGTATATGTATGCATGTAGGTGTGTGTGTGTGCGTATTTTTATGTTAAAAATATCCTTACGTATAAACATACAGACAAATTTATCGATATGGAGTTAATTAAAAAAAAAGATTTGTTTTAGTCTAAGAATTTTTAAAACGTTTAACAGTTGATCAAGCAGAAAATAATACATATGTAAGTATATGTATGTATGTGTATGTAAGTACATACATATATACATATATAATATATGTATGTAAATTTGTATGTAGATAATATATTTTTTAATGTGTAACTGGCGTTTGTCTTTTTTATATTATAAACTGGAACAAAGTGGGTAGATGATGTAAAATTTAATAGATTTTCTTAAATTGTATAATTTATTGACTTAAATGCGTAAATATGTACGTATTAAAATATGTGTAATCATATAATCCTGGATAGGCGCAAACTAATTTATGTAGCACGATTTTTTTCCATATAAAAACATATGAAATCTGTAACTCATTAAAGCTAAATCTAAATTCGATCGCTAAATTGCTGAACAAATACAAAATTAAACATTTTTAGCGATGACATAAAACAGTAAAATTTCGGCAGATTAGATTTTAGAAAATCAAGCAATCATTGAAAATCGATAAATGTACTATATAGATTTTTAGGGATAGGCATTTATTTAGCTTTAGCGAGTTACAGAATACGGGGGCAGGTATCCAAAACGTTGGAATTTTTGTTCGTGAATAATGAAAAATAAGTAATTTAACTTAAAAAAAATGCAACAATTATTAGATTTATAATATGTTTCCACATGCATGATTTATACAAATCATGGTGATTTGAGAAAATCATGTTAATTTATACATGATTTACATATGGATAAATCACCTCAATGTAGTTGATTTATTTTAAATCATTTCGAAAATACTATTTTTCGAACTGGATTTATCTATGCAACCCTGCGTTGCCTATGCAATTACAAGCTCCATTCCTGGGTCATCCAACAATAGTGATTGACAATTTCGAAAATATTACATTAAGGAATATTTAATAAATTTTAAATGTCAACTTCATGTGGATAAAATTCACATTACAGCTGCTGCGCCCACTTTTAGGATTCACTATCCTACACAGTCGCACCATTTTTGGAAAAATACAACCCTGATCTAATGAATTGTTATTGTTTCTTTTTTTAATTTTCACAATGTATTTTGTCAAAAGTCGTACGATTGTGTAGGGTAGTGAATCCCAGCCTTTAAAATATAACACCTGCTAAAATATGTTGTAGCTGTTAATAAGGGCTAAATCTAGAATAAATTTACGTACAGATAAATATGGCCAAAAATTTAAAAAATCAAAAAAAAAAATTCAGCATTTTATATCGAAATTTTGTGAAAAAGGAGTTAAATAAATTAAATAAAAAATAAATGGCTTAATAGGGCATTTACATCAGCACAAAATTTAGCATATTTTGATTAAAATCTTTATGAAAATCTATACCGTTTACACCAACTTTTTTTTTACATTTATCCAGATTTTTTTAACCAAAACAAAACCCATCAACTGATTGGTTTCAAAGACTACAACCAAACAACTGCATTGTAGCCAATTCACACACTTTTTTAAGTAGACCGTAGCTAATTCACTCACCTTTTGTTATACACGGTAGTAAAGAATAAATAAAAACATTGGATTTTTATTAGATTTCCTACAAATCTACTGAAAAATTTGATTTCGTTTTGTATGGGAAATCTGGAAAAAAGCACTTGATTTAGTTTGAAATCTCGGAAGTACTAGATTTCGAGACAGTGTAAATGCACTATAAGACAAAAAAATATTTTATTTAAATTTTTGAGTTGTAAACATTTGAATTTTTTTGTCGACGATTCTCTTTTAATTTTAATTGTGATACGAGTACTATTAAATTCTCTTGTGTGCGAAAGCTGTACTTTTATTTTTAGAAGAATTATTTTTCTTTTGGTGAAATATGTAAAATGATGACGAACGATGTGTACGTATGTATGTAAATATCTATGTATACATACACCTAATTCTATTTTTACGCGAATTATTTTTACACGCATTTGATTTAACGCGTTTGCAAATAAATATTTCATTGTGTTTTGACGCGACTTAATTTGATTTAATGCGATCTAAAAATGTATGTATTTTTTTTTACCAGAAAAACGTTGTTTGCACTGGATTTGGAGGATTTTAAACTGAACACATACATACATACATATGTATGTACTTGGCAGCACAATAAAAACAGGGGATTTCCCTTGTTTATATCAAATCAATTTATGTGAAAGTAATGCCGAGAACACACTATGTGATTTTGAGACATCGCAATAGAGTGTACTAGTGGCAACGTGTGCCATTTCCGATATTTTTCGTTGTGCACAAGAGTGTAATGCTGAGTACACATCTGGCATTTATTTGTGATGTCATTTTAAAAATGATAACATTAGCCCAATTCACAGCCTTGTGCAAATGGTCTTGCATCGTAGCATGTGCAAAATGGTATAGTATATTGATACTCACCACTAGGAATTGTTATGTTCTTTATGTAGAAAGCAATGCCACACAACGAAAAATGTCGGAAATGACAAACAAACGTTGTACTTACTATTGCGATGTCACAACATGCCATAATGTGTACTCGGCATAAGAAATGCAGTAAAATTTAAGTGTTGAAGGCGGACAGGCATACATACATATGAACATATCGCTCATTTACTTCAATAGTGCCATAACTCAAAAAATTCGTTTTTTTTAATAATGCAAAATAATTCGGCATTTCGTATTTTATCTTGTGTAAAAATTTCATATAAATAGCTTTTACTACCACCTCGTCAGAGAAGAATATTTTTTTAATTTCTTCATTGGGTTGTGTATGTAAATTGAAAACTTTAAACGCGTTTTCTACAAAACTAATTTTTTTGAGATATGACACTATTGAAGTAAATGAGCGATATGTAACTTAAAAATTCTAATAGTCGGGCCTGTTCTGAAAATCATGGTGATATCAAACCGCGTGTTTTGAAAAACAAACTGTTAAAAGCTGACTTTACCTGATATTTCATGCTTGGAACCAATTCCCTCATTTAAATATGGATACTCTTATCTTTTTTTACGCGAGTTCTCGAGGAACGTATCTATCGCGTGTAAACAGAATTAGGTGTATTTGTAAATGTGTGTTTATGTGTGTATGTGTACAAATACGTGTTGAGAACTACCATCCATCCCTCACAGTCGTTACTCATAGATACGTATTATTTAAATACAAACAACACGTCATAATGACTTTGTTTTCAACATAAATAATTATGTGGGAATAAAACTTTATAAATAATATGGCGACACTTGTTTATTTTTATTGAGCAATATTAAAATTTAACAAACTATATATGCGACAGCGCATAGAGAAAGGGACCTAAGGGAAAAAAAAATCAATTTTCAGTTAATTTTTTTTTTGATGTGGACAACATCTGAGTATTGAATGAGACCGATCCCATGCCCCAAAGTGTTCCCTCCCATAGACATGCACGTTTTATGAAATTGAAGTCGACGATTCTAAGGTTATGTGAAAAAATTTTCGTGCTAACAGAGTGATATTCACGATTTAAAAGAATTATAAATGAGTATTTATTATAATTCGAAAAAACGCGAGCAAAATTGATATCAAACTCATGGAAACAGCGCGCTAGGTCGAAAACAATAAAAACCAACTACACAAAACAAGAGGTAGGGACGACCTACGCGCGTTTTCAAGGTTGACCAACACGTTCCTGACGTCATGAGATGTGTCGCTTTCAAATGAGACCAATACCAACACGCTCAGCGATGGTACACCAAAGATACACGCATTTAAATCTTTAAAATGGCTCTCCTGAACAAAAACGGTTTTTACCTTAGGTCCCTTTCTATTTTGCGCGTCACATATCGTTTATCTTTAATCGATTACACTGTGCAACAAATGGAAAAATTGTTTTGTTTTATTTGATGATGCGCTGTGGTCCGCCTTAATTACAAAATCATTCAGTGAAGAATAGGTATGTAGCTACATACATACATACATACACAGTAAAAAATTGAGGTTTAATTTTTTTGTTTTTTATATTCAGTGGTTTAAATTATAGACTATTTTGGAATTAAAATTTGAAACTAATTATGAAGTAGTTTTTATGTATAACCAAAATTCATTCATATTCATAAATTTAATTCCTTATTGTGTTTGTTATATACATACTAGGGATGTAACGAATACCAGTTTAGCGAATGCGAATGCGAAAGCGAATAATACATTTTAATTTTTGCGCCAGCGAATGCGAAAGCGAATGCAAATATTACAATTCGTTAAAATATCACATGCAAATAAATTTATATAAGAGTAAGTATATATAATAATTAGTCCTAATTTACACTAAGCAAGTCTTATTGCTAAGCTGAATGGTTTGTAGGAGGGAGAGAGACGAGGGGAACATAAAAGTTTCTTTTCCCCTCGTCTCTCTTTCTTTCCTAAAAAACTAATCAGCTTAAACTCAAAATATTTCATAGGTAAAATAAACGAAAAATTTGCTTCATTTTACGAAATGCTGCGTACATAGTACAAATAATTGGTCATGTCACAGAGTTCAATTCCGTTCGGAAGCGGAATTCAATCCACCCCATTTTTGTAGGAGATGGTGTCTAAAAAAGAAAACTTAAATACGGAAATTTGTCAGGTGTGTCCAGACTGTGGGAGGCGGTGGTACCTTGGGGTATGCTCCGGCTAGGGATTGATATTTTGAAGCTTATTCAATTCCGATTCCGAACGGAATTAAACTCTGTGATATGGCCGAATATTTCTTTATTTTACGAAATACTTCTTGTCTGTAAATAACAAAATTTTGTATTTTTACAAATTATTTTTCGTAAATTTACGAAAAACAATATTTATATTACAAAAGGAATTCGTGAATCATGAAAAGCAATTTGGTGTTATATACGAAATTTTGTATAAACCCAAATTAAAATCTGCAAAAAAATATATTTTCTTGCATATGAAAAATAATTTTGTAATATAGTCTGTAATTCTAAAAAATTATAAAAAGAAAAATATAATTTAAGGGGGGTTGTTATAGACTCTGCATTCCTCATACATCACATACACATACATATATATTTTGCACTGAAACTCGCGAATCAAACTGGGAACACAACTGGGGCGAACAAATAATTTTTCGTTGCGAACTATCGTCATAGAAAATAAAACACATTTGTTCATATGAAAATTAGCATAACACCCTCGCTCGTCCTTCCAAAATTCGTCGTGCGTGACGAACTCTGCGATAGATTTATTTAGATATGTATGTAGATTTTCTCCTTCTTTGCACAAACAATAACCATTTATCCAATTATCAATTATAAGATCTGTTACTTATTCGTTGTTGGTGTGCCGTGGACGAGATTTATTGTTCTTCCCAGTTGTGTTCCTATCAAGGCAAATTCATTTCCAGGTAATATCAGGATTACAAAAACAATGAAAAAATACAACAAAGAAAAAAACAACATGGGTTTTAGTTCATCCAAAACTTCAAAAATAGAATTTGTTTAACATAATAACAATAAAAATCATTCACATAAATTTGAAAATATTTCTCCACGGCAGCCACCACTAACAAAATTTGCAACGTTTAGTACTTCTCACAATTTTTTAATAGTTTTTTCATATTTTTAAATTTGTTTTCACAGAATTATTTTAATAAAATATTTTTCATATTGAAATTTTTTAACATTTTCTTTTAATTTCTCTTTCGTAAAAATTTTTTGAAGTTTCGGATGAACTATAATTTGAGAAAAATAATAATAAATAGCTCAGCTGCATTTCCGCTACTACCTTGTGAATGTGCCTTGGTTCAAAAAGTAATTTTTTAATAATTTTTATTTTAATTGAAATTTACATATTTTTTAGAAAATATTTGTAGGTATAGAAGACAGCAAAATAAATGGGGAAAATATTAAAAAAAAAATAAAATAAACAGAACAGTTTTTATTCTTATATTTCAAAATGATTTTTTCGTAAAATTCACGAAACTTGCGTAGATTTAAGAATAATTTTGTACTGTAAACAAAATGATAACAAAACAAAATTAGTTTTTTACGAAAATTTTACAATTTTATAAAAATATTTTGTTTTATACTAAATTCAATAAAATAAACGAAAAACATGGTACTATATACGAAAATGATTTTTGTAACTTAACGAAATTCGTAAAATTACAAAATCTGTTTTCCTGCACAAGCTACAAATATTTTCATAAAATGTACAAAAATTTCGTTTATTGTACAAAAATTAAATTACGAAAAAATGTTTCGTATTTTTAAGCATGGAATATTTTGAGTGTAGCAATAAGACTTGCTGAGTGTAAATTAGGACTTAAAAATAAGTTTACACAATGGTAGGCAATCCACACATTCGTACTTTAGCCCTAAATCCTGGGACTCTGTTCAACATTTCATGTGAAATGCTGTCAAATACATATGAAGAAAACTTGGAATGATTTTTTCCTGAAAAAATCTTGCAGAAGTAGTACCTCTGTGCATTTTGGGAAAAACATATGAAATATATCTTCAACATTTTAAGTTTTCATGAGAAATAATATGAGTGGCACTTGTTTCGCGTGGAATTTACAACAAACAAGGACTAGTTAATATTGTTTGGATTTGGAATTTGTTGTACGAAGTAATGAATGGCATTCAAAAGTTTGAACAAACTAGTCTTAAGCAGAAAATATTTTCGCGCAAATCAAACACTGCCTTTTCTTTTTCAAAACTGAAAAATATTTCCAAACACCGCTGGATTTGGGTTTCATTTTGATACTTATGAGAACTTATTGATAGAAAAGTTTTCCGCTAAAATATTAATGCTTTACATGTAAGTATATGTATCTTTTTCATGCTGGCTTAAAATAATTTTCGTCTTTAAATTTAAAATCGTAAATTATTTTCGTAAAATAAATACAACATTATTTTTTGTCTTTAGTATTCGCTTGAAATATTCGCATACATTTTGCGAATGCAAAAGCGAATGCAAATAGCAAAAGTAAGCGAATTATTTGCGAATGCGAAAGCGAATGCGAATACTAATACATACATATGTACTCGTATATGCACCGGCTTGGTATTAAAATGAATCCAAAATTTTTTACTGTGTATTTATTTTTACAAATATGTATGTATGTATGTATGTATCCCTGACATTTTTGATGAGGCCACAAAATTTTCAAATTGTGTCAGCCTTAAGTTGTTTTAATACTGTTTTTAGTATTATGTAACAAAATCGGATAAGTCGTTTTGCGGCATCACTTCAAAAATCGTGTTCACATTACATAAAAATAGAAATAAAATTATAAAATACTGACATTAGGAGTTTTTCCTGTTCCATAGTGTTGTTTGTAATAATAGCTAGTAGAAATTGGTTTTAATTCTACAAGGTTTTTATTTATGTATAAATAAAATCCCAAGACGAACATAATATACTCGTAGCATCAGAAACATTTTGTATTTTTATATTTTATTGCTCTTATTGCTGTCACACCAGCAAAATCTTCACTGGTAATGAGCAGCAATCTTAATACCAGCTAAGCTGTACTAATTACTTATTATTTGGCTGAAAAATTTATTATTCGTTGTTACATTAAATGTATTAACGAAGGCAGACAAAAAAACGTGACGGTTATTAATTAACCGAATACAAAATAATACAAATAATATTAAGTGAAGGAATTCGTTTGTCTCCTTTAATATTTGTTTTAAATATAAATTTGGCATAATGAGCAATATTGTGCTCGTATATGTATGTAGGTGCATGAATACCCTGCAGAAAATGCGAATAGTAAAATTGTAGTGATTTACTAGTGACATTGTCAGTAGTACTACTGACCAGGTGTATCCCAGCCAATGTAATTATCTATTGACATTTAACATTAGCTTGTCATTGAAAATCCACCACTAGACTGTAGCAATACTGACTAAGTAGTTCTTTTGGGACCACATGGAGACATTGGAACCAAAGATTCACTAGTAAATTTTAGGGGCTCCAGTCTACAATATCGATATTTCCTCGCTCCATATCAATAGTAAAATTGTAGTGATTTACTAGTGACATTGTCAATAGTACAACTGAATAGGTGTACCGCAGCCAATGTAATTGCCTATTGACATATAACATAGGGTTGTCATTGAAAATCTACCAGTAGACTTTAGCACTATTCATTTACGACCATATGGAGACATTTGAAATAAAGAATCACTAGTACATTTTAGTGACCCTCGTCTACAATTTAATAAAGGTGAAGTTACATAGCACGCGTTAGTGCGCGTGCCAACTGTAGGCATCTGTCAAAAAAAGTTGAAATAGTGTTTTTGCATAAGACAAGTTACATACCAAACTCTTTGACGCGTTTGCGGCAGAAAGTTGGTTAACTTTCAACTTTTTAACGCGTTTTGATGTTTTGACAACGAATCGGCTGACAATAAAAGAGAAAATTTTTTAAAAAATTAGAATCATGAAGGAAAATCTTAATAAAGATTTTGAAAACTATACAGTATTGCACAAAAAAGGATTTGAAAATGTTCCAAGATCATTTTTCAATGTAAAAATGAATAAAAAAGCTGAAAGAAAAGGTGTTTGTAACGCGTGTTGTGTAACTTGCCATTTTTCATGCGGTAAAGTTTTCAAGCGCACGATATTCGTCGACGAACAAACGCGTGTTATGTAACTTCACCTTAAGGGTTGGGCCAACAAACTTAAATACATACATACCTACATACATATGTACGTAAGTTTTTAACATTATTGCATAGCATAATAAAAAAAAAACAAACTATTGGCAATATCAACAGAAATACATTAGAACTGTTGTCTCTAACGTATCTCTACTCGCGCATAAAAGGAAAATTGTCGACATTTCAACTAGTGCAATTGTCGCTAGAGAAAAGAGTGTTGACATAGAAACATATGGCACTAGGCTGGCTAGAGGGTATCTTTAACTTACGTGAATAACATATACATATGAATTTGAATCTGAACCATCGAAATGCGCCCAACAAACAAAAAGTTACAGTTTTAGAATATTATAGGGCATACGTTTCAAACTTTAATTGCCCTTACTTACCCCTTTTTAAAGAAAAGCAATATTTATGCCGGGCATACACTACACAAGTTCACTGCACAAGTCTGGCACTGTACAGTGCGTTTGTGTAGTGTATGATGGTGGTTGTGCTATTTACGCAGTGAACTGAGTAAATATCAAAATGATTTTGATATTTGCTCAAGTTTGGAAACTGTACAGTGAACTTGTGTAGTGTATGTTGCAAACGCTCAGTTGTTTTGCGATTTTGTAAGAGTTCACAACAAGAAATGAGCGCAGAACAAATATTCTGGACAGAGTTCCAAAAATTATACAAATAATCACCAGCATTATGGCGAATTAAAATAAAAAATGCACAGTTTACTTGTACAGTGTGTGTCACAAGCTTACTTTACGCAGTGCCACACTTGAGCAGAAGCGAAAAACATGCAAATTTTTGTTTCTATTGAAATAGAACACGTGAATTGGCTTAGTTTAGTCTATAACAATACTAGGGCTGTTCCATAAGTCCGTGGCTTTTTTAACTTCAAGCCTCTTAAAGGAAAGGGCAACACTGTTTCTGTAAAAAAAAAAGAAGTTGTATCTTATTTTCAAAACATTCCTAAATCTTTGGCGTTTGCGAAATAGTTTCAATTCCTTTTGAATTTAAGATAAAAAAACACTTGTTTGTTGGGTGCGTACAAATGACTAGAAATATAGATATTATTTTCTTATTACAAACATAAAAACAATCAGCAGCATCATTATCAGAAACACAAGCAACAGTAGCTCTTGTAAATTTTTCAAATTTTATGTTTGTTTTGTTGTTAATGTTGAATGTATGTATGTATGTATGTATGTATGCATGTATGTGTGTATGTATGTATGTATGTAGTATTTTTCATTTGATTATGTATGTATGTATGTGGGGGTAACAACAGGTTGAGTAGTTTGGTTTCCAATATGTTGGTTTTATTGAAGACGAGCAGCGTTGTCAACTCGGTGCTTTTCGCACCGTTTTTAGTGCTTTTTGAAATTTTCGACGCGAAAAATTTTGAAGTTAGTGCTCAGTGCTTTTTTAAATTCATTTTCGGTGCTTTTTGTTTTGTGCGGTGGCACTAAACCAAAAATTCAAAGAGAAATTTCCTTATCTATTTCTTTTTCGAGGAAGTCTATAATTGAAAAAACATAAGCTCTGAAGTTAAATAGAGCATTTAAAAAAATTCTAATCAGATTGTGCAAGACTTGGTTGATGAAATAAGCGCCATATTACCCTCAAACTTTAACATTTTAAGTATAATTAATGTAAGCAGTGTTTTGACACACAACAAGGAAGACATAATACAAGTATTCGAGTTTTTGGCAGACGTAAAATCTATTAGCGATTCAGTTAAAATGAACTCGTTTGTGGCATTATTAAAAATTTCATTAGCATCAAACTTCTGTCACTTCCATATTTAAACGAAGAACTTAAACGAGCTTTTACCTCTATGAGTGCAGTTTAGTCTAAACTAAGTAACATAATGTCCTTACACTTGGTTGACACTTTGCTTTATATAAAAATCGGCCTGAAACGAGAAAATTTTATTATATTATTATAATAACTTCAAAAGTCTTTGTCAAATTGATTTTAGAATGCACTTATTCCTATAGAATTAAAATGTGTGCCTTTAATTTGACGTTTTAGGAACGGAATGCATATGTATGTATATATTTATGAATAAAATTTTTTTTAATAAAATGGAAAAATTTAATACTTAGTGCTTTTTTACTTAAATTACGCACTTTTTTCCTGATTTCAGTGCTTTTTAAAATTTGAAAGTTGACAACGCTGAAGACGAGTGAGTGTTTGTGTGGGAGAACAATGTGAGTGGTTGGTTTGTCTTCTTCTTTTTGTTTCACTTGTTCTTTTATTTTGCATAAAATGTTAATGACTTGTTGAATCTTTGTGTATATATTTGCATATTCGAATGTGTGCATACATACATACATACATTCATATGTACGTGTGCGCATATTGTACAAACATACATAAATATGTGCATATTTCATATACAAATATGTATATACATACTTATATGTATGTATGAATGTACGAGGGCGGTTCGGAAACTTCTTAGCCTAGCACAAAAAGCGCGGTATAGAAGAAAAAAGTTAAGTGTTTTGGAAACTTCCATCTCTGCTATGAACACATGTTAAATTTTGTTTCGATCTGGCAACTCCTTATAATAGAAACAGGTGTTCATAAAAGACGCATCCGCGATTTTTTAACAATGGAAAAATTAGAAATGCGTGGTGTCATTAAATATTTACATAAAAAAGGTTTATCGGGACAAGAAATTCATAATGATATGGTGAATGTGTTAGGTGAAAGTGCTCCTTCATATGCAACAGTAAAAAATTGGGTTGCTGAATTTAAACGTGGTCGTACAAGCATTGAAGATGAACCACGTAGTTAGTGGACGTCCAAAAACAGCAACAACAACAGAAATTGTAGCCAAAGTGCATGATATGGTATTAAATAAAGTGTGGCACAAACACAACAAAAATGTCTTACAAGCATTTCCCCAGCTAGCATTTGGGTGATCATTTTTGGCAGAAATATCTTATATGATTCTCTACAGATCGCTTTTGATGATTAAAAAGTGATTTATCACTTGGGCGATTGAAAGAGGATTCACTTATGATTCATCTATATGATCAAATAATGGTTTCTTGAAAATAGAGGAACATCATGCAAACCGCAAAAAGGTGATTTAAATGATTTAATATGAAAATTGCTCAAAAATAATCAGCAAATCGTATCATAACTGATTCTTTGGTATGATTCATCTGTAGGGTACCATTTTCTCACAACGTGATTATCATTTATGATCGAAAAATGAGCTCATATACGGTTATTTTTCCCGTCAAGTTGATTCGGAAACGATTGGATTATGATACAAAATGCTACGATCGTACGATCAAAACATTGAAGAAGAGAACACAAGTACAACAAAACAATGTTAAAATAGAACAAGGCTGAAGTAGAAGAGAAATGAAGTAGAACATCAAAACTATTTTGGAACATTCAAAACATGTTTGAATAACTCGTAGACAAACTTACAAAGAAACTTTTGCATTTTTTATGAACATAAAAAATCGAATGTATGTATGCAAAAATAAAATTTTTTTTAGGCTTTTTTGTGTTGGTTCTAGTGTACTCGATGCTTTTGGTGTAATTTACCGTTTTTTTTTTATTTCATTGTCTGTTTTTGTTTTGATGTTCTACTTCGTTTGAACATACAAGCACTAACAAAGCTATAGGAAGAATCTTTTCGAATGGTGCTTGTTTTGTTTCAGTGAGAGTCATGTTTTGTTATGCTTGTTTTGTTGATAATGTTTACACTGAAATATAAGGCTTGGAAGTAGTGTGCTTTAGACTAGTGTCCCGCAAAATAAAATATGTTTGTAGTGGTGAGAAAAATGAGAGTAAAATATATTTACACTTGAAGAAAACATTTTTGTAATTTAAGATACATGCTGTGGTTATTCATTGTTTGAATATTTTTTGTAAATAAGCAATTTAATAAAAACTTAAGTAAACAGTAAAAAATAATATTCCATTCAACAATGTAGTCTACAAATTCCAAATAAATGTATTCGCAACGCTGTTGAAAGCTATTAAAATGCCTTTTTAAACTATCTTCCCTATTATTTTTAAGTGTTTCATAGCATAAAATGCATTGCATATTGCTAAAAGCATTTTTTATCACAAAATATTTCTTAGCTTACATAATTATTTTTTGCTGTAGAAATTTATTAAATTTGAACTTAAATTTCGTACCGTGTGCTCAAAAAAAAAACTAAACCAAAAACCAGTAAAAAATTAATACATGCGTGCACAACTTCATTCGTCGCTTGCTCAGTGACGACTAAATGAAAGAGCATAAGCATGTATGTGATTGTCATCTGCACAATTGTGCTATGGCTTGCGGGTTACTGCTTTAGACTGCAGAACTTTCAATACATTTTGTACAGCTCTTTAGTATTAAATGATCGACGAATAAAAGTGCGTGAAATAGCTAATATCATGGGCATCTCAAATGATCGAGTCCATTTAATTTTGCATGAAGAACTACAGATGCAAAAGCTTTCTGCAAGATGGGTGCCGCATTTGTTAACAGTCGACCAAAAACGCATAAGAATGAACATTTCTCAAGCTTGTTTGGATCGTTTTAAGCGAAATAAAATGGATTTTAAGCGTCGTTTCATAACTGTTGATGACACATGGATCCACCACTATACTCCAGAGACAAAAGAACAATCCAAACAATGGACTGAAGCTGGAGGAAGTGCCCCAAAGAAGGCAAAAACAATTCAATCGGCTGGTAAGGTTATGGCAACGGTTTTTTGGGACTTCAAAGGTATTTTATTGATTGACTATCTGCAAAAGGGTAAAACAATAAATTCAGAGTACTATTGCAACCTTTTGGATCAATTAAATGTACAAATTCGACAAAAACGTCCTGGCTTACAACACAAAAAAATAATTTTTCATCAAGACAACGCACCAGCGCACAAGAGTGTTTTAACAATGGCTAAAATCAACGAATTAAAGTACGAGTTGCTTGACCACCCACCTTATTCTCCTGATTTGGCTCCCAGTGACTTTTACCTGTTCCCAAATCTAAAAAAATTCCTTGCTGGCAACCGTTTTACCTCAAATGAAGATGCAATTACAGTTGTAAACCACTATTTTGAAGACCTTGAGGAAAACTATTTTAATAAAGGGATAGAATTGCTAGAAAAGCGTTGGACTAAGTGTATTGAAGTTTCAGGAGATTATATTGAAAAATAAAAATATTTTTGAAAAACTAACTATTCTCTTTCATTGAGAGGCTAAGAAGTTTCCGAACCGCCCTCGTATGTACATATGCATGTACATATATATGTACATACATTTATGTAAATAAGTATGTCTGCAGCCCCTAATGATGTTTAGAACTATTGGCTGTGCAATACAGCGATTTTTACATCTTTCATCAAGTGGACAAGATTCAGTTAATGTTTGTCATTCTCAGTGTCAGTTCTATTCTTTCCTTTTACACGGTTCGTTGTCATGTCTCGTCTTGTCTCTTTTTCAATTACGGATAAAAAAAAGTCATTAGATAAAAGTTTTAATTAAAACTGTGCCATTTAATTTTGAAAAAGCCAAAATAAGTTTAAAAAAGGAACTTCTAAGTTTTTGTTTTGTTTTGCTTGTGAATGACGTTTCGAATGCTAATGTGGGTTAATTGATGCATTAATTGTTTCTTAATAAAAAGGACTTGTTGTTACATTATTTTTGTTTTTAGATTAAATGAGTTTATGGTACCTACATTTTCTTTGGTATTGAGTGATGTGCGTGTTTTTTCTTTTTCCCCAATAATTTTTTTGTTTTCGATCTAATTATGTACCTAGTATGTGTTTAAATCACAATGGAGTCAATGTTTTAAAATACCCAAAGGCAAAGTGGCTCAACATAACTAATTAAAAAATAATAATATAAACATTATATTAAACCGTTTGTAGTATGTATTACAAAAAATATTACAGAAAGGTGTGCTAGAAACTTTCTCCAAAAAATTTGTAACTTTGTAATTTGTAAATTCCAAACAATAACACAAAATATTTAATTTTAAGCCAAAATATTTTTTATTTGCAAGATGCAATACATGGCATTAACATTTTAAAAGTATTTCTGGCATATGACCATCACAGCTGTGTTAACGAACGCATTCTGGACATACAAGATAAAATTTTGGGCAATTTTGTGTTGTCAATTGCTGCTGGTTTATCAAAATAGGCCAGTGACTTCAAGTGACCGCACAGGAAGGAATCGAGAGATGTCAAATCGCACGACCGTAGAGGACAATTGACAAATCAACTTATCGCCAAACTTTGATTTCAATAAGTCCCGGATCAATGTCATCTATATTTGCAAACAAAAAATCGTTGATCATGGTGCGGTAATGATCTCTGTAATGTAATGGAGACTGTATTGTCTGTTGTGGATTGGTTTCACTCCATAGGGGGCAATTTTGTTTATTAACAAACGTGTTAAAGCAAAAATGAGCCCCATCGCTGAACATAATGCGAGTATTGCGATAAAACATCGTCTAAGTTGAGCGAATTGATGTCTGAGATTTTCAAAGTTCAAGTGTTAATCTATACACGATCTATCGGGCTTGTAAAAAACACCATCTATATGATTTCTAAAGAATTTAAATCACACATGTATAATTATGTAATTTATTTTTGCGCAATTAACATACATTTGTATGTAAATACTATGTACATATTTTTTTCTGCTAAAATTCAAAGAAATAATTTTCAAATCTATTTTAAAATTAAGATTTTTCTCAGTACACTCGTTTTTTTAAACTTTGTTGGGGAAAAAGTAATTTCAGATTATTCCCTCAATTAAAATATTAACTAAAAGCAAATGAAGATGTTTGAAAAATTTATAATTTTTTTTTAAGTAATTGAAACCTCGATTGAAACAAATATGTACGTATAAACTTTTTAAATCTTTCATTATAAAATAGTATATATGTACCTTAAATAATAACAAACATTAGTTTTTTAAGGCATATTGCTGCTTGCGATCTGAGTAGAAATTTTTTTTTTTTTTTAATAGTATATTTATTTATTGTATCTTCAAAAATGAACTAACAATAAGTAATCAAATCTAAAATCTAAATATAATTATTAGGCCCGACCAATATCGGACATAAGCTTAGTGATAGTTATATATAATACATAAGTAGTGATAATCAAAAAGAAGTATTTTTAAGCAGTCCCATCTGGAGTGTTAGGTATAAGAGCCCTTGTGTCCCTTTTTTTTAAGCGGATGTGTCCAGTAAAGCTCAAAATATTACGGGCAAGCGGATTAGGATGTGACTCGAGTTTAGTTAAATATTTGCCTGCGTATTTTGCAATTCCTTCACTCACTAGTGGCATATTTAAATCACGATGAATATTTGAATTTTTAACGTACCATGGAGCAGATGTTATCAAACGTAAAATTTTGTTTTGCCTTCGTTGGATTCTCTCGACATTTGAAGCTGAAGCAGTGCCCCACAGCTGAATTCCATAGCACCATATTGGCTTCAAAAGCGACTTGTATATCAAAAGTTTGCAGTCTAGGCTGAGTGTTGAATTTCTGCCAATTAACCAATATATTTGAGTCAATTTAAGTTTCATTTGGGTTAACTTAGAGTCAATATGATATTTTCATGTAAGACTTCGATCAAGGTGTATGCCAAGGTATTTGACTTGAGAATGTTGAGGAATATTTTGATTGTTGATTCGAATGGGGGAACAGGTATCTTTTCTTAGGGTAAACGTTATATGAACACACTTTTGTTCATTGACTTTAATTCTCCATAAGTTCAACCATATTTCAAGCTGGGTAATGTGTGCTTGGAGATTGCGGGATGCCTCATCAGGATTTTTGTGAATACTCAAACAGGCTGTATCATCGGCAAATGTAGAAGTGTGGATGTTATTGCTCACAGGCATATCACAAGTATATATTAGATACAAGACTGGCCCCAGAATACTACCCTGTGGCACACCAGAAGATATAGATTCGGGTACACTCATGAAGTCTCCTTCCACAACGGTAAATGTCCTATCAACAATATAACTTTCCAAAAGCTTTTGTATATTTATTGGTAGGTATGTCTTCAATTTTAAAACTAGGCCTTTGTGCCATACTTTGTCAAATGCCTGAGAAACATCAATAAAAAGGGCAGAACAATACTTCTTTTCTTCAAAAGTCCTCCTTATAATTTGAACCAATCTATGCGTTTGCTCAATAGTGCTATGCTGACTTCTAAAGCCAAATTGATGGTCCGGGATGCACCCAGTATCAGCTAAAATTGTGGACAATTTAGTCATGAGCAGCTTTTCGAAAAGCTTTGAAATTGTTGAAAGTAAGCTTATAGGCCTATATGACTCAGCCTTGGTAAGATCTTTGCCTGGCTTTGGAATCATTTTAATCTTGGCAAGTTTCCAGTTATGTGGAAAATACTGCATTCGTAAAATGGCATTCAAAATAAATAGCAAAATTCTTATTGCAATATGAGGCAAGTTCATCAGCATCTTGTTACTAATGCCATCAATACCTGGAGCTTTCTTAGGGTCGAGTTCAGCAACTATTTTTTGTAGTTCACGCATCTTAAACCTTAAGGGACGAGGGGGTAGAGAGACTACACTCGGTAAATCGGCAGCACCCGTACATGAATTGGGAGTGAATACAGATTTTAAATGCTCAGAAAATAAGTTACCTTTCTCACTATCGCTTCTTGCCCAGCCTCCAGTCGAAGTACGCAATGGTGATTTGAGATCAACGGGTCTTTTAAGATTTCTAGTAGCGCGCCATAAAGAGTAATTAGATGTTGACGTTACATCAAGACCTTCTAAATACTTTTCCAGTAATGCAGTCTTTTCCGACGATAGCAGCTCTTTGAGTCGTTTAGTACATTCTTTAAGTCTGATTTTATTTAGGGGTGATCGGTGTTGTTGCCATTCTCTTCTAGCTCTCCTTTTTTCACATACAAGACGTTCAATTTCCGTAGAATAAATTCTATTAAAGCCAGTCTGCGGATAGGAAGTAGTGGCATGTTCAGCAGCCTGTTTAATATATTCGTTAAGATTGGCAATATTAAATTCAATATCATCAGGTGATCTTAGCTGAATGTTTTCTACGCAGTGACTACTAATATATTTTTTGAATCCTAGCCAGTTGACCCTGTTAATCGTTTTCGCATATGAGTTAGTTAAATCACTCCTTAGTGGGTTGAAAATTGTAACTATTGTGGGAGAGTGATCGGAGGACAGATCTACAGAGCCCTCTACGTGAATTAAGTCCCTATGGATATTTTTCGTGACGCCAAAATCTATAACATCTGGAATTTTTCTTACGTCAGTAGGCCAGTAAGTAGGCTCCCCACTCGAAATGACATCTAAGCCCATTTTTGAAATTGTATTAAACAACGCTCTACCTCTAGGTGTAACAAGACGCGAGCCCCAGTACGTATGTTTTGCATTGTAGTCACCAGCTGCCACGAAACAAGATCCAAGCGATTTGTAGAACTTCTCATACTGATCTTCGGTAACTGAAAATCTGGGAGGTGAGTAAATTGATGATATCACGAAGTTCGCACAAAAATTTTCTACGAAAATATTCGTAGCTTGCATATATTCTTCACTAACGTTCTCAAGGATATAGTGCTTGAGTCTTGACTTAATTAGAATTGCTGATCCACCGCATGCTCTCCCCCTCGGGTCCTTTGAATCATATAGAGTGTAACCATTTATTTTAAAGCAGCTTCTCGAAGTCAAGTGAGTCTCAGAGACCATCATTATATCAATATTTTTTTCCGTGAGGAAGTGCTCAAGTTCATTTTTATGTCTGAGTAGAAATATATGGAAAATATGCGTATAAGCTACATGTCTATAATATCGACAGTTTAGCATTATCAGTAGTGTGATTCACTAACTTTCACTTCAACGATATTCGCTGTAGATTAATGTCAGCTGTGTCGTTATTTAAGCGACAATAATTTATGTGCTGTTAATTTTATCGAAAAAATCAATATAAAATATCAGCTGCGTACTATCGTTAAAAAGAAGTTACAGAATCACACAAACGTTGTTGCAAGCGACAAAATGTATAGAAAAAAATTGCGATTGTCGGATCGCTAAAAGTTACTGAATCGCACCACAGAACTTATTTCAGTATAAACATTAATTTAATTGACATCCGAAGCTGACGACATCTTTTCTAAAAAATTGCAAAAACTTTGCTTTGAAGTTTCTTGTCCAATAAACTCTATAAAAAAGTCCTAACGGTTGATTCTGGCAGAGGATGCATTTTGAAAGTCTGAATCCAAAATGTCAGTTAAAATTTAAATTCTCCCAAAAGTCCGCGTATTTTGTTTTAATACAAAAATTTATTTAACGTACAATTGCTGTAGAATTCACCATTCAATAAACTCAGGGAAAAGCTGCAGCTTAAAAATAAGAACGCGTCACATTAATTCAATAATTTTCAATATTAATAGAAAATGTATATTGAGATACTTAAAAATAAATAAAATTAACCCAATAAGCAATTTTGCTTGAAATCAAGTGTAAAACAAGTGTTATTCAAGTCAAACAATCAATTATCAAGGGTTGAATTATGCTTGATTTTCACTTTAATTCAATAGCATTCTCCAGTGAAATGGGAACTTGAATTCAATTCGAACAATTCAATTGTATTACAGTTCAATTCAAGCCTTGAATTATACTGTAATTGAACCTTGTATTACAATTGAATTCAAGTATATTTCAAACTTCAAAAACAATGCTTAGTAATGAAAATGAAATCGACAAGTTTCCTTATAACAATTGTCTGCGTATCTACCTTCACTATTGTTTTCACGTTTTTAATCACCTTTTATTTTTTAAAAACTCACTTTTTTATTTATCTTCGCTATTTTTCACCACAATTTCAATTTTATTAAAAATAAATTACGTATTTGACAAGGTTTGAACATATATGTATGTTGTTTGATTTTTTATTTCGAAATATTTTCAAACTTTAATATTACTTGAAAAAATGCTTGAATTCAACTTTGTTTCCAGTTAAATTTCAAGTGCTTGAATTTTAATGTTTTGAGTGCTTATTGGGAATGAATTAATACTGTAAATTAATATTTCTCCATATTGAAATAAGAAATTTCAACATGACTAGGCTTTCGTTAATGTTTCTTATTAATTCAATATGATTTTTATTGATTTTGAGCTTTTTTTCTCTGGGTGTAGAATCACCAAAATAAATATCGCATATTTTGTTGGTCTCCATTTTAGATTAGGTAAGAGTGACCCTTCTGGTCGCAGTCGCCACTGTCGAATCAACCAATCAATATAAAACTACTACTCGCAACACTTCGCAGTTCAGCCTTGGCAACGTCAGAATCTTCCTTGAACTCAAGAGTGCCCATGGTAGCCAATCATTTTCTTGGTAATCCAAGGCAGTGATACAGAAAAAATTCTACGTTTTCTTCTTCGTCGATATCTTTGGTTAACGTGGCAAAAGTAATTGTATTCAAGTCTTAATCTCTGTGCATGCCTATGAGACAGTGTCCGGTCGACACGGATGTTAAAATCGAAATTTGTTTCCCATTTCTTGAAATCAAAGAAACCGTAATTTTCTTATTCAGGAAAGTTCATAACTGAAGTTCTTCCTCCGTATTGCGCTTAAGTCTGGGTTTGCACACATTCCAGAGTGCAATTCACTTTTAACCAGTCAGCATTTTCTTAATAGCCACGGATCTCTGATCCGGAAGTAGTTTTGCAAAACGAAGAAATAATGTCCTTGAGTAAACTCCATAACCAAATCCTATTTCTGTATAAATTTCAACACACGTTATTCTACCTAAAGTACCATTCTTCACACGCTTCTCGGAATGGCATGCATATCCTGTATTGACGTTTGTAGAGAGCAGAGCCGATGTCGTCTTCGCTCTACTGACAAATTCAACGAAGGCGGATTGCAGACATTGTTGCATTTCTAAATACAATGGTAGCAGGTCTAGAACCATAATCAATACATCCATAGGAGTTGTGCGAAGAGCGCTATTTAAATACAGTGAGATAAATCTTTGAATTTTTTGCAACATTATCTATAATATGTCCTCTGCTTCAAGACCACCACACGATGACTCCATACATAAGCATTGGGCGTAGTATGGCTGTATAGCTCCAGTAACCCAAACTTTTTCCATTGGATTTTTTGCAGAGATAAAGCACAATTGTTGCTTTCTTCACCCTCTCAAGAATATTCATCTTAACTCCGGAATGACACCGAAATATTTTGTAGTGTTGAACACTTTTGTCTCCATATTGCTTAAAGTAATGGGTTTGATATTATGTATCTTATACTTCCTCGAGAATATAAATACTTCTATTTTGCTGGGATTAAGGTCAAGCCCTCTTCTGTCCGCCCATCTTGATAGGTAAGAGAGATCACCCTGTCCCTTAGAGAAGAGAGAAAGTAACAGCTCTAACGTACAATTCATTGGCCAAGAGGTCCTCTGCTGCTCCTTTTATGGGCCCAGAGCCGTTTTGTGGCGTAAGTCGGTCGACTGTAACATCGCTGATCAAAAAAGATGACATTTCGATCGCTATGGAAATGTGGCTGTCTTCTCCTGGTTTAAGGCAGGCCAAAGCTTTGATGCAGCCATTTACATATCGAGCCTTATTTTCAATTTTATCGTAAGCGACAAAAATTAAATTTTTCAGGAGAAGGTTTTTTTTTTTAAATACTAAAATTTGTTTTTGTATGTAAATTGTCGCTTACGATAAAATTGTACAGTTTGTATCTTAAAATTTATCAAAAAGTTTGCCATTTTGATAATTCTAAACCATGGGTAGGCCCATAAAATTTTAAATTCAATAAAAAAGTACATTTTCGATAACATGTCGCCTAAACCTCAACAGGAACAATTAATTTACGGTTTTACTGGTTTTCTTTCTAGTCAATTTGGACTAAACTATCCTCTGTTGAAAAGTAACCAAGTTCGTTCACCTTTGTGTCGTTTATGCCTGGAAGATGACGAGACGACGGCACACAATCTTTGTGAGTGTATCGTATTATGTGACAGTAGAAGACGTGTTTTTCATTCTGAGTATCTGTGTTCAGATGATATTAGGCGGGCTTCTCCAATATCTGTACTGACTTTCATTAAGGAATCAAAAATTCCATTTTTTTTACTTATGACGTTCTTTGAGTAAATGAGCGATATGTTAGTAAAATTTTGATTAATCACATCATAATCAATCAAAAAGTCTTATTTTGAATTTTTTTGGTAGTAGCGGCCTTTTTGATTTTATGTGACGATATATGTATATTTTATATTATATTTATTTATTTCATTTAATACGCACAATATTTTACTTGTGAATAATAAAATTAAGCAGCTTCTTCTTCTTCTCATAAAAAAAATCAAAGTGTGTTAATAACATTACGACTTTCGCACAGAAAATGTTGCCAATATTTTGTTCCTCAGTATGGTAACACTACGAGTAAATACAAAAAGAAGTTTAAACTGTCACACAAAAACATCAAACTTAATTGTCGGATTAGCTAACGAGAGAAGTAAACTAAGTTTAATCTCGAGCGCGGTTATTATTTAAACAAATAAATATTTATAAATATTTAATGAATGTTATTTTTGGTCGTCAATACATTTTATTCTTCAGGTGAGTCTTGGATGATGTTCCTTGCCAGAGAATCAGCCGTTAAAATTTTATAATTTTGAAAAACAAAGTTTGATATTTGTTGTTGAAAGGAAATCTGTAGTTTCTCTTCGCCAATATTAATGTACGAGTACATACACGTACTATGTTTAGCATATTTCTTCCTACTCGTTTGGTAATAATGAAAATTTAATTTTGTTTTCAATAATTCTTTTGGCTTTTGCTGGGGAAAGAAAGGCGGTAAAATATTTTTCATTTCATAATGTGTGTAAATAAACTATTAGAGCTGCTATAATTTAATTTAATTTAATATTTTTTGTTTGTTTTAATTAAGAAAACTACAATTGCAATAATTTTTAGATTGAAATTTTTGATAAATATAAAAAAATTAAATACTTTTCGTTTTTGAGTGTTTGTTGTGTTGTTTTGTTGTTTTAATTTTGTTATCGTGGTCGGTCGTAGTATTGAATTGGAATAATCGTCATAATCATCAACATCAACGTCATCATCATCATTTGGGTTGACGTATTTATTTTTGTTGTTGCCTTGGTTGCTGTTGAATATAGCACTTGAGAAATATGAATTCGCAAGTGTCTGGATCTCTGGCAGTTGGTAAGCTTCTTTTTCTTTTCTTTTTTGAAGAAGAAAAATATTTTCATTAATATGACTTTTTCATGATTCCTACACTACGTTTGTGTGGGGGAGGTTATTTGGTATGCCTTTGGGTTAATGTTTCTAACTCTTTGTTCAGCAATGTCCGTCCGGCTGAAATATGATGTGCGTCAATTTACAACTTAATACTATTAAATGTGTATCATAATTCTCAAAAATACATATGAATGTATGTTTGCATTAAGTAAGTGGGCATTTCCACAGAAAAGACCATCTTTTGTCACGTTACATCAACGTGAAATTTAGCTTGTGTTTTAGATGCAGGCTGTTCGATTTTTTAATATTTTTTGCTAAATGTAGAGCTAATTACTACTCTACATCAACATGCAAAAAAGTATATAAAATATTAGTTTTTCTTAAAAAGAAACAAGTTATGTCACAAAGTAACTTAACGTGACAAAAGGTGGAATTTTCTATGGAAAAGCCCATATACCAAAAGTCTATTAAAATGATACTCTTAATTTTCCATGAATTGTTCTTTTTCTTAATATGACTAACTAGATTTATTCACGCCTACGTACATATGTAAATACATATCGTTACTTTAATATATAAAGGGCCTAGCTCATTATTTTTTGGAAATCGTGATTTTTCCCTTTTTCGATACATTAGAAGTTTTTCTATCGAAATATGTATATAAAAAACTCGATTTAAAAAAAAATTAGATAGGGCATTTCTATATTAAGGTAATGCCTACGTAATGCTATAATTATTGAATTAATTACGAAAATGTTTTGAGTGTATTTTGCTTTTGTTTTCGTTTCAGAAATCGCTGCTCCACGATTCACTACCCGTCGTAAGTCTGTATTTGCCGAAGCTTATGATCCTGAAAATGATGCCGATGACGACGAGGGCGCCACTGCCATATTTCCTAAGTCAGATGAACAGCGCGCCCGATTAATAGAATCGGTTAAGAATGTCTTGCTATTCCGTTCTTTGGAAAAGGAACAGGTAATTATTTTATTTATATAAACATATTGTTTTTTATATAGACCAATTTTTTTTTAATCAAAAACTTTCAGATGAATCAAGTATTGGATGCCATGTTTGAAAGAAGAGTTTTACCCGACGAATATATAATACGTCAAGGTGATGACGGTGATAATTTTTATGTCATTGAATCGTAAGTAGTTTTTAATTATGTATTAATATTTTATTTGTATATTTGCGAGTACACAACTTTCCATATCAATCACTCATACGTTGTATAACTCCGCTTAAATTTCTATTTATTGTTTTATTTTGTCGACAGTGGCACATACAAAGTTATTGTTAATGACAATCACGTACATACTTACTACGACAGCGGCATATTTGGTGAACTGGCTTTGCTGTACAATATGCCCAGGTAAACGATCCAAAACGAAATGGGATTTCTTCTCACTCACTTGTGTACGATTTCCTGTTCTTTTGTTTTTTTTCAATTTAGAGCTGCAACTATACAAGCACAAACGGAGGGTTTACTATGGGCGATGGATCGTCAAACTTTTCGACGCATCCTATTGAAGTCTGCATTTAAGAAGAGAAAAATGTACGAATCATTGTTAGATAGTGTGCCAATGCTTAAAGCATTACAGGTGAGTGCATGAACAAAAATATTGATATGATACATTTATTTATAATTTACTTTTTCCATAGAACTACGAACGCATGAATTTGGCTGATGCCTTGGTTACCAAACGTTTTAGCAAACATGAGAGAATAATAAAACAAGGTAGTAAATATATGTAGATACATATGTACCTATATAAAAATAATATTCTTTGTTTATTAATGTATTCGTATGCAGTTGGTAGCTACGAACTTAGTACATTTGATGTTTGTTATCTATTTATAATAGCAAATATTTTAGAAATTTTTTTTAATTCATACATACATACATATGTATGTACAGTCATACAGATAATAATAAGTACGTCGTACATCCTAGAAAAATGGTTAGTTTTGAAAAAACTATACGTTGTTAATTGAAATTTGCTTATAAATTTGAATTGCAATGACCCATTTATTAAATAAACCGAAAATAAAATTCCCATTATATTCCCTAACAATTATACGTACAGTGGGCCCAATGCCCTTTTTTCGCGGATCAATTCATTTTTTCACAACTACAACTGGATACCTCCTAGAACAACCTGCATGTTCCAACACAATTTCGAAGGTATAGGAAGGGGAAGTCGGTTACCCTCATACAAAGTAACTATTTTTCCTATATCTTCACAAATAAAATAGTGAGGCACGCTAAATATTGCACGCCCGAATTATTCAAAAGTAGATTTTTTAACAATCCTAAGAAAGTTAGCTAATATTACATGCATATTTTTTTTAATCATTATTTTATATATAAATAAGAGATATAAAGATACCGATTTTACCCTTTTTAACCCCTTAGCATTCGAGTTTCCAAAAATCCCTTCTTAGTGGATCTATACATAGATCCATACATAGAGGAAGCTACACACCAAATTTTAGCTGTCTAGCTATAGTCATTTGGGCTGTGCGTTGATACATCAGTCAGTCAGTAACGTTACTCTTATATATATATATGTATATATAGATAACCACGATCAGGCGTGACTCATGTGTAAATCACGCGTAATAAATCAAGACATACATATCTAGTGAAAGCACATAAAACAATGACAAAAACAACAGCATTAACAGTTTCAGCAAGATTCGTTAAGCGTTTATTATTGGTAAACTCAACGCGTGAGGCTATTACTAATTCATGCATAACTTCTGAGGCGCACCGATGCGCAACACCGCTACCTATTAGGCATTTATTTTTTGCCTAGTGATGTAGAATTTTTGTGCTCTTTTAGCAAATACTTTCACTTTTCATGTTAGTTGATTTTTTTTTTAATTAATCCGTGAAATCACCGCCTTTCGCCCCTATGTGTGACTCCAAAAAATGTTTTTTTACCGCAAAATTAAAAAAAACGATCATGAACATTTTATAGGACTCATTTGTACATACATCTGCTTATTCTGAAAAAAAAATTCCGAGTTTTCCTTAACTGCATGAGTCGAAAAACAAAATGAGGGCAAACTTTTTCTTGGGGAACGATTTCAAACAAAAGCAAGTAATAGGGAAAAGAAAAAATTATAATTGCATGCACGATATAAAATAACTAATCACTAATTTTAGAACAGAATAAAAAATAAGTATAACTGTCAACACTGCTCGTACATAGCATAACGAAAATATGAGAGAAAGAGATATGTGAAAGTAAAGTGTTAAAATTAGCGCTTCTTCATTTCTACCAAGGCACATCAATCAGGTACCCCCATTACTACAACAAATAGTACAACAGCAATAACCACATGTACTTTGTTGGTACAAATTACCATCTTATATCCCTTTTCCACACGCAAAGTTTACTTTTCAAAGTCTTAATTCAGCTGGGAGAAAGACTGAAAGAGACTGTACTACTACCTCTGTCTTTCACACAGGAGAACCCAAATAAAAGCATGTTTTTATCCAAATTTGATATTTGGCTTAATATAATGACATTAGTCACCTGGTGTAGTGCTGTCACCTAATAAATGCGCCTTGATTTCTACCCTACAAACACGAGTCTCAGGAGATGTGTCTCAGCCATGTCATCTAAACGGGCTCTATGTGAATTGAAGCCGAAATTATATATTTTAAATGAACAGAAATTGGAAAGCTTTATTTGCGAGCCCCCTTATAGCTAATAAATCAGTGAATGTTTAAATATAGTTTGAGTTAATTTTCATTAAAAATTAAAATGTGTTTAAATACACTTTCATTTTTTCAGTGGTTAATTAAAGTTATTATCAAATTAAGTTGAAAGTACGGTAGCACTACAATATTATGGAAAGCTTTCCAAAAAACAGCTGTTCAATATAAACAAGAAAGTTGATTTATCAATTTGCAGAAAAGTGAAATAACAAAAAACACATTTTATGATACAAAAAGAGCATCAGAATGCATTCTTCTATTTATATATTTCATGATATGAAAATATGTGTTACATTTGTTGTACATTTGCGAAAATTAAACGAAATTCATTTTAATACGACCACATGATGTTCATGTATGTACGTACCTTCAAAAAACACACACATGCACAAAACATATGGTGTGTTTGTAAAATTTAAACAACACTTAAATCTACAGTGTTGGCTGTTTAAGTTTGATTTAATTGTGCAGTGAGTAACAAATTTTTGTGTTTAAATAAGATTTAAAAATAAAATACAAATAATCGTTGACTGATTTATTAGCCCTTAGGTTTTGTAAAAAACAAATACAAACAAAAAAGTTTGCGAACAAAACAATAACCCTTATCGTGATTGGCGTATTTCGTCTTTTAATACGACCTTTATGTAATAGATTAAAGAACAACACCGTGACATATTATTTTTTAATCTAGGACGAAGGGTAAAAAATACCTATTAATATAAGAAACTTTTAATATATTTCCATATTTAAATGTCTGTTTATGGTTTATTTATAGGAGATGCTGCTGATGGCATGTATTTTATAGAGGAAGGCACTGTGGTCATTAAAATGGAACAGAATGACTCAGAAATAGAAATTTCAAAACTTAGCAAGGGCGAATACTTTGGCGAACTTGCTCTAGTGACACACAGGCCACGTGCTGCCTCTGCTTATGCAGAGAGTGACGTCAAAGTGGCATGTAAGTTGATTGTGGAAAAAATATGTAGTATATTAAAACCCATGTGCAAACTGTCAGTCATTTTGTTACAATATTAAAGTAAATATTTACATACATTTGTATTTGTTATACGTAGAACAAATATTACTTATATTGTCTTATCTTTGAAAGCCTTAAGCTTGGAATTCCAGAAAACAAAATTTCTCTGTATTGTTGATTGATGCTATATTTATTTTATTTATTTTATTAATTTCATATTTTTTCCTTTCCCTTTTGTTTTGTTTTATTTTTCATTTTTAACACATATGTATGCTTCTTTTCTCCTTCACAACATTCCCTTAAAACGCCACACGAAATAAAATCAACAACCATAAATTGCTTTAAATAAAATAACACTTAATTTGGTTCCAAATTACATTACAAATATACGTGTACCATCTAAAAACATTATCTATTTACCCTGAAATACTTTCTATATTTTTGTGCAAGAGAAATTTTTAACTTAAAAAAATATATACATACATATTTTGTTTTAAATTTTGGCTTGAATCCATGTTCATTTCTAAAACTTTGTAAATGCTATTTATTGTATGATGCTTTGTAGTCTTAGATACGGATTGTTTTGAACGTTTAATGGGCAAGTGCACTAAATTGCTGGAACGTTCTATTAGCGATTATCGTTATTTGGATGATGACTTGCGTTCTTATTATGATCAATTAAAAGATATAGAGCATTTGCAATTGTAGATCAGTTTTATTTTGACATTTTTTGTTTGTTTCCTGTTTTTTATGTGTGCATTTTATAATAAATAATTTTTAATTTCTACTGTGTTTTTTTTGCAAGTTTTGGAAACCGAAGCCTTTGAAAGAATTTTAGGTGCTCTTAAAAACATTATGAAAAGGCATGTGTTGTTTTATGAAAATCAATTAGTCGAATTATCACGACAATGTCCCTAAATTTGTTTATACAATATGCGTATGTATCAGATTGAACTTGAAATTTAAATTGTTAAATAAATCTTTTTGCAATTTTTGAAATATTTGAATTTGTTTAAAACTCCAATAAATTAAAATGAATAACTGGAAGAAAAGAAAAGCAAAACACACAATTTTTTAGGTAAATTCTGAAGCTCGAAAATTATTCTTTTTCTTCTTGCTTGTGCTGGTAAGATAAGATTGGTATTAAAAAGAATATTGTATATTGTACAAAATTTTGTTTTAACTACAACAACTAAATTTAATTTACAACAGCATGTGATACGTGGGAACAAAGTACTTAAACAAAATTTAACTTTTTTTTTTATTTTTGCAAATGTACTTATTGCGATATTTTATAAGTGTCACATAAAAATAACGATCTTATGCAAATAATATTCAAAAAAAACTTATAATTATATGTGTGCAGAACTTGTATAATTATTACACTTCAATAAATGTTGTAACAATTAATAAAAAAAAAACAAATTTGGTGATGGGTAAATTAAGCTCATATATATGTATGTATATACTATGTATACATATATATATATATATATATATATATATATATATATATATATATATGTATATATATTAGTTCCCGTAGTTCCCTTCAGGAGCATAGGGCCATAAATTAAGCTCATAAATGTATAAAATTTCATTAAATTTAAATATGTCCTCGTTTGAGCGCTTGACGAAAGGTTGTTAAGAATTTTAAGTGAAGAAATTTTTAGGGCAAATCTTTTTAAATTCAAATTTTACGTTAGTATTAAGATGATGCTAAACACACTATGTCGACCCGAAAAATCTGAAAAACATACGGCCTGGCTCACGATGTCGACAAGAAATTTCCTTTCGCTTATTTATATTGAAAACAAAAACAAAATTAGAAAATTTATTTTTGTTTTCAATATAAATAAGCGAACGAAAATTTCTTGTCGACATCGTGATCCAGGCCGATAGTTTTTATTTACAAAGAAAAAAAAAACTACACTGAAAAAAAAACTTTAAACATTTTCCGAAAAATTTCGGAATTTTGAACCATGAAATACTTTCGTTAAATTTACGCAAAATTACTCCAGTATACAAGAAAACTAACGAAAAAAGCTTACCCCTCGTTTCTACAAGCCAGGCAGTCAACTCGAATAGAAAATTTTTATGAAAATCATAAAAAAAAATTAGTGCTTTTCATATACAATTTCTAATCAAATCGACTTTTTTGGGTTGTGTAAACAGGGGAGGGGGTTAATGATCAAACAGAATTGCGGCATAAACACATTTTCCATACAAATTGACACAAAAAATCAGCACCAGAAAGCAGTCGATAGATAGAATTTATTTTATTTTGACAACGTTTTTTCTTATGCTCTCATATATAAATACTCATTCTCTCAAGAATGCTACCATACTTTCGATAAATTTCATACATTTTGTGAACAAAACTACAAAGAAAAATAAGCACAAAAGAAAATAAAAGTAAAATTATAGAGCATTTGAAGTTACTGCCGTAGATTTTATTATGGGCTTTGTTAATTTGACAACGATTTTTCCTGAAGTTGCGGACATATTCTGTTTGATCATTTAGTTTTAATTACTTTTGAAATTATAAAAAATATTACCAACTTCTTGCCTAAAATTTATTTCTGAATTGATTTCAGTACACCCAATAGATATAAATAAAACTATTTTGTTGCTATAAACTTCAATCAGCTGACCCAAAAAACGGCCCGAAAAGTCAAAGTACATACAAACTTCATATTAAATGCGTATATGAGTGTCAAGCAAGATAGAAGTAAAGTATTTTTCACTTTTGATACTGCATTATCTATAAAGTTATGGCATTGATCAACATAATGGTGGATGTGATTTAAATTGATCATTCCACCCAATATTCGAAACTGAAGAGAAAAGTTTGAATGCTTATTCCAAATATTTAGCCTTCGAACCGCAACTTTACTTTGTCATTTTATGTTCTCATTTAATTTATTTTATATAAAATCCATTAAAAGAAAATCGTATACATAGTTAAATCTTTTGAGAAAACAAATTGTGCAAATTCAGATCATTTATTCCCAATGTCATGGCTTTCTAAAATAATATCAAGTAGAAATTAATTTAGCTGTGATTGGGAATTCAATCAGGGATACCCGTTATTCTGATTTAATTTTTAAACTAAAATACGTAAGGTGGTTTCACACAACATGGTTTTTACATCTGCATTGTGTAATTTCCTGCTGCAAAATGTATACATAGATGCCATATGAGAAGCATTTGAAACGTTGCTAATATAAAAGCATCTGACATCAGCTGTTTTGGTATAACAAGATTTTGTGTGTGTATGGCGGCAAAAACAATATTAGAAAAGAGTTTATTTCAGATGTACAAATTAAACATGTACATATGTTTGAAAGCAAAACTTACAAGTCGCCTGTAATTTGTCACTTTTGGCGGACACAAAACTGACAAGTCAAATGTAAAAACATGTTGCGTTTCGCTGGATGTAATACTACTCGTACTATAAAATTAAATGTTTTGTAAATTTTTTGTCGTAAGTCACTGCATGGAAATTTTGAATGAGTGTAACTAGCAAAATTTAACGATTTCTTCAAAATATAACTATTCAATAATAATTCCTTGTTCCTTTTTTTATTCTTCTTTTAATCTTTAATATAGTCCTTGAGGTTGAGGCATTTGAACGTTTATTGGGCCCATGCATGGATATCATGAAACGTAACATTGACGATTATGAAACACAATTGATAAAGATTTTTGGCAGCAAAAATAATATCACCGATACACGATAAAAAGTCTGATGTTTAAAGTATTTGTAATTAAATAATAACAACAATATTGAATATTGAATACATACATATACATATGTATATGCAACTAACTCACAAACAAACGTACATACTTGCGTACAACTGCATTCATCTCTATCAAATGTAAATCAAACTGCACAAAATATTTAGAAAGCAGGAATATTAAAATAACCATCAAACAACTTCAACTAAAAAAAGAAAAGCCACAACCACTTTAAATCATTAACAAATAAAACTTAACTACAACAAATTTACAAAATAAATAAATAATAAAAAGCACAACTATTGCTACAACTCCACAAATACCATCCAATTACAAGCCAAGCCCCTCATAATTAAATAATAAATATTAATAAATGTTGGCCATATCCTGGTGATGTATTTGTTAAAAATGACAAAAGTCTAAACTGATTCCTTGATCCATATAAACAAACAAAATGTGTTAATGTAAGTTAAGAAAATTAAGCTTATGATAAGTGAACAAAAACTTAGATAATTCGATAACAATTCGCAAAAAAGAATTTAATTTATTTGCATATTAGAAAAACAAACAAAAAAAAAACAATTTTAAGGTGAACAAAAAAAAACTCCCCCAAAAAACTAACAATCAAAATTTAAATTAAGAAAAAAATATTTATAAAAGAAGAAAGCTTCTTGATTGATTTATTATTTTTACATACATACATACATACATACATACGTACATATGCACGTATGTATGAGTATTGTTTGTATGTATGCAATACATTTTAAAGCTCAAGGCCCAATTTTACAAAGATTGAAATAATCATTTAGATAAATATCAATATTATGTATATGGACCATCCTCCTCTTCCTTGTCTCTATTAGCATTATTGTTAATTATAATATTAATATTATCATTTAATTAAGATAATTAAGAAATTATTTCTGATTATCATTTACTTATAACAGTTTAACTAATTTTTAATTATTTACGGATTGTATAAAGAAAATCATGTTAAACATTTAATTTGTAACCCTAAAACAATTAAACAAAAAAAAAACAAAGAAAAAACAACATCCAACAAATGTAAAGATTATAATAATTATTCCTTCTTATGTGTTTGTATTATATTAACTTATTAAGAGTCAAAAATCTATTAGTTATCTTCTATTCAATTTTAATTTTGTTAATAATTGTTATATTTCATTTTATTACATATACATAAATACAACTTTATATAATTATGATAATTTTTTTAAACAAAATATTTAGTTAATTTTATATCGGTAGAAATTTATAAATCGAGTCTATCCTCGTTTGAGTATCGTTTTAAAATTAAACATAAAAATTACAATTTTACATTTGGGCCTATTCTCGTTTGAGTATCGTTTTAAAACGACAGACAAGAACAAGAATTTAAGGCCTGTCCCACGATGTCACCAGCAAACATTCGATCGACAACTTGTATTACAAAAAACAATAACATTAGAAAATTTGGTGTTGTTTTCAATATGTTTAAGTATTTGATCGAACTATTGTCACCAGACATTATGAGACATTCCGTAACTTTGAAAATGTACCGTTTTACCCTGGTACCGTACTACCACTTCAATATAGAACTTCTGTTTTTATTTGTTTTAAAACCATGCTCAAATGGAATAGGCTCAATTGAACAGGTACCGTTTTATCATTCTACCGTATTATCATTTAAATGTAAAATTAACGTTTTATGTGGTGTTTAAAATAGGGACCGTAACGGTTATAATTTTTATTTTAAAAATGCTTTTTAATCATTATTTCTTGATTTTTACTTATTCCTTAGAAAATAAGAGGTACATACTTCTTGATTTTTATTTATTCCTCACAAAATAACTTTTATTTTATTTTTTTTATTAATTCCTCACGAAATAACAGTTACTTTTTGATTTCTTATTTTTTTGCATAATTTTCAAAATTGGGAAAGCGTAATTTTTGCGTAACAGTTACTTTTTGATTTCTTATTTTTTTGCATAATTTTCAAAATTGGGAAAGCGTAATTTTTGCGTTAAACTTAATATAACCCGATTTAAAATTGAATTTATAGCCAGAGTATGCAAAAAACAAAAATTATTAATATTTTCAATTAACTTTACTTTTTTATAGTAAAAAAAAAGTAACTGTTATTTTCTGAGTAATAAATAAAAATCTGAGGAATAAATAAAAGTAAAAAAATAATCGGTAAAGTTGAGTTTTTAATATAAATTGAACAAATGAAAACCAATGCATCATAGGTAGTCCATGTAACATGGATCATCTTGGTATATTCCTTTTCCTTTTGCACGCAGCTCTTCTCCATTTGTGTAATTTTTTCAGTTTAAATTTAGAAAATAATCGTTATTTGCCATCCCTGGTTTAAAACAATACTCAAACGAGAATAGACTCAAATACATATGTATGAAATTCAAATTATACATACATACATATATGCCATCAATATGATTACTTTGTATTTATTATAGTATATTTTGATTATTTCATAGACTGTCGTTTAAGTAGATGAATGAATTACATACATATGTATGTATGTATATCTAAGTGGTTTTAAAATTTTCCCACCTAAAATCACCTTTTGTTCAAGGGTATCAAACTATATTCTAAAAAGCTGCAATAATAGTGTTATCTGACTCGACTTCAGTGTTTTCCACTCTTTTATATAAATATTAAAAGAAGAACAAAGAGAGGAAGATTTCACCCAGCGAAAACTACTGCTTCGCCCGAAGCAGGTCTTCAAGCGAGAGTTCAGTTTTCGCCTGTCTCAAAACGTGCTGCCTTCCAAAAAGCATGAGTTTTATTTCCAATGTTCCCCTTGGAAAATCGCTTTTCGATTTAAAATTGCGATTAATTTAAATGATAAAAGATGTCCTTATCTTTTTCTCAATTTTGTGGTAAATGAATATTTTATTGCTTCTGTTAAATTTTAAAACGAATTAAAATGGATCTTCCTTATATTTGGGCATTTTTGGAAACGCATGAAGCATGGCAATTTTTTTTACTGCTTCCATAAAGCTAAAATTTTTCCAGCATATCTCCCCCTTAAAGAATACAAATATGGTACGTGCTTGAACTAGACATTCGTCATTTCCTCAGAAATCATAAAAAATCATTATTTAAGGGAAAATAAAGGTGGCGTTGGCTGAAGTAGTTAGCACGTTGACTACAAAACCGAAGGTCCTGGGTTAGAGCCCGGTATCCAATAGTCATTAAATAACAACAACACCACGCAATTTTCTGATGTGCATTATTGTCCCTTTGTATCAGTTGTTGTAGGAAAGTTCATGTGATGAAGGCATAGTCACTGATCACTGTACTTATTGCGACATCAGAGCGCCTTCGTTCGTTGTGTAACAGAATCATCGGCGAAGTAAAATAACCAATAAACTGGCTACTAAACACAAATTTAATACGCCTCATTTTAACACCAGAGGCGCTGCAAACTGAATTATTGCAAACGTGCAAAAAAATAAAGCAGAGTTGTAAAAAAAATTAAGCTTTCCTCTATCTCTTCCTTCACCAGCTGTCTTCCCTATCACTATCCCTTTCCTAAAAAAGGTAACACTTAGTAATATTAGATAGTAGGCATGCATTGCCATTGTTACTTCTCTTTTCTAAAAAAAACTGAATAAAGAAAAGGTTCTTTATATTTCCTTTTAAATTTTCTTCCACTTCTACCACGAAGCAATTATACATAACGAAGAAAAAAATAAAAGAAACGAAAGGAGAACAAAGCTACTTTGCACAAAACTTGGCTAAAACTTTTTGATAGTATAAATAAAAAAAGATGTATGAAAGCAATGGCAATAAGAAATGAGTTACACCCGTCGGCACAATTCGAGGGCATCTATTCTCGTTTCAGTATCGTTTTAAAACGATACACAATCACCCTTATTGGGAATAAAAGGCGAGCATTTTGTTAACGTGAAATATTTCTGGTGAACAAAAAATGGTGAACAAAATTAAAAAATAATATACTGATAATATTGGCGATCACAATTTTAGGAAAATAACATAAATTTTGTATTGAAAATGTACCGTGTTACCCTTTACCCTAGTACCGTATTATCATTTCAATATAAATTGTTTTAATTATCGCTTTAAAAGGATACTCAATCACAATAGGCCCAAATATTTCGCATTTCAGAGAGTAATTTATGGTATTCGATCTCGATCCCAGATTTTTTTTATGTTTTTATAAGTTTTAGGTGTGTTTTGTAAATATACTATATTTTTATCGGTGTAAAATGTGTTAATTAAGAAGTTTGATATAAATTTTAAATTGGAAAATCAAAGCGGTGTAATTATTTTGATCGTAAGTTAAGTCTATTGAAGCACCTATTCCTTTTTGTTGCAGACATATCGTTACTTTATTGCAACCTAGCCATATCTCTTAAAATCAAAATTTTGGAGAACTTTTAGAATTTTTAAGAACTTTTACTTAAATTTTTGTAGTTTGAAGCTTGAAGTTGACAATATCGAGCCTTATTTTCGATTTTATCGTAAGCGACAAAAATTTAATTTATCAGGAACAGTTTTTTTTAAATATTCAAATTTGTTTTTGTACGATAAAATTGCACAGCCTGTATCCTAAAAGTTATTAACAATTTTGCTATTTTGATAACTCTAAACAATGGGTAGGCCCATAAAATTTTAATTTCAATAAAAAAGTCTATTTTCCATAACATGTCGCTTACGATAAAATCGAAAAAAGGACTATGTCCTAATCGTATTTTCGATAACTTTTAGGCAATTGAAGAAAGTTGCAATGCAAGTGCTAATTTTGGAGGTCTGTCACAGAAATGAAATTCAATCGAAATTGATTTCAATACCGTAATTATGTTCTACAGAAAACAAAAACGAAGAAAAATCTATTTGCAACAATGTTATTTCAATAAAAAAAGTTGTTTTTGAAAAAACTTTATAAAATATATTTTTATTATTTAATTTTTTTTTTTTGCAAATTTAAGAAATTTTATCGAGTCTTAAGAAAAAAATGCAACATCATAAAAAATTTAAATATTATATACAGTCAAAGTGATATGAAAGTGGATCTGAAGTATCCCTCTCAATCCTCTTCTCTTTGGCAATAATATCATTGAATTCCAGGCATTGTGTGTATTAATTTTAAAATTTTTTTCACTTGAGTAAAAAAAAATCCGTCTTTTGTATTATGTTTTACACTTTTTCGTATGTTTTTCGTTTTGCGTTGCGCAATACTGCCACATTTAAATCGAAAATAATCGAATAGCTGCTTTTTTCGGAATGAACAAAATCGATCGAAATGTGGAGAAGGTAAAACAAAATCCATCGAAATATAAATTCGTAATCAAAACAATTTCAATAGATTTCTGTGACAGGTCTGTTAATTTGGATTGCGTTGCCAGTTGATATGGCAACTGAAGTTCGATTGCCAAAGCTCTATTTAAGCACTTATTCCTTTATATCATAACATTAAAATTTTGCTGTTACTGAATAAAAAGTCTTCCTTTTGATTTATAGCTATAATGCTGCTTTTAACATTTAGATAAATAAATATTACAAAATAATTCATACAAAACAAACGAGTTCATATTTTTAGTCACTTCACTTGAATTAAAGATATGTAATTGTAATGTTCTTAAAACAAGAAAGCGTAATATGTATCAAAATTGTGCATTTATTCTGCTTCCCAATTATATGTTTCCCAAATAATACTTAGTTTTTTTTCCAACAAAATAAATTAAAAACAAACACATATTTTTATCAAAATATTAAAAGGCCACTATTTACATTCATCTACATATCTAGACGTCATTTGTGAAATAATTTTTAATTTAAATTAGTATAATCATATTTTTAGTCAAAATTTTTTTAATAAAGTATTCTATTGAAGATTTGCCACAACTATATTAAGTAATAGAAAAAGTTGTTAAAAGCTAACCAATAATAACAATAGAAATGAATGAAATCTAAAAGCAAAAATAAAGCCAAAATTAAAAAAAAATTATATGTAATAATTAATATACATATACACAAGTATGTATGTATACATATTTATTGAAATCAAGTATTTAATCATAAGGGTATGGAGATGGCCAGGCAAACACTTGAAAAAATAAGCGTAACTACGCCTAAGAAGGACACATAACATAGAAAGTAGTAAAATAATAATTTCAATTATTTGAAATTTGCTAATTTCAATTAATGGAAAACGCCGCGTTTTTAAATCGTTTGACAGTGTGAAAAACGCAAGGCGCATTTCAGCATGATCGAGCCATGGACAAACATATCGCCCATTTACTCAAACAACGTCATAACTCAAAAAATTAAATTTTTCAGTTAGTAATGCAGAATTAATCCTCATATCGTTCTTTGTATTGTGTACGAATTTCAAACAATTATACTTTTTTAGTCAACTCTTGGGAGCAAAAAAAAAAAAATAAGTTGTGTGTACAACATACACTGAAAACTTCAAACACTTTTTCTGGCAAACTAATTTTTTTTTTTAATTATGACGTTGTTTGTGTAAATGAGCGATATGTTGTTGTATCATAACATTAGCTAACATACATATCGTCGCTGTTTTAACTAACTGACATCATTTTGATGTCAGTTAGTTGATGAGTCAAGTCCACTATTAGACTTTATGAGTCATAAAAGACCTTGTCCACAATTTTTATGACTGTAAACATTACTGTCGAGCCTATAACAGTAACAATATTTCAGACGTTTCCATAAGAATACATGTAGAAAACAATCATAAAAGCTCCTCTCCTGTAAAATTTACAAAATGTCAGTTAGGTCAGTTAGTTAAAACAGCGACGATATGTACGTATATACGGGTATGTTCTGCATTCCACGTCAAATTAAAACGTGTGGAATTTCCATAGAATAGTTGTTGAAAATATGTATTTATAACAACAATGCTATGGCAATTCCGAACGATTTAATTTCTCGTGGAATACAGAACATACCCGATAATTTTAAATTGAAATGCAATTTTCTCATTTTCTTTTTTTTTAAGTGCAGCTTCAAGAAAATAGACGAAATTTCTAGCGTTTTCGTTTGTCAGTACAGTACACCTGTTTTGGCGTTTTTAAATAGAAAATTTAATATAATTCATTTAATTTAATAAATTTAGTGCTAACGCTAATTTGCTTCAAAAATTTGCCGGTTCTCACCATACCGCCTGCAGCCATGTTCTGTAATTCTCTAAATCTTTACGCTAAAAGCTCTAAATCTAAATAAATTCAAATGAAATTTTTTTAAATTTTGCAAATTTTGTAAAAATTTAATTCGCCGATTTCGGCGTCCGATGTCATTGCAAAATTTTATAATTTAGTTAGTGTTCTCTAAAGCATTTTAATGATGGAGATTTTGCTTTAGCTACAAGGATTTCAGTGTAAAACTGCTGAACAAACAAACACAATTAACATAAAATCGAGCCTTATTTTCGATTTAATCGTAACCGACAAAAATAAAATTTTTCAGGAGAAGGTTTCTTTTAAATGTTCAAATATGTTTTTGTACGTAAATTGTCGCTTACGATAAAATTGTACAGTAATATTTTAATTTCAATAAAAAATTCAATTTTCGATAACATGTCGCTTACGATAAAATCGAAAATATGGCTCGAAATATTGAAACAAATTTATAAATTAAATTTAGCAAACAAAAACAAAATTTAGATTTTTATTAAAATAATATAAAAGGAGAAAGTCTGCCTGAATATTTAATTCAAAACAAAACTTATTTAGTATGGGAACTTGATTTGTATAAAACTAAAATTTTATTTCATCCTTACATCCACACACAACTTCGTCCACAAAAACTAATTTTGTAAACCATGTTTGTGTTGACTTCATTTCATTGTGTTAGACAAAGAATTACAAAAAAAAAAATAATAATAATAAACCCATTAAATTTTCTAAATGTGATTTTCTTTTTTGTTTCTTTGAGGAAATAAATTGTAGCTAAATGTTCTTAGTCAGATTAATTATAATAGATGCATAAAATAAAACGCTTACTTGCAATTTTAAATCCCAGAAACATATTTCAGCCATAAATGGAAATTATACGTCAAATAATAATAAATAATAATACAATAGTTAAGCAAGAAAATAATTAAAGAAACAACAATTTGCATATGCAAACTCTTTACAAATAAATAAATGAAAAAATAAAAAATAAATAAAAATAAAAACACACATTGCAATTTAAAATTAACAAAAAGTCTTTAAAAGCCGACAAAATTTATGGGAACACTGATAATAAATAATAGAGAAAAAAAAAATTAAAAAGCATATAGAAAAACTCAAGCACAATCATAACAATTACATAATGAATTATCTATCAAAAAACTTTTTGATGAAAATCAAATAAAATTTTTGAATTATAATTATAATGACAAAACTTTTTCAAAAAGCAATATTTTAGTTTGTTCAAAATACACAATTAAAATTAAAGAAGAAAAGAAGGAGGCTGTTGAATACAACTATACATTGTAGTATCGTCTTAAATCTTATCCAACTTTTCATCCTCCATTTAAATGAGCTTATTAAATTTAAAAAACTTATAAATAGAAGCAAATAAGTAAACTAAAGAGACATTTGCCTAATGCTGGAAAATAAATTTCTCTATCACTTCTTCTGCTATTGGAAATGTCTCTTTGGTAAAAAAAAAATTAATTCATGGGTTTATTTTACATTCTTACATTTAAAGAAACAATTTCAGAACATTAATGTTGAAAAATGAGTAAAAAAATAAAAAATATTAATACATACATACACACATATATCAATGGAATTTACTAATTATAAAAGAAAATATACAAACATACATACATATATAAAACTCTATTAAACACTCACACACACCCACACGCACACGCACACGCACAAGCAATTTAAGAACTCGCTGTTCAAACAAAAAATAAATAAAAAAAAATAATTAAAAATTTTAATAATGAAAGAAAACGATCAATGAACAATTTATATTAAAAAAGCAGTAATTTGTTTTCAATATAAATTGTCGAACGGACGTCTTATTTCGACTTCGTGTTAGTCTTACTAAAATAGTTAAAAAAAAAAGACTTAAAAAATGCAGCAAAAAATAAAATTCACCAAATCTATTATAATAATGAAAGTGCTGGACATTTTCTTCATTCATAAACATATGAAAACATACTTATGTCATCTCCAATACACATACACACAATATCTATTTTACATATTAATCATAAACATACTCTCACAGAAACTCACAAACACACACAAACACACACATTGCCATAAACTAACAAGCCGCCAACAAAAAAATATCATTTATTTGTAATAAAAATTATATTTTAATCTAAAAGAGAAAAAAAAAGTAATAAAAAAGAAAAACAAATCTAGTTATACTATATATAAAAAATATTTAGACAAAAATCATAATAAATAAATTTAACTGTTGTGTTGTATGTGTAAACCTATTATGAAAATAATTAAGAAAAAGGAAATTTAGTCATGTAAGAGCTAGCCATGCACAATGCCACTTTAATTTATAACAAAAAGAAACTATCAATTAATGAATATCATAGAAAATAAAGTTCTAGAAACTCTATACGTACATATGTACATCTTATCTTAATTTGTGTATAATTTTTTCGTTTAAAGAAACCCCCAATATTTCACATTTTCTCGTTCAACTGGAACACTTTTTGTCTTGGCTATGCAAAAAATATAAATAAATAAAAAATAATAATAATACATAATGAGAATGCATTCATCTATACATATTAATATAAAAATTAAACAATTTACGCTAATGATGACGACGACGGCGATGATAATTATAATATAATTGAAAATGTCGACCTTTAATCTAAAAAATACAAAATAAAATAGTAAACAAAATTAATGTTTTCAGAACAAATATTAAAATACGGAAAAAGTCAGCAGAATAAAACAAGAAATAAAAATAAATTATATAACAAAACTTAAAAAATGTGTTTGTTTTATTTATATTAATTTTAGCCTCAAACCCCTGCTTAAACATATACATACATACATACATACATATGTACAGGGCAATCATGAATAAAATTCCGCGAGAAATTTATCCCTTTTCCAATTAGAATTTATTGTTTTCCCTATTATTTGCTATTCAGCCTTATCATGAATTCCACATATGAAAATATCCGAATCAAATTTTTTGTTCACCACATGGATCAATCAATTCCCATGAAATTAAAAACTTACATATTTCCACTTTTTCCAACAGACAAATCTTTGTGAATAATTTTCTTCATATATTGTCAAAATATTTCGCAATAGTAAGAAGTTTTTTGATACCAATTGTTCACACGTTCGGAAATTTCCATGTGAAAATTTATTTCTGATAAGCCTGATTGTTTGAAATTTTTCTCCGGGAAAAATTGCTCTCGGAATTTTATTCATGATTGTCCTCATACTAAATGGAACCTCTTCCTACTCATAAGAAATAATACCATGTTCCCATTTGTTTTCTATTACAATAAAATATATTCAGTCCAATCATAAACAAATTAGTAATAATCAGGGCTATCATGAATAAAATTCCACGTGAAATTTTTCCCAGGGAAAAATTCCAACTAATAGCAAATAATAGGGAAAACAAAAAATTCTGATTGGAAAAGGGAGAAATTTCATGCGGAATTTTATTCATGATAGCCCTGAATATTTCTCTCTTTTTTACCAACTGCGGAAGGGAAAAATTTCGAAGAAAACTAGGTATTCAGCCCAGCAATGAAATTCTCTCGCTATCTGTTTGAATTTTATTGTTTGAAAAAATTAATTCCCTGGGAATTACTTCCCAATGAATATTTTGAATTGTGCTGATTGGTATTGCCATCCACAACGTACATAACAGTTGAGGAAAAATTAATCCAAATAAAAAATAATCCAAATCCTGCCTCGCAGGAAATCTAACTCGAAACGAAAGAATATTCCTCCGGATTTGTTGTTAATATCGTGCATATTTGAAGGGATTTTCTTTCGTTTCGAAATACAGAAATACACTTATCCCTGGCGAAAGGAAAATCTGCATCTGGCATCTGAAAATCCTGCCAGTCTTCTATACAGCGTTGCAAATAGGACAGAAGAAAATTTAATGTTAAAAAAAGTTATTTTTCCACAAAAAAGCTATTGAAAATAATAATCACCTCTATCGTGAACAGTTTTTCCCTTCTCCCCTAATTGCAATAGTGAATAATTTTTCCCCAAAAATCTGTTCCCTGTTTTTGATATTACATAATATTATATTTTTCACTTGGATTTTTGCACTTTCCCTTGGTTTTGTACATCACTACATATTAAATTATTATTTTTAGGACAATATCAGTAAATAATATCCACGATTAACAACAATAATTAAGTATAATACCTTTTTTCATTGAATATGAACCTCTTTGGTTCACATGCAGTAAATTTTATGGCGATGGTATACTTAAGAATTTTTTCCACGGCACCTAAAATATCTTTATTAAAACACAACTTTACACTTGAAAACATTGCATTTGAAACAAAAAATTGTGTATTTCTTGCTATCAAACTATTTTAATATTTCGGTTTAGAGGCTATATTAATTTTTATACCCTTTACCAACAAAAATGGTAAAAGGGTATATATAGGTTTGTCATTCCGTTTGTAATTTCTATAATATCAATAAGCGACACATAAAATATATATTTTCTGGATCCTTATGCATAGGGAAGACGAATAAGCGATGTCCGTCTGTCCGTCTGTCCGTCTGTCTGTACGTGAAATCGGTTTTCCGAAGCTCCCAGAAAAGCTAGAGACTTCGTTCTTGGACTGGTGTGTCAGAAATTTTCCAAAATAGATTGGTATTGAAATTCAGCAAAATCGAGCAGACCATTGCAGAGCTGGAAAACTTAAACTTTATTTTGCCATATAAAAGTAACTACCTAAAACAAATTTTTATTTTTTTTAATAAATAAATTTATTTTACATTTCAGTACGACTAAAATTGGAATTTTAAATTAAAAAAATATGAAAAAAATTAAAAAGACGTTTCCAGGGTTGGAAAACTTTAACTTTTTGTATTATGTAAAATTAACTATGTCTAAAACTATATTAGTATTTTCTCGAGAACCGTAAGAGCTACAGACCTGAAATTTGGACACAGTGTGTAGACCTTTGGCCGCTACAACAACAAATACATGAGAATTGGAAATTAAAGGGTGTTCCAAAACGAGCAACGAAAAATGTTAAAATCCCATGTAATATACATACAATTATATGTATATACACTTTTTATACAGACTACAAAAATTAACACTAAAATTTCCAAAATTTTAAATTAAAGGGTGTTCCATCAGTTAATGCAATTTTGACTATGCAATTTTTACAACTTGCTGTATCTTGGAAACCGTAAGAGCAAAACTCTTGAAATTTTCAAAAACGGTAAAACTAAAAAAACAAAAAATTATTAAATCGCCAAAACGAAAAAAATCGCCAAAAACAAAAAAAATCGCCAAAACGAAAAAAAGCACCAAATTAAAAAAAAATTTCTAAAGCTAAAATAAATCGCATAAAACGGAAGAATTGCTAAAATGTAAAAAAAAAATCGCCAAAATGAAAGAAAATCGCTAAAATGAAAAAATCGCCAAGATGAAAAAAAAACCGCCAAAACGAAAAAAACCCAAAAAAACAGAAAAAAGTCGCCAAAATGAAAAAAAACCCAAAACAGGAAAAAATCGCCAAAAACAAAGAAAAAATTGCCAAAACGAAAAAAAAAATCGCCAAAATGAAAAAAATCGCCAAAACGAAAAAAAACCTAAAAAACAGACAAAAATCGCCAAAATGAAAAAAAAAATCGCCAAAATGAAAAAAAAAACAAAAAAATCGCCTAAATAAAAATAAAAACAAAAAAAAATCGCCTAAATGAAAGAAAATCGCCAAAATGAAAAAAAATCGCCAAAATGAAAAAAATCGCCAAAACGAAAAAAAAAACCTAAAAACAGACAAAAATCACCAAAAGGAAAAAAAATCGCCAAAATGAAAAAAAATCGCCAAAACGAAAAAAACCCCAAAAAAATCGCCAAAATTAAAAAAAAACAAAAAAAAAAGAAAAAAAATCGCCTATTCAGGCGATCAACCCAAAAACAAAAAAAAAATCGCCAAAATGAAAAAAAATCGTCAAAATGGGAAAAATCTCCAAAATGAAGAAAAGCCCAAAAACAGAAAAATATCGCCAAAATGAAAAAAACCTCCAAAAACAGAAAAAAATCGCCAAAACGAGAAAAAAGCGACAAAACTGAAAAAATCGTTTAAGCTGAAAAAAAATTCAAAAAAACAAAAAAGCCTACCTTTCGTGCGCGATTCAAAGTCGCACTTTACTGAATTTTTTAATATTAAAGGAATTAAATGAAACTAGGTTCTTTCTTATTTCGTTTTTGTATGTATTTTTTAAAGATCTAGATTGGTATCAATAATCAGAAAAATCCAAAATTATGACTCCAGGGTTGGAAAACTCACACTTTTTGGGTTATGTAAAATTAAATAGGTCTAAAATTTTTTTTCTTTTTCTTTATAAATTGAATATATTTTATGCTTCTGAAAGAAAAGTTTGGCGTATGAAATTTGAAAAATGAAAATTATAGCTCCATAGATGGAAACTTTAAAAAAATTATAAATTTTCTTACAAAAAATATATATATGTACGTACGTTGGTAAAGGGTATATAAGATTCGGCACAGCCGAATATAGCACTCTTACTTGTTTTTAGCTAAAATTAAAAATGGCCACACAAATATGTATATCAGAAAACTGACTCCAAGTAACAAAAAAAAAAAAGAACAAACGCTAGAGCATTGAATAAATTATTGGAAATAATTACCAAGAAAATACAAAATCATACTACAAGGCTTTTACTTTCTCACCTTTTCAAGTTGGCAAAAATATTTAATAAATTTCTTCAATTGGCCGCATTTCTCTCAAGTCTTTGCGACCAGCCACGCAACAAAATGTTTAATGAAATTCAAAAGACTTAAGACAGCAACACACAATTAGTGAATTTTTTGCATTTATCCCGGAAACAAGTGGCCGGAAATGGCCGTTTGACCATATTCATCAAATACAGCTACAGCATAAACAACAAAATACTTAAGACACATAATTGTCTACTTAAATAGCTTTTGACTTTTCGGCAACACTGTTTAGACAAGTATAATAAGTAACGTGACCAGAAGCTTTTTACAAAAAGCGGGACACGATCGTTCAAAAAGCGGGATTTTGACGAAAATACGGCCAAAAAGCGGGATTTTTAAATAAACAACTATTTGAAAGCGGAATGTGTAATACGCACATAAAAAGTTTCGTATGTACTTAGGAAACACAGTTTTTAACTCAAAAGAATCGCTTTTAAATAAACAAAAGTTTGTATTAACAAACATTTTTATTTCGTAACATAAAATAAATGAAATTAAAGATTTTTTGACTTCATTTACAAAACAAAATACGATTTTTATACAAAACAATGTACAAAAACTTAAGGTTAATGATAGCAAGTGGCCTTGTTAGTCCATATTATCATCAACTGACTACACCAACGTGTCAAAATAAGCAATAACTTTTTATTTTATTATTGACAGTTTGGTGAATGTCAGTTGTTATTCTCCTAATAAGCCCTCTTGGTAATAAATTCCTAAAGCAGCAGAATGTCTGCACATATGTATAAAGCACTGTAACAAAAGGATCTTTGAGTGTGTGTTTGTATTTTTATTTTTTTCATTTGAGGAGCTGCCAGATCCAAAAAAAAATAAACAATAACTACACTAAAAAATATTTGGAATAAATTTTTATCAGTTACATATTAATAAAAATATATTAAGAGATAAGAAATTTCAAAACTCTAAAAAGCGGGATAAAGCGGGATAAAAATTCAAGGCGGGATCAACCTCAGAAAAGTGGGATAATCCCGCCTAAAGCGGGATGTCTGGTCAGGTTAATAATAAGTAACCTTTTCCCTTTCCGTTTTATGTTTGTATTGCATACCTTAAGGGGTAGAGTAACAATTTATTTAAGGCAGTGACGCATCCCATTCCACAGGATTTGAACAGAAACTGGTCATTAACCACTTTCTTTTTAAGACACATTTGTATTATCGTAATGAAGACATTTAATTAGAATATTTCTCTTCATCTTCCTACCAGTGTTTAAAAAACTACACTCCAAGTAGCTGTAGTAACGAAAAAAAACGAAGTAGTCTAGCAAAAAAATGTAAAAAACTTGTAGCCGTTCATTTACTATTACTACCGATACCGGCACATTTTCGTAGCTGTAGTTATAGTAATAGTAAAAAAATAAAATAATTGGAGCAGCGTAGTAAATAATGTTTTACTGCTCTAGCTACCTTCAAATTTTTGTAGCAGTAAAAGTAGTTTTATTTTTTAAATTTTTACTGCTACCTACTTTGGTAGTCACAGAAGGAGCAGATAACATAGTTTTTGAAGTAGCACTAGAATAACATTTCAGCAGCAATTTAATAACATTGAGGTAGTTTTAAAATAACATTTCAGCAGCAATTTAACAACATTGCAGCAGCATAAAATAACATTTAGGGAGCAGCATAAGTAGTAAAAAAGTAAAATTTTCAGTAAACTAAATACAAACGAAGAATACGTGTGTGAAACAGCGTTGCCGTTTCGTACTTTTAACTAGAATTGGTTATTTTTTCGAATGTGTATTTTAAGTTGTATTTGGTGAAAAATTAGTTCGAATAAAATAATTAAAAACGAACTAAAGGACATTTCATTCGTAATTTTAAGAGATATGTATTTTAGTTACAGGAGTTTTTCTTTTATAAATGTTAACGTATGTATACGTATATAAACTTTGCATACTGTATGTATTTTCTAATTCATTTCCAATTCACTAGTTATAAAAATGAGTTAATAAAATGCAAGTTTTTTTAATTCACTTTTATGTGAGATGTCATATATTCATACATTTTAATATAGTTGCGTGGCTCCATATACATACATATATATTACATCTTATTTCCATATATGGACCCATATACGAAGAACTTCATAATTCAATTTCCATATATGAGCTCATATATTATAATACATTTTATAAATTCGTCCATATATCAATTCATATATAATACTTTTCGCATGTATAAGCCTATACATTTCCATACATGAATTCATATATATTTATATACATTCATATATTAAAAATATATGCACCATACATATTTTATTTAATATTATTTAACAACATCGTCATAACTACGATATGTAAAAAGTGTGGCATAGCAGGAAAACGTTACTGTAAAAACAGGACAATCACATAAAAAAGCACGAACACGAATGTGTGAAACGAATTAAAGCGACGATTGCTTCTAAACAGCGCTGTCAACTTTTAAATTTCACACAGCAATAAAATAAAAAAAAAGCGTTTAAATTCAATAAATAAAATCATTTGGTATTATGGTTTTATTTAACGTTTTTCTTTTCTAAATTAATATTATATGAGTGTTCTTTCAAAAAAAAACCTATTTTCACCAAATTTCAGTAATGAGAAAAAAGTTTAAGAGCGTTGTTTGGAACGTTTTTTAATATGTAAAATAATTAATTACATTTCCTGTTTTGTTTTTTTTTTGTAATTATTATTGAACTACAAACTGCAAATAAGCCTTGCACTACAACATTTGTTAACTTTTTAAAAAATGTGATAAAATGTAATGTAATAATTTTTTGGTTGCGGCAGCACTGATAACATACATACATACACATTTGTGGTTTCTAGTTTTACTGATGATTTTGATTTTTGACTACTTTTGCCGCTACCTCAATGTTGTTTTGTGCTGCTGAAATGTTATTAAATTGCTGCTGAAATGTTATTCTAAAACTACCTCGATGTTATTAACATACTACCTCAAAATTTTCTAGTTATAAAAAACAAAACTCCAAATGTAGTAGTAGTTATAAAACAGAAACCTAAATCAAACGAATAGAAAACTATTTAGTTTTTTAAGCTGCTACTTCATTTTCGTTTTTACTACTGCTACTTAATTTTTAGTTTTTATTTTTATCATGTAGCAGTAGTTTTAAAAAAGGTAATGCTACGTAGCAAGACAACTGCTCCTGGTACCGCTACTTGTAATTGTTTGGAGTACTAGTTTTAGCAATAGTAAAAATAATTTTAGTTAATGTAGTTTTTTAAACACTGCTTCCTACTAAAATAAAAATTTAAATTTCATAGCTATTGCGTAACTTCATTCAAATGAAAACTGATTTTTTATCAAAATCCTGTTCTGTAAACCGATCGATTTGAAACCGCACGATTTTAGAAAACTAGCTCCGACAATAAAAATATTCTTTTATTATATAGATTGCCAAATATCATATCTGAAAGAAATTTATCGTGTATGATTTTAAACACGTCTGCAGGATCATTATTAATTATTTGAAAATGAGAAATTTACTCGTATTCGGTTTACAGAACAGGGCCGTTAGAATCTAAACTAAATTTTAACTGCCAGCAAATGCAAAAATCTTCCAGTTGCGCTTGTATCGCTCAAAATTGTGGTCAAATACACGATGCGATTCGCCACTTTCTGAAACAAGCGGCAGTTAAATTCCTTTAATAAAATCCATGATGAATAACTTTTTACTCGCCGTTATTTTTCTTTGTGTAATATTATGTAATAATTTTTATTCTTCACAAATTTTAATAATACTCGTAGCATAGAAATATCTTTAAAAAAGAATGTTTGTTGTTGTTCAGTTTTATATTTTTATTACACATTCATGGATAAGACAGTTAAAAAAAATTAGAAAGAAAACTGTCCTTTGCATATATTTTTTCTTTTTGAAATGATGTTTGTTGAATGTACGCACGTTCGTATTTATTTTTATTGTAAATGTTTTTTTATGATTTATATAAAAAATTAAAACTAAATATCTAGCTGTATAGATCATCATCGCCATTGTCTCCAGGAGGATTCGCAGGTGCATTAGGACCAGAACCCTGCTGAGAGCTGGATTGACCAGGGAATCTTTTTCAAAGAAAATACAAAAAAAATTGTTGTAACAAAATACTTTTCCCTCCAAATGATTAAATTTAAATTTACCTAAAGTTTTGGCCAAAGCCGCGAGATTGTTGTAATGTTTGAGCAAACATCTCATATTTTCTGATATCGTTGTCAGATACTGAACGACGTGCAAACTTCATGGCCTCCTCAAAATGAGCTCGTGTAATTTCTGGTACTGGATCATCCTCGTCCATCTAAAATAACGTTTAAAAACACACATTGAAAATATATCTATTGGAATTGATTGAGTTTAAAGTGCTTACATCCATTGCTGAGTTTTGATTTTCAATTCTTTCCTTTTCCCGTTTAATTTCGGCCTCAATAGCTTGACGAATGGCCAATTTACAAGCACGCTGACATATTTCAGTTAAATCAGCACCTGAAAATCCTTGTGTTACTTTAGCAATGTAAGTAAGATCAACATCCTTGGCCAGAGGAGATTTTCTTAAATTGGCTTTAAGAATAGCTTCACGTGATTTATCATCGGGAAGTGGAATATAGATAAGTTGATCCAGACGCCCAGGACGCAAGATGGCCGGATCAATAATATCGGGACGATTGGTGGCACCAATAATGAAGACGTTCTTTTTGGCACCCATGCCATCCATTTCAGTAAGAATTTGATTGATAACACGATCAGCAGCACCACCAGCATCGCCAACATTTCCGCCACGTGCTTTGGCAATGGAATCTAATTCATCAAAGAAAAGCACACAAGGCGCAGCCGAGCGTGCTTTATCGAAAATGTCACGGACATTAGCTTCGGACTCACCAAACCACATTGTCAACAACTCGGGGCCCTTAACGGAAATAAAGTTTGCCTGACATTCGTTTGCAATAGCCTTGGCCAAGAGAGTCTTACCGCAACCAGGCGGCCCATAAAATAATACACCACGACTGGGTTGCATGCCGAATTTTAAGAACTTGTCGGGATGTTCAACTGGATACTGTACCAATTCTTGCAATTCTTTCTTAACATTTTCCAAACCGCCAATATCGCCCCAAGTGGTATTGGGTACTTCGACTACAGTTTCGCGCAACGCCGAAGGACTGGATTTGGTCATAGCATAACGGAAATTCTCCATCGTTACGGCCAACGAAGCCAATACTTCTGCATCAATTTTATCATCTTCTAAATCAATCAAATCCATCTTTTCACGAATTTGTTGCAATGCAGCTTCCGAACACAAAGAAGCTAAATCAGCACCAACATGACCATGAGTTTCGGCTGCGATTTGTTCCAAATCAACGTCATCAGCCAACTTCATGTTCTTTGTATGAATACGCAACACTTCTAAGCGGCCAGTGGCATCGGGAATTCCAATATCGATTTCACGATCGAAACGTCCAAAACGGCGCAAAGCAGGATCAATGGAATTTGGTCTGTTAGTAGCAGCCATAACAATCAGATGGGAACTCTTCTTCATGCCATCCATAAGAGTAAGTAATTGCGAAACAATACGACGTTCCACTTCACCATGAGTCTTGTCACGCTTAGGAGCAATAGCATCTATTTCATCAATGAATATTATAGCTGGTGAATTCTTTTCAGCTTCTTCGAAAGCTTTGCGCAAATTCGATTCAGACTCTCCAGCTAATTTTGACATAATTTCAGGACCATTAATTAGGAAGAAGAATGCACCAGTCTCGTTAGCCACTGCACGGGCAATCAATGTTTTTCCAGTTCCGGGCGGACCGTACATGAGGATACCACGTGGTGGCTTTACACCAATCGCTTTGAAAAGAGATGGATGTCGTAGTGGCAGTTCAACCATTTCCTTTATTTGAGCTAATTGCTTACGGCAACCTCCAATGTCGTCATAACCAACGGCATTAAGAGATTCTTCCTCCTCCTATTAAAGTTAAAAAGTGTCAATACAAAACATAATTTTAAAATATTTTGATGTTAAGGTGAAGACAAGTTTTAAATGATTTTAAAGTAATTGTAGGCATAGATACGTTTCTAAGCAATGAAAGCAAATCAATTTGAAAACGGTTCGATTTTTTTTTTTATTTGCTGATATAATTGACTCATGTTCAGCAATTTTCACTGTTGTCAGTAAAATATGCCATGGTAGATCTTTTTAATGTAGCAGATGTAATATATTAAACTATCGCAAAACTACTTGTTTAGATATAACAATTTGTTTTTTTCTAATAAAATATATACATTTTTTAAGGTTAGTTATGACCGTACACAGCGTGTTTCTTAGTTTTAGTACTAAAAATGTAGTGACAGACAAAGAAAGCATTTTATTTTAAATAATTTCCACCGTGTATATGGAAATCGCTGCCTTTTGAAAACCAGCCAGATTTCTAGCAGCAACCAACAAAGACTTCAAAAGCATATTACTTTTTATTGTTCAGGTTTTAGGTAAAGGCCCTTCAAATATTTGTTTCAAGCATAAAATTAAACATATTGTACATTGACAGTGAAAACAACCAATTACAAATTTTAGTTGTTGAAAACTACACGAAACCTCTTTGTATTGGTGTTAAAACTATATTTAGATTTATATGCGACTTGCTTATACTATATGCAATTGCAGTACGTCGTCATAACCGCCAAAAAGCTTAATCGACACATTTTTGGACCTTTTTTTTTTTTACAAAAATCGACTATGTACGATCGCAAATGTGCGATTTTTATAAAAAAAAAATTAGGTTCGAAAATTATGTCGCTTAAGCTTTTTTGACGGTAATGGCACGATGTTTACAATTTAAACAAGATTTTGGAAAAAAAACTCTTACCTCTCTCTTAATTGGATCCCCATCACAAAAGATTACAGTATCTGGAGCAACAATACAGTAAGGTTCCGGATCTGTTAGAACAACTTTGAATTCAATGGGCCGCATAGCAGCGCGTACAATAAAATTATCACCCATATGAATTGGCCTATAGGCTTCCAAAAAATAGGGTTTTAAGTAGATCTCAAACAAGTTACCAGTAACACCTTCAGTGGTATCATCAATAGGCAAAATACGAACACGTTTTCCGTACTTGACATCCGGACAGGGATGAATGGACACCACATCACTAAGATGAACACATAAATTATTGCGAACAACACGGTTCATGCGAATTTTTTCATTCGGACATGTGTCATCAAACAGAACAATGCATACAGTTTCCTTGCGCCGTTTACCTTTTAAAATCACAGTATCACCACGGAATAGCTGTAACTCATCCATTTTTGCCTAAAATGTTATTAAATAGTTACAGGTTAATTACTAATATATTATGTGTGTATGGAAATCATTTAAAAATTGTACCTGCGATAATGAAACCACGGAGTTGTCATCATTAGTGGCTTCATCGACAATCAAACGATTGGGACGATCTTTACGTTTAAGAATTGCTGTAGCCAAATCTTCACTGGAAGTAAATTGGAGGAAACAAAATATTAAATCATATCAAAACAGGTATGATTTGCATTATCAACCGTTTTTCTTGTAAGGATAATTGTTCTTCTAAATTTCCTGAAGGTGGCACAGATTTTTTCAAGGACTCATCTTTTGTTTGACGATATTTATTCACATGGTTTACAGTGTCGTTATCACAGTCACTATCCTTTTCATTGATCGGATTCGAATTATTGTTGTTAAAATGCTTATATTTTGAACTTCGACTAATACCACTACCACCATTTTTACGTCCACTATTGCCACCACCATCGCTCGCCATTTTTATTCTTTTTTGTTTTCTTTGTCTTGTGATGTTTTATATCTAATTATGGAGCAACTACCTCTAACTTTTTAAACAAACTTAGTTTAATTTTTTCTTCAGTCTTTGAATTTAACACGTAAGAAATTTTTAAATATTGATTTATAATTGAATGCCTACTTAAAAAAATATTTATTAATGCAAGTGGTATTGCCAAATGGAATCCAATACATGTTTTTTATAATTATTTTTCAAATAACTATACAACTATGTCCATTCTTTTCTTTTCATAGATTTACCATTAATTTAAAAATAATGACTACGCGAAATTGAACGTCCTCGTTACGGCTGCATTTTTTGTCGGCTTTTTTCATTCTATTTCAATGCTTTCAACAATTTTATTAGACTCACCCCTTGGAATCGGCCATGTTTTTTAGTAATATTTGTTAAATTATTTACTTATGTATAAAGAGTTTAATAAATTACAATTAAAACTTATGTTATTTTATCGAAATTAAATATTTGCAATAGTCACTATTTCCACTTCACGAACGATTTTTAATCACAAAAAATTACTTTTTGTACCAAGAGCTGACTCGTTGCAGTGCTGACAACATTAACATAAAAACATTTTTTCGTTTTTGACACTGTCATTACAGCGTTGCATGGGAAAAACTCCTTTTTGTATCAAGAGCCAGGGCTGCCAGAAAATTCTGCTGAAAACTCTGCACTTTTTTGAAAAATCATCGTAATTTTCGGCATACTAATTTCGAAAATCGTCAAGAAAATCGGCATGAGTTTTCATTAAATTTTATTAACCATATGTAATTTCACGTATTTTATAAAATGATAATACATAATTATTAACGTGTGTCAAAATTAATAAAAATTTAAAAAATTTAAGCTTTCAACCAAAAACTTTCAAAAGCCTAAAATCTCAATACATTGTTAAGAATTACAAAACTTCAATAATGGTTGGCTGAGCAACTTAAACAAAAAATGAATTAATAAATATATTGAATTAAAACAAATAAATTATTTAAAAGAATCTGGCTGCTCAATATAATAGTACGTTTCCATTATGAGTAAAACTAGTTGTTTTTCTCAGAACACTTCGCAGTGTTTCCATTATGGTTTTGTGTGTTTTGGTTCTACGAATTTTCAAAATAAATTTGATTTAATTACCTCATTATTTACATTAGTAAATTTTTCACTCATTTACATATAAACAACACATAAATACAACTAGTATGGTTTGTGCAATTGCTTAAAAAATGTAATATTCTGTATTAGTGCCATCTTATATCAGAATATTGCGTTTTTTTCGAAGTTTCAGCCAGCAATGGAGTATTGCACTGACATATGATATGAAAAATGTAAGGGAAAACATGTAGGAAAACATTGGTTTTGAGCAAAACAAGTTTTCTGCTCCAAAACACGTATGTATATGGAAACGTGCTATAACAACAGTCTTCTCAACACATTCATATCCATGATCGTTTTCTTTTTCTACTAGAAAAATAATTTAATTTAGGAATATTCTTACCAAAACATTATCCTCCTTTCCGACTAGCAATAACTATGTTGGCAATATAGCAATAACGCCGGCACAATAACAGAACAATATTGCTGATTGCTTTACTTATGTTACCCCCCGTCTAGACTGGAAATAAATTCATTAACATATTGTCGGTGGGTTTCTGGTTTGCGGCACAGTATATGCAAAGTACATTATGTCTGCAGCAAACCAAAAACCAACTGACGATATGTATATTGCAGCAAATGATGTCAAAATATTGATATTGCCAATGGAGACAGCTTATTGTCAGTACTTGAACGGATATCACTTGAAACACTACAATTTATATTGAATTCATTTTTTTTTAAATCAATATAATATGTAGTGTGAAGAAGAAGTTGCAAATACATATCGTCATTTGGTTTCTGGCTTGCGGCACAGTATATTCAAAATACATTATGTCTGCAGCAAACCAGAAAACAGCCAATGATATTGTAGTTACAAAAACTACTTTTGTACCAAGGCACATCAATCAGGTACCCGCGTTTCTACAACAAATATTACAACAGCAATAACCACATGTACTTTGTTGGTATATATTACCATCTTACTTTTCAAAACAGGGTAGCATCGTCATACTGTATGTTTATTATAAGAAATGTCAAACACCATACAAAACTGAGTTTTCGTTAGGTGTTTATGGATACACAAATAAAAGCATGTTTTTAGGCTTATACCTACTCAATCCAAATTTGACATTTGGCTTGGTATAATGACATTAGTCACCTGTTATAGTGCTGCCACCTAATAAATGCGCCTTGTTTTGTACCAAGAGTGTAGTGTTGACAACATTGACATAAAAACATTTTGGTGATTATCTCCAATTACAGCGTTGCACGGGAATAGTATTAAATAGCAGTTGTAGCAAAAGCGTATATCGATAAATTATTGCAATCGATTTTGGTAAGCAGCGACTGTTATTTTAAATTTGTTGTTAATGGATAAATTCGAACACTCTGTTCGAAGTTATTTTTTTAGTTCTTAAAACTGTACGTAATGAAAGCGTTATTCAAAGCACATAAGAAATAATCTAACTATGTACACTTATTTGAAAAGAAAACGCTATGAAATCGTTCAAGTTATAGTAAATTTCTTATTTTTCCTTTATAATAATGCACATTTTGTTAGCAACATTAAGCTTTAGAGCAACAATAAATTTCTAAGTATAATACTTAGTTTGAATTTGCTTCACAAAGATTTTGTTTAATTTGGAACTCTTCAATAAACAAACAATCAACTACTCATTGCTTTGTATCAAAGCAATTTGTTACATATGTATATGTATGTATGTATATGTATTAAATAATAATAATACATTAAAAGTTCCATATGATATCACTTTGCAAATTGTAATAAATGTAATCCAAAGTAGAAGTTATCTTTCTTAAAAGTGCGTATTTTACTTCCGTTTGTTACAAAGTTATTACCATCGATTATCATTAATGTCATCAAAAGTAAATTTTGTATTTATTCATTGCAAGCATTTTAATTATTTTACATGCAATTACACATTTGACTATATGAAGTCGTATTTACCACAATAAATGTTTTAAATTAGTTGAAATTTCCTTCGCACAGGCCATACTTCTTACACGTAGTCGTATGTATCATCGTTTGCCGTTTGTCCAGCAAAGCATAACGTATTGTCACACACAGAAAAATGCAAAATTAAAAAAACAAAAATACATGACTACTGGTAAAAAATTTAAATTAATAGTTTAAGTTAAAACGAAGTGTGTACTCGTAAAATACTTCCCTAAATTATTTTAAAATTTATTTCCTTCCTCATAATTACGACAAAGTTTATTTCATTTACAAAAAAAAAAAATAAACAATTTAAACAAATCACTTGTAGTAGTACTGAGACGGACGGCCAAACACACAACAAATTTTTTGTGAAAAGACAAATTTTTTAACTAAACTGTTGTATTATTAGAGCAGAGTCACAAAGGAATGACATCGTTAAATATACGAATTAGAGATTAATTTCCTGTTTTTTGTTTTGAAATGATTAGGAAAGGGTGAAGGTAGTTAAACAAGTTAGTTAAAAGGGAAGAATTAGAAATAATAAATAAATAACAACTTTCGTATATTTGTAAAAAGATTCAATATTGACCTCATTTCGAAGAAAACATCTTCGCACTAAATATGTGATATAATGATTTTTTCTGCATTATTAACTTCAAAAACGCCTATTTTTTAGATATGTCTCTATGATTATGGCATTCCAAGAGCCCCAGATTCGAGGAAAAATTTTCAACTTTCACTTTTTGCAAAAAAAAAAACGATATACATACATACATACTATATATACACATTGGTCATATCTACCCATTGTAAAAATCTTACATAATTTTCTATAACTCTTTCGCAAAAAAAAAAAAAAATACATTTGTATTCAAGAAGAAACAGTTCTTGCCTTTATTGAGTTTTTGCAAATTTTGAGTTGAACCCCTCCTCTTGAGGAACAAGTGCGATATATCGCTAAAACATTATATTCTCATTCATTCGAAATAAAAATGAAAATTTGAATTTGCAAGTACTTTGTATTAAAATAAATATATCCATACATATACATACATATATTTTCACACTATGACAAGCCTTATTATATTTTTTTTCCTTTAGGGAAGATAATTTGAATGAAAAACAAACATAAATTAAAGGTCATTAAGACAGTTTTAGAGCCATAACATTTAATTAATTCCAGCAGAGTCCACATCACATAAGCCAACAGTTGAAGCCGTGTGATATATGACCGTTTGTGTCAAATAAAAGTTAATGCGAATGAAATTTAAGAAATTTTTAGTGATGTCCAAATGTTTCAATGCCGGCGATTAATTTGCCAAATGTTTGATGTTGGTTTTATTGTTCTGTGAATTACTTTTGGTCTGAGGTACCCGACTTATTTTGTAATAATGTAATAACATAAAACAAATAGGAAATGTCCAAGGGTAGATTGTTTTCCTTTGTCTTTACAACCCATAATCTCACATTCATGTTAAAATTAAAACATTGCTTTTAATGATATTTCAATTATGAAACAAGAGGAAATACTAAAAAGTTTATCACTCAAGATAAATATTTACATATCGCTCCTTTCTTGCAACAAAACAAAAAATCCATTTTTGAGAGATTACAAGTGATATCATGTTTTTTCTGCATTATTAACTTGTAAAATAATTTTTTTTTAGATATGTCTCTGTTGCAATAAAGGATTATGGCATTACAAGAGCCCCAGTTGCGAAGGTAAGTCCAGAACATTGCTACAAAATGTTTATCTCATTCCCTCTTCCTATACTTATGTACATCTTCATTTCATACATTTAATAACAAATTTAACCTAAACGTGTTTCAATTTTTAATTTATTTAATACCTGCCATTAAAAAATAAATTCAAAAATTACTTTCTGTTTATTTTCTCATGTTTATTTCTTCAAGATATCTTAAGTTTGTCCCGCAAAAAGAAAGAAAACAGGAAAATCCCAGACATCATAATTATTCATCCATAATATTAAAATGTAAAAATGTAACGAAAGTCGGCAATTTAATTTGCCAAGTTTTATGAAAAGAAAGAAAAATATGAAATAAAATTTGGCATTTATTTACGGACAAGCTTTAAATATAATTTATGAGTTATTTCTGCTGTTGTTGTATTATTTATTATGCAAATGTAGGACAGATTTAAAAAAAAATTTAAAATACATATTTGTATATATTACAAAACGTAGTTTAACAAAAATAGATTCATATGTACATATGTATGTAAAGTAAAAGTTAACTTTGACACATACATACACTCAGGGAAAAGCTGCAACTTAATTCAACAATTTTCAATATAGTAGAAAATGTGTATACTTAAAAATAAATGAAATTAATGAATTAATACTGTAAATTAATATTTTTCTATATTGAAATAAGAAATTTCAACATGACTAGACTTTCGTTAATGTTTCTTATTAATTCAATGTGGTTTTTATTGATTTTAAGCTGTTTTTTCTCTGTATGTAAATTGTCATCTGTTTGAATGTCTTACCAGTCAATACTTCAATATTCATCTATGCAGCTTTGGCAATATACCTCCACCCACCTGCAGTTTTGAAGATTATTTTGAGCACCTGCCGCAACGGAAAGCAACATTATTGCTTACCATTATATTACAGTAGAGTTCCGTTATAACGAACACTTTTTATACAACTTTTGCGATCCCAATGGGTTTGCACTAATATTTCATGAAATTTAACACGCTTGTGTCAATTTACGTTATATAAAAAATAGATGCTGATTCAAGGCTAAACTTAGAATGTTCTTTATTTCCCAAAAGAGGGCACTTTATAATTAACTTACTGGAACAAATATAGGCTGACTTTTTCTGACTCTTGTACAGATACAAGACCCTTTTTAGACACGCAAAGTTTTCCTTGCAAAGTTTTAATTCAGCTGGTAGAAAGTCAGAAAGACATAGTATTCCTCTCTCTGTCTTTCACCCAACTGAACTAAGACTTTACAAACAAAATGTTGCGTGTCTAAATAGAGTCCAATGTTGTAAAACATTGTAACAATGCGCATCAACTTCAATAATTCATTAGATCAAGAGGTCTACTCTTCTTCCTTCGTTTCGAAACGAAAGAAAATGCTTTCGAATTTGTTTGTATGTTATTAACATCACAATTTGAAAGCAGTTTCGTATTACAGAGTCTCGAAGTACAGATTAAACCCTCAGGGTTGTATTTTTTCAAAAGTCTTACGATTGTGTAGGATAGTGAATGAGTCCTAGCCATAATAACTCTTTTGTTTTTAAATTTTTTTCCTATTCATTACAATACTCGTTTATTTTAATTTTAAATGAAATTTATTTGTTGGTGGTTAAGCATGTCTGCATATGCACTTCATTGGTGCTTCATCAAATCGTCAGTAAGCTTCAACCACAATTTTGAATAGTCACAAGCAAATAAATTTCCCTTCCTTGATTTTATGTACTTTTACTTGTCCGATTGCTACGAAACTTGACGGACTCCTTAGGCTCTTGTAATGACACCATATCGCGCTTAGAAAAGTGGGCAGAGTCACTTTGATTGATATTACATCTACTTTTACTCGTGCGACTCCAACGAAACTTGTCAAATACTTTCGGCTCTTAGAGTGACTATAATGAACTTTGCCTATGACGAACAAAATTACTACTAAGCGCAGCTTCAAAAAAAATTTAATACGCTTCATTTAACAGCAGAGGAGCTGCAACACTGCATTATTAGAAACGTGTAAAAAAGCAGAGTTGTAAAAGAATGAAGCTTTCGCCTATCTCTTCCGTCACCACCTGTCGTCTCTATCACTATTCCGTTCCTAAAGAAGGTAACACCTAGTAATAGTAGTAGGCATTTAATGCCTGATTGTTACTTTTCTTTATAAAAAAAAAAAATACCCACGAAGTTCGCTTCAACCGAACTCCACTGTATAAAGAATAGACGTAACGTACTTCCTCCTCTAAAAGGGTCAACTCAAAACCTAGCAATTTTAAATTTTTGCAAGAAAACCATATACAGTGGTCACATCTATCCACTGCAAAAAATCTGGCATAATTTTCTCTAATCTAATCTACAGTTGTATCTCTCTTTGTGATATAAGAGTGAGTTAAAAAAACATAGTTTTTTGCTTTTCCTAAAAATTTTTAAATTTTGGCTTGATGCCCTTTAGAGTTACAAGTGCGATATGTATGTATATTAGGGCGGCTCGATTTGTATGGAGGCAAAAAAAAATTGCTCAAGTTACAAGGAAAATCGTATTCTAGGGATCAAAATAAGAAACTTTGCCGAAGGAACTATACCTCTAAAATGTATTTTGATGTCCCGACTTTTGATCCGAAGGGTCAAATTTTCTTGAAGGGTCAAATTTGCAAAAATCTCACTTTGACGCATTTAGAGTTCCTTAATCGAGTCAAAATATATGACCGACCCCATCACAAATCACAAATATTTGTATGGGGAACCCCCCCGGGGGTGGTTCCAGGGATTGTTCCACTGGCATAAGTGGGTCGGCCCTTCAAAATTAGTGGGCGTCGGTCATATATTTTGACTCGATTAAGGAACTCTAAATGGGTCAAAGTGAGAATTTTCCAAATTTGACCCTTCAAGAAAATTTGACCCTTCGGATCAAAAGTATGGTATGGTTCCTTCGGCAAAGTTTCTTATTTTGATCCCTAGAATACGATTTTCCTTGTAATTTTTGCGATTTTTAAATCAGCCCCCCCTAATGTATATATTTATTTTCCGTTTCTTCTTCACTGTTTACTTACGTTCTGTATTTAAGGTCGTTTGTTCGTTGGTCATTTTCAATATTTGTTGCCGTCTTAATCGAAAAATTGACGATGGACACAGAAATAAATATTTAATTTTCATAATCTTGTGCAGTTGCTTTTACTAATACTTTTGTATTGCCTGCCTGCTGTTGAACTCTTAGTTCAGGCAGGGGAGCTGTGATTTTTGAATGTGAACAACTAAATATTATGCAACAGATGCAACGCGTTCAATAATGTTTCTGCTGCTGTTGTTGTACGTTATCAGCAAATAACTATATGTGTAAAAAAAAAATAAAAACTAAAGAAGATATTAAATTGGAAATAAAAAAGTTTCGTAAGTTTGTGTTCTGCGTGTTCCGACTGTTTTACGAAATTAAAACAAAGTCATTCATTCAAATTCGATTCGAGTGATTGTTGCTGGGCTGATGGTGCATACAACACATTCAATTAATTTGTTCCATCCTCTGAAAATAATTGTAAAGTGTTTAAATTTTTTTTTAGCTACTTTTTGCAACATTACAAAATATTGAAGAACTTTGACTTTTGCACGATAAAAAAACTTTCAAAAGTTGCATCGTTATACATAATTGTACGTTTATTGCAGCGCATCAGCATCAGCATCAGCATCAGCATCAGCACCAGCGCCACACAACATTAGAAGTCGCAAAATATTTACAAAAGCTGTCATTAGTTCAGTTTTTCAGTTTATAAATATTAAGTTTGTACTCAACTTGTTTCCTTTCTCTTTAATCGAAGCTTAGTTTGCATGGCTTGTGGATTGTGTCGGTTTTAGATAAACTTTTTAATCGTGGCTTATACATATGCATATGTATGTTTGAACATTGTTTCATGTTGCTTTGACCTTGGTTTGGTTTCAGTTTCTTCTGCAATTTATTTATTTATTTTATTGTTTTAATTGACCGATATTTGATTCGCACATACTTTTTAACGATGATCTTGCGGTTGGCAACATTCCAGAGTTCAATAAAAAGTTTTGCAAATCCACATTAATCGAAATTGAAAATGAGATCAGCAGCGCTTGAAAAATTTGTAATCGTTCAGGGAGCAGATTGAAAGCATAGTCCATATTTTTTCTGTCTGTCACAGGCTGTTTTTTTTAGATAAACTTAAAGCTTAAATTAGACATAGCCATAACCAAACCAAAATTCAATTGGTTTCTATGGTGAGAGCTATGGCGAGGCTCTCTCACTCTCACTCTCACCATAGAAATCAATTGAATTTTGGTTTGGTTATGGCTATGTCACGTCTAATTTAAGCTTAAGAGCTACGCAACTGAATAGAATATGTAAAACATTGGCCGCTACAACAACAAATATATGACAGTTGAAAATTAAAGGGTGTTCGAAAGCGAATAATAAAAAATTTTCAAATCCTAATGTAATATACAGACACTTGAAATATTTTTATGCTGATCGATATTGTCATGTGAAAGGTAATGCAAATGGTTATAGAGATATAATGTAACGTAACCTACTTTTCATATAAAAATATCGATCAGATGTTTCCTACTGTTGCAGTTACATTACATTACAGTCGGCTAGTTGAGCCTTAAAAGATGTTGCTGTTTATTTAATATGTATCGTAACGTATGTGAGGTAGAAATCTACAGAAAATATATTTTTACGTCAACTTCTCTCTTACATACGTACACACACACACACCACGTATAAAGTAAAGAGAAATGCAATAACAGCTGACACGTTTGCTGGCAGCTGCACGTTTTTACTAACTAGCATCCAGATGTAAGCGATACGACAACTTCAAAGGTAACACGATACGAATCGACTAATTCTACCATTATAGTTATGGCACTACCAATAGATGACAGACCATATGATTACGGTGACAGCCATACTTATGATTATGGTGTTATGGTATGGTACGTCTAACTGAAGCTTTAGTCCGTTATGAAAACTTCTATTGAAAATTCTATTTTTCTTATTTATTTATATTTATATTTACATATTTCTTATTTATAAAAAAAATTTTTTTATTTATAAATATTTTCTAATACCATAAAACTAATATTGATATAAAATTTATTTTATAAATGCAGTAAAAGTTAAGAAAAAGTTTAATTTTAATAGGATTACGAACAAGCCGTCTGATGTATTGTTCATTTTATTGACAATAAATCCTACCAAAAGTTTTAAGTTTTCTAATTAAGTATGGTTTAATATTGATAAAAAAATATAAAAAAAAACTTTTACGGCCGGTTCATAATTATTTAATTAAATTTTAAATCATAAAAAATCAAAATCGTTTTCTCTATCGAGTGACAATAAAAAAGAAAGCATTTCGAATAGGAACTTGTTATTATTGTCAATATAAAACACTAACAATGATGCTATTAGAGTGGAAACAATTTCTTTAGATAAAAGGCAGCTCACATTTCTTAATTGTTAAAATGTTTGAATCAAACACAAGCCATTTATACTTAAGAAAGAAAAGTTATAAAGTTTATTAAATAACAATGCATTAAAGTTGTTTATTTATTTCTAAAATTTATGTGCCTAGACCTTACATAAGACTTAAGACAGATGCTTAAAGTTTATTGCACAGTGGTGCATGATATTTAAGCAAGTACGTGGGCAGTTAGTCCTAGTTTACACTATGCAAGTCTTATTGCTAAGCTGATTTGTTTGAGAGGGAGAGAGAGACGAGGGGAAGAGAAACTTTTATTTTCCCCTTGTCTCTCTCTCTCTCTCTCTCTCTTTTAACAAACTAATCAGCTTAGCAATAAGACTTGCATATTGTAAACTAGGACTTAGGCCCAATAATTGACCTCTCAATTATATGTCATTTATCTTTAAAATCCACTTAAGTACCGAATTCATTTTTTCAGTACACATTTGAGAGACATTTCAATGCCCAAGCTTGTGGACTTAAATCACACTTAAGTCTTACGAGCATACCATATGTTATTGTGCTTGTGTGTGTTTACTGAAAACATGTACATGAACATCGTGTGGTCGTATTAAAAAGAATTTCTTTTAATTTTCATAAATATAAAACATATACAATATATACTTTCATATCATGAAAAAATAAATAGAAAAATGCATTCTGATGCTCTTTTTGTTTCATAAAATGTGTTTTTATGCAATTTTAGTTTTCTTCATTTTGATAACCTAAATTTTTTATTTATAATAAACAGCTGTTGTTAAAAACCTTCCATAATACTGGGAAATTTTGTAGTGCTGCCGTACTTTCAGCGTAATTTAATAAGAACTTTAATTATACTGAAAAAATGAAGCTACATTTAAGTGCCACATAAATTTAAGTGGTTATTAGCTAAATGACACATAATTGGGAGGTCAATTATTGGGCCTTAATACATATTAAATAATATTTCTGGTGTTAAAGAATTAAAAAAAAAATGTTAAGAGTTACTATTTTCTCCATTAGATAACTTTTATTTACTTATTAGGTCATCAATTTTAATTGCTTAAAAAAACATCAAAGATTTGCATAAATTTGTCAATTTAATTCACTCTGAAACAAAAACTGTTTTCGTTTCATTTTTTAAAATAAAATTTTAATAATTAGCAAACTATGTGACCTTCGCTATTGCTAAATATAAAAGTTAAAGTTAAAAAATGCTTTTTTAGCTTAAAATTTTTGCAATTTTCTTATATGTCCATATGGAAGGAGTTGCTGTAAGTTCATTTATTATTGTTAGAAAAAATTATGCGCATCTCATATAAAATAAATATTTAAATTGTTATGAAATCATTAAGTGAAATTTCTTTTAGCATTAGTGGAGGAAACGCAAAAAGCCCTAACTAATATTTTAATAATTTTACAGGAGCAAGAAAAGACTTGCTAAAATAATAAATATTGTTCATTTTCAGTGCAATATAATAAAATAAATCAGGACGAGTTCATTTTTAGGGTTCCGTACACCAAAGGTGAAAAGGAACCCTATTGTTTTCGCTACGCTGTCAGTCTGTCCGTCTGTCCGTCTGTCCGTCACAGGGTATTTTCTCGAGAACCGTGAGAGCTACGGACCTGAAATTTGGACACAGTATGTAGACCTTTGGCCGCTATAACAACAAATATATGAGAGTTGGAAATTAAAGGGTGATCCAAAACGAGCAACGAAAAATGTTCAAATCCAATGTAATATATATACAATTGTATGTATGTATATACACTTGAAATTTGTAAGGTTAATGTATTTTTATACAGACTAAAACAATCAACTAAAATTTAAAAAAATTTAAATTAAAGGGTGTTCCATCAGTTAATGCAATTTTGACTATGTAATTTTGACAACTCTTGAAATTTTCAAAAACGGTAAAACCAAAAAAACCAAATCTGAAACTAAAATAAATCGCGAAAAACCAGAAAAACCGCCAAAATGAAAAAAATCGCTAAAATAAAAAACCGCCAAAAGCAGAAAAAATCGCCAAAATTAAGAGAAAAAAGCGCCAAAATCAAATAAATCTAAAAACTAAAATAAATCGCGAAAAACCGGAAAAACCGCCAAAATGAAAAAAATCGCCAAAATGAAAAATATCGCCAAAATAAAAAAACCGCCAAAAACAGAAAAAATCGTCAAAATAAAAAAAAAAACGCCAAATACAGGAAAAAATTGCCAAAACGAGAAAAAAGCACCAAATTAAAATAAATCTAAAAGCTAAAATAAATCGCGAAAAACCAGAAAAACCGCCAAAATGAAAAAAAAATCGCCAAAATGAAAAAAATCACCAAAATGAAAAACCCCCAAAAACAGAAAAAAATCGCCAAAATTAAAAAAATCGGCAAAATGAAAAAAGCCCCAAAAACAGAAAAAAGTCGCCAAAACGAGAAAAAAGCGCCAAATTAAAAAAAAACTTTAAACTAAAATAAATCGCAAAAACCGGAAAAATCGCCAAAATTAAAAAAAATCGCCAAAATGAAAAAATTGCCAAAATAAATAAAACCTTAAATACAGAAAAAAGTCGCCAAATGAAAAAAAGTCGCCAAAATTAAAAAAATCGCCAAAATGAAAAAAGCCCCAAAAACAGAAAAAAATCGCCAAAACGAGAAAAAAGCGCCAAAAGCCAAAAAACATGTCCAAAAACGGGTAAAAGTGAGAAATTAAAAAAATCTAAAACTAAAATAAATCGCAAGAAACCGGAAAAAGCGCCAAAATTAAAAAAATCGCCAAAATGAAAAAAATCGCAAAAATTAATAAAACCCCAAAAACAGAAAAAAAACGCCAAAATGACAAAATTCGCTAAAACGAGAAAAAAACAATGAAACTAAACCATTAAAAAATGCTCAAAACCGAATGCACAGAAAACCCTTCCTGCGCGAGTCAAAGTCACACTTTACTGAATTTATTATATTAATTTTGTGTATATATGTACATACATATGCACATATGTATGTAATATTTTAAAAGTTATGTCACTTAGGCCTTTTTGCTTCATGTTTTTCTGAAACCAAGAAAAAAATATTTCATTCAATAAGAATTGAAATTACTGAACTTAATTAAGCCCGATTGAGAAATTATTTCTGATTAAAATAAAATTTACTTTTAACAAACTGTTTACTTAAATCTTTTTTTTTTTTTTTTTTGGCAATAATTTTTGTGTGTGCAATAGTCGTTTTAAGGCGGCATATTGAAATTCGATTATTTTAATTTTGTACCCCTTTCTGCCTCAGGAACAATTCAACTAAATAAAGCTTAAAAAATAAAAATTTTATTTTACTAACCCAGGAATTGGTAAGAAGTTGGTTGGCTGGCGTGACGTTAATTGGCATTTGCAATAATTATTTTGCAAACGACTTAACAAAATACATACGAGTGTTTCAATGAAATACAGCAAAAATTATGTTAAACAATGAATATTAAATGGATGTGACAAGCAGTAATTACAAATCGAGCAAGTAGAAAAACATTTAGAATATCAAAAATTTTTAGTAGGTCGGTTGCAAGTTGCAACAATGTACGTCAACATAATTTATCTGCTCCATGTGGGTATTTTTGCGCTTCATACCTGTCATGGGCAACTGCAGGCATTTCTTGCGAATGGAGCATCAATTGAAAGTGAAAATGTAATAGAACAATTTGTGCAGCTATTGAACTCAATAAATTTACAAGTTCAACCCGACTACATTGTATTTGTGAAGAGTGTGGAAAGCAGAAAGGGTTGCATATTGGAGGAATCCATTTTTCACAAACTTATCTTTAAGCCCTTCATAATAACTTCTATTTTGGATAATAAGAATACAAGTGTACTACAACTGCAGCAGCATTCGAGCAATTTTCTTTTACTGACATGTTCAATCGAGTATTTGGAACGTTTGAGCATTTTCAATACCGTGTATCAGTATGTGCCTCATTTAATTTGGTTAGAGGAGGAGGAGGCACAAACAAATGAGCAAATGGCCATTTTTTGTGCTAAAATACATGAGAGCGTCTACTTTCCCAATCTGATAATCACAACACAATCTTTGAAGAGCAACAGCAAGTTGTTCACTTGTGACCTGCAAAAGCAATGGGAATTAATCAGCCATGGGCGATTATTTGCTAATCCGTTCCTGAATCTGCAAGGTTTATCGATTATTACTGAGTCTGATCAATTGCCGCCCCGCAGTATTTTATTTTATGATGATTTTGGCTAACTGAAATTCGTTGGATTTGTGGCAAATTACGTTACAACTTTTGCTCAAAGGTATAATGCAACTTTGGTAATAGTTCCCCCAGCCGTCATGGGTGTGACAGTGCATTATGATTATATTGCCAATAAAACTTTCCAGGGAATGCTGGATATTGGAACTGTGGCAGCACCTTTGAGAGTGGACATCCCTTCTGAGTCATATTCCTATCCAGTGGAATTGATGGAATATTGCTATATGATACCATTGCCTCACATTCGGCCAGCTTACAATATATATTTTGATATTATTGAACTGAAAGCGATGCTTATTATTCTCATTTATTTCGTCATATTCGCTATACTTCTGAGTTGTGGTGGAGAAGGCAAGGATTTAAGACAATTGAGCCTCCCACAAATATTGCTGAACGATAAAAGTATGCGTGGGCTGTTGGGTCAAGCATTTGTTATGCCGCGGGAAACATCTTGGCTCATGAAATACATTTTATTTTTACTATGCTACAGTAGTATTCTGCTTTGCACCAGCTATCTCGCCTACTTACAGTCCCACGTGGTCCATCCATCGCTTGAAAAACGCATGGAATCTTACGAAGATATTCGCAGGAATAATTTCAAAATATTAGTAGATGATCGAGAGTCGGTACTTATATATGAAGCAACACTGGAACGTCATCATGATTTATTTGTTAAGGGCTCTAATTTCTATACATTCCTCAAATTACGCGACAGCATGGATACTCGTTACATTTTTCCGGTTTCCCAAACCCGCTGGTCAGTGTTCCACGAACGTCAGAAGCTCTTTCAAAGAAAACTCTTTTACTATTCCTCCCAATTGTGTTTGAATAATTTGGTGCCGCTCGCCTTCCCTCTTCGGCCCGGCTTGCCCTACAAATTACAGTTCAACCAACACCTATTAGATATCCGAGATACGGGCCTCTTAGATCGCTGGTTGCAGCACAACTTCTTAAATATGGTGCGTTTCAAACTTTCGTCATTTAAAGATTTAAGTGTTGCCGATAAATATGGCGGAAAGCTGGTGTTGCATGATTTATTGTGGATATGGATTTTGTACACCGCCTGCATATCAGTTTCCACTTTCGTATTTATGGGAGAATTGTTATTAAGTAATAGTAAATATTGGAAAAAATTAAATAAAAACTAAACGTCCATTGAAAACTGAATAAGATGTAATTTTTGGACAAACCTCGTATATTTTGCTGATTAATTTTAATTGAGGTTCGCAACAGATGTAAAATGTGATACAATTTATTTTCGTATTGTTTGTCGACTCAAGGAACTGTTTAGTCGAAGAACGTCATAACTCAAAACCACTAGTTTGCTAGAAAACGAGTTTAAAGTTTACAATTTAAACACAACTTGTACCCTGTTTCCACAAGTCAGTCGCCTGCCTTGTCGTCTAGAAAACTTGTATGAAAATCACTCAAAGAAATAAGTGCTTTTCATATAAATTTTATACTCAAGTCAAACGTCCGTGTTGTGGAAACAGGGGGTTAATGAACAAATAAAATTTTATTTTGCTTTCAAGAGTTGAGTAAACAAGATATTTGTATGAAATTTTAACACAATACGAAGAACGATATGAGGTTTAATTCTGCATCATTAACTCAAAAATTCCATTTTTTTTGAGTTATGACGTTCTTCGTGTAAATGAGCGATAAGTATTTATTTGGTTGCCTATTAGTTAAATAATTATTACTTGCGGCTTGAACTTTTGTTACAGAAGAGGTGTTTAGAGATTTAATATTTCGATGCTTTAATATTTTTTTCGATTCACATATATTTTCTTGAAAAATTATTTTAACTGATTTTCTTAATGGCTTAAGTGAGTTAAATACCAAATTTCGTAATGACATGCATATGGATACAATTTAATGTGGTCAAAAAGTTATCAAATACATATTCATACACACATTTTTTTGTACATACACACATATATACATACAAACAATTCAGGACAAATAAATAGGGTCACTGACAGCAATTTTATTGAACACAATTTTCGTTTTCTTTTTTGTTTTCAAATATTCTTGAAGTTGATTATTTTTTTTTTGGTCAACCACCCATTATCCGATATGGTACTTACTTAGTCGTTTTTATTAATCACCCAATATTTTTGTCCCTTAAGAATTAATTTAATTTATTAAATCTTTCGAAAAAGTAAACTCTAGGATCGTTTTACCTCACAAGAACATAATTAACGATTACGCAGTACATGGCAAAATTCGTCTTGTATGGGTGCCACTCCACTACAGCGTAGTCAGAAAAGAATGTAAAAATGGACTGGCGAAAAAGGTTAGAACGTAAGTAAGTCTAATTAATGCAAACCATTTTCAAAGCATCGAAGATTGAGTTACAAAATTTGGCGAAGATGGCCCACAGAACACGATGGAATTTTGATACTGGGTATGGCATAACCAAGGTTTTATGGGGGCGACAAAACCAAACAAGACAAAACAAGGTGTTTGTTGAAACTTAACAAGCCCGAGCCAGGAAAATTGAGTGGCATCTTAACGGGGCACTCTAACTTACGGGGGTCCTTATATCGGATTGGAGTCAAAGATAGCAATGAATGCGTGAAGCACTTTCTTTGTCCTTGTCCAGCTTTCATACCGTTATTTTGTGGATGACACTTTACCGGATACTCGTATTACCCACCTTAAAGGTATTTACTGGAAAAGTATGAGGGATTACGTAAATGATACTGAGTTTCTATAAAGCTGGGGCTCGTTTTTAATTTACATGAGAGCGCACAACAGGCCTATACTGGCTTATGTATATGTGACCCGGTCTATGAAAAGGTGGCTTATGACTCAAAATCAGCTGTTAAAGATAAATCAGCTGTTAAAGATAAACAATGCATTTCACCAGTTTCTCGATAGTTGTTGTATTTTGAGTCATAAGCCACCTTTTCATAGACAGGGTCACATACATATGTCCCCAGAGAATCTAACCTAACCCATTAAATTATTTACAACTTTTTTTTTTCTTAATGGGATTACTTTGAGATATACTATATGTGTAGCAATAAAATAAATTCAAAAAACACACAATTACTTTCCTAATTCTGAATAATTCTAAGTGATCCCTATTTATTTGCCCGTATCTGTATGTATATGTTCATATGTGTGTAAGTATATTTTTTGGAGGTGATTGAGAGTTGGTAAAAAATGAAAAGTGTCGGTAATTGCAGGAATTAATTTTGGCTTGATTGTGCAACGTGATGGTTTTTCTATTCATTTTTATGACTCAGATCTTCACTTACTCGTATGTGTATTTTTGTTCAAAATAATACGCACATAAGTAGTGTGCTAATGGCGGTCTGAGTCCTGTTTTGGGAATTCAAAACCGGGAAAAATCAAAAAGGGTGGCAACCCTGTTACAAATGGGGGGATTTTGGGGATTTTCATGCTGAGATTTTTTTGGTGGTCTGTGTGTGACTTTGATTCTTTGTTTATGTGTATGTATGTATACTTGTGTGTACAGCTTTTGTTGTTATTGTAGAGAAGCGTTGTGCTTACAGTGTATGCATGTATGTATATGTGTGTGTGTGTGTGTGTGTGAGTGTGTGTGTATGTATTTACTTATATTTTTGATGGTGTCTGATACTTTTGTTGTAGTGGCGGACAATCATTATACCCAGTAGGAAATGTTGATGGTGAAAAATGTGCTGACTAGCTTTTGACTAGCTTGTAACCAGTACTACTCTATAATTATCCCTCATACAATACTTTGAAACCCTACTAATAAAAATACAATTCACTAGGTAGTGACCACGTAGTTGTTATGGGGTCATGAGACATACTAACCAGACAGTTATTTACTGGTACATTTCTATAATTTACGAACATACAAATGTATGTATATTGACAAGTTATTGTCAATTCCGCCTCTCTCCTTCTTTTATACTGACGGATAGAAGAAATCTTATTATACCAAATTTTTAACTAGAATTTTAGTGTTGACACAAAGACACTTGCTCCCAGTCTGACTGCAGGGTAGTTACAAGGGATCTATGTATTTGTGTGTATGTAGTGATTGTTATTTGATAGTCTTTGGGTAGCTGTTTTGAGTTATCGTTGGTATGCTTATGTAGGGTTATTGTATTGCATTTATGTTTGCGATCTCTGGGGAAATAATCTAATAGCTACAGAGAGTGGCAACCATGTTGTCAATGGAAGTGGGTAGGGAATGTATTTGGTAATGTATGTATATGTTGTTGTATTAATGTATGTGATTGTATCTATTTTTACTTTGAAGAATATCATTGCTTGTGTGTATTGTTTGGCCTGCGAGAGTTTTTCATACATATTTACAAATGAATGTGTATATGTTTTCTAGGCTATTGACGTTGCTGTTCTTATGTATATAGAAAATATTGTGTTGGCATAGGTTTTATATGTACAAGTGAATTTCAGATGTTAAATGTTTTGAATCAAATCAGGTTGATAAGCAGATTTTTTGAATAGGGGTAATGATATTTTTATTTCAGTATATTTTAATTTAATGTAATAATTATAGGAAGTAGCTTTTGGAGACATACACCAAAAATTTTACTCATACCTTTGTATTACAAACTGATCCTAGCGATTTTGATCTGGGTGTTGCTGTGTATATGAATTTCATCATATATCGTAATACCATCAGATAAATTAGATTTGACGTCTACTACACGATTATCATATGAATTATGGGAATTTGTATGTGTGTGTGTATGTGAGTATGTATGTATGTATGTATGTATGTGTGTGTGTGCGTCTGTATGTATGAATTTCATAATATTATAAAATTTCATTATGTATGTTTGTGTTTGTGTATTACGTCATCACCTTTTTGTGTGTCATGCCAGACATTTGGTAGTATAAAATATTAGCATATATGTATGTAGGTATCAGAACTTTTTTTTTTTATCCTAGTATGTTTTTATACTTATTTTGCTTTATATTTTGTCATGCTTAAAATTGTCCAGCTTTAAAGTCTCCCTGTGTGAAATTTGTTTATATTAGAGATTTTGTTTATTTAACTACGTCCGACTTCTTTGGCTGAACTTCTTTTCATACGATCATGGGAATTTATAGTTTCTCTGTCCATAATAAGTTCGTTTAGCTTTGGTATATGCTTTGAATGTAAGTGTGATTGTTAAGATCTAATAAATACTTGAGTATTGATAAGAAATTTGATATTATGTGTGCATATGTATGTACATATCTACAAATTGATTTTATGTATGTATGTATGTACATACAAATATGTGTTTGACTCCGTGCTTGAATACATTTTTTTTTTGTTGTTGTTGTAAATATTCGCCTGGTTTTTATGTATAGATGTGAAATATCTTCATAGTTTTTTTTATTTGAATTTAAAAAACGTTGTTTTAATTTTTATCTGTATTTGCTTAAAAGTGTGTGAGGATTTTCTGTTTTAAGTAAAACTGAATTCCTTAAGATACATACTTTAGAGTAATAGTAACTATAATAGAAATATTTCCTTTATTTAATTTACATTTGTTTAAAGTTGATGCAGCCTAATAGTCATTCTTAGAAATGTTTTGATATAAAATTTTTTTTTTTCCAGCCGTAGGCTTTTTCACCACCTTTTACATTTATTTTAGAACATCTTGCGTTGGCTTTTATAAAATTGCAAACGCTTTGAAATGAAACTGATCCAGCAGTCCAGCTTATGTAACGATAGTTTTTTGTTAGCCAGCTTGCTTCTTTTTTTTTTTATTTAATTTTTTTTTTTGTTGATAAACATTTAAAATCAAAAGGGAGTTTTATATTGAAATTATTATATTCTTAATTGTTGAAAACAATCACTTCTTCTTTTCCGAAGAAATTATTTGAATTACTTTTGAAACCTTACGCGACTATAAAAATTATGTTATTTTTCATATTGCTTAATTTATAAGACTTTTAGAATTTGACATTTGATGGCTATATATTCTAGTATATGATCATGAATAAGAATACAGTAAGCTGATTTCTTTGCTTACTATTTCAAATTAAAATTTTATTCAATTGTCCCGCTATTGAATAAAAGGAGCTTTTATCTTAAACTCTGGTACAGTTAAAAGCGGTTGAGATTCTTTCATATAGTAGCTTTGTTGAAATCTTAGATACATATAATATGTAGATTAACATAACGTTTATTTATAAATTTTATTTTAAGATCAGCATCATATGGATATGTAACTGAACTTAAATGTACTTTTAAATTAGTTAATTCATAATGAACAATTTTGTTTTCTTTTTGACTAGCGATCAACACAAAACGAAGTCGTTTTCTTACAATTTAGGTTTGACCTCTCAACTGCTCCTCTAGTATACAATATAACTTTGTATGTCAGCATTTCTGTCTACTCTTTGTGAGCGTTAAGGATAATTAAATTTTAAACTTTTTATTCTTCAAATTGTGTTACTTCATACTCATAATATGTTTACATTAATAACGTACCAGTGTATGTTTATTTTATGAAAGGTGAGGTCCTATGACTTTTATTTGATGTTCTGTGATTTTTTTTTTCTAATTTTATTAAAGTTTAGCGTATTGCGTATATATTTCTAATATATTTAAGTGAGCTTTTTGTACCTGTCAGACAGAGTGAACGTATCAGTTGGTCAGTCAGTCTCTCTTTTTATTTTATTAATTTTTTCTTCTAATGTGTCACTACTATTTTTTCAGATTTTACTACTTGAAATAGAAAATATTTATATAATTTTAAAAGTATTAATATATACATACATATAGGTAAATATATGTATGTACGTAGAAATTAGTTCATATACAAATAAATACACCTTTAATAATCAACTATTCTAGAAAATCGATCTAAAATAACACATTTACCTCCATCATCATTTCACCGTCAGTGTGTTCATAAAGTGTTAGAAACATTGGAATATCTATGTTTGGGAGAATTTTTACTTCAAGTGTTTCTATATAAGGTTTGATGGTTGACCCCTTGACGTTATTGTGGTTAACGTAGGCTGCGTTGTACCGCATTCAGATGTAATCATTTCTTACTTAGAAAAGGTCCTCATCACCATCAATCATACCTGTATACAATACATTCATTAGTTGAGTTGATCCAGATACAATTGCCTTCTACAAATTAATGATTAGAAAAAAGCTTTCTCATCACATTCTAACAGGTTTAATATTTTGCTAGCATGCATGCTATTCTATCAATAGTGAGGCGAGAGTCCGACATTTAGTGGTGTTTCAATTAAAAATCTATACAATTAGAATTACGAATTCACTCTTTTGAATTTTTAACAAAGTAGATACATATGTATGTATGTATTTCATTTGCCACAAACTCTTAAAATTTCTGTACTTATAAAAGTATGATGTCAGGAATTTTTTTAAATCATACATGCCTCGGCATGCTTCCAATATTTTTCTCGGTAAATTTATTTCATACTCATACAGATACAGATATAAAGTAAGATCTGTTTACATTCCATTTTACAATTTATGCATGCTTCAAGTTGAAGTCTGTATTTATTTAGTAAGTTTGTTTGATACCCATTCATACACATGTACATTCATAAAGATTGGATATCATAGTCCAATTTTCTTAGTTTATCTAGAAATGAACAGTGAATATCTTTTATAATAACCCCATATTCACAATTTAAAATTTTGTGTGCTAGAGCTTTCGAAATGGAAAATGTACAACTCTTACTATAAAAAATGATAATATGATGTGCTGAATATTTTTAACGCTTAAGTTTTCACAATATTTCATACAGACCATCAAGTTTAGAGAATTCCAGTACATTAGGCTAATTATCTTCCCTGAGACCTAACATTCCTAATCAATCCTTCAAAAAAACCAATAAAAACTAGATTTTCCCTTTTTAATTTTATTTATATTTTCCTTAAATTTCATCATTTTGTACATCTTCAAATTACTGTATACTGTATTTTGCACCTTTTTCTCATTCGTAGAGTTAACTTTAATCACAAATATTTTAATGATGTGGTGAACTTTTCTATTGTAGGCATTAAGTAAATCTTTGTGTATATCAATCCACTTATATGAACCATTATAGCTAAATTCTTAACACATAATTCCTTTTAATGATCTATTAATTTATTCTACTATTGATGCTTTCATATTATGAAATTTTTAATCCTCTGTTTATGCATGAATTTTGCAGTGTTTATTAAAAATTCTTTACCAACATCTATTTGTATTTTTTTGTTTTGATACTCATATCATTTCAAAAATATTTTCCATTGCCTTAGTTTTTTTCGAGTGCAGCTTTTATTTTCAACGATACTCACAATATAAATTTTGAGAATGTGTCAGTTACAGTCAGCAAAAAATCAATAATTTCTATTTTCTCTAGAATAGCTACCCAGTTCACCTAAATCAGCTCCATAAAAGATCATCTATTCCATTCATTACATCACTACAATACACAAACAATTTTATAAATTTATTATGGATTACGTTTACTAAATTTCTTTTTAAGGACATTGAGTTGTTTTACAGTTTTTTGGCGAGTGTTGTGATCTACTTGATACATTTTCAGCTATTTATACTAAAATGTAGTTAATTTTCCAATCTATAAATTTTATCGCTCAGCTGTTCAATTTGTTTGTCAAAAGATGATTTAATTTTTAGAATGTCTTTTTCAATTTTATACCTATCTTCTATCGTTAATTTTATTTCACACTCCACTCCATTAATTTGCATTTGAATATATCCTTGAATTATATTAATGCCTTAAGCTTTATTATTAATTCATCCTTTAGTTTCTAGATTTGAGTTTCCAGAAACAATTTACTGATAACATTATTCTCCGTCAGTGAATGATGATGATTCTCTATGTATGCATTGGTAGAAATTATATATTTTATTTAGTTTCCAAAATCAAACTTGTCATAGTATTTTCACGTTTTATCAATCACTAAAGAAAATAAACCCACTTTTAAACTCCATATTTGACCATCAACTTGTATTTTATCTTTATTCAGTTTTAGATTTCTATCACCAAATTTCCATTCATTATTGAAATCTTTAGGTGAGTCATAGTTTGTATCTAATTCATTTCTTCCTTCCAAGACTAATAAGTCAATATAAGTATCTTCGGTGTTGGAAAGCTGTGAGTGAAAATCACCTTCATTATCGTCATCACCATTTTCAGTATTAACATCATTAAATAAGATGGTATTATCAAATATTGTTCCTTATGCTAGGTTCTTTGGTGTACTTGTCTCTATCTTGACTGATGGGTTTTCAGGCTTGCTTTAAACTTGTATTATTTTCAACTTCTGTCTTCATTTTATTTTCAAATTCTGTCTTCATTTTATTTTCTTCATTCATGGGAATTCTTTTAATATTAATTTTTTTTTTTTTTTTTTTAGAACTATTTATGAATTCTTTGAGTGGTTCTGTTATAGGTTTAAATGTATCTCTTAGTTGTTCACGTGTATCTATTTCACCAGTTTTTATACTACGAAGCTTTTTCTTCAAGACATTTCTTGTCAACACCAACTGTTTTAAAATTTTTTCATCCATGTTTAATAAATAAAAGGTATCAGCTATTAGATCAGGTATCAACTATTAGATCAGTTTATCAGGACCTGGTCTGGTTTTCAGATCAGCTTTTCAGGACCTGGTCTGGTTTTCAGATCAGCTTTTCAGGACCTGGTCTGGTTTTCAGATCAGCTTTTCAGGACCTGGTCTGGTTTTCAGATCAGCTTTTCAGGACCTGGTCTGGTTTTCAGATCAGCTTTTCAGGACCTGGTCTGGTTTTCAGATCAGCTTTTCAGGACCTGGTCTGGTTTTCAGATCAGCTTTTCAGGACCTGGTCTGGTTTTCAGATCAGCTTTTCAGGACCTGGTCTGGTTTTCAGATCAGCTTATCAGGAGCTGGTATGGTTTTCAGATCAGCTTTTCAGGACCTGGTCTGGTTTTCAGATCAGCTTATCAGGACCTGGTCTGGTTTTCAGATCAGCTTATCAGGACCTGGTCTGGTTTTCAGATCAGGTTATCTGATTCAGATTGAGTTATCAGTTTACAAGTAGCAATTCATTTATAACATTTATATGAATGAAGTTTCAGGTCAGATGAAATAACTAAAGTCAATCCTTTATGAGCAGTAATTTATATAGTTATGAAATAGCCAAATTGTTTTCTAAAACGAACATCATTTAATTTATCATCAAAAATCCATATTTATCCTTCCAACACTATACAAATTTCTTGAAACTTTTCAAAATTCATATTACTGACAACATGATCCCCATATACGAGCTTAATATTTTTCTCATCTTGCTTAAACTTTATAACATTTTCATTGTCTCTTGTTAAATGCTTACAGCCGTATTCATAAAAATTTTAAACAGCATTTTGAATGTTGTTTAACCAAAATTCACTAAAATTGTATTCGACAAGAATTTTAGCTTAAAAAACGTTTTTTTATTTAAACCTTGTGTAAATCACCAAATCTTAAAAATTAATTGCACCCATACTTAAAATAATTTTGAGTTAACGTCGTTGTAATTTTGCTTCATGTTAATTTGCATTTTTAACTTTGCCTATATGTATGTATGTATGCATGTATGTATGTATGTATGTATTTATGTATGTATTAGGAATTATACTAGAAGTTGGGCACAAGTAGAATGAGTCATCATTCTTTTGTCGCCCCATACAAAAATATACAAATACATATGTATGTATATTATTCTGCTTTGCACATGCAGCATCAGCACATATCATACTTGAAATTCTTTAAGCTTCATTACGAGAAAAAAAAAAATAAATGTATAATATAGTATTCTTTTAATTATGAAATTAACTTCTTCAGATATTCATATTTGACTTGATATAGATAATTTTAGTATAAATATATGTTTTTAAACCTGAGATAGTAGTAGGGAACTACCAATCCGGCGTAGATTAAAATTTTAAAGTCCGACAAAGGACCCCCACAAATTATTACAAACCCCCAATTCCCTGACAGACTCGAATTCCCATAGACAGACAGACATCAACAAATTTTTCGTCGGCTTTAGAAACATTTTATTTTCACGTTTTCCCGTCGGCATTATTAAAAATGTTTTTTATTTAACATTTTTACCGTCCACATTATGAAAAATCAATTTCATGATTTTCCCGTCGGCATTACAAAAATATTTATTTCCACGTTTTACCCGTCAGATTTACATAAATATTTATTTTCACATTTTTACAGTCCACCTTACGAAAAATCATTTTCGCATAAAACGGACTTATTAATCCACCCTCGTATGTAGAAAAAAAAAAAAAAAACAAAAACAAAATAAAAAAAGTTAATGTCAACAAAAAAAAAAAAAAAATTGGACGGACTTATTGATCCACCCTCGTAGGGTATCAAATTTCACAAATTTCCAAGAATTTTAAAATTTTAAAATTTTAATTACCCAAATTTTAAAATTTTGTACTGAAATTCTCAAATTTCAAATTTTAATTACCCAAATTTCACAATTTTAATCGGCGCCAGGACCGGCAGTTCCCTACTACTATCTCAGGTTTAAAAACATATATTTATACTAAAATTATCTATATCAAGTCAAATATGAATATCTGAAGAAGTTAATTTCATAATTAAAAGAATACTATATTATACATTTATTTTTTTTTTCTCGTAATGAAGCTTAAAGAATTTCAAGTATGATATGTGCTGATGCTGCATGTGCAAAGCAGAATAATATACATACATATGTATTTGTATATTTTTGTATGGGGCGACAAAAGAATGATGACTCATTCTACTTGTGCCCAACTTCTAGTATAATTCCTAATACATACATAAATACATACATACATACATACATGCATACATACATACATATAGGCAAAGTTAAAAATGCAAATTAACATGAAGCAAAATTACAACGACGTTAACTCAAAATTATTTTAAGTATGGGTGCAATTAATTTTTAAGATTTGGTGATTTACACAAGGTTTAAATAAAAAAACGTTTTTTAAGCTAAAATTCTTGTCGAATACAATTTTAGTGAATTTTGGTTAAACAACATTCAAAATGCTGTTTAAAATTTTTATGAATACGGCTGTAAGCATTTAACAAGAGACAATGAAAATGTTATAAAGTTTAAGCAAGATGAGAAAAATATTAAGCTCGTATATGGGGATCATGTTGTCAGTAATATGAATTTTGAAAAGTTTCAAGAAATTTGTATAGTGTTGGAAGGATAAATATGGATTTTTGATGATAAATTAAATGATGTTCGTTTTAGAAAACAATTTGGCTATTTCATAACTATATAAATTACTGCTCATAAAGGATTGACTTTAGTTATTTCATCTGACCTGAAACTTCATTCATATAAATGTTATAAATGAATTGCTACTTGTAAACTGATAACTCAATCTGAATCAGATAACCTGATCTGAAAACCAGACCAGGTCCTGATAAGCTGATCTGAAAACCAGACCAGGTCCTGATAAGCTGATCTGAAAACCAGACCAGGTCCTGAAAAGCTGATCTGAAAACCATACCAGCTCCTGATAAGCTGATCTGAAAACCAGACCAGGTCCTGAAAAGCTGATCTGAAAACCAGACCAGGTCCTGAAAAGCTGATCTGAAAACCAGACCAGGTCCTGAAAAGCTGATCTGAAAACCAGACCAGGTCCTGAAAAGCTGATCTGAAAACCAGACCAGGTCCTGAAAAGCTGATCTGAAAACCAGACCAGGTCCTGAAAAGCTGATCTGAAAACCAGACCAGGTCCTGAAAAGCTGATCTGAAAACCAGACCAGGTCCTGAAAAGCTGATCTGAAAACCAGACCAGGTCCTGATAAACTGATCTAATAGTTGATACCTGATCTAATAGCTGATACCTTTTATTTATTAAACATGGATGAAAAAATTTTAAAACAGTTGGTGTTGACAAGAAATGTCTTGAAGAAAAAGCTTCGTAGTATAAAAACTGGTGAAATAGATACACGTGAACAACTAAGAGATACATTTAAACCTATAACAGAACCACTCAAAGAATTCATAAATAGTTCTAAAAAAAAAAAAAAAAAAATTAATATTAAAAGAATTCCCATGAATGAAGAAAATAAAATGAAGACAGAATTTGAAAATAAAATGAAGACAGAAGTTGAAAATAATACAAGTTTAAAGCAAGCCTGAAAACCCATCAGTCAAGATAGAGACAAGTACACCAAAGAACCTAGCATAAGGAACAATATTTGATAATACCATCTTATTTAATGATGTTAATACTGAAAATGGTGATGACGATAATGAAGGTGATTTTCACTCACAGCTTTCCAACACCGAAGATACTTATATTGACTTATTAGTCTTGGAAGGAAGAAATGAATTAGATACAAACTATGACTCACCTAAAGATTTCAATAATGAATGGAAATTTGGTGATAGAAATCTAAAACTGAATAAAGATAAAATACAAGTTGATGGTCAAATATGGAGTTTAAAAGTGGGTTTATTTTCTTTAGTGATTGATAAAACGTGAAAATACTATGACAAGTTTGATTTTGGAAACTAAATAAAATATATAATTTCTACCAATGCATACATAGAGAATCATCATCATTCACTGACGGAGAATAATGTTATCAGTAAATTGTTTCTGGAAACTCAAATCTAGAAACTAAAGGATGAATTAATAATAAAGCTTAAGGCATTAATATAATTCAAGGATATATTCAAATGCAAATTAATGGAGTGGAGTGTGAAATAAAATTAACGATAGAAGATAGGTATAAAATTGAAAAAGACATTCTAAAAATTAAATCATCTTTTGACAAACAAATTGAACAGCTGAGCGATAAAATTTATAGATTGGAAAATTAACTACATTTTAGTATAAATAGCTGAAAATGTATCAAGTAGATCACAACACTCGCCAAAAAACTGTAAAACAACTCAATGTCCTTAAAAAGAAATTTAGTAAACGTAATCCATAATAAATTTATAAAATTGTTTGTGTATTGTAGTGATGTAATGAATGGAATAGATGATCTTTTATGGAGCTGATTTAGGTGAACTGGGTAGCTATTCTAGAGAAAATAGAAATTATTGATTTTTTGCTGACTGTAACTGACACATTCTCAAAATTTATATTGTGAGTATCGTTGAAAATAAAAGCTGCACTCGAAAAAAACTAAGGCAATGGAAAATATTTTTGAAATGATATGAGTATCAAAACAAAAAAATACAAATAGATGTTGGTAAAGAATTTTTAATAAACACTGCAAAATTCATGCATAAACAGAGGATTAAAAATTTCATAATATGAAAGCATCAATAGTAGAATAAATTAATAGATCATTAAAAGGAATTATGTGTTAAGAATTTAGCTATAATGGTTCATATAAGTGGATTGATATACACAAAGATTTACTTAATGCCTACAATAGAAAAGTTCACCACATCATTAAAATATTTGTGATTAAAGTTAACTCTACGAATGAGAAAAAGGTGCAAAATACAGTATACAGTAATTTGAAGATGTACAAAATGATGAAATTTAAGGAAAATATAAATAAAATTAAAAAGGGAAAATCTAGTTTTTATTGGTTTTTTTGAAGGATTGATTAGGAATGTTAGGTCTCAGGGAAGATAATTAGCCTAATGTACTGGAATTCTCTAAACTTGATGGTCTGTATGAAATATTGTGAAAACTTAAGCGTTAAAAATATTCAGCACATCATATTATCATTTTTTATAGTAAGAGTTGTACATTTTCCATTTCGAAAGCTCTAGCACACAAAATTTTAAATTGTGAATATGGGGTTATTATAAAAGATATTCACTGTTCATTTCTAGATAAACTAAGAAAATTGGACTATGATATCCAATCTTTATGAATGTACATGTGTATGAATGGGTATCAAACAAACTTACTAAATAAATACAGACTTCAACTTGAAGCATGCATAAATTGTAAAATGGAATGTAAACAGATCTTACTTTATATCTGTATCTGTATGAGTATGAAATAAATTTACCGAGAAAAATATTGGAAGCATGCCGAGGCATGTATGATTTAAAAAAATTCCTGACATCATACTTTTATAAGTACAGAAATTTTAAGAGTTTGTGGCAAATGAAATACATACATACATATGTATCTACTTTGTTAAAAATTCAAAAGAGTGAATTCGTAATTCTAATTGTATAGATTTTTAATTGAAACACCACTAAATGTCGGACTCTCGCCTCACTATTGATAGAATAGCATGCATGCTAGCAAAATATTAAACCTGTTAGAATGTGATGAGAAAGCTTTTTTCTAATCATTAATTTGTAGAAGGCAATTGTATCTGGATCAACTCAACTAATGAATGTATTGTATACAGGTATGATTGATGGTGATGAGGACCTTTTCTAAGTAAGAAATGATTACATCTGAATGCGGTACAACGCAGCCTACGTTAACCACAATAACGTCAAGGGGTCAACCATCAAACCTTATATAGAAACACTTGAAGTAAAAATTCTCCCAAACATAGATATTCCAATGTTTCTAACACTTTATGAACACACTGACGGTGAAATGATGATGGAGGTAAATGTGTTATTTTAGATCGATTTTCTAGAATAGTTGATTATTAAAGGTGTATTTATTTGTATATGAACTAATTTCTACGTACATACATATATTTACCTATATGTATGTATATATTAATACTTTTAAAATTATATAAATATTTTCTATTTCAAGTAGTAAAATCTGAAAAAATAGTAGTGACACATTAGAAGAAAAAATTAATAAAATAAAAAGAGAGACTGACTGACCAACTGATACGTTCACTCTGTCTGACAGGTACAAAAAGCTCACTTAAATATATTAGAAATATATACGCAATACGCTAAACTTTAATAAAATTAGAAAAAAAAAATCACAGAACATCAAATAAAAGTCATAGGACCTCACCTTTCATAAAATAAACATACACTGGTACGTTATTAATGTAAACATATTATGAGTATGAAGTAACACAATTTGAAGAATAAAAAGTTTAAAATTTAATTATCCTTAACGCTCACAAAGAGTAGACAGAAATGCTGACATACAAAGTTATATTGTATACTAGAGGAGCAGTTGAGAGGTCAAACCTAAATTGTAAGAAAACGACTTCGTTTTGTGTTGATCGCTAGTCAAAAAGAAAACAAAATTGTTCATTATGAATTAACTAATTTAAAAGTACATTTAAGTTCAGTTACATATCCATATGATGCTGATCTTAAAATAAAATTTATAAATAAACGTTATGTTAATCTACATATTATATGTATCTAAGATTTCAACAAAGCTACTATATGAAAGAATCTCAACCGCTTTTAACTGTACCAGAGTTTAAGATAAAAGCTCCTTTTATTCAATAGCGGGACAATTGAATAAAATTTTAATTTGAAATAGTAAGCAAAGAAATCAGCTTACTGTATTCTTATTCATGATCATATACTAGAATATATAGCCATCAAATGTCAAATTCTAAAAGTCTTATAAATTAAGCAATATGAAAAATAACATAATTTTTATAGTCGCGTAAGGTTTCAAAAGTAATTCAAATAATTTCTTCGGAAAAGAAGAAGTGATTGTTTTCAACAATTAAGAATATAATAATTTCAATATAAAACTCCCTTTTGATTTTAAATGTTTATCAACAAAAAAAAAAATTAAATAAAAAAAAAAAGAAGCAAGCTGGCTAACAAAAAACTATCGTTACATAAGCTGGACTGCTGGATCAGTTTCATTTCAAAGCGTTTGCAATTTTATAAAAGCCAACGCAAGATGTTCTAAAATAAATGTAAAAGGTGGTGAAAAAGCCTACGGCTGGAAAAAAAAAAATTTTATATCAAAACATTTCTAAGAATGACTATTAGGCTGCATCAACTTTAAACAAATGTAAATTAAATAAAGGAAATATTTCTATTATAGTTACTATTACTCTAAAGTATGTATCTTAAGGAATTCAGTTTTACTTAAAACAGAAAATCCTCACACACTTTTAAGCAAATACAGATAAAAATTAAAACAACGTTTTTTAAATTCAAATAAAAAAAACTATGAAGATATTTCACATCTATACATAAAAACCAGGCGAATATTTACAACAACAACAAAAAAAAAATGTATTCAAGCACGGAGTCAAACACATATTTGTATGTACATACATACATACATAAAATCAATTTGTAGATATGTACATACATATGCACACATAATATCAAATTTCTTATCAATACTCAAGTATTTATTAGATCTTAACAATCACACTTACATTCAAAGCATATACCAAAGCTAAACGAACTTATTATGGACAGAGAAACTATAAATTCCCATGATCGTATGAAAAGAAGTTCAGCCAAAGAAGTCGGACGTAGTTAAATAAACAAAATCTCTAATATAAACAAATTTCACACAGGGAGACTTTAAAGCTGGACAATTTTAAGCATGACAAAATATAAAGCAAAATAAGTATAAAAACATACTAGGATAAAAAAAAAAAGTTCTGATACCTACATACATATATGCTAATATTTTATACTACCAAATGTCTGGCATGACACACAAAAAGGTGATGACGTAATACACAAACACAAACATACATAATGAAATTTTATAATATTATGAAATTCATACATACAGACGCACACACACACATACATACATACATACATACATACTCACATACACACACACATACAAATTCCCATAATTCATATGATAATCGTGTAGTAGACGTCAAATCTAATTTATCTGATGGTATTACGATATATGATGAAATTCATATACACAGCAACACCCAGATCAAAATCGCTAGGATCAGTTTGTAATACAAAGGTATGAGTAAAATTTTTGGTGTATGTCTCCAAAAGCTACTTCCTATAATTATTACATTAAATTAAAATATACTGAAATAAAAATATCATTACCCCTATTCAAAAAATCTGCTTATCAACCTGATTTGATTCAAAACATTTAACATCTGAAATTCACTTGTACATATAAAACCTATGCCAACACAATATTTTCTATATACATAAGAACAGCAACGTCAATAGCCTAGAAAACATATACACATTCATTTGTAAATATGTATGAAAAACTCTCGCAGGCCAAACAATACACACAAGCAATGATATTCTTCAAAGTAAAAATAGATACAATCACATACATTAATACAACAACATATACATACATTACCAAATACATTCCCTACCCACTTCCATTGACAACATGGTTGCCACTCTCTGTAGCTATTAGATTATTTCCCCAGAGATCGCAAACATAAATGCAATACAATAACCCTACATAAGCATACCAACGATAACTCAAAACAGCTACCCAAAGACTATCAAATAACAATCACTACATACACACAAATACATAGATCCCTTGTAACTACCCTGCAGTCAGACTGGGAGCAAGTGTCTTTGTGTCAACACTAAAATTCTAGTTAAAAATTTGGTATAATAAGATTTCTTCTATCCGTCAGTATAAAAGAAGGAGAGAGGCGGAATTGACAATAACTTGTCAATATACATACATTTGTATGTTCGTAAATTATAGAAATGTACCAGTAAATAACTGTCTGGTTAGTATGTCTCATGACCCCATAACAACTACGTGGTCACTACCTAGTGAATTGTATTTTTATTAGTAGGGTTTCAAAGTATTGTATGAGGGATAATTATAGAGTAGTACTGGTTACAAGCTAGTCAAAAGCTAGTCAGCACATTTTTCACCATCAACATTTCCTACTGGGTATAATGATTGTCCGCCACTACAACAAAAGTATCAGACACCATCAAAAATATAAGTAAATACATACACACACACTCACACACACACACACACACACATATACATACATGCATACACTGTAAGCACAACGCTTCTCTACAATAACAACAAAAGCTGTACACACAAGTATACATACATACACATAAACAAAGAATCAAAGTCACACACAGACCACCAAAAAAATCTCAGCATGAAAATCCCCAAAATCCCCCCATTTGTAACAGGGTTGCCACCCTTTTTGATTTTTCCCGGTTTTGAATTCCCAAAACAGGACTCAGACCGCCATTAGCACACTACTCACATAATGTGTTCATGAGTTCAATAAAATCTGTAAGCGTTTGAAATGATTTGATTTGTGGCATTTTGTTTTCTTAGTTGGCATTTTCAAATGATTTATGATGAAGGCCTCATAAGCTCCCTCTGACCATTTAAGTCTTTTTTTTAATACTTTTTCATGAAGTGATTCAACAAAATATTTTGATCACTTAAGTTTTTTTTTTACTTATTTGGTTTGTTTGAAATAATAATTCAATTGTTGGAGTGTTAATATCTGAAATTAGTTTGCTTTATCATACATAATATGTATAAAAAATAAAATTGTATGTAGTCGTATTAAACTTAATGAACTGCTAACAAGAGCCCATTTTAATATAAACAAAATATGCATAAGAAAAGGAAATAACAATGGCCAGAAACTAAAATAAAATCAAAAGTTCATCATGGCAGTTGTTGAGTTTATGAACGTCAGCGATGAATTCAGCTTCAGCAACTCTTTAGCCGGCACTAAATGCTGCAATTTCCAGCAAATTGCGTTCGTTTAATTTCTCAAATGGGCAAATGAACTTGAATTGGCTTCAGTAAGAAAGTGGGAAAGTGGACAATTAAATTTTAGTCAGTTTTTATTTTCAAAAGAAGGTATTTTTTTTTTTGCAAAAAAAAAATGTGATTAGAAAAAAATTATATCCATAAGATTTAAAAAATTTGGAAAACATTTTTAGCTTTTTTTTAATTAAAAATTATTTTGGTGTACAAAAAAGAGAAGGGCAATTAATTCCATAGATAAATTCTGACGCTACCGCTAAAATATTTAAAGGCTCTAACGCATGAGTCACAATTAAGGGGTTTCTTTTCCCAGCCTTTCCTTTTTACTTCCCGGTAATTCCCGCCCAGTACATAAGCATACAAAACATTATTTAGTTGAATTTATTAAAAAATAAATAAGTAATAATTCATAAGATCTATTAAATAATAACTTTTTAGAAAATAGTTCTCTAATTTCAGTTCTTTATTTTAAAAATTTGGCACTTTCAGTTCATTCATAAAGAAATATGAGCGTACAAATTAAATTTGCCTTAATAAAATATAAAATATCCCGGGAATTACCGCACAAATGTCCCCGGATTTTTTGCCCAGTAAACGTGCCGGATACCGGGAATTTTTTCCCGGCAGATCCCGCATGGAAAACACTAGTCATAGTACAACATAATAAAGCTAGATTTTCTTAAGGCGACTTAAGCGATTATTACATATTAAAGTCCTGCACAGGAACGCTAAACAACACTTTTGGCAAGACATTTGTTTCAGTTGTTTTTCTTGCCGAGAGTGTTGTTTAGCGTTTGTTTTTTTTTGCCACATAAATGATCAGTAAGTCAATTTCACCAAAAAATACCCGTTTCTTTAATTTTTTGCAATTCTAAAATACGTTAGTGATGTGAGTGAAGCCCCCATATTCTGTAATTCGCTAAACATAAAGCTAAATTCTATCGCTAAAATGCTGAACAAATAAAAAAATTTTTTCTTGCCGATGACATAAGACAGTACAATTTCGGCAGATTAGATTTCTAAGACATTGCCTAATTGAAAATTATATTCGTGGCCTTTCGTCAATAAATTGACTTTATAGATTTTTAGCGATAGGGATTTAGGTTTAGCGAGTAACAGAATACGGAAGTTGGAAAAGATATGTTTTCTTTAACAATGTCAGTTTTGTATGGCTCTAAGGGCCAATTTCACCAACTATATTTAAATATCAATTCATATTTAAATGCCGATTTGCGTTAATTTTTGTATGGAAAAATGACTTAAATATGAATTGATATTTAAATAAATTGGTGAAGCGCATAGAAATAAAATAAATAAAGAAAAAATTAACACAAAGTGTGAGTAAATATTTATCAAAAAAAAAAAAAAAACACAAAATAATTTCATAATAAAACACAAATCTTTTTCTTTTTCAAATTGGTTCACAAAATACGGAGTTTGAGGCAACAAGCACGAAACAGACAACCAATTCGAGTACATCCTCCTTTTTTGGAAATTGATTACAAAGGAGTAAATAAATATCCATGTAATGCTTCGCATTCCGATAGAATTTATTACTGGAAGAAAACATTTAAAAAATTTATTTATAACATTTTAGAGGTGGATTGTTCGCGGACATACATTCGACAACGATTGAAATAAAAAGAAAATTATAACAAAAGATATCATGAATCATTCTAGTTATGATAAATATTTCCAAACGAAATATATAAACATAAATGTAAGTATGTACTTAGAATAAGCCTATGGCATAATAGAAAACGCATTTCATTGAAATCTTAGATGTTAAGCGAGATATATTGGGGCTATTAAATGTAAGCGGTTCGACTAAAAATTCTATAATTCAGTATTGACTTTTAAACCGTAAAGATATGTGGTGTTTTCAGCTGGTGTTAATTAATTTAATTTTAAAATTTGCACAAAATCAGCAGATTTTGCCGAAGAACTCCACCGAATTGGAGTCCAAATTTTTAGACTTGCTGCATAATATCGAACAACAATATGATATACAAACAATTTTAATCAATTATGAGGAATCAGTGCAAAGTTGTGGGGACTTGGATTATTCTTTGAAACAATTTAATGCCACCATCATTATAAGAAATATACGTAAGGCCATGCTTTTCAAGACTTCGATAAATAGAAAGTTCTTGAGCATTATTTGTTTAAGGGAACTTACTGGAGAATTTGATATCGAGTTCAAAGCATATTTTTGGAATTTCTCAAACATACGAAATACCAAAATGTTGCTGTATATAAATGAAAATGAAAGTGCAAAAAAATTATCGAAACTGAGAGAATTTTTTCTATTTTGCTGGCAAAAAAAAACTTTATATATTTTGGCAATATTCCACGATTTTACTGTAACAAAACGTATTCACACTTATACGCCATTTCCAAATGTCGCTATGGAATCAAGATACTACAAAGCTGGTGATGTAATCTATCCCAATCGTTTGAAAGATCTAATGGGTCATGCTATCTTAACACTACCTGATCAAATAGTACCACGTACCTTCTTGACGGCAAGCGCACGACCAGACAAAGTAGAAATGTATGGTTATATGGGAGAATTTATGCATCTCTTAGCTGAGAGTCTAAATGCCACACTTAAGTATCCGTTTCCTGTGGAAAAAGGAAAAGTTTTCTTCTTTGGATATCTAGAGGATTTGGCAAGAAACAAAACCATTGATTTACCCGCCACATTAGTACCTATTAAAAAGACAAGCCAGTTCCTTTATTATCCTTATCCACTTGATGTGGTTAGAATTTGCGTCATGATACCCAGGAATAAGAATGTGCCGCTCAAGGAAGTGTTTTTCCATTTGGTCAATATCGAAATAGCTGTCATCAGCATAACAAATTTGTTGCTCTTCTCCTTTTTACTAAGTTGCCAAAGACTCCTACAACGAAAAAGAAGGCAAAGGTTATATAAAGGTTATAACAATTTCTTCGATTTCATACTCAGCGATATTGCACTCAGAGGCATATTGGCGCAACCGTTTACAATGCAACGAAGTCCAGGATGGCTCACCAGATACATTTACATTCTTCTATCAATTGCAGGCCTCTATCTCAGTCTTGTATACAATGCATTTCTACAAACCTTTTTCACCCAACCTTTTAAGAAGAAACAACCGAAAACGTTAGATGATCTTTATGAAAATAACATTCACATTTTATTATCCAATGCCGAAGTATCGTATCTCGGTGGCATGAATTCGCATATAAAGCCTTTAATTCACATCACTTCATACGAGGAATATAATAATTTGCGAAATAGTCTCAATACCTCATTTGCTTATCTGGCAGCAAGTTTTCAATGGAATTCAATTTTCAGTTACCAACAAACCCGTTTGAAAAATAAACTTTTTATATTTTCAACGGATGCCTGCATTCCTCATAACACCTATTTAGGTATACCGATGGCAAAGGACTCTATTTATCGCATACCAGTGGAAAAGTTGATGATGGTTGTTAGAGAAAGTGGCCTCCTGCAAAAATGGTTAAATACACACCTTCCCAATAATGGAACTCAGCCAGTGTTTGGGCAACCAGTCGGCAGTCCGTTTGGACGAAGTCTGAAACTAGAAGATTTCGAGTTGGTATTTTTGTTGTATGCGGCTCTAATGGCGTTCGGAGTATTTGTATTTCTTATGGAAATAATAGTTTACAAGCTTAAGAATGTAATCTCAAAAGGTGTTAAATAAAGTACAAAATAAATAAATTAAAATATTTTCTATCTCAAGTATCTCAAATGCGATCAAAATTAAAATTTAAAATGTTGGTCTAAATTAGAAAAAAAAACAAAAAGAAAAGAAAAGAAGAGAGGTGCCTTAGGACACCTGGTTAGAGCTATGCTGCTTAGCTATATAAAACAAACTTAATGACTTAAATAACAATGCAATAAAATTATATTATATGATGATGATGATGCAAACGTTTCATTAATTTATTTTCTCGTACAAAGAAATCAAAACAAAAATAAATTTATAACTGTAATAGTGTCGATTATTTTTGTTATGAAAATCACGTCCTAGCTCCTGTGTCATGACTTAATTAGCATAGCTATAAAAATAATAATAATGGATGGAATTTTATCTTTAATTTGTAACTGAACATAGACCAAAAATATTTTTTTATGAATATGGCCTTAAATATTTTTGAAAGTACATATGTATGTATTTAAGTGTGTACAGTACAAAGTTAGTTTTATTCATCATTTATCTTCTGATTTTTTTCATGTTACTTTTTCGGTGTTGGTGCGTTTTTTGGCTTCATCTTTTGTTTTATAAAGAAAGAAATAAAAATGTCATTAGCACCTGCAGTAATGACCTACAAGTAATTATAAATTTCTAACTAAACCCGTGTTACTTCGCTACATTCATAATCATCATGATTAATTTAATGTCCAAATAATTCGTACAAAGTTATACGACATTTTGACTATAGTTTGTCATAAAAAAACTGGGGACAATTTACGACATTCGATATCGAAAAAATTCTTATAGAATTTTAATTGTGTTTGTTTGCAAATTTCCATCATTATCGAATGTCGTAATTTGCCTAATGGTTTTTTAACGCTTTAAAATATTTGTTTTAAATCCGTGTGAGCTTTTATGTTTATGTAAATTTCCTCTCATTTGGGATTGCAGAGTTGAACCTCTGTATTTCGTTACATATATGTATTTTTTTGCGAAATTTTTTTCGAAGAATTTTAATGAGAAATATGAGAAAAAAAGTTAAATCAGGGAGCAAATTACGGCATTCGATATCGATCGAAAATTTAAAATATTTCCATGTAGGTTGTTTTATTAAAATATATTGAAATTTCTTTCGCTATCGAGTATCGCAGCTTACTCCTTGAACTGATTGTGTTGTTTTCTCTGAACACAACTTCAATTTTAGGTAATTTTTTTAAATTTTGATCTGCTGTATTCGATAACACTGTCCAACACACACAAAAATAACAATGTTCTGTCAACTGATTTTTGGATGGCGTTGGCTGAAGTAGTTAGCACATTGACTACAAAACCGAATATCCTGGGCTTGAGCCCGTTATCTAACAGTCATTAAAATAACAACAACACCACGCATTTTTCTGATGTTCATTAGTTTCCCTTAGTATCCGCTGTTGTAGGAAATTTCAAGTGATGAAGGCATAGGCACTGGTCACTGAACTATACCGACTTCAGCAAATACTAATCCTAATGTAACATCAGATCACCCTCCTTCGTTGTTTAGCAGAATTATCGGCGAAGTAAAATAACCAATAAAATCGCTAATTAACACAGCTTCAAAGAAATGTAATAAGCCTCATTTAACACTAGGGGCGCTGCAACACTGCATTATTAAAAACGTGGAAAAAACAGAGTTGTAAGAAAATTAAAGCTTTCCTCTATTACTTACTTCACCACCTGTCTTCTCTATCGCTATCCCTTCCTCAAAGAAGATAACACCTGGTAGTAGTACAGGTAACCCTCCTGCAACGCGGAAGTTAGGTTCTCAAGAAATGTCGCACTGTAAAAAATCGCGTTGTAAGAGATATGAACTCCATACAGAAAGCCGATTTAAACAAAAAAAAAAGCAAAAAAAAAATGATCAATTCTACGTAACATATTCAGGAAAGATATAATAAATTAAAACCAAAATATTTGGAGCCATAACTTTCTACTCCTCCTCATGACTTATTATGATTTCTCTCGAACGTTTTGATCATCCTTGTTCAATCAACCTGCGTTGGAGCAGCATTTTGGGAACAGCATTAGAGCGAAAACGCATTATAGGAATACGAGTTATATGAGGGTTACCTGTAGTACGCATTCATTGCCTGAGTGTTATTTCGCTTTAAAAAAAGAGGACGGCCCTCCCAAACAGGGAAAACACAGGTCGACAAGGAGATTGCAAAGATAAGGAGAAGTTGAAGTGAACTAAAGAACATCGCCATCGCTAGATCTAATTGGATAACGTTTGTTGAGGCAGGACTTGTACAATGCTATGCTTCCCCCAACCCCTCAAAAAAATCCAAAATTACACTATTTTACTTTACTGATCGCCAGTAAGACATTAAAATTTTTTTCTTGCTATAAAGAAAAAATAAATAAATAGGTCGACAAACATACAAACACAGATTCATATTTATATACATTCATATGCACGTGTACATATGTATGTATGTATGTATGTATGTATGTATGTATATATTTAAATCTAATGAAATCAGCCTATAAATTAGAATGTTTCGAAGAAACATTTAATCATTCAAAATGTGCCAATTAACACGTTCATTTGTATTAATTTTGTGCATTACAATTACGCGTGGATTTTTGTTTGAAAACATATCGGAAGGCAGTGAAAATGTAACAATAAATTTATACAAGAAATTTTTCATGGATATGCAGACACAACGATCTTATGATGGACTGTTAATCATATATCACGACGCTCGGCTACTTGATCCCAGATTGCAGCAGTCCATCTTTAGTCTCGAAATACCAAAAATACTAATGACAAATCAAAACAATCTCTACTACAAGAGAAAATTTAATAGCAATATAGTAGCGGTGATAATAATGGAATATACGTTCCAGAGAGATTTGTGGGAGATTCTCGTAAATACCCTCAACTATATGCGACAAATAAGAGTTATAATGATTTTTGTCGACATCTGCAATACAGAAAGTTTGAAACGAAACATTTTGATGGAATGCGAAAAAGCTAAAATTACAAATGGCATATTGCATTTTCTAAATTCATCCAACTCGATGGAGCCCTGCAAGGAATATTTCTTGCTATCGCCCTACCCAGAGTATCACCTTGACGTGCAGCAATTTGGCAAAGTAAAGGAGTACTTCCCTCAAAAACCACTGGATATGCAAGGCAAAACAATAAAAACTCTGCCCGATCAATCTATACCACGCTCAATCATGTACAAAGATGCAAATGGAAAATTACGTTTCAGTGGTTATGCCTTCAAAATATTAGAACTATTTGCTCAGGTTCATAATGCCACTTACAAGCTGCTGTACCAGCCGAAATTTGATGAAGTCATACACTTAAGTATCGTAGCGAACATGACTCGAGCTGGTGTATTAGACATGCCCATGAGTATATCTCCCATATACAATGCTGAAAAGTTACTTCATCTCTCCTATCCTGTGGAGCTTTCCAAATGGATTATCATGGTTCCGTGTGCTAAAACCATGAACATAAATCAACTGTATGAGGTGCTGCTAACAGTCGATCTATTTGTGGTATTTCTTGTCTTTGCAATTGCATTTTCCCTCCTGCACTCAATCATAGAGAAGTTGCTCCATAACCAATTCGCCTGGCTCAATCTATTCATGAGTGACAAGGTTATACGGGGCTTATTGGGGCAATCACACAATTTCAAAAACACCAATCTGACGACAATGCGATTGATCTACATTTTAATTTTTGTAATGAACCTATACCTGAGCACCACAATTTCGGCTCACTTGCAGACACTGGTCACCAGCCCACCATATTACAAGCAAATCAATACTTTCGAGGATCTACGACACAGTCCCCTAAAAATATATTTTGATATACTTGATAATGTCTACTTGGGCGAAGAAAATAGTACAGAAACCATAAGCTTTAAGGAAAAAACTCACGGACTCATCGAACACACCACCGATACCAGCAGATTTAATAGATATCGGTTGAACTTCAACGCCACTTATGCGTATCCGATTACTTGGGCCCTGTGGAATGTCTTTACCTTTGTGCAGTCTTATTACGCACGGAAAGCATTTTGTGCTAGTGACGATTTAGATATTAGAGATGTTTTACTTATGGGCATACCGCTGGAGACGAATTCCCCATACAAGGAAGCCATGGATGCTCTTGTCCACAGAATTCACAACAGCGGTCTGCTTAATATCTGGCAGATATACGTCATAATTGATCTACTCAAATTGAAAAAGCTCTCACTTCGTGATTCGAGTAGAATTAAAACGTATGAAGACTTGACCGAACATGATCTCTTATACGTTTGGAAGATATTCTCAATTGGTTTGATTTTTAGTTTGCTGACATTTTTTGCTGAGCTTCTAATACATTATTGTGTGCAAAGAGCATTTAAGTAGAAATAAAGAAAACTTGTATGTAGACACGAGTATGTATGTATGTATGTCTAGTCCGTCCGCTATAACGTTTCCGAATACACCAGATTAACTCGAGATTAGAATATCTAGCCATCTCACTAAGAGACATTCGGCATTCATGAGCCAAAATATATGTTGTGTTTACCCCTGATAAATATTTCATTGCTGCTTTATATAGTACTTTAGACAATTAAGAGCACTTTTTATTATGCACTATGGATTGTCTAACTTTGAATTGATCTTTAGTTCGAAACGAAGAAAGAAGAATAAAAAGAAACTCCCCCACAACCTTATCCGAATTCTATTTGTTTGTGAGAAAGAACATCAAGCACGCCGGAAAGATTTCCTATCAAAGATCAGTCGGGCAACGATTTGGTTGAGCCGTAGAATACATTTTTGACTTGGTAATTATTTTTAATTTGTATTTAAATACGAACTTGTGTTTTTGAGTTCACATTTAAATAATACTTAAATGCCCAAACTTGTGTATTTAAATTCTATTTAAGTTTTACGAGCATACCATATGGTTGTGTGCTTGTGTGTGTGTGTTTATTGAAAACATGTATACATGTACAAATAACATCATGTGGTTGTACTAAAAAATAATTTCATTTAATTTTCATAAATATATAACAACAAGTACAATACAAAGTTTCATATTATATAATAAATAAATAGAAAAATCCTTCCTGATGCTCTTTTTGTTGCATAAAATGTGTTTTTATGCAATTTTTATTTTGATAACCTAACTTTCTTATTTATGTTAAACAGCTGTTGTCTGGAATTGGAAATTTTTTAGTGTTGCCGTACTTTCAACATAATTTAATGAGAATCATATTTAATCAGTTAAATACGAGTACGTACTTAAATATTAAGCTAAAAACTAAATGGTAGTCCATATACTCCGGAAAATCTCCTAATTGTTCCAGTAATACCCTTTTTACACGCATTGGTTGCCTGTAATCTTATCAATGCATTCATGGCCAATTGTTTGACTGTGAGGTCAGCCAGCAGCCAGTCCATTACCTACTTCATTTATACTCACAAGAAATTCGTGTAAGTCAGTCTGAGGAACTGCAATTTGAAATAATTTCACGAATAATCTTCGTGAACAACTCAATTCCAAAGTTCCATTCTTCTGCAAGTTTTTTGAAGAGCAATGATATTGTGAAAACTTTCTAGAATTTCGTGTTAACATTGTATAATTGCAAGTATTACACATTATATTTAAAATTTTGTTTAATTTTCTAAGCTAATAATAATAACTAATAAGTTTTTCGATGTTCATGAATGTCAGCTAACTAAAAAGAAATATTCAAGTTAAAACAATAGATTAATAATACTTTATGAAAAGGTTTTTAATTTGTTTTTTTTTAATAAATATTTGTATTAAAGCTACATACATAAATATAATAAAATTTAAAACAGAGTGGCACTTGTTACCTTTTGGTATGTGCTTATGCTGCAACTATATGAGTAAACTTGACCTTACTACTATATTTTCGAATATCGCTAGGGATCATCAAATTAATCCTAAATATTAAACAAAAAATATTCAAATTTTCTTTGTTGCACTTAATGAAAAGTAAAAAATAAAACATTATCTGAAATAACAACAACACTTAACGTCATGATCTTCTTAATTACAAATGTCATTAGCAGCAGCAACAAACAACATATTTTTGTTTGCCACCCTTTTAACTTGACTACAATATATACTCGTGCAATATATAATAATAGGCCTGCAGTAAACAATGGATTGAATGGTGATAAATAGGGATGGCATAGTGATTAAATTTTAACTCACAAGTGAGGGCAATTTGTAGAAAACTTGAATTTTGTATTATAATTTTTATTTTTATTAATGAAACTTCTTACTTTTTTAATAAATAAAAAGGTCTTTTCGGGGCATAAAAAAGTCCATTCGGCTCCCAACTGATTGTAGCATACTTCCGGGATACACCTACATATATGTATCTCTATTCATAAATTGAGCAAAGTTTGATTTGACACTACATACATATGTATGTATGTTGTATACTATAAGAACTTTTTATTTTTGGCGCTTGTTTCGTTTGTGCGAGTTTTTCGGTTTTAAGCGATTTTATTTTTGGTTTCAGGCGATATTTTAGTACTGAAATTTTTTTTACTTATGGAATTTTTTGTTCGTTTTGGCGACTTTTTTATAATACATATATTTAGTTTTAGCAATTTTTTTTGTTTTGGCGTTTTTTTCGTTTTGGCAATTTTTTCGGTTTTTGGCGACCTTTTTACTTTTGGTGATTTTTTTTTTGTGATATTTTTCACTTCAACGTTTTTTTCATTTTGGCGATTTTTTGCTTTTTGGTATTTTTTTTTATTTTGTGATTTTTTAGTTTAGCGTTTTTGAAAATTTCAAGAGTTTGCTTTTACGGTTTTCAATTGCAGAAAATTTGGTGACAATTGATCCAAACGTACTCGTCCAATAACTGGAGAAAATATGGGTGTTATCAAAAGTACGGAGTAGTGTATGGTGAAAAAAGTAATATCGTTTAAATGGTGACATTGTGACCATTTTCGTGATGTATCGTCTTGATCTTGAGCCAATTTAATTCAGACTCGGTCTAATATTGTAGTAAACTGCACTGAACATGTTTGATGTGGTCGAATACCAAATAGTGTAGTATTAATTGCTCCCTTCAATGTGACTCTGGAGCCAGTACCGTAACTATACTTAAATATTAACCTATGCTTAACTGGTATTTATGGTTTTGAAATATGAGTGGCCCTGTGGTCGAGTGGGTAGTGTGTCAGCCTGTCATGCACGAGGTTGTCGGTTCGAATATCAAAAAATTTTCAGATTAAAAATAAAATGTCATTGCATTTGTTAAAATAAAAAAATTTGTAAGCTTTAATTGTTACAGTTAAATGTCGAAATTACATTTATAAATAATTTATATTTATATAATTATACATCGAATAGGTCCCTATGGGATAGTTCAGCGACAAGTCACAAGGAACATACAAAGTATCAATTAACCCCATCCTAGGCCATCCCCATATAAAAGTAACTGGTCCGCTTCATAGAAAGTGTTAGAACTCGGACTGGTCCCTATCACTTGGGGACAGGTCACGTGACTAGTCTTGTGTCAGTTACATTTCCTGCAGGGTATGTATAATTAGTGTAATTGTTCATTGCATTGATGAATAGTTTCATTAACTAAATGAAGAACACATGAACATATGACTTAACGCGGAAGTAAAATTTACTTTTAAGTAAAAATTTTTGAAAAATAATTTTTAATATATTTAATTATTATTATTATTATTATTATTATTATTATTATCCCACCTCCACCCCCCGCAGTTTGACCGCGGAGCGGGGCTATTTTTCCGTATATGACGGCAAATCATTTGCAAGTCATAACGGTCTCTATTTCTTTTTATCATGTATTCAAAAAAGATCTAACTATATTGCACGTTTTTAAGATCACTGCTTTTTGTATCTTATGGAGTGTTTTCACATCCATATCGAGAGTCTGAAGGTTTTTTAGTAGGGATTTGTGGGGAACGCTTGTGGTTCGTATCACCATTGGTATTGTCGTTACCCGGTTTTGGTTCCATATTTTTTTAATCTCTGTAGCAAGTTCTTCGTACTTAGTTATTTTTTCAGTATATTTTTTTTGAATGTTGTTATCGTTTGGTATACAGAAAAAAATATGCAAGAATTATTATTATACGCCAATTTCGATGAAGTATGTGATTTTTTTGGACTTATTTATGACTGTAATATCTGGTCTATTGTGTGTAATTGTAGTATCAGTGCGGATAGTAACATCCCAGTATACTCTATATGTTTCATTTTCTACTATGCTTTTTGGTTGATATTTGTAGTACGGGTCATTGTTGTTATCAAGGTCGTATTGACTGACAATATGTTGGTGGATGATTTTTGCAACTATGTTATGTCTTTCCGTATATTGCGTTCCTGCTAGCACTGAGCATCCTGATGTTATGTGTTCAATGGTTTCCGATATTGTGTGGCATTTTCTACATTTGTCATCTGCAATATTGCAATCTTTAATTATGTACTTCATGTGGTTGCGGGTTGCAATAACGTTATCTTGAATTGCAATTGCAAAGCCTTCAGTCTCTGGTTGCAACTCTCCTCTAATTAGCCACAGATATGTGTTTTCCCTGTCTATCTCCGGTTCTTGTACGAGTTTAGGGTGTCTTCCGTGTAGTTCTTTGTTACGCCATGTTGTTATTCGCTCATGAATTGGAGTGACCGTTGTTATTTGAGCACTATTGAGAAGATTGAGTGGTGTGTAATTGTTGTCTGCCAGGACGATAGCTTTGTGTAGGTTGTTGGTGTTGTTGTAAAATTATTTTCGAATGTTTATTATTTGTTTTGCCTGTAGGTTGTGTACATCTATTAAGCCTCTATCTCCCATGGATCTTGGTAGTGTCATACGCTCCTTGCATGACTTAGGGTGGTGTTTATGGTGTATGGTAAGTATTTTTCTTATTATTATTATTATTATTATTATTATTATTATTATTATTATTATTATTATTATTATTATTATTATTATTATTATTATTATTATTATTATTATTATTATTATTATTATTATTATTATTATTATTATTATTATTATTATTATTATTATTATTATTATTATTATTATTATTATTATTATTATTATTATTATTATTATTATTATTATTATTATTATTATTATTATTATTATTATTATTATTATTATTATTATTATTATTATTATTATTATTATTATTATTATTATTATTATTATTATTATTATTATTATTATTATTATTATTATTATTATTATTATTATTATTATTATTATTATTATTATTATTATTATTATTATTATTATTATTATTATTATTATTATTATTATTATTATTATTATTATTATTATTATTATTATTATTATTATTATTATTATTATTATTATTATTATTATTATTATTATTATTATTATTATTATTATTATTATTATTATTATTATTATTATTATTATTATTATTATTATTATTATTATTATTATTATTATTATTATTATTATTATTATTATTATTATTATTATTATTATTATTATTATTATTATTATTATTATTATTATTATTATTATTATTATTATTATTATTATTATTATTATTATTATTATTATTATTATTATTATTATTATTATTATTATTATTATTATTATTATTATTATTATTATTATTATTATTATTATTATTATTATTATTATTATTATTATTATTATTATTATTATTATTATTATTATTATTATTATTATTATTATTATTATTATTATTATTATTATTATTATTATTATTATTATTATTATTATTATTATTATTATTATTATTATTATTATTATTATTATTATTATTATTATTATTATTATTATTATTATTATTATTATTATTATTATTATTATTATTATTATTATTATTATTATTATTATTATTATTATTATTATTATTATTATTATTATTATTATTATTATTATTACCATATATTAAATTTTAATATAGGATAGTGGACCACTTGCGAAATACGTGAGTGCTGCCCATTTCTACTACCAAACTCAACACCAGTAATGGAAGTGCATACATACATACATACATACCTACGTTAGTACATACATACATACATAAGCGAGTCTTTGCGTCAACTCTAAGTTTTTGCTTTTCTATAAAAAAAAATTTTTTCGAATTTTGTATTTTGGCCAACAATAACGACATTTGAAAAATTGCTTGCATGTATGAGTGGAGTGTAAGCGTTTTTTTTTTTGTATCGAAAGGTATACTTGGTCTTGTCTCAAACAAGTTGTTGCTTCTTTAAATCTTCAATATTGTTTGTTGCTTGTGCCAAGCAAGCAACAACACGAACAAAAAATAAAAAAAGGTTAAAAATATATGTAAAAGAAGAAATAAAATCAGACGCCTCTTTGCATTTTCATTTTATGGCTTTTACTGTTGTTGCAGTTGGTGCTGTTTGTAGTATGTAAAGTTGTTGTTGGTTGTTAGTGTCTTCGATTGTTGTTCAGTGTTGGCTTGACGGAAATTTTGGTTTTAACGAATTTAGTTTAACTTTAGCTTCACTGACGTTCGGTCGCGTTTTTTTAGTGTTTCACCAAAAAAAATACACAAGGTGTAAGAAAATATTTTATATAAAAATTGTGGGCTTGTTTAAGCACTCTCGGAACTTCAGCATTTTACTCACCCACTTGAACACACTTAATTCAGTGAAAAAAAATATATAGTACATATGTACATATGTATTTGAAAATTCGTTGCAGTGGGCGCCGCAAAAGTTACTTTCATACTTGAGTGTTTTTATATTGAAATTTTAAGAAAAACGAAACTTACAACATTTGCATACAATGAATGACTTTTATAAAATTAAATACTCGTATTGCAAAAAAAACAGAGAAATTAAATATACATAAACTCGTACATTCAATAACGACATCAAGTTCCTAAGGATATTTTTCTCTTCATACATTTCTCCTACAGCAATCAAGTGTTTCCTTATAAATAAAAAAACAACAAAAACAAAATATGTACTTAAGTTTCTTTTTAACTTAACTCCCAGTTTAAATTAAATTTTATTTTGTAAAAATTAATTTATGTATGTAATATTTGTATTTTTATTTAAATTTTTTGTTGTTGTTTTTCAAGTCCTTTAGTGTTGTTAAACGTATGATAAGAAGAGCTGTTGATTCTAATAAAAATCGTTGGGAAATATTTTAAAATATGAGGATTACACACTTGTTGGTAAGTGCAGTATAAATTCAGGATTTGTTTTTATCATTCTTAGCTTATATCCTTCTAAAAATTTTCTTAATATTAATAATTACTCGAGTGAAAACTAACATGGAAAAAATTTATTACTCAATTAATTAATTTCAAGGCAGGGAGGGCTTTACTACATAGAAATGAATTTTTATTTTTGTGTTTGCAAAATTATCATTAGCAAAAATCAGAAAATTATCTAGGATCCAAAATACCGGAACTGAAATCACTAAAGAGAACAATTAACATTAAAAACGACTTAGTAATAAGTAGAGTTTTTGCACTTACTACTTGTTCCTTTCTTCTTGATTCGATTAGATTAAAGTTCGTATGTTGAAGAAGTCAAATTACATGTGATAATTATTAAGGAACAAATTTAATCAAAGACAATTGTAAATATTCTGATAAACACTAGCAGAACGGAACAACACTAAAGCGAATCGCGAATCTAAGAAAATTTTCATGTTCGCTAAAGCGAAATTTTCTCGATAGTTTCTTGAACGTGTGACGATAGCCCAGTGGATGTGTGCTAGTCTGTTAGCCTATTTGCATAGTATTGTGCAAATGGTCCTGCATCGTAGCATGAAAAAAATGGTACATTGATACTCACCACTAAGAATTGTTAAGTGGTGAGTATCAATATAGGTATACTATACCATTTTGCACATGCATACGTAGATGCAAGACCATTTGCACAAGATTGTGAATTGGGCTATTGTGTTTGAATCTTTCTCTTACACCTTCAGGCAGCAGCGTAAGTTAGAGAATTATAGGCCCTTATTATGAGTTGCATTCAACTTTCGATCTTCGTTGGCTATCGAATGTCGAAAATGGAATTTCAAATTCATATTATAAGCATCAAAAATTTGATTGAGTAACGAAATTTGTATCGAAAAGAACTTTGCTTTCGATGCTGTATTTTATTTAATATGAAAAAGTATTAAAAATCTAAGGGTTAAAGGGTTGGTTTTTATTTTTAGGCTCCCAAACACAAATTGTAAATTATTTTTATCGTAACGGCTAAACAATTCGAAAGGTTTCACTTATGGTGGGAAATCCTACTCAGTGTATTTTAATTTCCATTAATCTGTATGATTCTTGAGCTTAAAATCCTAAATTGTTGCAAATTTTAAAAATTACAGTGAATGAATACGCGTCATAATATCAAAATTCGTTCGATCAGCAGTTTCGACTAAGGCCAAAGATCGAAATTTACTCATAATAAGGGCAAAAAAATAAATAAAAGAAAATAAATTAAAATAAATTAATTTAAAAATAAAGATGATAATCTTAAAAGCTAAACTTTTTTCGATTAATTTTTGAATGTCATTCTCGATAGTTAGTTTTACACGAGAAATGTTCGAGACATATTAGAAATCGATATTATTAACGAACGTCTTCATCATCAGCGGCGGTATTGTGTTTGGCCCATTGTGTGTGGTGTGAATTAGTGTAAACTTCAGCCTTATAGCAATATTTTTCAGTGCAAATGGAATATGGGAATTGCTTTGATTCATAGTACTCCAACTTGTTGCAAGCTTTTTATATAATGAAAGCTTATATAATGAAAGCTTAGATTTACCATTATGTACTAATTTACAACAGTGTTGCCGTTGGGTTGTTTCATCATTCATTCATGCACCAGTTCGAACTGCTTCATCAGGCATCTTTTTCGCCAGAATTAGTTTCCCTGGATTATTTTCTGTTTCCAAGAAAAAAAAAAGCTGCCCGGTGGTAAAAGATGTGCCACCAATAATGAAGTTGAGTCTGCGGTTGATGGATATATTTAAAAAAGCTAGACAGTTCTTACCATAAACGGGTTACCGAGGCTATTAAATATCTTTCTCCCAAATCTGCTGTGTTTTCTATATTAAGTAGGCTATTTTGGGGCCCTCCCTTGTATCCAGGCACCAACATTACTCAATAATCAAGTAGCCACCTCGGGCGCTGGATATTGATATGGGCCCCTCCCGCACTTCACTTGACTGCCTACAGCAATCGTAGCAAAATGACCGACCTCTATGACTTTATTTAGTTTTGAGAGCTGGAAAATTTGCCTTTTTGCATTTACGTATAAGTTGAATTACAAAACCACTCTTAAATAAGTGAAACCTTTTTTTAATAGATTTAAGTAGAAAATTTAACAATTTATGTAACACAAACAAAAAATGGAATAAATTATATGGAATTTTAACATCAATTGAATTTTTTAATTAAAATAAATGATTACAATAACATTTAATAATTGAATTAATAACAAGCCTAAATATTTACTGCCTTATTCATAAAAAAATAGTTTAATGTTTCTTATGAATAAGGCCTTTAATCATAAAAACACTTGGAGCAAAGAAAAAACATAATTGACGCATGCGCAACAGTTATTAAAGGCCGTTTCACACTATAATACAAGTATTAATACTTTTGTGGAAAATGCAACTCTGACATGTTGAGTTGTTATTGTCTTTTGAAATTTTTGAAACACAAATTAGATTAGGGATGCATTTTCGTCGAAAGTATTAATACTTGTATTATAGTTAACCTGACCAGACATCCCGCTTTTCTGAGGTTGATCCCGCCTTGAATTTTTATCCCGCTTTTTAGAGTTTTGAAATTTCTTATCTCTTAATATATTTTTATTAATATGTAACTGATAAAAATTTATTCCAAATATTTTTTAGTGTAGTTATTGTTTATTTTTTTTGGATCTGGCAGCTCCTCAAATGAAAAAAATAAAAATACAAACACACACTCAAAGATCCTTTTGTTACAGTGCTTTATACATATGTGCAGACATTCTGCTGCTTTAGGAATTTATTACCAAGAGGGCTTATTAGGAGAATAACAACTGACATTCACCAAACTGTCAATAATAAAATAAAAAGTTATTGCTTATTTTGACACGTTGGTGTAGTCAGTTGATGATAATATGGACTAACAAGGCCACTTGCTATCATTAACCTTAAGTTTTTGTACATTGTTTTGTATAAAAATCGTATTTTGTTTTGTAAATGAAGTCAAAAAATCTTTAATTTCATTTATTTTACGTTACGAAATAAAAATTTTTGTTAATAAAAACTTTTGTTTGTTTATAATCGATTCTTTTGAGTTAAAAACTGTGTTTCCTAAGTACATACGAAACTTTTTATGCGCGTATTACACATCCCGCTTTCAAATAGTTGTTTATTTAAAAATCCCGCTTTTTGGCCGTATTTTCGTCAAAATCCCGCTTTTTGAACGATCGTGTCCCGCTTTTTGTAAAAAGCTTCTGGTCACGTTAATTATAGTGTGAAACGGCCTTAAGCAAGCAACACACTTTACGACTGTTGGTACAACATGAGCAGGTTGTGTATGAGATTGTAAGGTTTGAGGGATCGTCGTATGAAGTTTTGTCTCAGTTGTACGAAAGAATAAAAATATTTGATTTTTTTTGGCAAGTTGTATAAACAGGTTGTAAGGCCTAGGAGCATGTTGTACAACTTCATTTCAATTTGTTCTTATTTTTGTCTAAAATGACTTGGTAAACCAAGGTGTTGTAGCAACGAACGCAAAGTGTGTGGCTTGCATTATAGTACAATAACTGTTGCTATCATTTACTACAACAACGTGATAACTCAAAAAACTAGATATTTGTATGAAATTCATACACAATATGAATAACGTTATGAGACTTAATTCTGCATTATTTACTAAAAGAAATCCTATTTTTTTAGTTATGATGTTGTTGTACACAACCGCAAATAGATAAAAAACCATGTTAATTACTTTTTAAATGGCAACAAAATTATGATGACATTTTAATTAGAGGTTCAAACCTACAACTGTTTATGACAGTGAGTTTAAGTGTAAACATTGTTGACACTTTAAATGACATCGAATTGTTAAAAATTACTTCGTGTCACTAAAATTTAATTTTCAAAATAAACATTGAGATAATTGTAGGTTTCCGCATTTTCCGCAATGACGAAAATGAATATCATCAAGACGAAAACTACAATAGACAGAGTTTACATCTGGCACACATGTGCCCAAAAAAGTATGACCACTAATTACTAATGATAAACTGTTTGATTTAGATACGTATTTATTAAGTTAAACAGTTTCATACATTACTAATAGACTATTTTGTAAAATCCAGCATGATTGCAAACAGTTTAAATCAATAAATACATGTATGAAACAAACAGTTTTTCATTAATAATTAGTGGTTACGCTTTTTTGGGCACATGTGTGCCAGACGTAAACGCTGCCATACAACAAAAAATAAATAAATTGGCTTTTGGCAGGTTAAAAGTTAAAAGTGCATGAAGTAGGGAACACAAATGAGTGCATGCTTGTGCAGCGTGCAAATTCTTTTATTATGTTTATAAAATATTTCCTAAATTTTTTTTGGCAAGATTTTACCTAATTTCTCTATAACTTTCTGCTTTACCCGCACAACAAACTATCACTGCTTGGCGACTTTCATTGTGAGAGATTTTGGCAGCCATAGGCCTCTCAAGTGGCTTAGTGGTTTCGACTTTGAGCGAAGAACTTGAGTATGAGAAATCTTGCTCACAATCGCCCTTAATTGTATTTGATATTGTTTAACCTCCATATAGACGAGCTTTTGCGCCGTTTGGTAACCGTGAACGGAATGTGAAACCACCATAACTCAACAGAGACCAAACAATGGCCAAAATAGGTTACTGGGTATGAATTGGCCAAGAAGGCTAAGATAGGCATGTTAGCCAATAAAGTCCCACCACTTTTTGGAATGCACTCGGTATAATCCACATTTACTACCAACATAAATTTAAAATAATCAACTGTGAATATTATGCCAGCTTATTGCGTCGATTTAATGCCGATTTGAAACAAATAACGATCGCATTTGGTCAAGAAAAAAGTTCTTTTCCACCAGGAAAATGCAAGGACATGTACATATGCGGTTTTCATAGTAAAAATTCATGAATTGGGCTGCGACTTCATTCAGACTATTCTCCGGATTTAGCCCCGAGTGACAAGTTTTTGTTCCCAGTACTGAAGAAATAGCTTGGCGAAAGGAGATTTGATTTAAAGGGTGAAATCATCTCACAAGCAAATAATTATTGGATGACCTAAACAAATCTAATTTTTTGAAAAGGGATAAAAAAATTTGGAGAAACCTTGGACAAAGTGTATAGAGGTCATAGGAGATTACGTTGGAAAATAAAATTATTTTTTTTGATAAAACAAACCTGTGTTGCATTCAAAAAGTAACGTGCCCTATTTTACCTTCCAGAACTTTATAAGACCATTCAATATTCGTTTCATTGTGCGGTAAGAATCGTTCAAATACCGCAGGCGGTTGCTTAACAACTTTTCGTGCTTTCCAGATCAATTGAAATGCAGTCGACTTTTAAACAATTCATATCCCTGAATTTCTATGTCAAAGTATTTTTTTTTTTTGTCACTATTTATATTTTGCTATGGAATCATTGTTTGCATTGACTGATTGATTGATTACATCCTACTTTTTTAAAGCTTTTCTTTTAAATTTACTAAATTTAAATTTATAATCATTATCTTATTTATTTATTTTGATCAGCCATAAAGAAGACGTTATGAAATGAAGGTTGATTGTTAAACAATCTAAAAAGTCATCAAGCAAATAAATACAAAACTTAAATGCCAAATAATTAACAAAACAGATTCGCAATTTAAAAAAAAATCGCTATTTTATAATCAAAACATATTCATTTTGCTAACAGCTAAAATGAAACTTGTATGCTGAAAATTTGGTCAAAAATTGAAATGACTTTTAATGCAATTGTTAAAAAAGATGATGCTGCCAAAAATTATGCTTTAACTAGAGATGTCACCATGAGTAAATTTTGACTCACTATCATGATGCAAAGTCACGTTGCAGGTTCTTGTTATTTTGGTTTAAACAAGGCATATTAAACAGGTACAAGCGCATTAGAAAGTTTTACTCATCAGCTGATCTTTTGCTTACACTTTTATAACGAACAATTTATTTGATAATTAAGGCTAGGTTAAGATGCAATCAGACATGACATAACCATAGCCATATGAAACAGCCGTTCGAGCCAAACTAATGGGCAACACTGTATTTGATTATAGGTAATTCGCCATAACGCCATAGACATTACCACAGAAACCAATTGAATTTTGGTTTGGTTATGGCTGTGGCACGTCTAATTGCTGCTTTAGCCGACTGTAATTAAATATAACTGCAACGGTAGAAAATAGCTGATCGATATTGTTATATGAAAAGTAATGTAAAGATTTTTACATTCCAGTTACATCTCTATAACCATTTTCTTCTCACTACGTTTATACGCAAGACTTCTTTGCAAATAACACTGTAAGTTGTTGCCATATAATTGTTTATTGCTACTCACTAGTTCAGAAATCCATTCACGATTAAGGCACTATTTTCAAATAAAATTATTTGCAAATAAATTAACTCGCTGTTTATTACTACGTTTATACGCGCACTATTTGCAAATAAAATTATTTGCAAATAAATTAACTCACTGTTTATACGGCATAGCAAAAGTACACAAACTTGGTAGCACTTCTATAGAAAGTTTACTTATGTTGACAAAAAAATAGTGTAAAATGCACAAAATATCAAATAATTATTTGTTTTAATTGTTATTATTTGCTTCTATCAATGTTTTTTGTGCAATATTTATCCATTTATTGTTTTTTCTTATGAAACATTTGTAAGCGTGTCAACCTTTTCCATTTTATTTGCAAATAGTGCGTTAATCGTGAATAGTTTTCTGAATTAGTAAGTCGCAATAAAAACAATAATATGGCAACAATTTACAGTTTTATTTGCAAATAAGCCCTGCGTATAAACGAAGTATTTGCCACGCTTACAAAAAATGTTTGCTAATAAAAAACATTGAATGGATAAATATTGCACAAAAAAAAAACATTGGAAAAAAAATAATGATTATAAAAACAAATAACTACTTGTTATTTTATAAAATTACACAATTATTTTGTAAACATGACTACCCTACAAGAATACTACCAGTCAATTGATTGCTCATTTGATCGAAAGTCAGGCAGGATATACACAGAGAAAACAGATTCGTTGAGACAACCGAATTTGTTGCCAATCGAATTTTGGTGGTTGCACCAACTATATAGAATTCTGGTATAACGACTGCAATTTTCTTGTGGTACCACTATATTTTAATTATAACCCTTAAACAAATAGTTGCAGCAACAGAAAAAATTGGTTAACAGTATGGAATTTGAAAAAAAGTTATTCTTGCTAACGAAAATTTTGTTAGTACAACTGAAACAATATCATAATTGGTACCTGTGAAAGAAAAATTGGCCTTCCTTGCTGAAATAAAATAAGCAATAAACGCAAATAAAAATATACAGTTTAAGAAATTTATTATTTAACATATTGTCATAAGTTATTTTTAATTGAAATTTATTTATTTCGACCACACATTTTGAACAGCCACAAACCTGTTATCTTATGCACATACTTCCAAAAACCATTTGAGAATTCATAAATCATAATATCTTTGAAAGTCACAAAATTTAATTTTTAATTTGCTGCAACGAGTATAAACTATGATAGTAAGCTCAACCTATAGTTAGTTGCAGCAACTGATAGAAAGTGTTTATTTTAACATTAATATAGAACGACAATTTTTTAGTTGCCAATACCAAAAGTTGGTAGTAACATCTAATTCATAATATTTTATTCGGTTGTGTTAACCAATCAATGAATTAGTCATGGCAAAAGCATACGCTCGGTTGATGCAATCAATTTAAGAATTGTCAGAATCATATATTTATTACAATTATGCCCTTATGGCAACAAACATGGATTTTTTTTTTTGGATTAACAGAAAATTGATTGCGTGAACTGAAATATAGTTTATGCAAATGATATTTTGTTGGACTAACCATTTTCCAAGCAATCTTTTTTCTGGGTGTATTCATCATTTTGTAGAACAAAGTCTCTAACACATTATTAAAGGCAAAATTAAAATTGTGATGGAAACTTTTGTTTACGTGTGATGTTGCATCTCTTTGTTGCAAATGTGTTAGTAAAAAAATGTTGTTTGTGTTAGTTTCAGTCATTAATTTCTCGTAGGGTAACTTGTCTAGAGAAGTGCTACCAAGTTCATGTGCATTTGCTATGCCGTGAGTAAATTTATTTGCAAATAGTGCGCGTATAAACGTAGTATGTGAAAAACAAAGAGTTGCATCTAATGCGTGTACCTGTAGACAATGATTATATTCATGACAATTGCCACGTTTATACGCGCACTGTTTGCAAATAAATTAAATCACTGTTTATACGGCATAGCAAAAGTAAAAAAACTTGGTAGCACTTTTATAGAAAACTTACTTTTGTTGACAAACAAAAAATAGTATAAATATACAAAATATTAAATAACTATTTGTTTTAATTGTCATTATCAATGTTTTTAATTTATTTTTGCTATCAAAAGTTTGTAAGCGTGGCAACCTCAAGCATTTTATTTGCGAATAGTGTGTTGCAAATAAAAGATCAGTTCGCTGTTTATGTGGCAAAATTCTCTAATTGCAATATTTTTATTTTCGAATAAGTCGCCCGTATAAACGTAGTAAATGTAAAGAAGAACAAATACTCATATGAAGTAAAATATTTTAAAGCTTTGCAGCACATAATGTATTTCCTTTTATTTTAAAATAAAATTCTACCATTCACGTTCGTTCACTCCCGCAGGATGTGCGCTCACGTAGTTGTAATCCGATTATTAACCCGACTGTAATGTTAAGTAACAGCAACAGTAAGAAACAGCTGATCGGTATTGTTATGTGAAAAGTAATGAAAATGGTTATAGAGATGTAATGTAACGTAACCTACTTTTCATATAAAAATATCGATCAGCTGTTTCCTACGTTGCAGTTACTTAACATTACAGTCGCGTAACTGAGCCTTTAGCGTCAGCCACTTGAACGACACTAACGATCTGCAGTTTTAACTGTAAGCGAATGAAAACGAATAAAATACATACTTTCAATTAACCTTCAAACTAAGTTTGTATGTGTGAGTGTGTGTCTGTCTGCGCATGATCAAATCATTGATTTTGTGTGATCTCAATTATGGGGGTTTCGCAGTATTTATTTAGATCAATGATTTTTGTGAGACAATCATGACACAAAGCAACTATTCGAGATCGCCATCATCAACATTGTAAAATCAAAAGAAGATCAAAAGTGGATGAACTATAGTACGACGAGCAATCCAATCCAATCATTTATTTATTTATTTTTTTTTTTTCAAATTGCAAAAGTCACACACAACATTTGTTAACACACGTCTAAAAAAAGTGCTTAAGTTCAACATTTAGTTTATTTTTTTGAGTCATGAGTGTGTGTGGATATGTCAGTTTGTTTGTTGTTTAAGCCATTTAATGGCTGATGGTAACATTATCGTTCATTATATAAAAAAAAAACTAAAGATCATTGGTCAAAAATTTCAAAATATTATGAAATTGACCTAAAATTGTGTGCGTATTGTGTGTATTTTTCTTTTTAATAATTATTTTTTAAATACTTTTATTTAATTCGCTGGCACGTACATACATAATTTTTTTATTGCTCTTAAAAATGAGCTTAGCGCAATTAACTACTTCAGTCCAGTTGTATGGATGAAAAATGTTGGAACTTTAAGATTTTGTTTTGTATTAAAATGAAAATCATTGTTAAAATTTTGTTCGTTTTTTTAACCGAAAGAAAAAATTAATCGGATTCAATTAGTTGATTGCTTGAATTGTTTACTTTTGCGGCTTTCACTGAAATAATAAAATTGTTAAATTCTGTTGTTGAGAAATTTAAATATTTTAAATTCATTACATAGGCAAAAAAAAAAAACTTGTAATACTGAGGTTCAGTGATTTTACCCCAATTTTTGTTACAAATTACAAAACTATGTAACATTAGAGGTATTCACTTTAACTTTTTGACATGAACAACTTATTTTGTCTTTAAAGTCATGCATCATCGATTATTAAAAGTTTTTGTTAAAATGCCGAAACCCAGTGTCAAAACTTCACTGATTAATTTTCTATAATTATGTCATTTAGTAATAATATCAAATACAACTCACAAAACAGCTGATTCTTTGAGCAAAGTACGACCAGCTTCTATGGGATTGTTGTTAGATTTGTTGTTCCATTTATTGAATACCTGGCCACAACGGTCATCCAGGGAATGAGGAAGCGGATGAAATGGCCAAGAGGGCCTCTGCTGCTCTGTAACATCTCTGATCAAAGAAGATGACACTTCGATCGCTAAGGAAATGTGGCTGTCTTCTCCTGGTTTAAGGCAGGCCAAAGCTTTGATGCACCCATTTACATATAATGACATCCTGAACCTCAACAGGAACAATTTACGGCTTGTTACTGGTTTTCTTTCTGTTCAGTTTGGACTGAACTATTCTCTGTGGAAATGTAACCAAGTTCATTCACCTTTGTGTCGTGTATTGCATTATGTGACAGTAGAAGACGTGTTTTTCATTCTGAGTTTCTGTGTTCAGATGATATTAGGCGGGCTTCTCCAACATCTGTACTGACTTTCATAAGGAGAGGCATACAGACATTGATTTAATTTAATTCACAGATCTATGGTATAAAATATCCATCAGGTGTGGCAGTGCCGATCTTTGGACCAGATCTTCCCCCCATTCTATTGTATTCTATTATAGATTTGTTGAAAAGTTTGCAATTTTGCTTTACCGAGACAGAAAATTTTATTGAAGATGTATTGAAGTAATGAATATTATTTTTATATATGTATGTATGTATGTGTGTATTTTTGATGTGTAAACATCTATACGCTAGGGGGTAAAAATCTTTTTCACAATACAATCACAAATTTTGAGTAAGATGTGCGATGCGTTATCAAATCGGTGTAAGCTATGTATGAGTGTATTAGTGTAATCATACGGACAAGAAGTACAGAGTAACTTAACAGTTGCATAGAAATACAGTCAACCGAATTTTAAAGCATACTTTCAGGTGCAATGTTAATTTTAATAGAAATTGCTTGTGAAGTGTAATAGTGTTGCCAGTTTTAAATAAAAGAGCGTTTTAAAATGTCTAATATTTGTTTAAAAGATATATAGCAGTCTTTTTAAAGAATTTATAATATTATATTATAACATATCTTCATTACGTACTGTTGCCTTACAGTGATGCTGGTGCACGACAATTGGGTAACAATCTCCATCTCATGCCAATTATTATGGGTGGAGATTTTAATACAAATTTTGCAAACCCACAGTCGCAAGCTTTATAAAAATTTTTATTTGACGTTTTCCCCTTGCATATGAGCAATTCTCCACAAACCCCCACAACTAATAACTCCACTACTATAGATGCAGTTTTCCATAGATTTTTAAATGCATTAGAGTTAAAAATTTATATATCTTATTTTAGTTGCCACAAGCCAATATTAAACAAAAAATTTTTCATTACTAGATATTTACACATCTCCCCTGTGATCGGACTCACATTGCTTTTTTTTAATGTTTTCTCACAAAATCTATGAGTCTTTTTAATATTTTTTTTTATTAATTTATTTATTGCTTTTTGTGACACAAATTTTTGAGTTATTATTATACATATATTTTTTTTCGCTTTCGAAAGTCTTTTTTCGTTTAAAATTAATAAAACAAATCGCGGCACATATTTTCTTTTCAAGTTAATTTAACAAGTTTCCATTTCAGTTGTTTAAAAATTAATTGTTGCTTATTCTGGGCTTCACAGGTTGTTTGTAATTTTATTTTAATATTCCTGTCACACGCAAGCTGCCCATTTGCGATATGACGAAAAAGAAATTGTTTGGGGGAAAGTGGGGGAATTAAGAAATGAAAAGTTGAAAACAAAAAAAGAAGGTTTGTGCCATTTTTGTTGCTTGTTAAAACTTCAATTGAGGCAGGAAATAAATTTATTGAAAATAAATTTCTCTATTGTTAATACAATTTTTTAAGCAGTCGCTTAGCCTCGTAGAGAAATTCTTAAATTCTTGAAGGTAATTTGCAACATGACTGTGCTGAAGTATTCTTTCATAATGTTTTGTAGTTCTTTTAGCACTCGAGGGTTGTGTAATAAATATTTTTCTTTTACATTTACTTGCAGTGGCAGTGCCTTGCTTGCCAAGGCGATCAGTTCCTCAATGGTCGGGCTGAGAAGCCTGTCTAACCAGCTGGCTCTCTTAGATACCCCAGAAAGGAGTCATTGAAGAGAGCGAGATCTGGCGATGACATACCCTCTACGCCAAAGAAGTTGAAGAAGTTGACAATCATTTACATTTTCCGAAATTTCATACTTAGTACCACTTTTTTTTATTTTTACTGTGCAACAGCAAGTTTTTAGGCGAACTTTACATGCTTTATAATTAAACTTTTTCATTAGAGCTTGGAACTTTTGGGATAACCCTCGTAAGCTATATGTACAATTAATATCAGTTATGCTATTTCTACAACGTCTGTGCTCGCATGTCATGTTTACCCACTTTTATAGTGTAAACATACACTAGGCTTTTTTTTTCTTGGTGGCAAGTTAAGGCAACATTGTGGGGCATGTATGAGTGCGACTATTGAAATACACAGAAGTTGTGTTTTTGTTGAATTTAACTTTAAAGTGAACAAACCACGGCATGCTTCAGCATTTTTGTGTAAATATTAATATTTAATATTCATTTTAAAAGGGTTCCCATTAAGGACGGGTAAATGCCAAAATACATAGAATATCTATGAGTAGCTGTCTTTGTATTTATGTATGTCTGAAGTATCTGATGTCATTATCGGTCAAATGTTTTATAGATAAAACTTGTTATTTCAGAAAATTACAATACAAAACAAGATTTATGCAAGTAATAACTTTTCCGTGTCATCGTTGCAAAAAAATATTTGTTTATTTTTGAAGTCGTGGAAATAAAAATCGTATCTATCGATATAAAGCTCGTCAAAAAAATATTCGTTCAAAATTTATCAAATTAAATGCCTTATTTAATAGGACATTTACATCAGCACAAAATCTAGCATATTTTGATTTAAATCCTTATGAAAGTCTATACCGTGTACACCAGCTTTTTTGACATTTATCAAAAATTTTTTTTTATCCAAGCCAAAACCCATCAACTGATTTGTTTACAAAACTACAATCAAACAACTGCATTGTAGCCAATTCGCACACTTTTTTAAGCGGACCGTAGCTAATTCACTCACCTTTTGTTGTACAGGGTAGTAAAGACATAAATAAAAATATTAGATTTTTATTAGATTTCCTACAAATCTACTCAAAAATTAAATTTCGTTTTGTATGGGAAATCTGGAAAAAAGCAGCTTGATTTAGGTCGAAATCTCGAAAGTACTAGATTTCGAGACAGTGTAAATGCACTATAAGTGATTTATGGTATATATATTTAGTTCCTTTTTTTATTAAAGCCGCCCTAAGTTTCAAATGCAATTAAATTTCATATGGAAAAACCTTGAATTAAGATTTCTAATGATTCACATACAAATATTTTTATTTTAACATACATATAAAATTCACTTAAAAGCGTTCGTAAAAGTTTTTGACATAAAAATGTTTTAAACGTGTGTGTAAACGTTGCAATTTGCATAATTTTATTTAATTTTTATGGCTTTAGTTTAAATTTGCGGAAACACATTTAACACTTGAATGATCAAAAAAATAGTTTCCAGTAAACAAAATTCGTAAATAATTTTTTTTCATATCTGCTAATATTTGCATATATGCAAGCGTAATAGGAAAATGCCTGATAGTTGAGTTTTACTATTAAATAGTTTTGTAAACATAAATATTTACATATCGTCACCTTAAATCCAAACGGACGTAACTACACAAAAATTCAAAATCGAGTTTTTGATTGATTATGGTTCATTTTATCAAACTACATGTTCACGCAAATATTTAGACCTCTGCGATAAAAAATGACGACTTTATTAGAGGAATTCAAACGAACGTAATTACGACTGCATCTATTTCTTATTGCAAGGAACGTAACTCACATAAAAGCTTAAATATATGTATATAAAAAGGAAATAAATGGTTAAAAACATATAAATATCCATACTACAAGTAAATTTAGAAGAAAGTGTTCGAGAGTGCTTTATTATTCAGGCATGTTCTGAAAATCACATTTTTCAAATCACTAGTGATTTTAAAAGTAATAATGGTCCTGTAGACGTTTTTAAAATCATATAGGATAAATTTATTTCAGAAATGATATTTGATGCTCTATACTAAAGAAAAATAAAAAAAAGAGCGAACAAATATCTGCATAACCATCATTACTTTTAAAATCACTAGTGATTTGAAAAAGGTGATTTTCAGAACATGCCTAATTATTATTGAGTTTGTAACGTTTTTTGTTTCTCCTGTAAAATATATAAATGTGTAGTTACGTTTGCATTTAAGGTGACGATATACTACATACATATGTATATGTATGTATGTATGTATCTAAGCAAGTATGTTTAATAATTAAATTTAATTTAATAATTTAATGCTCCAAATTTCATGATTTCAATGTTTATTAAAATTGATGGATGTTTTTTTTATGAATTTTTCATGATTCATGGGACTCTTGACATTTTAATGATTTTACCATGAATCATACCATACGACTTTTTCGCCACAAGTAATTTTTATTAACATTTTTCTCTGTTGCTTTTTAGATCCACGCCTAATTATTGCAACATGTGCACAAAAGTCAAATAAATCTTAAAATAAAAATAGTTCATTATAAGATAAATCCACAAAATATTTGCAGACTACAGGTTTTTATCTCAGTTTGTGCAAAAGACCCAAAACCTTTCACTTTGAGTCAAGCTTTCTTGAGGTGGCTTCTTTATTAATTTTTGTTGCAAAATAATAAAAACAACAACCAACAAAAAAAAAAAAAATGCAATTTTAGTTGCCTTTTGAGTGGTGGTAAAGGTTTTACTTTCAATAATAAAGATAAGCACAGCAGGGGAGAAAAAATTAGCACTATGCGCAACAAAAAGATCTTAATTATTTTTCTGCTATCGCTAAAATTTTGAAAGAGCTAATAAGAAGTTATATATTATGTATTGGGAAAACTACTTATTTAGGTCATATGATATAGGAGAAAATAAGGACTACTATTATTATTTTACTACAAAGTTTTATTTAAATTGTGATCCGCTTGCATCCTGAAAAAGAAGGAGTTAAATATAAAAAAATAAAATTTTTATTTTAATATTTTATTTTTATTTAACACGAATTAAAAAAAAATATTTGTTGTTGATCAAGCACGTTTACATACATAGATCCAGCGAAATGCACGTCTTAGCTTAACCAACAACAAATACATTATTTTAATTTAAATTTTTTGTTAAATAAATTTTTTAAATGAGACATTTTTTTTAGATTTAATTGAACTGTAGTGAATTTTAATCAGAAATAATTTCTTAATCAGGCTTGAGTTCAGTAATTTCAATTCTTATTGAGTGAAATATTTTTATTAATTAATGTGAGTATCTAAAGAAGAGAAGAAAAATTAAACTAGACTTTATTAGCTGGGGGAAATACCGATATTTTTCTGTGCAGCCACGCACTTCATCAGCACCCATGTCTATTTACTGGGGTAGAGATTATTATTAACATCAGCTATTTCTATGATATATAATATTGTAATTTTTACTATGCAAGTAAGCAAGAGGAAAACTTTTGAAATTTAAAAAAATGCTAACGCTAAAAAAATCCCAAAATTAAGAAATGTTGAAACGAAAAATCGCCAAAATGAAAAAAATGCTTAAATGAAATATATCACATAAAATAAAATTAATCGCTCAAATGCAAATAAATCACCAGCATCAAAAAGGTTGTCAAAAAACTAAAAACAATCGTCAAAAATCGAATAAAACCGCCAAAAATAAAAAAAGCACTACAGTAGAAATAATCGCTAAAACTAAAAAACAACCGGAAAAAATCTCCAAAAGCTGAAAAATATCACCAAAACGAAGAAAATGCGCCAAAACTAAGAAAAACGCCAAAAACGGAAAAAATATGACTTAAGTTCATATAATATCATATCTAGCGTCCGTACGGAGCCCTTTGAAGTCCAATTTCACTAAACTTATTTCTTTTGTTGTTGCTTATTCAGAAGACAGTGGTGCCAAATCACTATTGAGCACCACACATAAATAAATAAGTACATTAGCTTTTTTTTTGAAATTATTATATATATTTTATACATATATATTTTTTTTGTTTAAAAAGTTTCCGTTTGAAAAAGAGTACTTTAAAACTACATGAAGGACTTGTGTGCACTCGCCATTCTTCGTTAAATGCTGGTGCTCACTATCCTACATAATCGTTCAAATTTTGAGAAAATGCAACCCTAATCTAATGGAACTTGTGAAAATTTTTATAAGATAATAACAACTCAGTACATCAGGTATGCCTTTTGACAAAAGTCGACTTACATATTATCCCAGCAAAAATATTCTGATTTGGAAGCACTAACAACAGAGGTAAGCAATATATTGCTTACTTGATAGCAAAAGCTTCAAAAAATGCTTCTGGCTCATGTCGAACAAAAAAAAAAATCCCTTATTCATGCGCAACAGCAAGTGATTCTGTAACATTGTCTCCCTTAAGGCTCAGTTAGCCGACTGTAATGGAATGTAACTGCAACGGTAAGAAACAGCTGATCGATAACTGAGCCTTTAGCCAACTGTAATGTAATGTAACTGCAACAGTAGGAAACAGCTGTTCGATATTGTTATGTTAAAAGTAATGAAAATGGTTATAGAGTCGGGCAACTGAGCCTTTACTGAGCCTTTATAGAGATGTAATGTAACGTAACCTATTTTTCACACAAAAATAACAATCAGCTGTTTCCTACCGTTGCAGTTATGGTATGTTTAGACGATACCTGCTTCGTGCTCTATTCATGCTTCACACCCCAATCATGACCGAATCAACTTGCTTCGCCATACAAAATTATGAGAGCGAATCAAGTAGATTCAATACGAATCTACTTGCGAAGCACGTAAAATTGGTATCTTCTCTAACTTTTATCGCAGTAATCGCCACTTTATCTGAACTAGCTGTCAAAACAAAATAAGTATATGTGTATGTGTGTGCTTGTAAACAAATGAAAACAAGCCAAAAAAACATAGATGTGAGTTTAATATAAATAAATTTAATTAAGTTATGAATAATATAAAAAGGAAAAATAAGAAGAAAATATAGGGATGCCTTCAAAAACAAGATTTTCAATGAATCGAATTTATGTAAGTATGTATGCATGTATATACGTGCGTATGATATGTATATTTGTGTGAATATGCATAAAAAAAATGCCTCGCGAGCAGTGATGCCAACTTTTTCAGAGCAAAAAGCAGTGTGTGTTCATATAAAAGCACTAAATGCAATATATTTTTTATTTATATTTTTATATTTATCTATTTATTTTCAATACAGAGAAAGCCCACATGGCTAATTATATATGTATTGAATCAGTAGAAATTAAAAATTTAGGTTAACTACAATTTTAAATTTACTACATTTCATAGGTTTTATGTAATAATTTCAATTATATCGAGCCATATTTCGATTTTGCTTATAAGTAGAATATGAGTAGGAAAATAATTGAAGTTCATTTGGCAAGACCCTGCAATTATGGTGTATTATTTTAAGAAAAGAGTGATCAACGAGAATTATATCCTCGTTTCAGGAAATGCAGTTTAATTTTTTTCCTCTGGCCATAAAGCTGTTTTAATAAAACAATTAGATTTTAGGTGTTTCATCTGAATTAATTTTTACATGTACATGGTTCAGTATGTTAGACTCTGTAGCTCGTTTCTGTATTTCTCGCATCGTAAAATTTCCCGAATGAAACAAGGGAATCGTAACAAAAACAGTGTAAATTGAAACACAAAATGGCTTTTCTCACATAAGTGTTTCTGTATCGTTACTTTGCGAGAACTATCTGTCATTTAAACAAATTTCCAGCAATTATTGGAACGATGTGAGAAAAAGTGTTTCTGTAACAATATTTTGTGAAAAGTTTCTCGCAAGAACTGTCTAAATAACTCGCATTTTAAATTGGTGCGAGAACAACCAAATTTGTACAAAAACATGAAACATGAAAATATGAATAATAAACTAGTTGAAAAGATATGCAACGAATTGTTGAACTAAAATTATAATTTATATTATAATTTATATTAATTAATAATTATTATTAAGGAGTCGATATCATTATATTTATTTACAATTTTTTTGTGGAATTTTCTATAATACAGTTGCTAGAAAAAACTTATTTCAAGCATTTTACATTCACTTTATATTCAAGTTCATTATAAAATTTTATTTTTCTTGAAAATTATTATTTTTTTGTTATTGAAATAATATTTTTGTGACTTTTGCTTTCATTTGACACTCGATTACTGGAAATATTCCAGTAAAAACAGATTCAGTGTTGTCTGTTTTCACATTCAAATACAGAAACACTTTTTTTCACAAATCGAGAAATGATGGAATTTTGTGTTTCACACTTCATGTGAGAAATTTTACGATGCGAGAATTACATAAACGAGTTACTGAACAACATTAGTCTTTTCATTTTACACCGTATTTTATATGACTGAAACAATTTGATTTATAAAATCATTATTGTATTTCTTACTTACTTTTAAAATAGTTATAAGTGCTAAAAGTTATTTCTACTTCAACATTTGAACATGGTAATGTTAATAGTCTTAGAGAAAATATTGACAGTATTAGAAATGGATTATGATTAGTTGAATTTCTATAATTATAAACTTCAATGCAAAATAGATCAGTTTTGAGCAAATTTTTCCATTTATGTATCCTTAAATTTCTGATACTTCGTTCTATTTCTTCAATTTCACCATCCCAGCAAAAATTACCGCTTCCCAGAAGAGTTTTTGAAAGCCAGCTAGAAGCAATGCATTCAGTTTCCAAAAAGCCATTCATTTTTTGCCTTACTAGTTCGTTTTACAGAAGTAATAATGTGTTGTTCTTGTGTATTCAGATGCAAAAGTTACTGGTTTACATTTTTTTTACTTCTGTCCACTTTGTTAGAGGGCCTTACGTTAGTACTTTTCAGAAGCATTTTTGAAAGCTTTCGTTATCAAGAAAGCAATACATTGCTTCCCTCAGTGGTTAGTAATTAGATTATTGTAATTAAGTTATTTTATAACGTGTTTCCAACGTGGTATCCTCTGTAATTTCTAGAAAGTTTTTTTTCCTTAGTATTTCACCCAGCTGAATAGTTTTTGGAAAGTGAAAATAAAGCCACCACACTTTAACAAATTAATATTTAGTAGATTCGCAAAACGCACTAAAATCAAAGGTGAAAAGCACCAATTTAGTGCCTTTTTTTAAGCAACAATTTGAAAAATTCCGCACTGTTATGAAATAAAAAACTCTAAATCTAGTACGAAAAGCACTAAATTGGCACGCTGCACACGAAGCACGAATGAGTAGTCTAAACAGCATGATTCATAAACATGATTTAGAGAGCGAAGCAGGTGATTCAACTCGTCGTCTAAACATAGCATTACCTTCCATTACAGTCGGCTAACGGAGCTAACGCTTATGGTAAGCAATAATTTTTGCTGGCATGTGGGATAGTGAGTGTCATAAGTACATGCACAAGTGCCAAAGACATTATGAAATGATTTTATGGCACATTTACACTCACACCAAAATTTATTATAATTATAGACAATCAGTGGTTTTTGGTTAGCATTAATTTAACTGAAATTCCTTCGCACAATTATCGCCATCTCTGGAATTTTTAGTTGTTTACTACAGGAAAAACAAACCTTTTGTCTAAAAAAAATTCATTTACAACGGCCAAAGTTGAATTGGTTAAAAAAAAATTTTGTCAAAATGGGAAAGAAAAATTTTTCACAGTATGTTTGTGACCTGTTACAATGATGATGATTGAGATGCGTACAGACAAGCAGAAGACATAAGAGTGCATACAGAATCAATAAACATTGATAAAAGTATTTATGGTTCATAATCTTCACCATTCATCGTCTTCACATTCAACCTAAACTGCAACATCGATATCAATCGATTGCTTTTTTTATCTTATTTGTTAAATACTTATTTACTCCATTTACTCGTATATGTTGAACATATTTTTCCCATCTGTCCATGCTTCCTCCTCCCATCACTTCCATCTTGCTGGTCTGACTTCACAAGTTTGACCACTTTTACTTTTTATTAAAAATAATCAATATAACAGCGAACAACATCTTTTACTTTTTTTTTTGTTGTTACCGGTTTTTTGTTACAGCATCACATTCACAGATCGAAGAAAAAAAAAAGAAAAGAAGAGAAAAGAAAAGAAACAGTATTCATAACAATAAATTCGTAATTAAAATGAGATTCGCTTTTAAAAGAAATTCTCTCTACAACAAGAAATTATTTAATGGCATCATTTCTTTCATTGTTCGTGTACTGACCACACTCACTCACTTTGAATATTGTTTAATCACGCTGTTACAAAAACAAGCTCAAAAACACAAACATACACTTAACGCTTCTCCTACTCCAGAGCTGGTGTTTTTTTTTTTTATTATTTCGTCCCATTATTTTAACCCAGTTGGCCACGTCTTTAAGACATCTGTGACGACGGGTACAAGACAATGGTAAGTCGCAGAAGACATATTGAAGACAACTCCATACAAATCGTCGATGAAAATTTCATACAAATGGCGGCGAGGTCACACAAGACGAGATAAGCGACAATGTCGCTCAGATTGTAGTCAACACAGATTTATTGAAGACAAAACGTATGACACTGTCGCTGAGATTGTTCTCGACAAAGTCTTATTGAAGACAAAACGTATGATACTGTCGCTCAGATTGCTCTCGACAAAGTCTCATTGAAGACAAAACATATGACACTGTCGTACAGATTGTCGTCAACACGGCTTTATTGAAGACAAAACGTGTGACATTATCGCCCACATAGTCATGAACGACAATTTCCTTTAAATTGCCGATTAGAAAACATAATCGACAGGCGACATGTCGTACATTAATCGTCGAAGACAATGTCGTCTGCGACGATTTGGCCAACTGGGAAGTAGTGGCTTTGGTTGTGTTGAAGTGTGTGTCGGTGTGGCGTTGGTTGTTGTTTATTATCTGGTTTGGCTTAAACTTTCGTTTTCGTTGCAATGTGTGTTTGTGTAACACAACAGGAGACGGATTTTTGTTTTTTGGTTTTTGGCAGTTAAATTTTGGTTTTTTTCTTCTTATACAAATATTTCGCCTAAAGTCTTAAATTTTATTGTTATTTGGCATTGTTTTAACTTTTCACATATTTTTGTTGTTAATGTGTTTTATTTTTTTTTGGATCGTGTTTGTCATTTATTACTTCCGCTTAAAAATACACCTTTTTAAAACAATTTATGTATGTGAATATGCTGCTTGGCTGTCGCAGCAGATTTTCTTTTCTATCTAAACTTATTTGGTATGAAAGAAGTACAGATCGCTCATTTATTTCAATAAAGTTATAACTAAAAAAAAAATTAGTTTTTACAATAATTAGTCTCCATACAAAATATTTTTTTTACTCAACTCTTGGAAGAAAAATAAAATTTTCTTGAATTGAAAAGTTTAAACTCGTGTTTCTCTGTAAAACTAGTTTAGTTTTTCAGTTGTGATATTGTTACAGTAAATGAGCGATATGTTTGTATGTGTAACAAAGTTGTTACTTGTGTTACAAATGTAGACCGAAATCGATTATCAATAGCAAGAGACCAACTAAATCAAGTTTTCCTTTTAAGGAAGTGTTGTTGACATTCAGTGGTGCTTTTTATGTCCACCAGGATGTTATTGGCCTTAAGTGTTGCTTACAAGTTTCGCAACTATTATTATTAAATGTTAAGTAACGTTTTTACTCTTGCAAAAAAGCCTTATAAAGTTTATAGGCTTATTTGGAGTGTAAAGTAATTTTTAGATAAAATTTCGATTGAAATAGAAAAGTTTCCCACGTCTTTAAGCTTGTTTAAGTAGATGATATAATAAGAATAAATATAGGGCGATTTTTTAAGAGCTTTCGGATTTTATAAAAAAAAAACACATAAAATTTATAGAAATGTATGAAATCTTTATTTGAGTCGGTAAAACGATCTATATAATTCAATGTTTAAAGATGATTGCATGTAAATGTTGACCGCGGATATGTCTGTAATGGTTCATACGCTGGGTCCTATCATATCGCCCAAGGCAAATTCACGACAAGTAAAGTTAATACAACAACAAAGTACAAACAATAAAAACAATAAGGCTATTTGTTGTTGCCTTGGGAGGCTGGTATGTCAAAAGCAGCTGATTGAAGATACTAAAGCAGAGACCTATGCCATGATGGCTTACAGCTACATTGGCGTTTTTTTTCGTTTTGGTAATTTTTTCGTTTTGGCGATTTTTTCGGGTTTTGGTTATTTTTTTAAGTTTTTTAGCGAAAAGTAAAAATAGTTCTGGTGATTGTTTTGGATTTGAGCGATTTATTTTATTTTTGGCGATATTTTTCATTTAAGCGCTTATTTATTTTGGCGACTTTTCGTTTCGGAACTTTTCTTTTGAATTTTGAAAATTTCAAGTGTCTATATATAATTAATTGTCTGTATATTACATTAGAATATCCACATGTTTGGTTGTTCGCCTTAGAACACTCTTCAACTTTTTTTTTGGGTTTTGCGTTTTAGTTAACGATATTTAAATTTATTGCTACAAACTTTTTTAAATAAAAAATTAACGCACCAGCTGATTTCTTTCCACATCGTTTTAAGCAACATATTTTCGCATGTTATTTGTAAAAGTGATTCTGTTAAAACATTTACTAATTTTTTTTGTTATATCTTTTTCAAGCACTTCAATAATGAGAATTTTTTTTTCAACCTTTGGTTCCCATTATTAATGATTTTTTTTTAGCAAAAATAATAAAACAAAAAACTATTAGTATAAACAAAATTAACGAACTATAAATTTGCCTTAAAAAGTTGCAATTTAAATGCAACGTATACACATACGAGTACATATTTTCAAGTCATAAAATTTAGACAAATACTTGTACCACATTGATATTTTAAATAGCAAATTTTATAAGCAACAGCAGCAACAATAGAAAAATAATTATGGTGCCACTAAATATTTATGAAAATGATAACATGAGAATCAACAAGAAGACAATTGAAAATCATGAAAAGCTTGGCTGGGATGAATCTAGTAGATGTTGAAAAGAAAAATATAAAGAAATAAATTAAAAACAAACGTAACATGTAACAATTGTTTAAATGCAGAAAAGGCACAACAAACACCGATGACTTGATGACACCACAAAGTCTGGGTTGTTAACAAACAAAAAAATTAATATATTGTTTTTTGTTTGTTTGTTATGACATGTTGACGTGAATTAAGTCAGAGCTGTTAGTTATTAGATTTCCAATTTAAGGAAAAGTAAAAGATGTTACACCAAACTTTTGTAATTTTATTGGGCTCATTACACCTTATTGAGTCTTGGGATTTTGTGGAATTTTTAACTTCCCGGGAAAGGGGAAAACAAGTTTTTTTTCTGGGAATCTGGGAAAAAAGCAATTCTTGAGTAAAAAGCTAAATAAATCAAAAAGAAGATAGGTTTCTTAGGACACCCGGTTATAGCTATGCTGCTAAGCTATATAAAACCAGCTTAGTGTGTTAAATAGTAATGCAGTAAAATAATGTTGATGTCAAATTTGTCGCAAATATTTCAAAACGTTTCCATTTATTTCCCATTATTTTTTTTCTAGCAGCGTACGATTAAATTAATGTATTATTTGTGGCCGGTGGTGGCTGCTAGCGAGCTTACAGCCGATCGACTGTGCTCTCTGGTTTGTGCTCATGTGCAAAAACAATACAAAACAAATTGAGGAATCGTTCTCATTCTTTGTGTTTTATTTTAGTTTCACTTACTTCAAAGAAGGAAACAATACAAAATAAAATATTTTGTTTCGTTTATTTTTGTACTCTGCTTTTAAGTACAAGGAAATCCAAACAAAAATTAATCTATAACTGTAAATGATTAAACAGAATAAGTCCGCAACTTCAGGAAAAATCGCTGTCAAATTAACAAAGCCTATAATAAAAACTACGGCAGTAACTTCAAATGCTCTCTAATTTTTGTTTTATTTTCTTTTGTGCTTATTTTTCTTTGTAGTTTTGTTCACAATATGTATGAAATTTATTGAAAGTATGGTAACATGTTTGAGAGAATATTTATTTATATGTGAGAGCATAAGAAAAAAAGTTCTCAAAATAAAATAGATTTTATCTATCGACTGCTTTCTGAGAGTCTAAACACAATGTTTGCGGTGCGGTGCGATTTCTCGTTGCGGGAGAGAAAAATAAACACAATACAACGGAAGACGGCTACGGCGATACTTGTCATTGTTTGTTTAAATATTTATTAATTTTTTTTTGTGAATACATTTTTATAAAAAAAATTTCCATTTGTGTTAAATATTTTGTAATGGCAGTAACTAAAAACAAAAAATGATTAACATTTTATACATTCGCAGTCATATTTGATATATTTTTTAAACTTTTATATTTTATGACAAAAAAATATCATGTTTTTTGTTGTGAACACCGCCAATTATTCAAAAACTGTGGCAACATCAGAAAGAGAAAGAGTGTCGAAAATTGAGAGAATAAGAAAGTCCGCAGAGAAAATAAAATAGATTTTAATTTTATACCGTTCCGCACTGCGGTTTTTTCCTTCAAAATCGTATGAAAAACCGCACCGCAATAAATTATCGTTGCATTGTGTTCAGACTCTGAGGCTAGTTTTTTGTGTCATTTTGTATGGCAAAATTCTGTTTGATCATTAATAGTGTCGATTATTTTTGTTATGAAAATCACGTCGTAGCTACTGTGTCGTGACATAAGTAGCATAGCTATAATAAGGAAAAATAATAAGGAACAACATAGTGTTTTGAAAATTTCACAAACAAGGCGAATCACATTTTATCTTTTTGGTGTTTTTTTAATTTGCTCTTTACGCTCATTTGTATATTATATTAAATGGGTTTGATCAAAGGATTGTGTCAAAAATGAAATAGTGAAAGAGTTCGACCCAAGTATGCAGTTTATATCTCTGGGCAACGTGAGGAGTTGAATACAAATTTTTCAGAAACTCGTTTGTCTTCGAATACTTCATTTCAAAATGGAAGATTGAGTTTTCAGTAATAAAAAATTATGAAATTATAGAATCGAGAAATTGTGTATTGTAGTGATTGATTTTGAGGCATTTTTTGTTAAAACTCTTGGCGGAAATAGTTATTTAATATACATTTTATTTGTATGTGAACGTATACATGGGAGTGCTAAAGAAATGAACAGATTTGCATTCTATAGTAAATGTGTTATGTAAGACATGAGATTTCATTATTATTTATTGCAATGTCATCATACTAAATCCTTTTTTGCTAAACCAAAAGCAAATGACATCTTTCTTTATGTTTTGAAACTTGTTGGGCTTTTTGATTTTTTTGCTTAAATCTCAAAATTGCATCATATTGATGAGAGTGTATAATCTAGAGATGGTAACGTGTTTAAGCCTTTCGCCCACAAGCACACAATTTCACGCATAACACAATATATAACTCTCAGTTGGGAAACTTTCGCACTACCACTAACGTTCATATATGCTTGTGTGACTGAAGTAAAATCCTAAGTACGTGAGCGCTGCTCGTCTCTAGCATGAACCAGTCATACTTAAAGAAGTGTTCGCTTAAAATCTGGATTAAATTTAATATAAGAGGAACAAATGAGGCGTTATCGATATCGCAAAACAAGTTTCGCTCTAAATTAACGAATTGTCGCATATAATGAAGAATTTCCGAGCCCAAAAGTCTTGTATTAATATTTCATAGGAATTAATATGCTAAACCTTATTCCACGTGGCCGTTAGTTGTATGGAGAATTTATTTTTGATTTCTTATATTCTCTCCCCCCAAATCGGTTCAGTTTTAGGTTAAAAAAATTTACAAAAAAAATTCATAGCGATAAGTTGTGTTTTATGTGTGTGTGTAAATAAAATAGCCCTGTATATACGCATGAGAAGCCGATTAATAGTCAGAGTATTTTAATACCCATGCGTATGACTGTAGCTTGTACAGTCTATACATTTTAGTTCTAGTTGTTTGTGCTGTGTAATTTAAAAAATGTGTAGAAACATAATTGTTCATACTTTTTTGACAGCCAATACTCAAAGAGTATTTAAAGCTATACTTTTGTCATTCTCTGATACCAATCTTGCTGTTTAGTTTTCATATGCAAATTGCTTACCCACTCTGTATAATACATACAGCAAAATATGGGCACTTATTAATATATATATCTGTTCATTGCCTAAAATTCCCATTCCCATATATGTTTTACCTTTTAAATTTTAATTTGCAAAAATACGGAATAACTATATTCCTTTTAGTGTATTATAAATTTTCGGAAAATTCTTCTGTTATTTCATTACGTCCATTCCATTTGTACTGAAAGCACAATTGTTTTCAAATAATGTTACATTCATCCTGTATAACATGTTTGTGTTGGGCTTTTATTTTATCCAAATTTTAAGCGAACAGTCTTTTGTTCATGACTTGTTGTAAATGATGGCTGGTGTGCGGAATTTAAGATGAGTTGAAAGTTAAAACAAAATTTTAGTTATTAACAATCAAGTATAAATATTAAATGTACGAGTAGTTATTTTTGTAAGTCGTCATATCGCTAAATATTATGAGTAACTTTTTGGTTGTGCTTCTTTTTTTTTTTGGAAGTTGTGTTTTCACTTTATTGCATAATAAAGTGGCATTTAGGACTTAAATTATTGCTAATACAAATTAAATAAAACAATACAGCACGAAAGTTATTTAACTTAACAAAGATACATTTAACAAATCATTGAAAAAGAAGAGAAAAAACAAAAGTTTGAAACTTTGTTTATAATTGGGTTACTGGTTGAATTGTGCTAAATTTAATGGCAGGAAATAAGATGTTGGCCATAAGTTTCCTTAATCCTGTATATTTGTTGATTACGTAAAACGATTATTAAAAAAAAAATAAAAGCATACAATTGCAACAATTGTAACAACCCATGATTAGAGTTTATTAATACGTACAACACTTGAGCTTATAATGTTGCATTGGGACACTCCTCAAAATAATTATAAGATCAAACTGATGCTTGACGGATTAAAGTGAATGTTTGTTTCTAATTTTTTTTTCGAATTATGGAGCGATTGTGCAGTTTTTTTTATGCAAATGCTGGTTTTGGGGTTAGAAATGACAGCTTTTAAATTGAAATTGAATAAAGTTTGTTTTCAAGCTTGTAAAGCTTGAATAAGATTTTTCTACAAAAAGCAATTTAAATAATGAAATTTATGGTCACTTGTAACTCTTCTTCTTTCTCAATGTGTATTTAACCAGGTGGCAGCACACGACACCTGACTTTTTTTTTTGCTCTGAGTATACTTAGGCCCCAAATTGTCAAAAATTGGTTTCATTTTACAAAATTTATTTTAAAATTCTGCGGCAAAGAAAAGATATCAGATTCTAAACACAATGTTTGCGGTGCGGTGCGATTTCTCGTTGCGGGAGAGAAAAATAAACATAATACAACGCAAGACGGCAATGGCAACGGCAATACTTGTCATTGTTTGTTTAAATTTTTATTAATTTTTTTGTGCATACATTTTTATAAAATTTTCTTAAAAATTTACTCTTTTCTTATTAACATTTTATACATTCGCATATATATTTGATATATTTTTTAAGCTTTTATATATTATGAAAAAAGTTTTTGAACTTCAAAATCATGTTTTTTGTTTACAATAGTGTCGTGAACACCGCCAATTATTCAAAAACTATGGCAACAACAGAGAGAGAGAGAGAGAGAGAGAGAGAGAGAGAAATAGTGTCAAAAGTTGAGAGAATAAGAAAGTCTGCAGAGAAAATAAAATTGATTTTAATTTTATGCCGTTTCGCACTGCGTTTTTTTACTTCAAAATCGTATGAAATACCGCAACGCAATAAATTATCGTTACATTGTGTTCAGACTCTCATTTATAAATTTGTGTTTATTGTTTAATAAACAATTGATCAATTGATTATTAATATTAATTGTAAGATTTGCGTTTAAAAAAAAAGCGGTTGGATACTTTCGCAAAGGCAGACATTTCCCCTTGGTTAGGGTTTTAGAAATATATAAAGCGTGTGTCCGTTTAGACGTTTTTTTTGAATTTCATAAAAATTGGTTGGATAATTTCGGAGGGCAGATATTGCCACCAGCTCCCTCTTGGTCCTACTGTAAAAAAAATTTATGTAGCATAAGTCTTCTTTTAGAAGAAAATTTATTTATTTGCCGATAAGGCATAACAAAAAAAAAAATTGAGTTATTTTTGCATTCGGTCAGAAAGTAAAAATTGTTATATGTGAACGACCCTAATGATTGAAGATGGAGGCTAGGTGTGTTCTGAGAAAATGTTGGGACAACAAAAATGTTGGGGGTCGGTCATATATGTATGTATTTGAATCCTTAGGGGCACTGTGGGGCTAGTTAGAGCGATAAGGGGGTAATTTTATAAAAAATATTTTGTTTGGGAGCACCCTTAAGCAGCGCAGATAGTGGGTTGGTATGCTCATAGAAAATTTAGGGCAAAAAGTATTAGTGGGGTCGATCTTAAGTTTGACCCCTCTAGGAACAACTCAGGGACACTTGTTTTTATATTCTTAATAAAACATTTTTTAGAAATTAAAAATTTTTGTATGGGGACTAGCCTAATGATTTAAGTTGGAGGCTAGGTGTATTCTGAGCAAATGTTGGAGCAACAAAAATATTAAGGGTCAGTCATATATTTGGCTCCCTTAGGGGCACTCTGGGTCTAGTTAGGGCGGAGGGGTATAATTGTATAAAAAATTTAATTTTGTATGGGAGCCTCCTTAAGGAGCACAGATAGTGGTTTGGTATGTTCATAAAAATATAGGAGGTGGGGGAAAATATTTGTGGGGCTCGCTCTTAGGTTTTAACCTCTAGGAGCAACTGAGGGATAGTTGTGAAGCTTTTTGTGGATTTGGCTCGATTTTCCCTAGTGTTGACCCCGAAGAGGACCCAGTTAACCCCATGGAAACTCCTAAAATCATTATAATAGACAGATTTGACAAAAGAGTGTGTGTATGTGGAAGTGTGCGATTTAATATCTCTAGTGTAAATTAAATATTCCAGTTTGTTAATAACCAGAACCCAGTGGCACTCTAATCCTAGTTTTGTTGTAAGACACCATCATCACATATTTTTATTAACTCAAGAACTGTTGGACTACATACCTGAATAAAGCTCCTTGATGGAATGTTTAGTATTTCTATTTGCAAAAACAACAGCATACACATTTCGTCGGGTGGTTAGTGGTTTACCGCACAGTATATTCAAATACATTATTACTGCAGCAAACCAATAACCAGCCGACGATTTGTTAACCAAAGATGAAATAAGAAAATTGTGCATCTGCAATGTAAGCTCCCAATACCAATCAACTCCTGCTTCAAACACGAAAAGCTGTTGTTAATAAATGGATCCTATTGACACAAATATTCATGATAATAACAGAAAGTATCAATATGGTTCATATTGGATTTACAGTGATTTACATAAGTATGTACACTATAACACATTTGTGCCTGTACGAGTATGTATTTTTAATTTGTTATGCCGCTTTTGAATTTTTTTTTCAACCTTATATTGATGCCAGCGAAAATTTTGTTGTATGCCACTTTTGGTTGCATTTAAATATGCACATACATGTGTTTACTTATGGTATATTCCTTTTCGGACCGAATTTCTTCTATTGTATAAATAAGTGAAACATTTTAAATACATTCAAGACTTGATATTATTCAAGAGGAAGATTTGTTTGTAACAGACAAGATGTATGTGAAATGAGGCATATGCAAATATAAACTTTTCTTTTGTATAAAGCAGAAGAGAAGACACATGTTCATATGTGGATTATTTTCTTGAGGCAGCACCACCAAACAAGAAATTATCACATGAAAACTAAAAATAAGAAAGAAAATAATACTAAATTGAAGAAATTATATAATTTATAAAGGCCCAATTTGCATAAATAAGCAAGTTAATATTTTTTTTCTTCAAAATCAAGGGGATTATTTAAATTAAGTTTAAATATTTTATTGAAGTCTCATTAATAAATGAGCCCAGAAGAAATTTACTTTTGGAAAGTGAACCAAAAGAAGTACGAACAGCGCTATATTCGTTTATAAATTTTATACATACTTCCATATATACTCTATGTATATAAATAAATATATCGTTGATTTACTTGAACAATGTCATAAGTTGAAATAAATTCCGTAAAGTGCGACTTTGACTAGCACACGAATTTGGGACTTGTTAGTTTTGGCACTCTTTCGGTTTTTGACGATTTATTTAAGTTATAGCGGCCAAAGTTCTAGATATTCTGTCAAAATTTCACGGCTATAGCTCTTACGGTTATGTACGGTACCCTAAAACCTACTTTTATAGAGAAAACGAGCGTAACCTTAATGGAATAAGAAATTTAAATTTTTCTCCCAAGATTTGAGTATACAAGATATTTTATGAAATTTCTACGCAACGTAAATAACGATGTGACGATTAATTCTGCACTATTAATTATCTAAAAAATCGCATTTTTGTCAGTTATGACGCTGTTCAAGTAAATGAGCTATATTGTATATGTGTATAAACAATAGGGTGATTCAAACAGTAATCTAACAATTTTTTAATATAATTGTTTTTGCGCTTTTGTTTTGTTTGTTCACACCAACGTGCTTAACGCCTGAGTGGTGTTTAAAAGCTTAAACACGACGATTGAGTTGTTTTGCTAAACATCTCAAATGAAGTGTTTAAGATTTAAACACTTCCTTAAACACGTAAATGGAATATGTACAGACCGATTTTTGGATGAAAAATATGCTTCCAGTGTTGTTGATAAACGATTTTTGGCTGATATTGTAAGGACTTCGGAAGAAAGGAAAGCTTTGCCCACTATTGCGATTTTTTACTAATACAAATTATTATTTTTGCGGTATAGTATTTTTAGTTTTTCATTGGGTGATTGTTAGTAAAATTAGCTTTTAAGAATGCATCATTTAGAGAGTATTTTCGTCTTTAAAAAATTCCTTTTAAAAAAGATAATTTTAAGAAAGTTCATTTTAAGAAAATAACTTTTTAAAAAGTTCCTTTTAAAAAAATACCTATTTTAAAAAGCTCCTTAAAAAGTTGTTTTTAAAAAAGTATATTATGAAAGACTTCCTTTTGGGAAGGTACTTTTAAAAAATGTATCGTCTTAAAAGTAGTTTTTACAAAACAACTTTTGAAAAAAGTATGTGCTAAAAAAGTACCTCTTGAAAAGGTACCTTTAAAAAAATCGTACCTGACTTATACGTTAAACTATTACTGCATTGGAGAAAAATATAACTTTCCAACAAATATTAATGGAAAATGGGCAAACAAAGTATTTCAAATATAGCGGATGTTTATCCTTCGCAAGGATATTATTTTTGGGCTGTTTACATATTACGTAGGGCGTTTTTCTTATCATCTGATCGGGAATGAACAAGACTTTCAATAACAAGCGTACGGCTATTAAGATACTCACCCTCTCCCAGCTTAAAATATTGCAGCCAGATGCTTTCTCCCCCCCCCCCCCCCCTTTTTAAGTGTCTAATTTAATGGCTTAATGAATTAGTTTTTTTAAATTAATTTTTGAATTACCGTCAAAAAACTCACCATTATGACTACAAACTAATTACATATGTATGTACATACTTTCATATCTTATCCAAGAGAAGTTGAAGAAGGCATAAAACTCCCATAGATTTTTGTGGATGACCTACGCACGCACCATGACTAACATATTCAGTTAACCCCACACCCAGCAGTGTCTGCAATAAGAGCAGGAATAATTTATGAATTTACAACATGTAGGCATACAAACATAATTTTTATTATGTACATATGTATGTATGTATGTGTTGTGAATTAAATATTTTTCTAATTAGTCAGTTGCTTAGAAGCAACAAATCATAGCGAAAAAGAAACCTTTTATAAATGTAAATTTGGCTTAAAATGTATAAAATAAATGGTAACGATTATTTCAAATCAAATACATACTCGCGGAATGGCAACAATGAGTGAAAGTTTTTTTTTGAAATTCACTTTTTTTTTTTTTTTTGTAAATTTAAATACCAACTAACAACATTTGTAACAAATGCGTCTGTTTTTTTTTTATTAATAAAAGAAGAGTAGTTATTTATGAATGTATTCACGTGGCTGTGTGCATGTCTAAATGAATAAATATCTTGAAGTTTGTGGTGTGAAATACCTTGGCACCTGTCCATCGAATCACTGTTTCAAATGAGGAATGGAACTAAATTAGTTATGCAAATCTTTTGGCCGTTGCCACTAATTCAAATGGTGTTTTGTCAAAACGATTAATTTATGGCAACTCAACAATACATTTAAAAAGTTACGAACGACCTCATTTAAAATTACACACAAAGAAACCCACAGGCTTTGAGACTTAAAAGTGCATTCCACCGCAACCCAATTTGTAACGTTACACATTTTCCATTTTATGTACGTACATGCATCATAATTTTTATTGTAATTAATAAATACTTCAACTGTCAAAATGACTGCTATCACACATATTTGAAGTAAGCGAAGAGCAATATATTACTCAGGTTAAATATTTAAAAATATGCGAAAGAAACAAAAGTACGAGGGTGGGTTAATAAGTCCCATAAGTAAGGTTTTTGGATAAAAAATCATTTTCTTTTTCAACGTAGTCTCTTTTGAGCTCTATACACTTTGTCCTGAATATTTCCAATACTTTTACACCTTAAAAAATATAAAACTTGTCGAGGTCAACAAAATAATAATCCTTACTCCCGGTCCAGACTTACAATTTTTGTTGCAGCAATTCTTGAATATATGTGAGAGTGTTGAAATAGAAATATATACTTTTTGTATTCCTCTCTCGCTCTTTTGCACTAAAAAATAAAAGGTTGCTGCAACAAAAATTGCAAATCTGGACTGGGACTTATCCCTACTAATATTATAAATGTGAAAGTGAGTTTGTTTGTTTGCTAGTTTTCACCCCTAAACCTCTACACCGATTTTTAAAGTTCTTTCACCAATAGAAAGCTACATTAGCTTATCCGGTTCGGAACTGGTTTTCTTATATTTGGCACGGATTTTCAAACCGCTAAACCGATTTTTTAAGTTTTTTCACCAATAGAAACGGTTTTTTATATTTAGTCCGGCTTTTTTTTTTTTCCGAAAAACACATTTTTTGGGCTGGTTAGGGCAATTTTCGTTTCGGGTTTAATTGTTAGAACAGTTTTAAAGTCGGTTTTATTCTGTTTTTTATTTAATTATTTATCGCCTTTTTATGGGTTTTTAACATTTGCAGCGAGTAACAAATAACAAAACATTCATAAATTTTAAGCACACGAGTAGTTTCCAAAATATCAGATTAATGCGACCCACGGAGCCGCGGGTAAAACTTAGTATTATTATATTTGTTTGTGAGATGATTTCATCGTTCATGAAACATCTTTCTCCGCCGACCCATTTCTGCAGGTTTGGGAACAAGAAATAGTCACTCGGCATTAAGTCTGGAAAATAGGGTTAGTGAATGAGTACTGTCACGGAAACTGCACATTTGAACGCCCGTGCATTATCCTGGTGGAAAAATAACTATTTTCTTGGTCGTCTTTTTTCTTAAAATTCTCATTAAATCCGCCCAATATTAGCAATTGACTATTTTAACCTTTTGAAGATATTCAACATGTATTACACCGTGTGCATAAAAAAAATTGATGGACTTTATTGGCTGACAATTCCATCTTGTCGTTCCTGATCAATTCACGCCGGGAATATCACGGTTTTGACTGCTGTTTGATCCACGTTGCGAAACAGCCCAAAAACTCGTCCATGTTGAGGTTGAACAACGACAAACACTCCTGCAAAGTTGTCACACGATTGCATTTGTGGACGATTTTGAGCAAACGCGGCACCCATCTTGTGGGAAGCCAAGTTATCATTCAAAATTGAAGCTACTGAGCCATGTGAGATGCCTATGGCCTCCGCACTCTCATGTTCTTTAGATCGACCATTGTTTCGGGTGTACGGACCTCAACTAAGTGTACAGAACGTTCGGCATCTTCCGTGCTTGTACTCGTATGAACACAGTGCAAGTACAATACTTGACATTTATTTTGTAAAATAGTTTCGTTTAAATGTTGACCGTGTCTAAGGAAAAAAATCCAAATACATATTCCGAAACGTGAAATTAGCTATTCACCAAAATTATTTCTCAATAAAGCCATTATTTTGCACGCACCGTCTTGCTGAAACCAAATGCTAACAGCAACATTTCAAAAAACAATTAATTCGTTATTATGGTGCGATTATGGTGATGTTCTGCCAATCATAACGACGTCACACGAAAGGTTCAATCAGACGTGCCATACCATAATGGCATAGCCATAACCATTGCCATAAACATAACATAACCATTGCTTCACCATAAACAGCTGCCATAACCATAAACAGCTGTTTATGTTTTTATTTGTTTATTCATTTCAAAAGTGTCTAACAAGTATACAGTTGTTTACGGTTATGACGAAAAACCAAAATTTAATTGTTCTTTTATGGTTATGGCTATGGCGTTATGCGAGTCACCTATAATCAAATACAGTGTTGTCCATAAGTTTGGATCGAACAGTTTTTTTGTATATGGTTATGGTTATGGTTATGGTTATGGTTATGGTTATGGTTATGGTTATGGTTATGGTTATGATTATGGTTATGGTTATGGTTATGGTTATGGTTATGGTTATGGTTATGGTTATGGTTATGGTTATGGTTATGGTTATGGTTATGGTTATGGTTATGGTTATGGTTATGGTTATGGTTATGGTTATGGTTATGGTTATGGTTATGGTTATGGTTATGGTTATGGTAATGGTTATGGTTATGGTTATGGTTATGGTTATGGTTATGGTTATGGTTATGGTTATGGTTATGGTTATGGTTATGGTTTTGGTTATGGTTATGGTTATGGTTATGGTTATGGTTATGGTTATGGTTATGGTTATGGTTATGGTTATGGTTATGGTTATGGTTATGGTTATGGTTATGGTTATGGTTATGGTTATGGTAATGGTTATGGCACGATTAATTGAACCTTAAATAATATGAAATAACTAACTGAAATGTAAACAAAGATGTGACTTCGATTTAAATGTTGAAGAAATCTGAAATTTTTAAGTCTCTTGACTTAAGGCTCAGTTAGCCGATTGTAATGTAATGTAACTGCAACAGTAGGAAACAGCTGATCGATATTATTATGTGAAAAGTAATGAAAATGGTTTTGGAGATGTAGCGTAACGTGACCTACTTTTCACATAAAAATATCAATCAGCTGTTTCCTACGTTGCAGTTACATTACATTACAGTCGGGTAACTGAGCCTGTCTGCAATTGCAATCCCGATCCAATTTAAATTTTCAAATTATGTCTCTATTTACTTTAGACGGTAACACGCAATGCACGTGCATATTGCAAGAACTTGCACGTGTTTGCATATTGGATTTGTTTTGCATTGCATGATGGTTCGCATTAAAAACTTCAAATCAAACGAATCGAATGGAAACAAATTTATGATCGATTACAACAATTTAATAAAGTGTGATTCTTTTGGGCAGACTTTTAATTTTTTTTAAACTCGTGTCACAGATAATTGTAATAGTACGTGTTTCAATTGAAAATGTAAAACTTTTGGCATTTGATGGTTTGATGGTAAAAGCTGTTGTTAGATTAAAAAAAAACCCATAGACTGGAGATATGAGTTTTGTGTGTCGTCTGTTAGTAAATGTATGTGATAAATTGTAAGTCACGCACTATATGAAAATTCGATTGGAAACTTTTGATTGAAAAACCTGAAAAGATACTCTTAAAGGCACATGCATATGTATGTTGAAGTGGATGACCATTACTGCCAGCATGTTATTAAATAAAAATGTTATCGCAAAATTTTTATTTCAATTATATATGTATATGCTGAAATCATTTCGTCAATTTGAACTAATTTTATCGTATTTCGTGGCCGTAAAAGTGCTTTATAATGTTCATTCTTGAATCATTCATGAATGTGAGCAGAAAGGAAAGAAATTCATGCATATGACGCTTTGGTTTAATTGATTAGCGAAATATCAAGAAGTATAGCACTGTCCATTTCGCCACTGAATAAAAGTTTTTATTATCGGCTCAAAATATATCCTTATATCCAAACTTAAGAAGTTTCAAAATGGCTTGTTTTATTTATTTAAGTAAATAATTCAAAAATCGTCAAAAATAGCATTTAAAATTTATTTTAAAATATATATTTTAAAACGAAAAAATTTACGTTAAGCGGACTAGTACTTGATGCCAAATTTGTGTACATGTGCTGAATATTTCGATGTATATATACATGCTGGATGACCCACAAATTTTTAACAACCGCTCACCTTGAAGTATCATAAAAAGCACAACAAACACATTAAAATGTGACATCAAGCATTCCAATTTTTTTTTTTTGATTTTTCATTAATCATCGTCGGTATAACACATACAAACTTACTTTCACAAATACTACCATAATGATTGATGGGTATTTTGATTGTGCGTAGACCGCTTTGTTATTTCACACACGTACTCACACATATATTTCAAGCGAATTGACTTATATTTGTTTAAAATCGATGCACAAATTTGTATTTTATTCACAATTAAATGTGAGACCGCACTAGGCGATACGAAACTGCAGTGAAACTATGAGACATTCGTAGTATCAGTCACTATCGCTTGGGGAGATATACGTGCCTAGTTTTGTGTCTGTCACTTCTCTCCTAAGGTATTGCCAATTCCACTTATTAAAATCGTTAACTATTCCACCTTAATATTACTGCAATTATCAAAAAAAAAAAGGTAATATAATAAAATTTTTATAATAATTCAACAATCATTTTAATTTCTAATGATTAGCAACATTTTTCAATTAATTTATATCTACATATATTAATCATTTTGCTTAAGAGATTTAACAGTTTGTTTGAATATTTTGACATTTGCGTTTTTTTTAATGGGAATGAAACCTTTCAAAATGTCTGTACTATTTTTGCTAGATATAATTAATCTTTTATTTTTGGGCCAACAATTCCCACAACTTTAAATCATAAAAAAAATATATAAAAGACACGACATGGCATGAAAATTATGAATTTTTAATTAGTAAAACAATGTGATGAACAAATAAAAAATATGTAGTTGGAAGAAAATTTTTTAAAATATGAAGACTCTTTAAGGTCTTTAAATTAAGTATGAGTGCCTTAAAAAAATCAAAACAAAACTTATTTAATTTATTATTTTCATTTAACCACAGTCAAAAAATTAATACGAACAACGCTAAGTTATTTTTAATTAAATGGGCAAAAATATTTTTCTTTTCTTTTATTACAGCTGGAAAGAGAAATGGGCTTGTTTACAAATTAGTCTCTGAAAATAATAAAAAAAACTTACAAAATGCCATTTGGCTGAGTAACATTTTAGAGAAAATATTTTTTAATAAAAGTGATTGAAAAAAGAAACTAAAATCTTGTTATTTTATCATCAAAATGCAAATAAAATATAATTGGGGTGTTCAAACGGTAGTCGTGAATTCAATCAATCATGACACATAGAGTCCATTTCCATTTCCACTTGCAAAGTTTACTTTGCGAAAACCTTAATTTAGCTGTGAGAAAGTTAGAAAGAGAAAGTATTACTACTTTTGTCTTTCACCAGCTGAATTAAGACTTTGCGAAGTAAGTCTCGGTTCACACATATTTGTATTTCCTTATCCGTCCTTCTTACAGCTGAATTACGATTTGATCAACAAAAGTTGAAGTATGTGAACCGGAACTAACGGGTAAAATTAAGTGGTACCAAATTTTATACACATAGAAAACTTGGTATTATTACAATTTTAATGATGAATTTGTCATGGTAGTTACATACTTTTCAACGTGTTTACGCAACATATTTATATTACACAACCATAAACAAGACTACACACTATGCGACCGACAATGTAATCTGCCTGGTTGCATAAACATGTCGCAAAGTCTGTACCTACCATCAGCAGTTGCACATAAACGCATAAAAGTTCAATGCAAAATATGTTTAACAAACTTTTTAGTTTTAAATATAAATACAAATTTTATAAATTTAAATGATTAAAAATAACTACAAAACAAAAAGAACAACAAATATTTCTGTATTTATTTATGTGGTCAATGTAGTTGCGATTTGGTTTAAAAATTTATGAATTAGTCAATTATATTATACACATCAAATCGAATTACACAATAGCTCCCTGATCGCCAGGCATTTTTCCCCTTACACAAGAAATATTTTCAAGGTCCACTCTATGAGAGCAAAAGTGACTTAACCCAAACGAAAAAACTGAAGAAAAATTATATTTCTACATCAAGCATCTCCGAAGCACCTCTCCTTCTCTTAAACGCTCTCAATTTTGCTTATAACTTATATGTTAAATAAAGAAATATTAATAAGATCAATTCTCATGGGCAGTGTCTTAAGGAGACCTGATTTAGAAATGCACACAGTTCCTCAGCAGTCGTACAGACAAGCAAATTTTTTTAATTTTTAAATTTCTTAGGCATTGCCTATTGAAAAATAAAATACAAAAAAAAAAACAGTTTCGTTATTAAACTAAATTATTATTATATTCGCTTCTTCTTTTTATTTTAAATTTCCCCACTGTCTAAACAATAAATAATTTCATATTATTATGCAGTAGTTAAATGCATATGTTTATTTATATACTCCGTTTATCAAAAACATTTCTCTATTTTATTTTCAGTCAATTGGGATTTTAATATCTCTGGCAGCTGCAGCCTCACACACAAAAAATGATTCTAACAAAAAACCCACAGTAAAGCCCGCCATTAGTGAAGCCAAACCATCTTCGAAGCCTTCAAAGTCCTCAGCAACTTCTTCAACTGGACGTTCAACAAAAGCTTCAAAGACCAGTAAGCCAGGGGAAAGTCGTGGCAAACGAACTTTATACGATTTTGGCAATCCTGCATTCATATACCCCGAAATAGCCGCTAGAAGAGCTGGTTATGATTCCGCCGAGTCAAGATATGGTTCACAATCTGGTTATTTTAATGGACTTAATGCTATCGGTAGGCTTACAATGTGATAAAAAGTTCAGCATTGATTATTTCTTTTACTTTCAGCTCAATTTCCTAGCGACTATAATCTTAATTATTCACCCTATCCCCAATATTTGGAGGCTCCTGAGCCAATTATTGAAATTATCATCAAAGATGCCAACGAAAGTTTAACCGAGACAAGTTCACAACCCATTGTTACCAAAAACAAAAAGAAGAAGGAGAAAGTGCACGTCTTCTATGTCAATTATAAAAAGGACCAAAACAATAAGTTGCACTTGGAAAGTCCCATTGCTTCGTTGAATAACGATAATACCGAAGAGGAGGAGGAGGAAGAAGAAAATATTGTGCATTATAATGTGACCCCTTTGCCTCCAATTAAATCCACCACATTGAGAACAATTATACATCCTGACTCTGAAAAGTATCACAGCAATAGTGGCATCCACGTAACATTTGGCTCGGAAGATAAAGCCCAATCAGGTCATATATTGGAAGAACACGATGCAGAAAGCGTTCAACGGCAAGTGGTAGCAGTGCCAGTACCAGTGCCTCGTACTGGTGTTAAGTCTCAATTTCAACTCAATGCCAGAAACGATTTCCACGGAGAGGCCAGGTCACCCTTCACCAGTAGCTTCTTCCAATCTTCGGCTCCCTGGCAATATCAAGCTCAACAACAGCAGCAACAGTTCCACAAACAACAACAGCTACCGAACCAACACTCGAGCATATTTTTTAAGTCACCCACTCAATCTAGCCCTCTGCAACAACATGCTCCTCAGCAAGCACCACAAGTTTTAAACAACCATCCATCTACAAATCACTATCAGAAACCATCATTCTATCAACAAACTTCCCAAACAAAACCCCATTTTACTTCAAACTCCCAAGCCCCTACACCTGCTGCAGTTCAACAGGCTCAACGCAAACCCTTAGGTCAAATTCATCAACAGTTGCAACAAGCGGCTCAATACTATGCCAACCACAATCAATTGTATCAACCGCAATCTCAATATCAACAACTGCCTCCACAGCATCAACAACAATCCACTGGACAACACCAGCAATATTACAATGCTCAATCACTTAAAACTACACAGCCACCGAAGTCATCAGTCGTTTTCCCCACCGCTCCATCAAAATCTCAAGAACTGCCAGCTAGACATACACCACAGCCTTATCAGCCGATCAAATTCCGTCCCACTCCTGCATCTGCTTCACAACTAATCAAATCTACACCAATAGCAGCCAAATTGGAAAATACCCAATATAATTCACAGCCATATCTCTTCCAAAAACAACCACAGTTTATACAACATCCAACCTTTACTATGCCAGTCCCCAGCCCACAGACTTTCAACAAGCAAATATTCCAGCAACCTCAAGCTCAACAATATCAGCAACAGTATAACACACAAACATCATCTCTTCAGCAATATCAGCCACAATCGCACAGTCAAGCTCAACAGCAGCAACATGCACAAGCATTCACACAAACGCATAACTCCAGTCCTGCTTACAATGCGCACAACAAGAATCAGCAGCAACTGCAGCAGCAGCAGCAGCAAGAAATTCAACAGTCGCAAGCGCCACAAAACACCAGATATCACACCCAATCATCAAACCAACAATCCTCTTCTACTCTGCCTCAATCTAGTTTGAATTGGCTTGATATTAGTCCGTCCAAGGAGACCGAGTTGTTGAAATCCATACCAAAGTTCGAACAGCACATCACAGAGACCGTACAAAACCCTTACAGCTCCAATCAATATCAAACACAGAATCAAGTCATTCACGATATTCCTGCACCAAATCTAAGCTCTCATCACCACCAGCAACAACCACAAAGCCAGGCGTTGCATGGTCATTACATCACACCCGACTTATTCTACAACCAACAAAATCAGCAACAAACATTTACCAACTTTGTAACAGCTGCTTCTAATCTGCAACATGCTCAACAAATTGCTTCGACCACACAAGTCCCTCAATTTGGCGAAGCCACAGACGGCCAGAAAATTATGATTGTAACTCCTATGCCGCCCAACATATACGAACAGTACCAGGCTGCCCAATCCTATCAGGCATCCCAAAATAGCGGCGGAAACCAGCAACACTCCACTCAAATTATCAATAGTATACAACCTTCCCAGGAACAATATAACAACTACTATCAACAGCCCAGACAGGGCCAATCAAATACCCAGGCCCAACAATCTATTTCTCCCAATAACTCACCCTACAGTGTTTCCAATTATCACTCGGACGTTTTCAAAGAACTGGAACAACGCAAGACTGAGACGAAAGACTCTCGAAACTCGTATTCCCCCTCCTCAACATCAACCACACCAACCACAACAACAACCGTAAATCCTAAAACTCTTCTGCAGCTGCCCGACGAAGTGCCTGACGATCTAAGACAACAACTTTTATCTTCAGGTATCTTAGGCAACGCCGATATTTCTGTTCTCGACTATGACAAAGTGGGGGACACCGCTTTAGAAAACTTGCCCGCCGAACATTTGCAACACTTCTATGGATCCGGTGGTGGGGCACAAATATCTGAGTCAAAAAAAGTTCTAACTGTTCTCAAACCCAACGGCGACAAAGTATCCGTAGACGAAAAGCAAATCGATAAAGTGAAACAAACCATTTCAGTACCCCACCACAAGCAAACCGATGTCAAAATAGTCCGTTACCAAGGCCAAAAATCGGAAAACCCTGAAGCACCATCAACATCCGCCGAACGCCAATACAACAGATATCTACCATTGAAAGTCAATGGTGCCGACTTTCCCAAGCCTGATGTAGAGGAGCTGAAAGGAAAATACTTGCAAAGTATCGTAGTACTGGCTCCCGTGGACACACCAACTGGTCCAGATGCTGCTTTGATAGAAGACAGCAAAGAGGTTAAGTTCTTGGGCGGCGATTTGATTAAGACTTTGGTGAAAAAGCCCACCAAGGAAAATTTCAAAAGATGGCTTGACAAAGAAGCCAGAACAGATGTAGAACAACAATCTGTAGTGTTGTTAGTAGCAAAGTGAGTATGATGTAACTTCTTCAATTTTAGAAACTATTCTCACTAATTTTTTCTTTTCGGCAGGTCTTCTAACTCCTCGGAGCAAGAAATCTTTATGTATGACATAACAACCGGCGAAGTCAACAAGTTGAATGGCGAACTTTCCAGTAAATTTGTGAGTGTAGCTGAAGAAAATGCCAGCACGGAAGACCTGGAGCATGGCTCAACCTTAGATCCCAACTTTATGCAAACAATGATGCAGCCATCATCGTCAACGAGTTAAATTCCAAAAAAAAAAAAAAAAAAAACACAAACAGACTGCTTGTAAATGTTATACAGAAATTTATTGGATTAGTTACAAAAAACAATCATCAATACATGCAAAACGTGCCACAAATTCCTCAGAACAAAGACCATTTAATTCTTCAATGGTCGGGCCAAGAAAGAATTTGCTTGCACATGACGCCATTTAATAGTTTTCATTTTTCCCTTTATGTACTTTTTATTAGTTCATTACATACTATTTTTTTTTTCTTCTTTAAACGATTAAATTTTATGTCCTTTAGAGTTTAAATTTCTATTTTACACTCTTAGATGAATGATGTTGCATATATGTACTTTCACTACAAACACTTCGTTTGGTCATTTCACATTTCCCTCTGTCTGTCCGTCTGTCTAATTGTTTCTTTGTCTGTGCATGTCTCCTCCTTTTTTTTTCATTCTAGCATTCGAGCAGAAATAGAAGAAACTCTATTGTAAAAATTTCTCTGTATGTTAATAAAATTTAGTGAGATTGTTGCATAATTTTCTTAATTTCCACTGCACATTTTTCACAGAAAATTACAAAATTATGCAACAATCTGTACTCATGAAAGTGTGGACCGGCCGTTCTAATACGTTTAATTTTAGTTAATTCTCGTTCTTATTCATAAACTATTTTATATTTTATTTGACTGTTGTAAATATGAACATTTTATCTAAATTAATATTTTTAGTAAATAAAGTTCTTTTTTTTTATAAAATATGTATATTAAAAAATTAATTACTGAATATTTATTTATTCCCCGAATTGAAAAACGTAGACAAGCAACCGAATTTTAAAAGGGTTTACAAAAAACTAAACCGCTCAGGATGCAAGTTGAAGTTAGACATGTCCTTTGAAAATATCTGAAACAAGAAATTAATTTTTTTCCCAAGTGTTTTATATTATCATAATAGTGTTTTCACACTGATATGGTTTTAATAAAAGTTGGTTTTAACGTTAAGGCCAACTGTTAAAAATTGGTTTTAACATACAAAATGACTTTGTTTAAGCTAACCTAAAATCTTGTTTGAATTGGTTTTAAGTATGTTTCATGAAATGCAGCCTTGTTTTCGCTGTTCAGTGCTAACAAGTTAAAATTACCGAAGAAGCTGTTAATTAGAATTGTGTCCAACACTTTTTTTTGAACTAGTTTGGGAGCGTTTGAATCAAAAGTTGTTTCAAACCTATTTAATTTACATTGATATTTTTGACCGGACTTGTGTCCCAACTGAACGAACTAGTTCAAAAAGAACTGTTGGTCAGAAGCCTACTGATAATGTTTATGCCAGTTGCTAAAAAAATACCCATTGAAACACATTTTCAACTTAAAAATGGATGCAGGCGCAACAATAATCAAACAATTGCGAAGAAAAAGAATCTTATGGACGGAAAACAAGAAAATTTTCATTGACCTCTGGGAAGTGAAAATAGACGATATGACTGGCATCCATCTGCCGATAAAAGAGGTTTAGCTTTTAAAGTATTTATTAATTTTTTTACATGTAATAATAATAGTAATAATAAGTAGTTCCATAGCTTTAAAATGTTCATTTACAATATATAAAATAATTGCCATTTTAGAGCGCTTTATAAAATGTCTGAGTTTTTCATAACAACAAAAACAGCTGTTGTACAGTTTGTCAAATATGTAATATAAAAAGCGTTATAAAAATACAGCAACAAATACAACAACATTTCTTCCATTTTATTTTGAATAAATTTATTAGACAACCTGTTGTTTAAAATCTGAATTTATCAAACGTGCAGTGTGAATGCTTCAACTTTAGGTGTGAAACACCTGTAACAATGTTGCCTGGCTGTTGGATATTTGTAAAAATACTAAAGATTTCCGTGAGCAAGATTTGAGGTATTTGCAAATGCTACCACCTGCTAGTCTGGATCTGGGTGTTGTTGGCTGAAGTACATAGTTAATGCGTCGACTATACAACACAAGTCAATAATAAGTTATTTGATCAGAGTTGTATTTTCCCAAAAGTCCTACGATTTTCTAGGATAGTGAATATCAGCCCTTAAGCGCTGTTCACACTATTTTACTTTGTATTTATAAATGGCGATGGTGTGAAAATGAAATCTAAGACACGTCCGCCCTTAGATATCGGCTACCCAAACACCTCCAGTTTTCTATTTAAAATTTCTTATGAAGTAACCTAGAGTGATCGTTTCTGGCAATACCTTTACACAAAATGCCGGACAATCTAAAATTATTCCACATTCTAGTGCTCACATTCAAAAAAATTAATTATATTAATGGCTAATGGTATCAAAGATTTGTTAAGGAAAATAGTAGCAAGTAATTTAACTTCATCAGATGATTCACTCCTTGAGTCATTTAAAGTCTCTTCTGATACAAAACGATCGATAGAAATTGCTTAGTTTTTTTTTTTTCATATGGGCCCATGGTTTCAATTGATACATTTGATTTCATTAATAGATTTTCTATTTAAGTTGCTACGTTAAATTTATTTAGGGTTTAGTTTTTGTATTCCTGATTATTTATCAACTGACACACTTTTATAATTCAAAGTGTGTGCACACTAGGGATGCCAATCGGGATCGATTTTTAGAAATCCCGGGATTCGGGATTTATAAATCCCGATCCCAAAAATCCCGGGATATTCGGGATCTAAAATTTTTTGGTAAAATAAATAATTTTTTATAATTTTCTCTAATTTTATTAAGCTTAAGGTCTCTTGGATTTTTTAATTTAATTTTTTATATATTTTTTTCGATATTTCGCCACAATTTCCTGACGAAGTCACACAAAGGAGTGGCGAAATATCGAAAAAAATATATAAAAAATTAAATTAAAAAATCCAAGAGACCTTAAGCTTAATAAAATTAGAGAAAATTATAATAAAAAGAGGTCAAAATATTAGAAGAATTAAATAATTTTTTTAAATAAATATTACTTTAATAACAAATTTTATGCATTTTAAAAGTTTTTATGTTGATAATATATCATTAAACATTTGTCTTTAAAGTTAACAATATTTTAATACTAGTATGAAATAAAAATCGAAAGAATTTTTGTCATTTATTTTTAAGTTGATGTTAGAGAATTTTTACTGAAAACAATAACTAAATATGAAAACTTGTTTTTGCTTTCAATATAAATGTTTTTCTATAATCTAAATCAAAACGAATGTACATATCTGTGGACTTTTAACACTATCGCTTAAGTTGATTTACGAAAATTTTAGATGCACTTTCATACAAATAAGCTGCAAAAACATTATTGTTTTTTTTAAATATATCTATTAAGGTTTTTTTAATTGCGATTGACCAACAAGTAGCCATTACGGTTGTTACATATAGCAGGCATTGCCTATCTTTTAATCGATTTCGTCACTACTACGACAACGATAATAAGGCTGAACATGTCGAAAAATTAAAAGAAATGTATACACAATTCTAATCAAATTCTATAAATTACGTCTAATGATCAGATTTTTATAGGCACATACATTAACCGTCGTATTCATAAAAAAAATTTAGGTTTATTACAGGTTTATTTGACAAATTTCCCAAAGAAATACGTCAAATAAGCGCTTAATAAGCCTAAAATATGTTTTATGAATATGCCACTAAAAGTTTGCCTGAGCACTTGAACAGTATTTTTGTTCTACTGAAAATTTTTAAATTCATACATAAGCTGTTTTCTGCAAGTTCAACAGATGCATATGTAGTCCTAAGTTCGCTAAGAGGAGTATGGTTTATTAGTGTGCTGTCCTTCTACTCTGCAACTCGAATAAAACTATAATTGAGTCGAACTCATTCAGTCGGTCGTTTTTGACACAAACCTTTGATCAAACCCATGTAATTTAAATAGGTCATAGGTTTGTGTCAAAAACGACCTAAACGGTCTAACGAAAATAATTTTGAATTGCAATTTAAAAAACATACATTCACACTATTCACAATTTTTTAGACATAATAGTACGCATTATTCTGTAAATATTTCTCGCTTTTACGTCAACCCGACTTTTTATTTTCTACTTCAATTGTAAGGAGCTGTCAATAGTACTCAATTGTTACCGAAAAGTGGATAAGGGTTGAGGAGTCGATATACAGAGTCATACACTGCAATTATGAATAAATTTCCGCAAGAAATGACTCCCTTTTCCATAATTTTTTTTGTTTTCCCTATTATTTGCTACTGTTTGAAATTATTCCCCGGGCAAAATTTCTCATGGAATTTTATTCATAATTGGCCTTATAATATAGAATAAGACGCAATAAATTTGTCAAACTTATTGAATTTTCCAAATGTTATTTTCCTTCCAAAGCTCATATGCTTCTTTTCGTTTTCAAAATAATTCTTAGTTGTATATTGTATCACCTTTGATGAAAATAACCGTGAGAAAGTAGTTAATTTGTTTTGCACTTGTTGTTAATTTATAAGAAATATGCCACGAATAGTTATTAAATTGTTAAAACTGCACGTATAAAATTGTATGGGACTTTTAAATATTATAAAAAATACCATAAAATCAACGAAAATTTTAATCTATTAAGTTTTTTATATAAAAATTGCTAAGAAATCCCGAAAAAGAAATCCCGGGATTGAATCTTACAAATCCCGGGATTCGGGATTTGCCAAATCCGGTATCGGGATTTCCCGTTTGGCATCCCTAGTGCACACTAAGTGGAACAACATTTATCTCTTATTTGAAGTGCAAAAGAAACAAATTTCAATTCAATTAAACTTATTAAATAAATTTTAATCACTTCTATATATGTACATAAATACGAGTAGTTGACAAGCTAATAACCTGTTGAGTTCAGCAAAGCGCATGTCCTTTATATAAATGATATACTATATGACGTACATATATAAATAATTAAAATAAACAAACAAACAAACAATATAAAAGTTTTAAAGGAAATAGAGAAAGTGCTAATGGCCAGGCATTGATATGCACACAGATACAATTGCAAGCAACAACACTATGCATGACTTTGTCTCATCGACACCAATAAAGTTACAGTTACCAGCGCAAATTCAAAGTAGAAACCATCAACCTGAACAACTTTAGTTGCAATTTATTATTCGTGTTGTTGAAAAGTGTCAGCGGGTGAATGAGAAAAATGATAAAAAGTTCTTCGCTTAAAGTAAATAAATACTTCTTTCATCAATTTCAAAGCAATGAGTTTGCTTATGTTTTATATCCCTTTTTACGCATTTTTAAACTATTCGGCTTCCTGCCAGTGCAATTGGAACCGGCGGAATTTTTAAATGAAAATTATAAATTTAAATTGGACAAATCGTCAATTTTGGCAACTTTTATTGGAACAATATTATTTATTGGTAAGAATTAATAAATAACAAAGAAAAACACATTTTGAGAATTCAGACAGGAAAAGCTAAAGAACACATGCCGTGTTCATTAACTAAACTGAAAAAGTATTTAAATAGCATTTCAGACATTTCACAGTAAAAGTGTATTATAGCTAGTTAATATTTTTAAATATCACAGAAAGATAAATTTCTTCAAGCAATACCTTCAACTGAAAAAATTAATACTTAAAATCAGTGTAAAGTTTAATTTTTATTTGTTAATAAAAGCTTGGGATCCCCATAATTCTTTGACTTCCGCGGAAATGGAGAAAAATATTACATTACCGGGAAAGTGGTAATTTCCAAATAAAATAGTAAAATTCCTCATTTTATTCAAACATAAAGAATAAGCAAATATATTGTTTATTCTATCCATATATACACAGGAAAAAAAAAAAGATTTGTAAATACAATTAATTTTTTTGTTATATCAATTAAATAATTAATTGATTTTGAACCTACAACTACAAAGGAAAATCTGAAAAATATTTTTGCAATTGAATACATATATCAACAAATACATAACTTGTTGAAATTTATTTTTTTTTCAACAATTATTTTTGTTATATTTCAAAATTATTTTAATTAAAGTTAGTTTTTATTATTTAATTTAATTTTTTTTTGGTTAAGCGAAGTAACACTCAGGCAATGAATGCCTACTGCTAAAGGGTGTTTTTTTATAGAGTGACACAAGTTTATATCATAATAAGACAAGGAAATATATTTTAATACCAATGAAATGAAACGGGCTTTATTGGAAAGACAATTTTATGAAATTAATGTTTAAATATGATTTCTGCCATGTGGGACTCTTTTTCATTACAAAAGTCTGCTCATGCCTGGATGGGAGTGTCATGCATTTAAATAATGTTTCTTGCTTCATATATAATATGAGCATTTATTTATAATATGAGTTTTCCAGCCCTGGATGGGAATGTACATGTTAACTGATAAGAACACATACTCGTTAGCTGTTGTTGTGAAATTCAAACACATTTTTTTTTAGCATAGATCATAAATTTTTTTTTAATTTGATTAACAACAACACGCTGGACACATATATAAATGTAATTCAAATATTTTCTCTTATCAGTAAAAAGAAACAACTATATTTTTTCTATAGTGTACAAATATCATACCCATCCAGGTATGAGCAGACTGAAAAAGTGACCCCGAACCAGCACAAACATACTACTCGCCACGTCTGGTGCGTAGAAGGCGCAATCTGAAACACAAATTTTCAACAACTTTTCGCAGTACTTGCGGCCGTATTTCGCCGATAACTCTTCTAATATTGATTTCCAGGTGGTGAATTGTTTGTGATTTGTCAACGTAGTCAAGTGACTTAACATAAGCCCAAAGAAAATAATCCAATGGGGTTAAATCACACGATCTTGGTTGCCAATTAATTGGACCATTACGTGAAATAATTTTTTCATCAAAAGTTTATTTGAGTAAATCAATTGTAGCGACTGCTATGTAGCATGTGGCTCCGTCCTGTTCGACCCATATGTCAGCAAGATTAATGCAACTCAAATTAGTCACGAAAATTTTTCGAATCATGTTCCTATATCGTTCACCATTAACAGTAATATTCTGAGCATCATCGTTTTTGAAGACATATGAGCCACTGACTCCGCCAAGCCCATAAAGCGCATCAAACAGTAATTTTCTGTGGATGTAATGGTGTTTCGACAAAAGCTCGTGAATTTTCCTCACTCCAAATACTTCAATTCTTCTTATTTACGTTCCCATTCAACCAGAAATGGGCTTCACCGGAAAATAAAATGTTTAAATTTTCAAAATTTGAACAATTTGTTCGCGTTGCTCTGGTGTAAGTCGATTCACAATAAAGTTTCAAAGTAAACTAAACAAAGAACAACTATCAGCTGTTGAATGGGTACTTAAATAAAGCAGTGATGCCAACTCAAAGTTGTGATACTCTAAAAATAACTAATTATTACCTTCTTTAGGCTTTATTCTTTTTTAAAACTCTACGTTTTGCACTTTATTTTTTGTTGCGGTAGACTTGCAGCGCCTTTGGTCTCAATGAGTCGTACTAACTTTCGAAGCTATGTTTAATAGCCATTTTATTGGTTACTTTACTTCGCCAATGATTCTTCTACACAATGCCGACGAAGGAGGGCGCTCTGCTATTACTGATGTGATTGTGTTGTAAATTGAAAGGCGACTATTGATCGTGTGACCCCCAAGTAAGATTACAAAACTGTAGTTCTGCAAATACGTTTGCGAGATCTTACAACATTTTCAGATCTGGCAATATACTTATGTATGCTGCCCACAGACGAGGAAACATGTTAAGAAGCATCTGTGTTTCCACTAATGTCAATCTTTTAACACAGACGATGGAACCACAGACGAAACATCAGTTCTGTGTATTTTAATCGAATGTAACACTACTAAACTATTATTATTATATATTTTTTCACTTTGCTTCTTTTCTAAAAAAACAGGTATGGGTAGTATTGCCGATAGAAAGAGTTCTGTGACAATGATGCCATTGTCAGATCTCAATGTCTGGAAATAATCTGACAATGGCAACGAAAAGTGTGTGTCAGATGTCTGACAATTTGTTTGTCAAGTGCTATAATTGTCGCTTTCGATAAGGAGCTGATTCGATCACGTTTTTAAGTTTGAGATTATGGCATGCGCTATCGAACAATGTATTAATAAGGTTAGATATTGAATGCCATAATCTCAAACTGAAAAACGTGATCGAATCAGCTTGTTATTGAAAGTGACGATTAGACCCTTGTTTTTTTTTTGCTATGTTGTCGGAAAATTCTCGCGAAATTCTAATTATTAGGAATTTTTAAACGATTTTTGCACTAGTCTAGGATGAAGTAAATTGTCAATTGTCTTGAGCTATGTAATTAAAGTTTTTCAAAGGCATATTGATATGTCCTGATTGCCTGAAACTAAATATGGAACACCAAGAACTTAAACGTAAAATATATTTTTTCTATAAATATATAAAACCTTTCTGCTAAAACAATAGTAAATATTTAATTCCTTTTCAGTTGGTTTTTATTTTGGCTTAGTTCAAATGAGCAAAACCATGAACTTGGTGCAAATATATGAGAGCAGTATTATTTCCTACTTCACCACTTGGGGTCAAATTGTTTTCCTGTTCATCTTGGGATCTTATGGATTGCTTAATACATGGTGCAACATCTGCAAAATGCAACGTCTATTTTTATGGATATCGAAAATTGATCATCAGTTGGAGGAGGTCACGGGACGCAAAATAGATTACAAACAAATGCGCAAAAAATTGTTTTTACAATTCTTTGTGGTTTTCTTGGTGCCCAGCTGTTTGTCAATGGTGAATTGCATTGTCATACATTATGGACCCAGCAAAATTGATGTATTTTCCAACTGTTTCTGGTTTGTGTGCTTTGTTCCAATTTTATTGTTGACACTTAAGGAGTTCCAGTTTTACAATCTTATGTTTGTACTCAAGACAAAATTTGATATGATAAATAAGGAATTACTGCAATACGGTGGTGGTTATAATTTATTACACTTCATTAAAGTGGAAACTAATGAAGTAATTAATGGAATTAAGCCAGAATGTTCGTCAGATATTATTAGAAAGCTTTTGGAAATCTATACAAATACAGCAGATTGCGTTGATCTGCTATTGAAAGTATTTGAATGGCATTTACTGCTGTTGATTAGCGTTTTCTTTGGCGTTATAACGATACAAGGTTATAATTTATTTGCTGCTTTAATACTGCATTCCATGGAAATGGGCGGCTATCAACTGACAGTTGCAACGGGTTGGATTCTGGTACAGATCTTGGTTATTGGCCTAAATGTTGGCATATGCGAAATGACTTCAAAAGCTGTAAGTTTTTTATTTAAAGCTTAAATAAGTGTATTTGTCATAATTTTTATTTTCAAGATGTATGTTGCCGGCCCACTGTTGCACCGAATCAACACAAATTCGCAAACGCATTTAAATTTTTATTCAAGTGTACAACTGTTTTCCCAAGAAATAGTGCACCGTAAAAATAATTTCACTGTTGGCGGATTCTTTGACATGAATTATAAGCTAATTACTTCGGTAAGCAGCAAAGGCATAATTTATAAAAATTATTAAAGATTTATAAAGGCTTCATAAGAATTTTTTTTTATGAAAACCTGTTTTATAAACCCTTTATAAAGACTTAATAATTTTTATAAATAAGGCTCTGCTTTCTTAATACATACATACATATGTACATACATACATATGTTTAAATTATTTTCAGATAATTGCTGCTGTTACAACTTATCTGCTAATCATCATACAATTCCATTTCAGCATGCATGTTAGTAGTAGTGGAATCCCACTTCTGGCGCCGATTAAAATTGTGAAATTTGGGTAATTAAAATTTGAAATTTGAGAATTTCAGTACAAAATTTTAAAATTTGGGTAATTAAAATTTTAAAATTTTAAAATTCTTGGAAATTTGTGAAATTTGATACCCTACGAGGGTGGGTCAATAAGTCCGTCCAACTTTTTGTTTACATTAGGAATTTTTTGTTTACATTAGGAGTTTTTTGTTTACATTAACCCTTGTGGGAACGGGTGATTTTTTTTGGGGGTTACATTAATTGTGTGAACGGGTGATTTTGTTTTTTGTGGGAATACGTTAAGTGGGTTCATAGGTTGGAGGTTTTTCTTTTTGTAATGCATGTATGTATATGCCGACGGGAAAATCATGAAAATGATTTTTCCTAGTACCAAAGGGAAAATCATGAAATGATTTTTCCTAATACTAATGGGGGTGAAATAGTGAAAATTAATTCTTCCTAATGCCGACGGCAATACATGATTATTTTTCCTAATGCCTACGGTAAAACATGAATATTATTTTTTTCAAATGCCGACGGCAAAACATGATTATTATTTTTTTCAAATGCCGACGGGAAAATGATTTTTCATAATTCCGACGGGAAAAACATAAAAGTTATTTCTAATGCTAATACAGGAGTTTAAGGCTGGCTGTGATTTGGGGTGGGTGGGGTTGTTGTCGTAATACATAACTGAGGGACTTTATGGATGTGTCTGTCTGTCCGTCCGTCTGTCTGTTGTGCGAGGCTGTGATTAGCCGGGGGAGCGTGGTGTAGTTGAGGTAGATGGGTTCAGTGTATGTGTGTATACCTACCTGTCTGTTGGAATTTGTGTGAGGGTGTGATTGACAGGGGGCGGGGTGTAGTTGAGGTAGATCGACTGCGTGTATGCAGGTGTTGCAAGTCTGTAGGAATTTAAGGCTTATTTGGGGTAGGTGAGGGTGTTGTTGTACGAGTAACATATATCCATGGGAATTTGTGGATGTGTCTGTCTGGAGGAATTTCAGCGAGGCTGTTATTGGGAGGGGGTGCGGTGTAGTTGAGGTTGATCGACTGCGTGTATGTATATCTATATGCTTGTAGGTGCTTAAGGCTGATCGTGATTTAAGAGAGGTGAGGATGTTGTTGTAATATGTATACGTAGGAATCTGTATGTATGTATGTCTGTGAAAATTTAGGGCTGATCATGATTTCGGGTAGGCGAGGTTGGTGTAGTAATATGTCTGTGTGTATGTACATATGTTTGTAGGAGTTTAATGCTATTAGTGATTTGAGGATAGGTGAGGGTGTTGTCGTACGAGTGATGTATGCGGGGGAATCTGTATGCATGTTCGTAGGAGTTTAAGGCTGATCGTGATTTGTGTTGTTGTCAGTGTTGTTTGTAGGAATGACCGTGAGAATTTTTGTATGTATATCTGTAGGAATTTAAGGTTGGCCGTGTTTTGTGAGGGGTGGTGTGTTGTTGAAATAATTGGAATTTTTCTTAGATGAAATCTGGTATACGTGTGTGTGTGTGTGTGCGTATGTGTGCGTATGATTTTCTCACGCTAGTAGTTTTATGTACGTAGAAGTAAATTGTATTCAATATCGAGATTTGGTTCTATAAAATATTTTCATATATCTGATACATATACATATACATAAATATATTTTCATACTCAAGGTTGGTGGGTATTTTGTCATGCTTAAAATTGTCCAGCTTTAAAGTCTGACTGCGAGAAATTTGTTTATATTACAGATTTTGTTTATTTAACTACATCCGGCTTCTTTCGCTGAACTTCTTTTCATACGATCATGGGAATTTATAGTTTCTCTGTCCATAATAAAGTCGTTTAGCTTGAGCATATGCTCTGACTGAATGGTTTGCGTTGTTCATATATTTTTATGATGTAGATATGTAAGTGTGATTGTCAAGATCTAATAAATATTTGAGTATTGATAAGAAATTTGGTATTATGTGTACATACATAAATATCTACAAATTGATTTTATGTATGTATGTATGTATGTCATGTGCGGTCTTTTGTTGTTGTTGTAAATATTCGCCTGGTCTTTTATGTATAGATGTGAAATATCTTCATAGTTTTTTTATTTGAAATTTAAAAACGTTGCTTTAATTTTTATCTGTATTTACTTCAAAGTTTGTGAGGATTTTCTGTTTTAAGTAAAACTGAATTCCTTAAGATACATACTTTAGCCTAATAGTAACTATAATAGAAATATTTCCTATAAAGTTGATGCAGCTTATAGTCATTCGTAGAAATATTTTGATATAAATTTTTTCCAGCCGTAGGCTTTTTTCATCACCTTTTACATTTATTTTAGAACATCTTGCATTGCCTTTTATACATTTATAAACATTTTTAAATGAAACTGATCCAGCAGTCCAGCTTATTTAACGATAGTTTTTTTGTTAGCCAGCTTGCTTCTTTTTATATTTTTTTATTGATTATTGAGTTTTCTAATGAAGTTATTATTAATGAAGTTATTATATTTGAAAACAATCGCTACTTCTTTTACAATAAATTTATTTGAATTACTTTTGAAACCTTGTACGTCTATAAAAATTATGTTATTTTCCATATTACTCAATTTATAAGACTTTTCGAACTTGTCCTTTGATGGGTATATATTCTATTATACGATCATGAATAAGAATACAGGAAGCTGATTTCTTTGCTTACTATTTCAAATTAAAATTTTATTCAATTGCCCCGCTATTGAATAAAAGGAGCTTTTATCTTAAACTCTGGTACAGGTAGAAACGCATGAGATTCTTTCATATACTACCTTTGCTGGAATCTTAGATACATATAATAACTATATAGAATTGCATTACGTTTATTTTTTAAATTTTATGTTAGGATTATCATCATATGGATATGAGACTGAACTTAAATGTACTTTTAAATTAGTTAATTCATAATGAACAATCTTATTTTCTTCTTGAATAGCGAACAACAGAAAACGAAGGCGTTTTCTTACAATTTCAGTCTAACCTCTCAACTGGTTCTCTAGTATACAATATGACTTTGTATGTCATCATTTCTGTCTCCTCTTTGTCAGCGTTAGGGATAATTAAATTTTAAACTTTTTATTCTTCAAATTGTGTTACTTCATACTGATAATATGTTTAAGTACATTAATAATGTACGAGTATATGTTTATTTTATGACGGGTCCCTATGGCTTTTATTTGATGTTCTAGATGAAGTGATTTTTTTTTCTAATTTTATTAAAGTTTAGCGTATTGCGTATATATTTCTAATATATTTAAGTGAGCTTTTTATACCTGTCAGACAGAGTGTACGTATCAGTTGATCAGTCAGTCTCTCTTTTTATTTTATTAATTTTTTCTTCTAATGTGTCACTACTATTTTTTCAGATTTTACTACTTGAAATAGAAAATATTTATATAATTTTAAGAGTATTAATATATACATACATATAGGTAAATATATGTATGTACGTAAAAATTAGTTCATATACAAAGAAATACATCTTTAATAATCAACTATTCTAGAAAATCGATCTAAGATAACACATTTACCTCCATCATCATTTCACCGTCAGTGTTTTCATAAAGTGTTAGAAACATTGGAATATCTATGTTTAGGAGAATTTTTACTTCAAGTGTTTCTATATAAGATTTGGTGTTTGACCCCTTGACGTTATTGTGGTTAACGTAGGCTGCGTTGTATCACATTCAGATCTAATAATTTCTCACTTAGAAAAGGTCCTCATTACCATCAATCATACCTGTATATAATACATTCATGAGTTGAGTTGATCTAGATACAATTGCTGTCTACAAATTAATGATTAGAAAAAGCTTTCTCATCACATTCTAACAGGTTTAATATTTTGCTAGCATGCATGCTTTAGCATGCTATTCTATCAATAGTGAGGCGAGAGTCAGATATTTAGTGGTGTTTCAATTAAAAATCTATACAATTAGAATTACGAATTCACTCTTTTGAATTTTTAACAAAGTAGATACATATGTATGTATGTATTTCATTTGCCACAAACTCTTAAAATTTCTGTACTTATAAAAGTATGATGTCATGAATTTTTTTAAATCACACATGCCTCGGCATGCTTCCAATATTTTTCTCGGTAAATTTATTTCATACTCATACAGATACAGATATAAAGTAAGATCTGTTTACATTCCATTTTACAATTTATGCATGCTTCAGCATGATTCTAGTTGAAGTCTGTATTTATTTAGTAAGTTTGTTTGATACCCATTCATACACATGTACATTGTTAAAGATTGGATATCAAAATCCAATTTTCTTAGTTTATCTAGAAATAAACAAAGTGAATATCTTTTATAATAACCATATTCACACTTTAAAATTTTGTGTGCTAGAGCTTTCGAAATGGAAAATGTACACCTTTTACTACAAAAAGTGATAATATGATGTGTTGCTGAATATTTTGAACTCTTAAGTTTTCACAATATTTCATACAGACCATCAAGTTTAGAGAATTCTAGTATATTTAGCTATTTATCTTCCCTGAGACCTAAAATTCCTAATCAATCCTTCAAAAAACCAATACAAATTAGATTTATCCTTTTTAATTTTATTTATATTTTCATTGAATTTCAACATTTTGTACCTCTTCAAATTACTGTATACTGTATTTTGCACCTTTTTCTCATTCGTTGAGTTAACTGTAATCGCAAATATTTTAATGATGTGGTGAACTTTTCTATTGTAGGTATTAAGTAAATCTTTGTGTATATCAATCCACTTATATGAACCATTATAGCTAAATTCTTAACACATAATTCCTTTTAATGATCTATTAATTTATTCTACTATTGATGCTTTCATATTATGAAATTTTTAATCCTCTGTTTATACATGAATTTTGCAGTGTTTATTAAAAATTCTTTACCAACATCTATATGTATTTTTTTGTTTTGATACTCATATCATTTCAAAAATATTTTCCATTGCCTTGGTTTTTTTCGAGTGCAGCTTTTATTTTCAACGATACTCACAATATAAATTTTGAGAATGTGTCAGTTACAGTCAGCAAAAAATCAATAATTTCTATTTTCTCTAGAATAGCTACCCAGTTCACCTAAATCAGCTCCATAAAAGATCATCTATTCCATTCATTACATTTACTAAATTTCTTTTTAAGGACATTGAGTTGTTTTACAGTTTTTTGGCGAGTGTTGTGATCTACTTGATACATTTTCAGATATTTATACTAAAATGTAGTTAATTTTCCAATCTATAAATTTTATCGCTCAGCTCTTCAATTTGTTTGTCAAAAGATGATTTAATTTTTAGAATGTCTTTTTCAATTTTATACCTATCTTCTATCGTTAATTTTATTTCACACTCCACTTATTAATTCATCCTTTAGTTTCTCGATTTGAGTTTCCAGAAACAATTTACTGATAACATTGTTCACCGTCAGTGAACATTGTATACATTGGTAGAAATTATATATTTTATTTAGTTTTCAAAATCAAATTTGTCATACTATTTTCACGTTTTATCAATCATTAAAGAAAATAAACCCACTTTTAAGCCCCATATTTGATCATCAACTTGTATTTTATCTTTATTCAGTTTTAGATTTCTATCACCAAATTTCCACTCATTATTGAAGTCTTTATGTGAGTCATAGTTTGTATCTAATTCATTTCATCCTTCCCAGACTAATAAGTCAATATAAGCATCTTCGATGTTGGAAGGCCGTGAGTAAAAATCATCTTCTTCTTCTTCATCGTCATAATCATTCTCAGTATTAGCATCATTAAATAAGATGGTATTATCAAATATTGTTCCTTTTGAAAGTTTCTTTAACTTGTCTCTATCTTGAGTGATGGTTTTTCAGACTTTAAACTTGTATTATTTTCAACTTCTGTCTTCATTTTACTTTGTTCTTTCTTGTGTAATCTTTCAATATTTTTAGAACTATTTATGAATTCTTTGAGAGGTTCTGTTATAGGATCAAATATATCTCTTAGTTGTTCACGTGTATCTATTTCACCAGTTTTTATACTACGAAGCTTTTTCTTCAAGACACTTCTTATCAACACCGTTTTAAAATTTTCTCATCCATGTTTAATAATAGCAAATAAGAGGTATCAGCTATTAGATCAGGTATCACCTATTAGATCAGGTATCAGCTATCAGATCAGCTTATCAGGAGCTGCTCTGGTTTTCAGATCATCTTATTAGGAGCTGGTCTGATTTTTAGATCAGCTTATCAGGAGCTGGTCTGGTTTTCAGATCAGCTTATCAGGACCTGATCTGGTTTTCAGATCAGCTTATCAGGACCTGATCTGGTTTTCAGATCAGCTTTTCAGGACCTGATCTGGTTTTCAGATCAGCTTTTCAGGACCTGATCTGGTTTTCAGATCAGCTTATCAGGACCTGATCTGGTTTTTAGATCAGCTTATCAGGAGCTGGTCTGGTTTTCAGATCAGCTTATCAGGAGCTGGTCTGGTTTTCAGATCAGCTTATCAGGACCTGATCTGGTTTTAAGATCAGGTTATCAGGTATCAGATCAGGTTATCGGACAGCTGATCTGTAAAACAGATCAGGTTATCAGGAGCTGTTAAGATTGTCACATCAGATTATCTGTTTTAAATTGGGTCATCAGATTACAAGTAGCTGGACATTTATAAAATTTAGATGAATGAGGTTTAAGGCCAGATAAAATGCGAAAAACTATACTGTTATGTAGACAAATTGTTTTCTATGACGATCATCACTTAATTCAGTATCTTTCCTTATAATCAAAATTCCATATTTTTAATTCCAACACGATTCATATTTTTCTCATATTACTTAAACATTCTAACTACATTATGATTATTTCCTATCAAATATTTGGTGATTCTAGTATAAGTTTGACATTAGTAGAATGCATCAACATTCTTATCTTACCCCATACAAAAATATGCTTCTCACACACAACATGGTTAAATATCGTATTGGTATTACTTCTAGATTTCTTAAAAGAAATAACAGATTCATTATCTGTAAATGTGTAATACCCATGACTTTCATTAATGAAATTAATTTCTACAGGTATTTATATTTAGGTTGTTAGAGAGATTTTGAGTTTAAATATGAAGATGTTTTCAAGTTTTAGTACATTAGAACTGTCTAGCCAACCAATCATAATATTATTATTTTTTTATTTATTTATTTTTTATTTATTTTTTTACCAATTTGACAGACCAACTATTCTTGCACGAATAGAAATTGATAGAAGGGAACTATGATTTATTTTTGAGTTAACGTTTGATGACTCATCAAAATTTCATACCATCCTATATTTAGGTTGTTTTACTAACCACATTTTTTGTAACTAAATACATTTTATAAATATTATCTCTTATTATAAAAAACTAAAATAATACAGCTATTCGATTTCAGAAAATATTTTCTAAAATCGTATAGCTGCATTATTTTATTTTTTATAATAACAGATAATGCTCCATACTCACAATCAAAACAACATAAAAATATCATTTGTTTTGAGTATGAGTATGCGTTAATATTTATGAAATGCATTTCGTTACAAAAAATGTGGTTAGTAAAACAACCTAAATATAGGATGGTATGAAATTTTGATGAGTCATCAAACGTTAACTCAAAAATAAATCATAGTTCCCTTCTATCAATTTCTATTCGTGCAAGAATAGTTGGTCTGTCAAATTGGTAAAAAAATAAATAAAAAATAAATAAATAAAAAAATAATAATATTATGATTGGTTGGCTAGACAGTTCTAATGTACTAAAACTTGAAAACATCTTCATATTTAAACTCAAAATCTCTCTAACAACCTAAATATAAATACCTGTAGAAATTAATTTCATTAATGAAAGTCATGGGTATTACACATTTACAGATAATGAATCTGTTATTTCTTTTAAGAAATCTAGAAGTAATACCAATACGATATTTAACCATGTTGTGTGTGAGAAGCATATTTTTGTATGGGGTAAGATAAGAATGTTGATGCATTCTACTAATGTCAAACTTATACTAGAATCACCAAATATTTGATAGGAAATAATCATAATGTAGTTAGAATGTTTAAGTAATATGAGAAAAATATGAATCGTGTTGGAATTAAAAATATGGAATTTTGATTATAAGGAAAGATACTGAATTAAGTGATGATCGTCATAGAAAACAATTTGTCTACATAACAGTATAGTTTTTCGCATTTTATCTGGCCTTAAACCTCATTCATCTAAATTTTATAAATGTCCAGCTACTTGTAATCTGATGACCCAATTTAAAACAGATAATCTGATGTGACAATCTTAACAGCTCCTGATAACCTGATCTGTTTTACAGATCAGCTGTCCGATAACCTGATCTGATACCTGATAACCTGATCTTAAAACCAGATCAGGTCCTGATAAGCTGATCTGAAAACCAGACCAGCTCCTGATAAGCTGATCTGAAAACCAGACCAGCTCCTGATAAGCTGATCTAAAAACCAGATCAGGTCCTGATAAGCTGATCTGAAAACCAGATCAGGTCCTGAAAAGCTGATCTGAAAACCAGATCAGGTCCTGAAAAGCTGATCTGAAAACCAGATCAGGTCCTGATAAGCTGATCTGAAAACCAGATCAGGTCCTGATAAGCTGATCTGAAAACCAGACCAGCTCCTGATAAGCTGATCTAAAAATCAGACCAGCTCCTAATAAGATGATCTGAAAACCAGAGCAGCTCCTGATAAGCTGATCTGATAGCTGATACCTGATCTAATAGGTGATACCTGATCTAATAGCTGATACCTCTTATTTGCTATTATTAAACATGGATGAGAAAATTTTAAAACGGTGTTGATAAGAAGTGTCTTGAAGAAAAAGCTTCGTAGTATAAAAACTGGTGAAATAGATACACGTGAACAACTAAGAGATATATTTGATCCTATAACAGAACCTCTCAAAGAATTCATAAATAGTTCTAAAAATATTGAAAGATTACACAAGAAAGAACAAAGTAAAATGAAGACAGAAGTTGAAAATAATACAAGTTTAAAGTCTGAAAAACCATCACTCAAGATAGAGACAAGTTAAAGAAACTTTCAAAAGGAACAATATTTGATAATACCATCTTATTTAATGATGCTAATACTGAGAATGATTATGACGATGAAGAAGAAGAAGATGATTTTTACTCACGGCCTTCCAACATCGAAGATGCTTATATTGACTTATTAGTCTGGGAAGGATGAAATGAATTAGATACAAACTATGACTCACATAAAGACTTCAATAATGAGTGGAAATTTGGTGATAGAAATCTAAAACTGAATAAAGATAAAATACAAGTTGATGATCAAATATGGGGCTTAAAAGTGGGTTTATTTTCTTTAATGATTGATAAAACGTGAAAATAGTATGACAAATTTGATTTTGAAAACTAAATAAAATATATAATTTCTACCAATGTATACAATGTTCACTGACGGTGAACAATGTTATCAGTAAATTGTTTCTGGAAACTCAAATCGAGAAACTAAAGGATGAATTAATAAGTGGAGTGTGAAATAAAATTAACGATAGAAGATAGGTATAAAATTGAAAAAGACATTCTAAAAATTAAATCATCTTTTGACAAACAAATTGAAGAGCTGAGCGATAAAATTTATAGATTGGAAAATTAACTACATTTTAGTATAAATATCTGAAAATGTATCAAGTAGATCACAACACTCGCCAAAAAACTGTAAAACAACTCAATGTCCTTAAAAAGAAATTTAGTAAATGTAATGAATGGAATAGATGATCTTTTATGGAGCTGATTTAGGTGAACTGGGTAGCTATTCTAGAGAAAATAGAAATTATTGATTTTTTGCTGACTGTAACTGACACATTCTCAAAATTTATATTGTGAGTATCGTTGAAAATAAAAGCTGCACTCGAAAAAAACCAAGGCAATGGAAAATATTTTTGAAATGATATGAGTATCAAAACAAAAAAATACATATAGATGTTGGTAAAGAATTTTTAATAAACACTGCAAAGTTCATGTATAAACAGAGGATTAAAAATTTCATAATATGAAAGCATCAATAGTAGAATAAATTAATAGATCATTAAAAGGAATTATGTGTTAAGAATTTAGCTATAATGGTTCATATAAGTGGATTGATATACACAAAGATTTACTTAATACCTACAATAGAAAAGTTCACCACATCATTAAAATATTTGCGATTACAGTTAACTCAACGAATGAGAAAAAGGTGCAAAATACAGTATACAGTAATTTGAAGAGGTACAAAATGTTGAAATTCAATGAAAATATAAATAAAATTAAAAAGGATAAATCTAATTTGTATTGGTTTTTTGAAGGATTGATTAGGAATTTTAGGTCTCAGGGAAGATAAATAGCTAAATATACTAGAATTCTCTAAACTTGATGGTCTGTATGAAATATTGTGAAAACTTAAGAGTTCAAAATATTCAGCAACACATCATATTATCACTTTTTGTAGTAAAAGGTGTACATTTTCCATTTCGAAAGCTCTAGCACACAAAATTTTAAAGTGTGAATATGGTTATTATAAAAGATATTCACTTTGTTTATTTCTAGATAAACTAAGAAAATTGGATTTTGATATCCAATCTTTAACAATGTACATGTGTATGAATGGGTATCAAACAAACTTACTAAATAAATACAGACTTCAACTAGAATCATGCTGAAGCATGCATAAATTGTAAAATGGAATGTAAACAGATCTTACTTTATATCTGTATCTGTATGAGTATGAAATAAATTTACCGAGAAAAATATTGGAAGCATGCCGAGGCATGTGTGATTTAAAAAAATTCATGACATCATACTTTTATAAGTACAGAAATTTTAAGAGTTTGTGGCAAATGAAATACATACATACATATGTATCTACTTTGTTAAAAATTCAAAAGAGTGAATTCGTAATTCTAATTGTATAGATTTTTAATTGAAACACCACTAAATATCTGACTCTCGCCTCACTATTGATAGAATAGCATGCTAAAGCATGCATGCTAGCAAAATATTAAACCTGTTAGAATGTGATGAGAAAGCTTTTTCTAATCATTAATTTGTAGACAGCAATTGTATCTAGATCAACTCAACTCATGAATGTATTATATACAGGTATGATTGATGGTAATGAGGACCTTTTCTAAGTGAGAAATTATTAGATCTGAATGTGATACAACGCAGCCTACGTTAACCACAATAACGTCAAGGGGTCAAACACCAAATCTTATATAGAAACACTTGAAGTAAAAATTCTCCTAAACATAGATATTCCAATGTTTCTAACACTTTATGAAAACACTGACGGTGAAATGATGATGGAGGTAAATGTGTTATCTTAGATCGATTTTCTAGAATAGTTGATTATTAAAGATGTATTTCTTTGTATATGAACTAATTTTTACGTACATACATATATTTACCTATATGTATGTATATATTAATACTCTTAAAATTATATAAATATTTTCTATTTCAAGTAGTAAAATCTGAAAAAATAGTAGTGACACATTAGAAGAAAAAATTAATAAAATAAAAAGAGAGACTGACTGATCAACTGATACGTACACTCTGTCTGACAGGTATAAAAAGCTCACTTAAATATATTAGAAATATATACGCAATACGCTAAACTTTAATAAAATTAGAAAAAAAAATCACTTCATCTAGAACATCAAATAAAAGCCATAGGGACCCGTCATAAAATAAACATATACTCGTACATTATTAATGTACTTAAACATATTATCAGTATGAAGTAACACAATTTGAAGAATAAAAAGTTTAAAATTTAATTATCCCTAACGCTGACAAAGAGGAGACAGAAATGATGACATACAAAGTCATATTGTATACTAGAGAACCAGTTGAGAGGTTAGACTGAAATTGTAAGAAAACGCCTTCGTTTTCTGTTGTTCGCTATTCAAGAAGAAAATAAGATTGTTCATTATGAATTAACTAATTTAAAAGTACATTTAAGTTCAGTCTCATATCCATATGATGATAATCCTAACATAAAATTTAAAAAATAAACGTAATGCAATTCTATATAGTTATTATATGTATCTAAGATTCCAGCAAAGGTAGTATATGAAAGAATCTCATGCGTTTCTACCTGTACCAGAGTTTAAGATAAAAGCTCCTTTTATTCAATAGCGGGGCAATTGAATAAAATTTTAATTTGAAATAGTAAGCAAAGAAATCAGCTTCCTGTATTCTTATTCATGATCGTATAATAGAATATATACCCATCAAAGGACAAGTTCGAAAAGTCTTATAAATTGAGTAATATGGAAAATAACATAATTTTTATAGACGTACAAGGTTTCAAAAGTAATTCAAATAAATTTATTGTAAAAGAAGTAGCGATTGTTTTCAAATATAATAACTTCATTAATAATAACTTCATTAGAAAACTCAATAATCAATAAAAAAATATAAAAAGAAGCAAGCTGGCTAACAAAAAAACTATCGTTAAATAAGCTGGACTGCTGGATCAGTTTCATTTAAAAATGTTTATAAATGTATAAAAGGCAATGCAAGATGTTCTAAAATAAATGTAAAAGGTGATGAAAAAAGCCTACGGCTGGAAAAAATTTATATCAAAATATTTCTACGAATGACTATAAGCTGCATCAACTTTATAGGAAATATTTCTATTATAGTTACTATTAGGCTAAAGTATGTATCTTAAGGAATTCAGTTTTACTTAAAACAGAAAATCCTCACAAACTTTGAAGTAAATACAGATAAAAATTAAAGCAACGTTTTTAAATTTCAAATAAAAAAACTATGAAGATATTTCACATCTATACATAAAAGACCAGGCGAATATTTACAACAACAACAAAAGACCGCACATGACATACATACATACATACATAAAATCAATTTGTAGATATTTATGTATGTACACATAATACCAAATTTCTTATCAATACTCAAATATTTATTAGATCTTGACAATCACACTTACATATCTACATCATAAAAATATATGAACAACGCAAACCATTCAGTCAGAGCATATGCTCAAGCTAAACGACTTTATTATGGACAGAGAAACTATAAATTCCCATGATCGTATGAAAAGAAGTTCAGCGAAAGAAGCCGGATGTAGTTAAATAAACAAAATCTGTAATATAAACAAATTTCTCGCAGTCAGACTTTAAAGCTGGACAATTTTAAGCATGACAAAATACCCACCAACCTTGAGTATGAAAATATATTTATGTATATGTATATGTATCAGATATATGAAAATATTTTATAGAACCAAATCTCGATATTGAATACAATTTACTTCTACGTACATAAAACTACTAGCGTGAGAAAATCATACGCACACATACGCACACACACACACACACGTATACCAGATTTCATCTAAGAAAAATTCCAATTATTTCAACAACACACCACCCCTCACAAAACACGGCCAACCTTAAATTCCTACAGATATACATACAAAAATTCTCACGGTCATTCCTACAAACAACACTGACAACAACACAAATCACGATCAGCCTTAAACTCCTACGAACATGCATACAGATTCCCCCGCATACATCACTCGTACGACAACACCCTCACCTATCCTCAAATCACTAATAGCATTAAACTCCTACAAACATATGTACATACACACAGACATATTACTACACCAACCTCGCCTACCCGAAATCATGATCAGCCCTAAATTTTCACAGACATACATACATACAGATTCCTACGTATACATATTACAACAACATCCTCACCTCTCTTAAATCACGATCAGCCTTAAGCACCTACAAGCATATAGATATACATACACGCAGTCGATCAACCTCAACTACACCGCACCCCCTCCCAATAACAGCCTCGCTGAAATTCCTCCAGACAGACACATCCACAAATTCCCATGGATATATGTTACTCGTACAACAACACCCTCACCTACCCCAAATAAGCCTTAAATTCCTACAGACTTGCAACACCTGCATACACGCAGTCGATCTACCTCAACTACACCCCGCCCCCTGTCAATCACACCCTCACACAAATTCCAACAGACAGGTAGGTATACACACATACACTGAACCCATCTACCTCAACTACACCACGCTCCCCCGGCTAATCACAGCCTCGCACAACAGACAGACGGACGGACAGACAGACACATCCATAAAGTCCCTCAGTTATGTATTACGACAACAACCCCACCCACCCCAAATCACAGCCAGCCTTAAACTCCTGTATTAGCATTAGAAATAACTTTTATGTTTTTCCCGTCGGAATTATGAAAAATCATTTTCCCGTCGGCATTTGAAAAAAATAATAATCATGTTTTGCCGTCGGCATTTGAAAAAAATAATATTCATGTTTTACCGTAGGCATTAGGAAAAATAATCATGTATTGCCGTCGGCATTAGGAAGAATTAATTTTCACTATTTCACCCCCATTAGTATTAGGAAAAATCATTTCATGATTTTCCCTTTGGTACTAGGAAAAATCATTTTCATGATTTTCCCGTCGGCATATACATACATGCATTACAAAAAGAAAAACCTCCAACCTATGAACCCACTTAACGTATTCCCACAAAAAACAAAATCACCCGTTCACACAATTAATGTAACCCCCAAAAAAAATCACCCGTTCCCACAAGGGTTAATGTAAACAAAAAACTCCTAATGTAAACAAAAAATTCCTAATGTAAACAAAAAGTTGGACGGACTTATTGACCCACCCTCGTAGGGTATCAAATTTCACAAATTTCCAAGAATTTTAAAATTTTAAAATTTTAATTACCCAAATTTTAAAATTTTGTACTGAAATTCTCAAATTTCAAATTTTAATTACCCAAATTTCACAATTTTAATCGGCGCCAGAAGTGGGATTCCACTACTACTCATGTTGTAAGGGAAATGCCTTCACAGATAGGATAAATTAATTTCGCTTAGAATTTGAGCGTACAAAAAAAAAAAACCAATATTTGTGTGACGAAAATTAAACTTGGAATGTAACGGTTCTTGTCTAAAATACAAGCAATTGTCTCGGCTGAATAAAACTAAACTGTCAAAGCTTTTGTTGTACAAAAGACAACCGTTTTCTGCAACCCTAAAAGTATGCAGTGGTAATTTTGCTTAAAAGTTATTGCCAGACTGTTTACATAAATTATTCAACAAATTTATCAATTTTATAGTATATTGAAGCCACGATTTACAAGCTTCATGTGCACATTGATTAATTAATATGCTTAAAATGATATGCAAAATTTTTTAGTGCTTTTTATACATCAAATTAATAAAAAATTAAAAAAAATAATTTCACAAATATATTATATATTCACCATAATAAATAAATAATTTTAATAAATAATTAAAAATAAAATTATTTTTATGTTAATTTTCGTTTATTTACTTTCCAATACGATATGTGTCAATTTCTCCAATTGTCTTTAAATATTAATTCATATTTAAAGTTGTTTTTCATATATTTTTATTTTATTTTTTTTTTCAATGAAACACAAATTTTAAATATGAATTGATATTTAAATAGAATTGGTGAAATTGGTCCTGAATTATCTTTATTTTAAGATGAAATCTCTGTATTTTTATATGAAAATTTCTACTGTGCATATAAAACTTTACTGCTCCCAAATGGCTGGATTAAATTTTGTGGCTGCGTGTACTGAGGAGAGTCCATGACTGCTTTATAATTATAATTGGTTGTCTTAAGCTTAAATTAGACGTGACATAGCCATAATGCCATAGCCATAACCAAAACAAAATTCAATTGGTTTCTATGGTGAGAGTTATGGCATTATGTCGAGTCACGTATAATCAAATACAGTGTTGCCCATGAGTTTGGTTCCAACGGCTGTTTTCTATTTCTATGGTTATGTCACGTCTGATTGAACCTTTAAGAAACTACTATGTGATATGTATAAGCATCAATTGAGAGAAGTGTTTGCTGAGAATATTTTGAAAAATAGGATGATGTTACTCTTACTCAGAGATGGCTAACGTTCCAACGAAATAGGATTTCAGCTAAGGAGTAACTGGCAGCAACTTCAAAAGATAATTGAAAAAGTATATCTAATAGCACTACACACCAGGGCTGTCATTTATGGCGATTTTTTATTTGGCGTCAAAATGTTTGATTTGAAGACATGGCGATAAATATATATTCTGGCGATTTTTATGGCTAGTTTGTTTTTAAAAATTGAACTTCAAAATTTTTGTAATTTGCTTTGTTGAAAGAATATTTTCGAAAAATTAAAACAATGCGATTTTTGTGATTTTTCTTTTATTAATTATAGTCATTAAAGTGTTTTGAGTTTGGATGAGAAAAATTTACAAGAAAGAATTTTGGCATTTTTAAAGTAATGAAAATGGTTATAGAGATGGAATGTAACGTAATCTACTTTTAATATAAAAAGATCTATCAGCTGTTTTCTACGTTGCAGTTACATTACATTACAGGCGGCTAACTGAGCCTTAAAGGCTCAATGGGTACCAATAGTTCGATTTGGTAAATGCCTTCTTCATTATTGAAATTCTCTTAAAAGCACTCACCCTTAATCCAGTTGTCGACATCGAAGTCACTTTAGCACAATGCCAAAAATATTTATGGCTTGTGTACCCGTTGTCGAAAACAACTGACTCCTCCTGTTGTCAGGTTCATGCTATTTTCTAGACCTTAGGGAACGGAAATAGATTGTCATGAGTCCTAATTTACACTCCGCAAGTGTTATTGCTAAGCTGATTAGTTTTTTTTAGGAGCAAGAGACGAGGAGCAAAGAAACGTTTATGTTCCTCTCGTCTCTCTCGCTCCTACAAACTAATCAGCTTAGCAATAAGACTTGCTTAGTGTAAATTAGGACTTAGCACAAAATTGTTCTCGAGAGCCCAAATTTTTTGGTATTGTGTCAAAGTGACGTCGATGTCGACAACTGTAATAAGCGTGAATATGTTTTCTAAAATTGATTTCATGCGGCATTTATTTTACATCTGACTTGTTAGCTATACGACTCATATGTAATTTCGTATGTCTGTCAAAATCAGCAACTACAGGCAACTTATAATTTTTGCTCTCAAACATACAAGTATGTACATCTTTAGTTACATCTGACACAACATCTTTCTGTACACACACTCTTGTCATAGCAAAACAGCTGATATCAGATCTATAGAGAACGCGCTCTAATTGAAGTCATCTGACATTATCGCCAAAGATTATTTTGCAAGTTCTTGGGTTTGTATTAGTGTAGGGATAAGGGATAAACTTTCCATGTGAAAAGGACGTCTTACAAGGTCTTAAAGCTTTTACACGACATGTATGGATTTTGCAGTGGTGAATTTGACACGTTAGAAGTAAAAAATATGACGTCTGAAACCACTTTAAGCAACAAAAATAATATTAAGGTCAGAACGGACTTCTCGACAAGTATTTTCATGCAACAATCATTGCATCAGCAAATGCCACATATGACAAACTCAACACTCCATATCTCGAAAACCGTATGAGGTATCGAAAAACTGATTAACTCAGAACCGCAAAAAATCCACATACGACATTTAAATTATCAACCGACGATATGTACATTAGCTTTCAAACACCATCTGCTTTTGCTTATTTTAAACGCTTAGTCTTTTGACTCATTACTATTTTTATTAATCTAAATTTAGTACGTCCAAATTAGCGCGACAAATTGAAAGTGCTAATTTTTCAATATCATGCAAAAGCCATGCATCTAATCAATCATATCAAGTTTTTAATTTTGCGAGTATTAATATTTTTTTCTGGCTAGTAAATTCACAATCTTAATTTAATGGTGGTAAGTTTTGAAAAAGGGCCCATTAATTTGAAAAATATACAATAAAACCAGACAATTAGAGAGATTAATGAGCAAAATCAGAGAGATCAACAAATGTCCATGAATTGGAACGTGACTTCTGGCGCGTGCATTAATTAATTCTTATATGTAAATAGAAAAACAAACTTAAATTCAAGGCACATTCACAAGGTAGTAGCGGAAATTCAGCTGAGCTATTTTTTTTTTCAAATTAAAGTTCATCGGAAACTTCAAAAATTTTTTACGAAAGAGAAATTAAAAGAAAATGTTAAAAAAATTCAATATGAAAAATATTTTATTAAACAAAATTCTGTGAAAACAAATTTATAAATATGAAAAAACTATTAAAAAATTGTGAGAAGTGCTCAACGTTGCAAATGTTGTTAGTGGTAGCTGCCGCGGAGAAATATTTTCAAAGTTATGTGAATAATTTTTATTATTGTTATGTTAAACAAATTCTATTTTTGAAGTTTTTGATGAACTACAACCCATGTTGTTTTTTTCATTGTTGTATTTTTTCATTGTTTTTGTAATCCTGATACTACCTGGAAATGAATCTGCCTTGCTTAAATTGTTTAGCTCATGTGACGTTTTTAGCCATATTGATCCAATGATCATTTGCAAATTAACATTTAAATATAACGAATTTGGTTAAAAGAGAAATTTCACAGACATTTACATACATATACACACAAACATACACAAAATGCAGAGAAAAATTGGAGAGCATTGTTGTCAAATCCGGTTTGACAGGTTAAATAAACTCTTCGGAGCAGCTAAGCATCAGCTGATTTCAACATGTCTGTCAACTGTAAAAGAGCTAACATTTTTTAAAATGAATTTTAGTATGAATACGGAGATTAAAATAGAAAAATTAAACACACCTTAATTGTTGGCACAAAGAGAAATTTGCTAAAATTAATTTATTAATTATGATGTATGGAGTTTTCGAATGAGTTATCATATGCGTACAAACATACAAGCGTACCATGTATGTATGTAGATATGTATGCATGTATGTATGTATTTATGTATGTATGTATGTACCCTGTCGGAAATTTGGAAAACTTTAAACTAGCTTTAAGCTAACTATTTCGCAAATAGTACTGACTGACACTTGGATTACTTTCAATCTAATCAACTGACCATTTTAAAATTGCGATGTCCTAGGCGGCAGGCAATTGTCGCACTCTGCACTACTTTCAGCTAGACTTGGGTCGAACTCGTTCACTAGTTCATTTTGCCACAAACAAATGATCAAAACCATTTAAATTACATGGCAAAAATGAACTAGTGAACGAGTTCGACCCAAGTCTACTTTCAGCTAACTTAAAGTTGACTTTTTTAAATCACTTGGTAGTCAGTAAATTAAAAAAATTTTTCTGGTGTTCGAACATGTAACATCACACGTTGTGTACTCAACGCGCTACCAATCGGCTAAGCTGCCATCTAAAATAACAACAGCAAAATGTTAATATAAAACTGAAATGAGTTTCAAAGTAGCTGAGTAGCTGGGTTTGTTCTGGATGACATTGCAGTTAGCTTTTAGTCAGTCTAAGAAAAGTTAACTATAAGTTAACTATTTTTGTAGTCAACCACACATTCTCCGACAGGGTATGTAGATAACTCTTTAATAACGTGGGTGTTTTTAATTTAGCATATGGAATTTGTTCTCAAACGGACTCGTTTTATTTTTCGGCTTACATTTAAACTTTAAACGATTCAAAATGTATGTAAATATATTTACATATTTATGTATGTGTGTGTTCCAAATTGTTATTTAAACAACAAGTGATTTTCAATCAATTTTGAATGTTTATCCATCTATTTTTGCCAATCATTTACCATTTTTTTTTGGTAACAGAAAATTTAAAACATTATTAAAACGCAATAGCTTTATGTATTAATTTTTTTTAACTACTTTAAATGAGTTTGAAAATTATTTATGCGCAGTTTATGTCGATATATGTATAAACGAAAATCTTTGCATTGTGCAAGACAAATTTTGATATAATTCATCAAGCAAATCTATAATATAGAAAAAAATGAGAGGTGTGTTAGGACACCCGGTTATAGCTATGCTGCTTAGTTATATAAAACAAATTTCATGTTTGAAATAACAATGCAATAAAATTATATTATATGATGAGATGTCAAATTCGCCGCAAATATTTCAAAACGTTTCCATTTATTTCCCATTATTTTCTTTTCTAGTGGCGTTCGATTAATTTAATTTAAATTAATTTAATACAACCAATCGGCTGTGTTCTCTGGTTTGTGTTCATGTGCTAAAACAAAACAAAAACAAATTGAGCAATCGTTCTAATTGTTTTTGTTTCACTCACTTCAAAGAACGAAACAAAGCAAAATCAAACAATTTGTTTCGTTTATTTTCGTACTCTGCTTTTAAGTACAAGGAAATCGAAAAAAAAAATAAATAAATTTATAACTGTATTAGTGTCGATTATTTTTGTTACGAAAATCACGTCCCAACTCCTGCATTGCGCAATAAATAGCATAGCTATAAAAATTAATCGGCCCTGTTCTGTAAATCGAATCGATTTGAAATCGTACGATTTCCAAAATTAATAATGGATAATTTTCTTTCCGATATGATAGCCGTGTTTGAGAATTAGTATAATAAAAAATTAACAAAAGTGTGAAAAATATTTATATTATTAGAGTTAGTTTTTTGTTAAATCGTGGAATTTCGAATCGTTTTGGTTTACAGAATAGGGCCGAATAATTGTTTCTTCTTTCGTATTTTCTGCGCGGTAAAACTTGGTGCGTGGGGGAATATCTTATGTTTATATATATTTTTTCGAACATTTCAAGGGGGTGTGGCACCTCCCACACAAACCTCATCAATTCTCAAATTACGGCATTCGATACGATTTTAAATTATTTCCATATAAACCCTATTGAAATATTTCGTAGTTTCGTTCGATAACGAGTGTCGTAATTTGCCCCCTGACTTTGATGAAATATGAATTATAGATGGATCTCTATCTTGAAGAAACTATAGGCTGTGTACCTTTTCGAAACTGAGACCAGGAAGGAGCTAAGGGGACGATTTCCGACTTCCTGAATCTAATAAACCAATTTCAATGAAACTGAAAACATTGATATCGAGCCTTATTTTCGATTTTATCGTAAGCCCCAAAAATTAAAGTCTTGAGGAGAAGGTTTTTAATTTTAAATTTTCAAAAATGTTTTTTTAACAACAATTTTGGCATATTGATAATTCTAAACATATCGAAAAAAGGCCGATATGAAGAGACATTTGCTTTAAATTTGTTCAAAACTAAAACTAAGAGAGGGGAAGGGTCTGTGTATGCCTATCCGAAACTATTAAACGCTTTGTGAAGATATTTTAAGCGAAGATATGACTTGCCTACCTGATATAGACATACTTTTAAAAACCTTAATTTGCTTTAATTTATTTTTAATTTTCCGAAAATGTTAAGCCAATTCGAATGAAATCTTAAATGCAGAAACATGTTCATCGACGAAAAAACATGCGATTTCAAAACGCTATATTTCTAGTAATAAACTCTTTAAAAAAGCTTCTCAATTGTAAAATTCGCAAAATTTTTGGAGTGTCTTTCTAGAAACATAGCTTTCAATGTACAAAATCTTTCAATCAATTGGACTATACTTTCGAAAGTGCAAGCTTTCGCACATTTACAAATCACGCAATATACAGCACTCCCCCGATAAGCTTGGCTTCTTTTCAGAATTAGGACTACCAAGAGGGTGGTAAGTCAAAAACATTAAACATATTCACGACAACTGGCTATTGACTGCAACCTATCAAAACTAGAATACATTTCAATCATTTACTAAAATAACGTCATAACATAAAGTTTACATTTTACACACACAACTTAATGGGAAAAGTAAAATGTTATTTTTCTCTCAAGAGTTGATTAAGCCGATATTTTGTATAAAATTTTTACACAATATGAATAACAATATGATAATTAATTTTTTAACATTAATTCCAAACTACCATTTTTTCAGTTATGACGTTGTTTTAGTAAATGAGCGAAGGGTGTATTTCAAAATATGGTTGTAGCTGTCGTCAAATTAGACTAATTTCTATTTTTGTAAGACCAGGGCCACACAGGCAAATTTTAGTTGAGCAAGTTTTGCGTTTAGGGAAGAGAGAGAGAGAGAATAACAGATTTTCCTCTCTCGCCCCTGAGCTAAAAATTTGCTCAACTAAATTTGCGGTGTGTGCGCCCAGTCTAAGATGTAATGAGCAATTATAGTGCTGCCAATATAATTCAAAATGTGAAATAACTGGATATATTTTTAACAGAAAGAACAGCTAAGAATTCACCTGAAGACATAAATTGATTCGTTGGTTTGTTTTTTTCTTAAAATGTACTTACATGTATTTTAAATAAGTAATTTAAATTTTACAAAGTCAAATATATGTGACCTTCTCCGAGAAAAGGGACATAGTGTGTCAAAAAACGGGTGTGTGTCAAAATCGATAGAAATGAGAAAAACGTTAAAATTTTATTTTTTAAATGCGCTTTTTCTCAAAACTTCATTTCACACACAAACGACACCAATGAAATATGTTATAAATTATATATTTCAATATCAGATGCTCATGATAATTACAGATTAAGTCCTAGTTTACACAATGCAAGTCTTATTGCTAAGCTGATTAGTTTGTAGGAGAAAGAGAGATGACGGGAAAAGAAACGAGTACTCAACTTCATGTACTGTCAATACGTTTTGCTTTCCTATTCGTAATGTTAAAAAAGCACACATGCATACACAAAACTGTGCATAAAAAATATGAGCTGAAAAATAAGACTTGAATTGTGTGGACGCCGATGAAAGTTCAGGGAAAAAAAGTCATAAGCTTAGCAATAAGACTTGACTAGTGTGAACTGGGACTAAAGGGCGAAAATCGCAGTTAGCAGCATTTGAGGTCGTGCAGTCGTTTAGCCGGTTGTCGTCAATGTGTTTAATGGCTAAGGGATAAAAAATAAGTTACAAGCAATTACACATACTCGTACAATCTAGTCTTTATTTAATTTAATTAAAAACTAGTTTAGTTTTAATGAAACAAAATTCAATTACTCCATTTTTCAAGCACTGCAACAATGTGCTTTGTAAATAAATATTTCAGTTGCATCAAAATCCTCTTTCCTGACTCTTCTCTCTTATTGGCAGACATTTTGAGACTGGATTTTAAAAATAAAAATAAATAGAAACAAGTTAGACCACTATTATATATAGAGAGAAAATAAAAACAAACAATAACACAAGCAAGTTAAGACCGCAATTGAATAAAGTTATATGTTTTTGTAATTTGTTTTTCTTAAAATATATATTTTATTTGTTTTTTCTCTTGCTGCCACCACTGCCACTAACTGATGATCGTTGTTGTGCTATTTATAGATCATGTTGTAAATAAACAAAACAGCTTTTGCAGATCTTTGATCACGTTCACTTCAAAAAAAAATAAAAAAAAAATTAAGCTTAAAAACAGTTAAAAACAACAACTGAATTATTATGAGTGCAAGTAGTTGTAGCACATGCAGTTGCAATTACACCAAACAAGGCCTAAACTAACTGCCGCCAACTTCATGTTGTTTTTCTTGAATAAAAAATTGTACCATTTACGACACGAAAACCGTTGAGATGCAAAAGGGCTCATGTTTATTGATAAGAAAAGTATAAAAGTGCAAAAATTGCTACAGTTCTATCAATATCATTTGAATCATGTTAAATAATCATGCTGACCAAATACTTTATTCCCCAGAAATTGTGGCATTTTGTTCAGCAGAGAGGAACAGTTTCAGGGAAAGGAAACCCAAAATTTTCGTTCGTTTATTTTGTGCTTATGAATGTTCTCCAGCTATATATATTTAATATTATTTCCATGTTTTACAAAAATAATAAGAAGTCAGTTACGTGCTGTCAACATCTGACCATCGATTTGAAACATAATTATGCTCATATCACAAAGCTTCGTAAAGTTAATGAGTACCCATGTTTTACATACATATACAGAAAAAAATATTCCTGCAATAAACAACTTTAATTTAAAATAAAACCAAAAATTAATTAAAAATGTAATTGAGTCCATTAAACTTTGTCATTGATTAAATTTTTAAACAAAAGTTTAAAGTTGATTTAAATCAGCTACGTCCAAACACACATACACTGATATTTGAATTTGATGTAAACAACAGCTTTGAAAGCTCTTAAATTTGTTCTTGTTTCCTTGCAAAGTAAGAGCAAGCATTGTTGTCTACTGTGTTGTTGTTGTTGTGGATGTTGTATTCTCGTCGCGACGGTGTGAAAGCACAAAAGCTTTTTTGTAAAAGTTTGCAAATTGTTCATATGGCTTGGATGTAGCTGAGTTAAATACATTTTAATTGATTTTTGGTTTTATTTTCAATTAAAGTTGTTTATTACAGGAATATTTTTTTCTGTTTAGCAGGCAATATAAAAAACTCTTTATTAAAGATTTTTCTAATATATAAATATATTTAATAAATATAGAAAAATAACTGGTTTTATCTTCAAGTAAACTATTTTGTCAAGCTTTGAGTCTTTTAATTTTTTTTTTAAAGAAGTATCTTGAAGAAGTTAACCGAAGGTTAACGAAATATTGAAGTGAAAAAGCTTGAAAAATAATTTAATTGAACATATAAAAAACTGTCGGAAAATTAAATAAACAAATTTGATAACTGATTTTAGTAAGTTAATTTTATATATCAAAAAAGAAATTTAAACTTTTCAGTCCTGGCGGCGAATTATGGGACTCGATTCCCCTCCAAATTTTTAAATATTTCCATATAAACTTTGTTGAAATATTTTGTTATTTCGTTCGATGTCGTGTGATTTCCAATATTAACCGTTATTTAGTTTTTCTTATTTTTAATATCAATATATCGTTTGCTAAGGGAGTAAAAAAAAATTTAAAATCGAATTTTTTATTGATTATGATTGCCATTATACGAGTACTATTTGTCTTGACATAATACAAATACATGTACACTGCTGCGATCAAAAATGACGATTTTATTGACAAAACAAAAAAAGTACGTACAAGTGCAAAACGACGTAATTACACATTTTTTTTCTAACAATATATAATGAAATGGTTTGCTTTGAATTTTTTATGAAGAATTGCATGGGCGACTTATTAAAAACTTTAGTAGTGCGGGAACACATAGTTTAGATTTTGCAAGGTTTTTGGATTCCCCTGTAAACTTATACTTTTGATAGCTACACCTTTTTGCATTTTAGCTGACGATATGCATGCATTTATTTCTTTCTAAAATATAGAAAATAAGTTTAATTTTTTTTCTGAACCCTTGAAGCGATTTCTTGTTTAAGTCGTTTTTAGGGTTCAACGCTAAATTGCCATTGTCTTCATGATTACTGTTATGTACCGTATTACTGTATTACTGTTATTTCTGTGGTAATAATGAAGAAGCGCTTAAAGGCCCAGGCACACAGAATCTGTCATACGTTAAATTTCGCCTTTTTCCACTGACAGCTAAGTTGAAATACATGGTTTCTTATAAAGTCTGTTACAAAAATTTGTCAATTTTTAACTTTTTTCGTATGTTGAGTAGTTTGACAGATGGGTTGGTTTTTTTTTGCTATGCTCTGATTTAGATTTTTGTGTTTTGTGACAGCAAATATAAAATAAAACAAAAGAAATAATCAAAATAAATGAAAAAAATGTTAAATTTAGTAAATAAAATGGATAACCAACCTATTAAAGCTGTTAAAATGCTTCCGTCAATGAAATACTCATTATGTGAACCTTCTACGTCATTGGTTAATGTCAGTTAAAAAAGGCGAAGTCTAACGTATGACGGATTCTATGTGCCTGGGCCTTAAGCCATGTTTTACTGTTTTGTAGGAGAGCACTTTTAAACTTTCAAGTAGATTTTCACAAACTTATTTCCTTAACAGTTAAGTTGGGAGTTTCGGTTTTTAATATACATATATATTTTAGGGAAATAAGTTTCTACACATTATAAATATTACATTAAATATGAAATATAGCAAAGTATAACCTCAATTAAGCTATTATTCCTAAAAAAATCGCAAAAAATAATAGATATTTCGCCCAGGGCTGCTTCCCAATATGAAGATTGCAGGGGTGCCATTAACTCAAAATCAGCCTATCTCGACTTAAGCACTTTTTGGTTTTTGCCACAGATTTATTGATACTGTATTGTTGCTAAGTGCACATTTTTACATACATACAGACAATCATATGTACATACGTACATATGTAATACTTAGGCGCACAAGTATGTACTATGTTTATTTTTGCAACAAACGTCAAGTAATTTAATAAATAGTTTTATTTTTGTTAATCTTTAGCTGAATTAAATGCCATGTTGCCAAGTTTTTTTTTTGAAGCTCAGTTTTCTGCTTTAAGATTTTTTTTCATAATTTTTGAAAATGACTGAAAAATTTAGGTTAAAGATTTGTCAGACTTTAAAGGCTAATGAATCACCAGACCAGCAGAATTTTTAGTTTTTTGTTTCTTTTTTTTTTTTTTGCTTTTGCAATAAAAAAATAACAAAGTCTTTGTGCAGAAGTTGAACAAAACAAGACCAGAGAATCTTAAGGATGAAATCGAAAATTTATATGCAACAGCTGTGGACAGACAGCTGTTATAAAGTGAAATTACCGATAGAATGTGCAATTAATTATTAGCAGCTTGAATTTATAATTCTGGCTTTGTTAATACATTGACAAAAGAAAAATTATCTCTTAAAATCGAAAATGGTCGCTTAGAGAACTGTTTAAGCAATGAACTAAGAGAGTCTTAAACTGAAATTTCTAATACTCTTTGTAATATAATTTGGTTGTACAATGTACAGCAACTACAGGGTAGACAAATTTGAGTTGAATTAAATTAATAATAAATAAGCGTTAAATTATTTTTGTACAAACTTAAACAATTTTAATCATGTAAGAAAAGCTAAAAGCATAAGCAGGAACTTTCAAAGTTAGTGGTCTTTGGGACCCAATAGCAAGGCGAAACGTTTTTGCCTTTGTATGTGCATAAGCTGATTTTATAAGCTCAACTTTGTCCACCCTTTATTTGAGTCTGCATATGTATGTATATATCGTTAGCTAAAATGCAAAAAGGCGTAACTAACAAAAATATAATTTTACAGGAGAAACAAAAAACTAAACAAAAAACTGAACAAACGTGTAGTTAATAAAAGTGTCATTTTTGATCCCAGAAGTGTAATATTTTGTCAAGACATGTAGTTTAATGGCATTCATAATAATCAAGCAAAAACTCGATTTTAAATTTTTTGTTATTTAGCTGACGATATGTATGTACATATTTATGTACATACACATGTAGCTATTAATTTCAACTGTATAATAAAAACATTAAATGAATTTCAGCTTGCGTGAGCGCGGTCCGTAACCATTTCATTTTGTATTCATCTTTCCTACAGCCACTTCCACCTTGCGCCACCCCTAGCCAATTTTATTAAGTTGCTTCGTTGGCTGGCTAACAACCTGGCTGTTCAGCCATATGCTTTAGTTATTAACCAAAAGTTAAGATCAGTTCAAGTTGTGACTCGATTGCGAACAGTTTGTTGATCGTAAAGTTGACGCGCAAAAGTATAAAATAAAAAATAATAACTTGGAAAATTATAAAATAAGAAAAGAAACAAAAAAAAAAACCGAAAACGGAACACTGCATTTCAAATGCCCTGCAGCATAATTTTTATTAACAGTGTGATGAGAATATGTATGATGAATAAACAATATGTAACCACAGACAAATAAATGTACATACAGAAGTACATGCATACATAATTACATAAATTATATAAAATAAAATTTTGAAAGCATTCGAAAGAAAATCTGCTAAAAGAAGTGAGGTTGTGTTTATTAGTCGGTTTCTTTGTCAACGAAACGAAGCAGTGAGAATAAAAATATAAAAAAAATCTAAACAAGTCTCATTAAATTTTTTTTTGTTAATTTATGTATGCAAACCAAAATGTGTAAAAACAGTCCAAGTTTGTGTAATTGACAAAGAAAGTTAATTTTCGTTATAACAATAAGACCAAAAACATAATTATAAATTTGAGTTAAAAAATAATTGATATAAAAATAAAATAAAACAAAATGGTTACAACTAAAAGAAAAACCAGCAAAAGAAACTCTGACAGCTGCAGCATTATCAACAACAACAACAACAACAACAATGAATGCATGTGCAGCAACAACAACAGCACTTTCCATACCAAAAATTTAGTTAAATTTAGCAGCAACTATGCCAAACCTAAGCTTTTCTACACCACCCACAACAACAACAACAACAACAACAATTTAAAGTTTAGTTTTATAATCGGCATTTGCTGCCTACTACACAATATCGCTGTAATACAGGGTGCTGCTGTCTATACAAGTATGTAAGAGGATTTAAATATGTACTTGCTTATGTACATACATACATACATATGTACATATCGTTACCTTAATATAGAAAGTCCCTAACTTATAATTATTTTGAAATCGAGATTTTTGCATTTTTCGATACATTAGATTTTCTTCTATCGAAATATACAAAAACCTCCATTTAAAAAAATAATGCATTAGGTCCATATTAAGGTAACGATATGTAATAGCAATAACAAATACATCATGTAAAACTATTGTATTTAACCGGGCTTCCCATACATACATACATACATACAATCTATGATACAGTTAAGGAAAACATAGTTTTTAAGTCAGTTTTTAATGTTTTGGTGATTTCTGCGTTTTGAACCGGCCAAAGTCAAGTTTTTCCACACAATCATGTTTGTGTGCATTTGTTCATAGATCTGCTAAAAATTTATTTATAGTTTTAAACTAATCAAACTGGTTTCCACAGCGAACGTAGTTTGACCGTTATTAGTTAATTTTTAGTTTATTTTAATATTATTATTTATTCTCCAATGGCGAGAGTGTACACACATACATACATACATACATACATACTTCAAATGTGTGGCGCTGGTATGAAGCGATTCGAAATGAAATTTCAATTGAAAAATATTTAAAATACGCAAAATCATACAGTTTATTTATTTATTGGGCGAGTGTGTTAATTGGTGAAATAGCAGAGTGATATCACAGATTTCACAGATTTTGTTCATATGTTCTTCAGTATTCCCATGTCGAAGTCTTTATTCTTCATTCTGTTGACTTTTAACCACAAAAATCTCTATGTAACCGACTTTCCGATATACATACATAAATATATTAGAGAATGTTAGATTTGACATGTTGCTGAGAATCCAAGGCGAATAATATTTTACCCTAACGCTATAAACACAATCATGTCCACCGACCATCGACTACAAGATGTCAAAAATAGAATACATGCGTGCTTATGAGAATAATTCTTTTAGCCGCTACACGACTACCGACTACACGACTACTTTTGTAGCCCGTAGCCAACTTAGGCTAATTTCTATTTTTCTTGGCTACGAAAAACAGATTAGTGCTGCCAATACAATAAATGCATGAAATGGTGGTTTTAAAAACTCAATACATTAAATATCGCTATTAAAAACGCGAAAAACTATTATAGTGGCACCATTGAAAAATAATAATCATTTCATTTGTTTCATTTATATTTATTTTTTGGTTTTTTATTGAAATTGGTAAGTATATAATAGTAATTTTTACTGTTTATATGTATTTATTATATTGTTTAATGTAATGATGTTTAATGTAATGATGTTTATTTTTTGTAGTTAGTGGTCGGTAGTCGTTAAAAGAATTAAGTAGCTGGCGACTTGGCTATTTTGGTAGCCAGCTACTTTTGTAGTCGATAGTCGATGGTCGGTAGCCTTTGATTGTGTTTATAGCATAAAATATAAACATATGTATGTATGTATGTGTGGAAAATGTATATATGTATTAGTGATGTAACGAATGTCAATTTTTGATATTCGCGAATACGAATACGAATATTTGAAACGATATTCGCGAATACGAATACGAATATTTGAAATGATATTCGCGAATACGAATACGAATATTGTATGTGAAATTTTTAGACATTAAATTGGGGTTCTGTTTACGTCTGCAATATGAAATACTAAAAAATTGTTATGAAAAAGAACTTCATACTCCTGTTGGCGTACTTTAAAGTTAATAAAAAAAATTATTATGATCGTCATTAAATGATATTTGAAAATGATAAAAAGCACAAATTTCTATAAAAAATTTAATGGATTTGCACAAACTAATATTTTTAGTCATTTATTTAAATTTCGTTTAGAAGTTATGCATTTTTTTATTTAATTTGTTTGGAAAAATATTCGTATTAGTATTCGCCTGAATTTGGTGAATACGAATACGGATACGAATATCTAAAAATGGCCGAATATTCGACAATTCGAATACGAATACGAATATTCGTGCATCACTAATATATACATATATGTATATATTCAATTCAATATATTCAACAATTCAAAAAATATTTTTATGTTATGTAACATTTTAATTTAAAGTTGTACTAGTCTCGATTATTATAAATTTCTTTAAAATTTATTAAATATTTATTGAAGTTTTTATAATATGTCGAAGCAAAAATGCTCATGACTTGGGGCACTTTCATAATTAAAAACACATACATATATACATATCGCAAAATATAAGCGTTAAGCAGTTTTAAGTTCACAAAGAGCTTCATGAAGATATAAAAGTATTTTCTTTTCTCAAAAGGAAACTTCATATTTCTAAAAAAAAACAATATTGGGGCAAGTCTTAAAAAGGTCCAATAAAATTTGTACTAAGCTCCAAATTATACTCATAACTACAATTTCATAAAATATTGGGTGCATTCGTTAATACAGTTCTCTTTACTTTACTACAAAACTGTTTTAATATGCCCATTATGATCTTTTTTTTTTAAAATAAAGTTCATGATGCGTTTAAAGTAGTTTTTCTCGAAACTATATTTTTCGACTTAAGCTGTTATCGCTTGTGAAAGCAGATATTAGCATGTAATATAATAGAAAAAAAAATTCTATAGTGCTTAATTGGTCCTAGGGGTGCTACGGTACTTTTGTCATTCAAATAGTGTTAAAAATGGTACAATTGTAACAACTTCTCCATCCCTGAATGATGTTAAATTCAATTGCTGCGTGTGAACCCAGTCTTGGGAACAAGATGGTCAGGAAGTCGGTTGAATTTTTCGAAATTCAATATGAGTGTATATAAACTAAACGTTATACGTATATAAGTATGTATAATCAAAACTAACTGTCCTGTAGTAAATACAATAATCGGTTGACAAAAAACACTAACTATATATTAAATATTTTACAAGTGACTACAAATTGGTTTAAATCTCATGCAGATATCAACCAAACATATTGAATAGAAGCACACGTAAAAAATAAATTGAAGCAAAATAAGTAAATGAAAAGCAAATAAAAAACAAAAGAAGAAGTGTTGAAAAAAAAAACTAAATAATTTTAATATTTAATATGTATAATATTTTCTATGAACGGTACAAACTTTTGTATGCAATTGATGTATGAATGTATTTTTTATTTTAAGTAAATATAAAAACCACAATTATTTATATACATATATAAATATGTTGTATATAAATAGGTATATATGCATTCATATATAATATGCATATATTTATTTTACTATAATATTAATTGACTACAAATTGGTTGAAAAATAAGCAGTTAATAGTCAATTTAAATGTCATGCAGAGATGGCCAATTGACTGCCGCCTATGACATGCCCATGTTAAAATAGTGACTCGGCGACAAGGAAAAAAGTCACTTAACCAACTAGATGTGGTTATTAAAAAACCAGTTTGAAGTTACTTACAAATGGGTTTGACTTCCCATAGGTTGCCTACATAGTTTGAATATACTTACATACATGCATATGTGTGAATATCACTTACCTTTTCTTATTTTTATTTATTTTTTAATGATTTGAGGTTACTCCGTACCACCTTGTTATTACAACGGATGGTAGATTTAATCAACAATTTCTGTATTAAGGAGCATCCTCCGAGAAAATTCCAAACAACATATACCCTCGCACACCAAGCCGGAATTCCAAAAGGAGAGTTCATTGCTTGTTTAAAATTGAGTTTTTGTTTAGTTATCCAAGCACTTTTCAAAATTTTTCATTATAATTGTTTTTGCATGTGTTTAATGAAAACCAACGGGATACTGCAATGAGTAACGCTAAACGTCGCGACGCGAACCACTAATCACATGCGCTGTGAGACGCAAAACTCTCGAAAGCCAATAAACAATAGTCGCCTGGGTGCATTTAAGAAATAATTGCCAACGACGCGTTATGTTGACTCGCCCAGAGCTGCTTTACGATAGAGCTGGGTCCAACTCGTTCATTCGTTAATTTTTGCCACAAACCTATGAGCAAACTCATTTAAATTACATGGGTTTGATCATGGGTTTGTGGCAAAAATGAACGAGTTGGACCCAGCTGTACTTTAGGAGTGCGTATCACTTACCTTATCTTTGATTATAATTATAATTATTGATATGATATATGTACTTGTCTGTGCTGTATATTTAAGAAATTTCCTTATGAGATCAATCCAGTACTATTGTGGTGCGATTCAGTAACTTTTAACGATCCAACAATCGTAATTTGTGTCTATACATTTATTTTGTCGCTTGCAATAACGATTGTGTAATTCAGTAACTTCTTTTTAACGATAGTACGCAGCTGCTATTTTCTGTTGATTTTTGTCGATAAAACAAATAGCACATAAATTATTGTCGTTTAAATAACGACATAGCTGATATTAACCTGCAGCGAATATCGTTAAAAATGTTACTGAATAGCAAATTCGATAAATTTTCGTTATTATTGTTTTAACGATGCGATTATCGTTAAAAAAAGTTAGTGAGTCGCACTACTGATTAGATCTGGGTCCAACTCGTTTATTTGTTAATTTTTGACACAAACCTTTAATCAAACTCATTTAAATGGCATGGGTTTTATCATAGGTTTGTGTCTAAAATGAGCGACTGTTTTTTTTTTTAATCTCTGCTAAAACGTCAGCCTTAAAAAAAGGTGTGTGAATTGACTGAATTGAAGTTGTTTGGTTTTAGTTTTGGAAAATGTTCAATTACTGTGCTTTGTTTTGCATAAAAAATCTTGATAAGTTGTATATGTACAAAAAAAAACTTAATGTAAACGGTATAGGTTTTTATAAAGATTATAATTGAAATCTGCTAGATTTTGTGCAAGTGTAAATGATCTATAAACAAATATTTCACTAGAATTCATCATAGCACGCGTCGAATAATTAAGCTTGGGTATTATAAAATATTAATAATATGTATAGTTAATCTGATATGCAAATAGAAACAAAAAAAAAAAATTTGTTAATTATTTCTCCTTTTCGTATTTTTATCTCGCTAATTATACTTTATGCATAAATATGCACTTGAATTTTTAATAATAATGAATTTAAATTAAAAAAGGATTTACACGTTTTCCAAATCACAATTCGCTCAAAAGTTTAATATTTATATAAAAACGTGTTTATATAAAATTTAAAATTTCCAAAGTATTATGTTTGCACAATTAAGTTTAATTTAAAAAATTTTAAGATAAGTATGTAAATTTTGTTAAATTATTAGAAGGACTTACTATAAAAGCACATGGTGATGAAACATGAAACATACACGCAAAGAAAAAATATGGTTGAGGTAACCATAATCAAACAGCAACATACTATGATTGAATTATATGGTTGCAGTCAAATTATATTATTGTCAATGGAAAAGCTAAGTTTAAATAATATTATTTTCTGAGTTCAAATTAATATTATCTACAAAAACAATTAACTTTGTTATACCTAATCTTATTATTGTAAATAAGACAACACTATTGTTAGATGTGACTAAAATATAATTGAGACTTACCATACCATGTTCTAATATTATAATAATATTGTTAAATATGACCACAGTATTATTTTATGTAATAATAATATTATGTTTTTTAATCATATATTTATTGGCAAATCTTTTGTTTAAAACAGCTGTGCTGTAAATCCGAAATAAAAATAAATTAATATTGTTGTATGTATGTATACAATAAATACAGACATATTTGTATAAAGAGAGATACATACATTCATATGTACATATTATTTTTATTTATTTACCCTTTTGTTTAAACTTTTTTTATTTACTTAACATCACGCGTGCACTACCGATAGCTTACAAACGAAACACTGAACTGACAGAAGATGTTTCTGAAAAAGATTTGTTTAAGAACTTAACATAGTATGGTTTTAGATAACATTATATTGTTATTTACATCATATTATTTTTACACAATAATACAAATGGTATTGTAGTGATACATTTTTAACAAAACTATATTGTTAAACTCTAACCATATGGCACTTTCTATGAATATAATAATGTAATTATTCAATTCAAACATTACTGTGTTTATCGTAACAAAATTGATGTTTAAAATAACAATAACTAGTTTTCAACGACCACACATTTGTTTCAGAGAACATAATATTGTTTTCTCAACCATTTTACAACCATATCTTTTCTTTGCGTGTACACACGTAATCCATATGTACATATTTATCACTCCAATTAAGGACACTTGTTACATACTTACATACATATGTACATATGTAAGTATGTACTTAAAGAAAATTAAATTGCTAAGAAAAAATTAAATAAAATCGCAATACACTTAAAACAGTATGCATGAATAATATAAAAACCGTTTTGCTCAAAATTTAAATTGTTGATGATTTTAGTATAAATTTCTAAAGTACTTTATTGTGTACATGTGTACGTATCTAATTATTTGAAGGGTAATTTTTACATTATAGTGCTCTATAGTTAAATATTTTTTAGCTTCTAAGAGTTTAGAGATATTTTTTGGTTAATTACAATAAAAAATGGGCAGCAGAAAGAAATAAAACATGTTTAAGTTTCAAGGATGATTTTTAATAATTAAAGCACTACGAGGGCGGTTCGGAAACTTCGTAGAAGTTAGTTTTTCAAAAATATTTTTATTTTTCAATATAATCTCCTGAAACTTCAATACACTTAGTCGAACGCTTTTCTAGCAATTCTATCCCTTTATTAAAATAGTTTTCCTCAAGGTCTTCAAAATAGTGGTTTACAACTGTAATTGCATCTTCATTTGAGGTAAAACGATTGCCAGCAAGGAATTTTTTCAGATTTGGGAACAGGTAAAAGTCACTGGGAGCCAAATCAGGAGAATAAGGTGGGTGGTCAAGCAACTCGAACTTTAATTCGTTGATTTTAGCCATTGTTAAAACACTCTTGTGCGCTGGTGCGTTGTCTTGATGAAAAATTATTTTTTTGTGTTGTAAGCCAGGACGTTTTTGTCGAATTTGTACATTTAATTGATCCAAAAGGTTGCAATAGTACTCTGAATTTATTGTTTTACCCTTTTGCAGATAGTCAATCAATAAAATACCTTTGAAGTCCCAAAAAACCGTTGCCATAACCTTACCAGCCGATTGAATTGTTTTTGCCTTCTTTGGGGCACTTCCTCCAGCTTCAGTCCATTGTTTGGATTGTTCTTTTGTCTCTGGAGTATAGTGGTGGATCCATGTCTATTCAACAGTTATGAAACGACGCTTAAAATCCATTTTATTTCGCTTAAAACGATCCAAACAAGCTTGAGAAATGTTCATTCTTATGCGTTTTTGGTTGACTGTTAACAAATGTGGCGCCCATCTTGCAGAAAGCTTTTTCATCTGTAGTTCTTCATGCAAAATTAAATGGACTCGATCATTTGAGATGCCCATGATATTAGCTATTTCACGCACTTTTATTCGTCTATCATTTAATACCATATCATGCACTTTGGCTACAATTTCTGTTGTTGTTGCTGTTTTTGGACGTCCACTACGTGGTTCATCTTCAATGCTTGTACGACCACGTTTAAATTCAATTCTTTACTGTTACATTCACCATATCATTATGAATTTCTTGTCCCTATAAACCTTTTTTATGTAAATATGTAATGACACCACGCATTTCTAATTTTTCCATTGTTAAAAAATCGCGGATGCGTCTTTTGTGAACACCTGTTTCTATATGAAGGAGTTGCCAGATCGAAACAAAATTTAACATGTGTTCCTAGCAGAGATGGAAGTTTCCAAAACACTTAACTTTTTTCTGTTTATACGGCGCTTTTTGTGCTAGGCTAAGAAGTTTCCGAACCGCCCTCGTAAAAGAACAAGCAAAATTATATGGCGAAACACGAAACGTTGATAAGTATTCTTCAAAGCAGAGCATTAAAATAATTTTGTCTCTTATAGCTATTGGCAAAGTTCTCAAACATTTATCGGTTCCCAGTTTTAGTTGAAAATGTTTTAATTATTTTAAGCTGCATACCACAACCATGGACAGAGCCCCATCATCATTCATTAGAAAAGAGCAGCCAGTGCAGTCAAGTGCATCAAAAAAAAAACTTTTCTATATTAAAAATGCTTGTAAAAAATTATCTTGCAAAAGTTTTGTAATGAACCGATATATTTTTTTGTAGTCGTAATTTTATCATTAACTTTACATTTGGTTTTTTCTTCAATGTGCATTTTTCATCTAATATCACTAACAATGTAACAAATTTAAAAGTAGGCAAGTAACGCTGGAGTTTCAAGGTTCGCGGTCTAAAAATTTTCACTTTCCAGTCATGTACGTAGATATTGTGCAAAAATAAAAAAAATATGATTAGTTAACGGAAAATTCCTAGAATCTGGGTGCATGATAGAGGACCAGGCAATTACCGCCAATGCACATACATATGTACGAGCATAATACACGAAACCATTTGTCCTTCCCCCGTATTCCGTAACTCGCTAAAGCTTAAGTTAAATTCGATCGCTAAAGTGCTGAATAAATAGAAAATTAAAAATTTTTTAAGGTGACATAAAATACTCAAATTTTGGCGAACTACATTTTTAAGCCATTTACACATACATACACGTTTGAAAATTGCATTCGTAGCCGAAAATCGATAAAGCGACTTAAAAGATTTTAGCGATAGAGATTTAGCTTTAGCGAGTTATGGAATACGGGTCCTGTATTTATCTTCTAATTAAAAGTTTTACAATTAAAACTCCCTGGGATATAGAGACATTGAAAAAGCATTTTTATAATAAAAAACATTGGATACTCGCACATGTTTATACTTGTACATACTCATACCGATTCATTCTTATACTTGCATATGGCTATTGTTATACCAATGATTTGCAATTACACTTTAGAGTTGTGTGCAACAGCTCTTTTTGAACTAGTTTGAGAGCGTGCGAATCAAAAGTTGTTTCAAACCCATTTAATGTACATTGACGCTTTTGACCGAACTTGTGTTTAGTTCAAAGGAACGGTTGGACACAAGTCTACTACACTTGGATGGAGCTCATTCAAACCCATTTAATTTACATGGGTTTGAGCTAGACTTGGGTCGAACTCGTTCACTAGTTAATTTTTGCCACAAACCTATGATCAAACCCATGTTATTTAAATGGGTTTGATCATTGGTTTGTGGCAAAAATGAACCACTGAACGAGTTCGACACAAGTCTAGTTTGAGCATAGGTTTGTGTCAAAAATGTACTTGTCGTTCTTGAAGTACTAAATTTTTTACTAAACTTCTCATAATTCGAATAAAAAGCAACTGACACATTTTGCACCCCCTTCGCAGTCGGATTGGACCGTTAAAATAAGCATATAAAGTAGAATCAGAATCAGAAGATTTTATAATAAAAAACATTAATTAGTCGACTCTATTAGTTGGTCCTTGTAGACACAAACCTATGATCAAACTCTTTTAAATTATAGGTTTGTGTCTAAAATGACTGACTGAAAGAGTTCGACCCAACTATATACTCTATGCATAAAGCCTGCTAGACTTGGGTCGAACTCGTTCACTAGATTTGTGTCAAAAATGAACTAATGAACTAGTTAGATACGATTCTAGTTCAAATATTACGTTACTAATTTCCCGATTTTTAACACCCCCTCCCTACAAGTAACTGTTTGTAGCAAAAATAAGATCACAGTAATTACAATAAGAATGAAAAGTAAGTTGAATTTACGGCGGAAACGTGGGGGTTAAATTTCACAACATTAAGAAAAATATCAACATAGCGACTGGGTGTAATCGACATCTCAAAATGATTCATGATTATAAACGGGTTTTGAAGAGCGAGCCTCCATTTAGTGGGAAGCAAGATCTAATTTGCAAAGTAATTTCGCAGTTTTCTAAATTTTTAAATTTTTAATTAATGTAAAACCTAGATTTCGCAGTAAGTTTTATTAAATCTTGTAGAAAAAGCTTTTATCATTGTGAAATAAAATCCGAAAGTGTGTTGAAATTATTTAAATAAAATTTCTATAAAATTTCATTGGCCTTAGAAATCTTTGTGCTACTTATGTACATAATTATGTTTCATTTTATTAATTTTTTAATAATTTTGAAAACATTTACAGCAAGTTTAAAGTTCAATGCGAAAATAAAATCATGTTTCTGTTGAATTCATTAAAAATGCATAATTTATCATTAATATGCAAGAATGAGAAACGTTTTGAAAATTTTGCTAGTTGGGTCCACTTTATTAATAAAAAATATCATCGATTTATTAATTAATTATCTCCGTAGTGTTAGAAAATAATGTTTCAACTGAAATCTATAAAAAAAGTAAAATTATACACCTCTATTAATTGTGTACATTGACCCTGGTTTTAGAACGTGACAAATAATGAGTTATTTATCTTAAAATTTATTTATGTACAATGAAATCAGTTAATAATACTATTTAAACTCACACAAAACTTGGCTATTAAATCTCTAATGAAAAAAAAATATAATGACTATGTGCTGAAAAAAATTATGATCTGTCTTATGAAAATAGAAAAGCAAATAAATACTTATTTATTAACTTTATTGTTATTAACAAATTGCTTAAAATAGATTGACCTCATTGTATAAAAATAATATAGAAGTAAGCACACATACAATATCATACATCTACTCAGATAAAAAATACTTGTGTTTGCAGCAATAACTATTTAATTAAAAATGTGTATTTACCAAATTTTATTTATAATCAATTTAAACGTTTCCATAAAATAACAAAACCCTTTTCAGATAACACTAAGACAAATTATTACAGGCTTATATGAAGTATATAAAATTTAAAATTTAAACTGACATACATTAATTAAAAAAATTGTAACCCTGGAGTTAATGTCGACGTCGTCGACGACGTCAAATGTCAAAAAAAAAGTTGAATCGTATGAAATTGTATGAGAGTAGTTAATCTCAACGCGTTGCAACGCCGTAAAAGTTCAATCTGTTTCAACTTTTTCGGCGTTGAAACGCCGTCAACGACGTCGACATTAACTCCACTATAAAAGGGATATTTCAGCACATATCCAACATTTAAACTTAAACGTATTCATACCCATTCTTTCTCATACCTGCGTATACTTCTGCTCACTTTATTTCATATCTGTAGGTATCGATACTCATTCTTCTTTATACCCCAGCATATCGATTCATAGCCTATGGTTATACTAATGCCTTGGAACACGGTCTGTTTTTCAAATTAATTTCTGAAAAGTGCTGTTTGTTGTTGTTAAAGTACCAGCACTTTTTTGTAACTACTTTTACACAAAATGCAATAGAGCTTTTTTTTTACCTATAATTCGTATAAGAATCAAGTGACACATCTTGCCACCCATAAATCTGAGCTACAAGCAGCATTAATAGAAGAAAGGCTTATTATTGAAACAAATTTATTTATAAATCTTAGTCCACCCTATGCCTGATAGACATTTAGTCCTTTAGTTTGCCAACTAAATATTAAGTATTTATATTTCATAGCAGTGTTTTGATTATTTGTATCCAACAGCTCTTTTTGAACTAGTTCATTAACTTATGTTGGACAAAAGTCCGAATAAAAACTTCCATGTAAATTAAATGAGTTTGAAACAACTTTTGATTCGAACGCTCTCGAACTAGTTCAAAAAGAGCTGTTGGACACAAGTCTAGTTTTTATTATAAAAAAGGTTGTGCCCTTTATCGAGTAAATAACTGATGTTGTTTTAAATCTTTTTCATTGTTGCTTCCCCGCTGAAGAAAATTACCGCAAAATTATAGTCAAAGCAAAGTATACTTTAAGAGTCTAAGACCAGTATTTTGTATGGTAATAGCGGTTTTAAATTCTTAAAGTTTTTATTTATTTTTACTATGAATATGCTCCAATTTCTCTAAGTATCTTAGTGCTAGATTGCTAAAATATTTTTGTATTCCTTGTCTTTCTCTTATATGGACTGTGCTTGTTTTATACATAACGATTTTATTTATAAATATTTTATAGATTTGAAATTTTTGCTTGATTTTTTGGTTATGCATTTCGAACCTGCTCAAGGAACTTGTCAAAAGACGTTAACCCAAACGATTTTGAAATTAGCTAACTATTATTAACTAGCTCTTATTGACGAGTTCCAGGTAGACTTGGGTCGAACTCGTTCACTAGTTCATTTTTGCCACAAACCAATGATCAAACCCATTTAAATTAAATAGGTTCGATCATTGGTTTGTGGCAAAAATGAACTAGTGAACGAGTTCGACCCAAGTCTAGTTCCAGGAGCTGCATTGAAGTGCATATAGACGTTGCTTAACCAAAATAACACACACAAATTTTAAACAACAATTTTTTTTTTTTAAATTAAAGGACTTAATATCAAATAAATATACTTCGGTATTATTCTGTACAATGTACATTGTTCTCATTTACTCATACTCATACTCATACTCGTGAATACGTGCTTATGCACATAAGTATTTGTAAGAATACCCTTAACATATTTGTTTGATCGAACTAGCACCATCGGTATGCGCACTTAATTGTCTTCATATTCAAAGATATGAATGCGTGTATGTAATCATACTTTAATACTCATACTCGTTTGAGTAGCGTTAAGTATTTACCATTTGCATTTCTCAGGCGTGAACATAGTCTTACAAGGAATAAGGAAAAAAATTATTATACAGATAAAAATTAGGTTCAGATAAAAATTCGGATAAGTGTGAAGTAATGCCAAGGCAAGTTAGTCAATATTTGCGATATTCAAAGTTAATTATTTAAGTTTTCAGTTATAAGTTATATAGTAACTTATCTTGACGAGCATATTAACAAATGGGTGAGGGTCTTTGGGTCCCACAATGATAGCCTAACACACTAACCACTATACTACCGGGGCACCCATATTTGAGCTACTGTTTTATAAATCCCTACAGAAAGAAACTGATTTCTAATATTTTTAAAAAGAAAAATATTCTTTTATTAGAAGGGCTCTAATCGTGGAAGAAGTTCAATTTATTATTTGCAATAGATAGTGTGAAAAGTCACAAGCAATTTATAGTACGATTGTGCATTTGCAAGTAGTTTGCACTTACATAAATAGGAGTACAGTGGAGTCTTCCTTAACTGACACTTCCTAAGGCGGACACCCCCCTTTAGACGGACACTTTTGACAGGTCCCGGCAGCGCTCCATTTAAATGTTTAGTTTTCTCTTGACCAAAAAGTCCCCTTGTACGGACACATTTCAATGGTCCCTTCAGTGTCCGCTCAAGAGAGATTCCACTGTATATGAAAATATTCATACAAATGTATGCAAGTACACACATGTAGGTATGTATTTCCCAGTGTATATGTTTGTACATTCTGCAGTTGTGAAAATTTTAAGGTCAAGGGGTTAATTTGAATTAATCAAACGTTCATTTTGTTTGTTGTTAATTGGTCAACAACAAAAGTGTTCTTTAGGGGGGTTCTCTCCTCTATTTAGGCATTTGGCCACTTTGCATTTGAACGTTGCACATGTATCAATTCCATTCATTAAGAGCTACTTGCAATAATTTATATTTAAATATTGAAATACGAATGAATATATTTATAAATATATACATATGTATGTACATACATACAAAAAAAATTATTTGCATCTTCTGGGTATAATTGAAGAAAATTATATTTTAATTAAAGACAATTCATTGAGAGAAACCTTATATGATTGGATAAAAGAAATTTGTTTGTTTGAAAATCAAACTTAGTTATTAAAATTTATGAATGGAATTTATTTAAAGCTTTTGGTCCAAATAATAGCACATTTTGCCAGAATTCTATATGATTGTTTTTTTCAATTAAATTCAGTTAAATGCGTCCTTGACTCGAAAACGAAGGTTTTCGGTTTTTGGCGATTTTTTAGTATCGATCCTTTTTTATCTTTTGCGATTTTTTTTTCGATTTTGGCAATTTTTTTCTTTGTTTATTTTTTACGATTTTTCGGTTTTTGACGATTTTTTAGTTTTTGCAACTTTTTCGGTGTTTGGCAATTTATTTTGTTTCTTTTCATTTGAAAAGGTAATTTAACCCAAGAAATTGCAAATAATAAATAGTTAAAAAATAATGGAGGCAGTTTACATTGATGTATTATTTTTGTTTAACCCTTTAACAAAACCAAAGAAAAAAAAACTACAGCCATTAACCACAGGCAGCCACAAAACAAAAGCAAAAATTTACAAAAAAAAAAAAAAAAAAACAAATATGTACAACCAATGGCTTGCAAAAGCTACGATTCCATACATGGCTTTATTTACAACAATTTTCACTATTGCTCCCGGTACCAGCAACTCAAATACAACAAAAAAGTCATAAGTTTAAAATTTTAATTTTTTTCCAGCTTTTATGCTATTTTGTGGTTGTAACTGTTGTTGTTTTTGAATGCCTATTTCTTGGTTCACTTAAACACACCTCTATTTAGCAATAACAACAACAACAACAACAATATCAACAACAATCAATCACCTACACCCACCCATCCATGCAACAACATGACTGAAATGTAAAACTAAAACCGCAAAACCGTTTTGAAACGGTTGCAAATTAAATAAAGAAATATGCATATGTATGTATGTGTGTATCCATTTACAGACAAACATATGTATGTATATACATACATATGTACATATGTAAATATATGTACATATGTATGTACATATATGCATGCATGTTTCTGTTTACATAAAAATTTTTTTATCATTCATCAATTGCTGCAACGTGATATTTATTCACAATGTTTTTTACTTTGTTTCATTTTATAGTCTCTAATTTTTTTTGTTTCAATTTATTTTATTTACTAAAAATCAATTTAAAATTTGAATTAAATTCAAATATGTGAGTATTTTGTATAAAATATTCAAATATTTAATAATTTGCTATGCGTAGTAATTTGCGTATTAACGCACGACATGTATGACTCAAATGGTGACTATGCCTTCAAAAAGTTGAGCGGATTCTTCTAAAATTGATACGATAGTTTTAAATAATTATTGTTTAGTTTTATCTAAATACACACATACTAACACATACGTACATATATGTATATGTATACGTACATATGTATGTAAGTCTATGTATGTATGTATGTATTATAAAAATTAAATTTGCAAGTCACGCCCATGAATTGGGGCTTAAGTGCGTAAGTTTTAAAAATAATTACATACATACAAATGTATGTACGTATTTACACTCATGTTTAAAAAACGAAACAGTTAATAATTCATCAGCAGGTCAAGAAGTCGCATCATCGAAAGTGAAAGGGTCAGTCACTATCAAATGTCTGATTTTACTCCATCCAGAAAGCAAAAAAAAAAGGAAATACCGGCCTCAAAGCATTTGGTTAGGGTCATTTGTACATACATATGTATGTATGTATGTATGTACATATCGCTCATTTATTTGAAGAACATCATAATTCAAAAAATATTGTTTTACACAAAACGAGCTTAAAGCTTTCGAATTGCAAACAAACTCAAGGAAAACGGAAATTTAATTTTCTCTCAAGAGTTGAGTATTGAAGGTATTTGTAAGAAATTTTTATATAATATTTGCAATATTATTGTGCAATAATTGATATTGTACAATAAAATTTTTCCTTGTGTTAATATTGTATCAATTGGTATATGGCACAATATATTGGATAAAATTAATAGTTATTTGATTTATATTGCGCAACAAGAAATATTTTGTAATAAGTTGACATTATTCATTGTACTGTATTAATTCCAGTTACATCACTAAAAATTATTTTTCTATTTTTCAAATTACTCAAATAAAAGTTACTTAATTTGTTTAGGATTTTGTGTGTATCTAGTTTGAATCATGAAAAATCAATATTAAAATTTCTTATATTGTAATAAAACTTGCGCCATATCAAGCCATAACAGCGAAAAACTTTGCTTTTCAACGAAAATCGTTCACCTATGATTGTGAATAATCGATTTTCGTCAAAAAATAAACCTCGAAAATTATGTCGCTTAAGCTTTTTGGCGATTATGGTTCAATATAGTTTTTTTATATTGTGCAATTTATTGAATAGTGTGGAGCAAAATGACAATAATAATAGCAATAAAGTACTCAATAATATTGCATAGTCTATGGCTACCTTAACGAAATGAGAATTAGTTCTGCATTATTAACTCAATAAACATATTGTTTGAGTTATGCCGATGTTCAAGTAAATGAATAAAAATTATGTATTTCTGTATCAGTGTATGTAATAAATTTATTTAACGAAACGTATCGTTGAAAGTTTAAATAAACACATTAAATAGTTCACTGATACGCAAAATCATGGGTGATCTAATTGAATTATTTTAAATAAATTTTGTTTTAATTTCATATTAAACAAATTTGAAAATTACTCGTATTTTAACGGAAAATCCAATTTGTTGGCACTTTTCTTTTTATGTAGAGCGAAACAGCTTAATTTAACAATTAATTAAATTGTTAGAAAATTTATTTGAACACAATTGTAGGCAAACGTGTTTTATTATTATATTCACAGTATTATTGTTAAATTAAATTATCATAATTTTTGGGGAAGACGAGATTTGTTAAATTAAATTGTCATAATTTTGTGGCACACAAAAAATTTGTTTCCGAAAAAAAGATACTAATTATGATTTTTTTTAGAAGTTTTTGAATCAATTCGTAACTTTATTTTTATGATTTATTAAAAAAAAAATACATGAGTATGCAGATTAAGGCTTTCACCCAAATTGGTATAAGATTTAAATCTGTGCAAAATTTGAGGACTTTCTGCTTACATATGTATGTATGTAGAATGTATATTGTACATTCTGCAAATCCAGAAGATAGATAAGCTTTTTGACTAGAGAAAACTTTCAGATTGAAAGTGTATTGAATTAAAAGCTGCACTCCGTTTTTTCATTATTTCTATTTCCCGAAATAGAAAAAGGATGCACTTCATGTATGCAAAATTGTTTTTTTGCACAGAAAGTAAAACCAAATAGAGTTTGCTTTTGAGTTCCCGGCAATTCCCAAAAAAAATTTTCACAATCCCAAAAATGGGATTTTTCAGTATTTTTACTACATTTTTCTAATTTTTCTCCCAGCGCTGATAATATTTTTGGAACTATTTAAAAATATATGTATGTTTAAGGCAGTATGATAAATTTATTGTTTCCTGCTTTGGAATTTGTTAAAAAAATCTTAAATTTGATATTTATAACTAAAATAATATGTTTATGCCCTCTTTAAAGATATACTTGAAGTTCAAATTAATTTTTTTTTTTGATACGGCCGATACCACCTCTTCAAATGGTATATGAAATTTCATAGCAATCGAATGGTCCGTTTAGAAACTGCTGAATTATGAATTATTTGCACTTTTTTTTAGAAAAATGCCCACTGTGCGACACAGCTAACAATTTTAAGCCATATGAGTACTATGGTCCAAGTAGTCACAATTTTTACTGAACATCTACCTAACTTTCATACATATCGCACACTAAATCATAAAGAGTCACAACTCAAAATTATAAAAGTGCTTTTGCCCAGCAAAAAACTTTGCCTACTAGAATGCAAAAAAGTGTATGTACTCCTCAGTCGTAAGTACATACAATTTGACTGAATAACCCATTATTTTTGTTTGAGAAGTTCAAAAAGTATGCGGTACCCTATACTTTTTGCCTACAAACATGCAAAAGTTAATATATTACTGATTGCCTAAAAGTACTCAAAATTTAATGGGTTATTTTTTGCGTACAAATATGCAAAATAATACAGATTAATTTTTGCTTAAACTTATTCAAAATTAATTTGCTATATTTTCTAATTTTTTTATTTTAAATTAATAAAATTTTGTAACAAATTTCTCTAGATATACATATTTCCTTATTAACTGGAAAGTACTACAATAAGTACTTTCACGTAGTGATATAAATAAGTTCTTATTTTATTAATTACATGACAGTCATTATTATGCAAATAAAATAATTAGATAAATAAGTACCACTCGTTACTTTGTAAGCCATTAAAAGAGTACTACCCATTACAAAATTTCGAAAATTTTTTGCTGGGTGCTTTTTTATAAACCAGTTAATTGAAGAAATCTATAACGAACTCAACAATTTATTTTGCAATAAAGTCCTCTTGAAGAATATAAAATACCGTTATTCTTATTTTTATGTTGCACACTTGCATCATTCGTAGAGTATCAACAGTTATTTGCAACTACTCAGCCTCTGAAATTTTTTGAGCTGTGACTCTTTATGATTTAGTGCGCGATATGTAAATTTATGAGAAGTTACGACTGCATGTTTTTCATCCCATATGTATGTATATATGTACATATGTATGTATGTATGTATGCTATGAAACAAAATGTTTCTTTACAAATTGAATGACAAACTTATACAAACTTCTGGCATTGAGATCAACCTCATCACCCAACACAAGCATCATCATATTTACACACAAATGTTGCTGTTAGTGTAATTTATAGTAAATGTACTGTGAAAAACTATTGACCCACTTTAACATCAATAGAAAACTGAAAAACAAATTGCTGAAAAATCACACGCAAAACACACCCAATGATTTTGAAACAAAAACAGTAAAATTTTTCTAATAGAATTTCAAATGCTTTTCATAGTAAAAAACAATTACGTACAATATAAAATATATATGTACATGTGTATGTATATACATACATATCCATATACAAATGCATCCCTGCAGGAAATGCGGATAGTGAAATTGTAGTGATTTACTAGTGACCAGGTGTACCCCAGCCAACGTAATCACCTACTGACATTTCACAGTAGCTTGTCATTTAAAATCCACAATAGCACTACTGACTAAGTAGTTTTTTTGGGACCACATGGAGACATTGGCACCAAAGATTCACTAGTAAATTTTTGGTGCTCCAGTCTACAATATCGATATTTCCTCGCTCATTGTCAATAGTAAAATTGTAGTGATTTACAAGTGACATTGTCAATAGTACTACTGACCAGGTGTACCCCATCCAATGTAATTGTCTATGGGCATATAACATACGGTGGTCATTGAAAATCTACCGGTAGACATTTGGAGACATTTGAACTAAAAATTCACTAATATATTTTAGTGACCCTCGTCTACAATTTTACAAGGGTTGGGGCAACAAACTTAAATACATACATACATACCATATGTACGTAAGTTTTTGACATTATTGAATAGCATAGCATAATAAAAAAGAAAAACAAACTATTGACGCGTTCATTGACAATATCACCAGAAATACACTAGAACTGTTGTCTCTAACGTATCTCTACTCGCGCATAAAAGGAAAGTTGTCGACATAGAGACATATGGTTCTAGGCTGACTAGAGGGATGTTTCTGAAACAAATACAATGGCAGCAAATTTACTACTTAATTTTCAATAAATATTGTCGTCAACTTGTCATAAATCTGTTAAAAATAAAACAACAACTATTTCATGCTGGCAAACAATCACGCCTATTAACAAAATAAAATATGCCTGAAGCTTTATTTTTTCTTTCAAATACTCGTACACACGATCTTAGGATTTTTCGGATTAGATGAATATACAATGACATGAACGTGACCACTAGTCTTGAGAAAAACAGTTGTATTCGATAAATTAAAGGGAATATGTATGTATAAAATAATGGCGTTTATCAATGCCATAAAATATTTGATTTGATAAAATTTAGCCTGACTTTGCTATTAAAGTATTTTATACTAGATACGAGGGTGGTATCAAAACTAGACGTTCTAACACAGAAAATACAACAAGTTTGGGAAAAATTTTCTTTACAAAATTTATATATTTGATAAAATTTCATTTTATCTCGCTACACTTTTCCCAGCGATAATCAATAGGTTCGATACCCTGTTTATAGTAAGAATGGCCTAGCTGACATCATTGTTGGCAAATCTTTTACCACGGAGAAATTTTTTTAAGTTTGGAAATAGCAAATAATCCGATAAAGCTCGGACACCTTCGGCAGACGATCATCCAATACCATATTGTGGATTTTCTTAACCGTTTGCGTGTACACCTGAATTGGTTGACCATAGCTGCGTTCACTTTGCCAGCTCTTACGGCCTCGTTTAAACTCTGCCACCCAATGCTTTATATTCGGAAAGAAGGGAGAAGTCTTCAGCAAAGTAGAACCTAGCTATTAGTTCTACTGAACTCTTTCAAATAAACGTATTGAGTTACATATGCTAGGTTAGGTTAGGTTAGGTTGGGTAAGGGTGGCAGTCAGAATCCCGGACTCACTTAGACCGTGTGGTCCTAGTTTCTCCAGAGAAAGGGTTACACATTCCTTGAATGTGAAATCTGTGAAAGAAAAAATTTAACGGTATGAGATTTGAAGAAATTTTGAGATTAAATTACATAACAGTGATACACTGGGATTGTTTAGTTTTAATGGCTTAAAAAATAAGCAACGTGGCACCTTGTAGCTTAACACACGTGTTTTATAGGGTTGCCAATTTTCACCAAAGTATTTTTTCCTGATAGTTTTGGGATCGCCCTCGTAAATCTATTGAAAACAAATACCAAATAACGTGTGCCTTGAAACTTAAAACTCACCTTTAATAAAAATGCCACTTTTCACCAAAGTAATAATTTTCAAACTACTGCCGCCCTCGTAGATCAATGGCGAAGTAAGTCGTTATTGTATATTGGAGCCAGACTATGCAAATAATAATAAATACATCTCTTGTGTGAATAATTTGAATCTTTTTTCATAGCGGTTAAGCAGTTTTGTGCAACCAGTGAGTGCATCGTTCCTATAACTTGTGAGAAGTTCTATCTAGCATTGAGAAAAATTAAATAATTATATTGCTTGTACTATTTTACACAGTGTTATTCATATAAAAACTTATTATATATACTTACAAAAAATATAAACAACTATACATATGTAGTTTTTTTCTTACTCACTCTGTGTTTCACAAGATGATAAAAAAATTTTCAACTCGAAAAGTTCTCACATTCCTTACAGATACGAGACACAGGCTGGAAATTATTTATTTGTTACACGAACTTTGATGAAGAGAACTTGAACCACCCTAATGTACGCTCATACATAAATAACTATTTTTACATGCACAATGAATGTCATTAATAATGAGAATTTGTTAAGTTTATTTACTGCAGCTTGTTTCTTAAAATAACTTTTGTGAAACATTGCATTTGAAACTGACAATAAAAATTGCACCAAGAACAAACAACAAATAATAACAACACAAGCTAAAGTACAAACAAAATTTATTCATCGCTACCCAGTTGATCAAAACGCATTTTTAAAGTAATTTTCATCAAAAACAGATTAATGAGAAATTTTTTATGTTTTTTGAAACATTTCATTTGGTTTGATGGTGTATTTGGTTCCGTGCCAAAGTTTGCCAAAAAAAACTAACTATTTATCCAAAATGGGTAATTAAACGTTAAGTTAATTAAGAGTGGACTTTTATGTGATAAAGAGTGTAAAAACATGGGGATTCAATATTTCAGGTGAATAAGCTATAAAGATATTTAACCGATGGGGAATTAATCGGTTAAAGTAAAATTCAAAAACTTCAAACACAACTTGTCAAAGAAAATACAATTCCGGTACATTTGGCCAACTGGGATAATACACAGTAAAACGTAAGAAACAATGAAAAGTTAATAATACAAACAACGGTGTTTGTTATGTTATATTGCATTTTGTATTTAATTTTTTAATTATTTTTCAAGTAAAAATTTAAGCCAACAAAATAAATAAAAACCAACCTGACCTTTAATGAGCTCACTCAGCATTAAAAAAAACGTCTCATGCCCACCATTAACTGTTGTTTTCCTAGTGACCTACATATTTTATTTTTTTTTAACCTATCTTGCCATAGAACAATTATCTTAAAGTGCTACTATTTAGTGCATAACTGTTTGTGCGCGAATGAAATAAAAGTAGATTTCATTTAATTATTATTATTATTTGTATTATGAAGTCATTTCTCTTTCCTTTGTTTTCTCTTATCCGTCAATTATTATTCTTTTATTTGAAAATTTCAGAGAAATGTTTTGTTTAAAAAGAAGTTAAATTAAAAGAGAAAGTTAAAACCATTAAGTAGAAAGCCAAAGTTCAGACTTAAAGGAAAATTATGAGCTTGTCTTGCAATAATTCAAATAATTATTTTTAAGCAATATTCATATTTCAATTAAATGTGTCTTAGACAAAAAGAAAATAGTATTAAAATAAAAGTGAAATAAATAAATTGGTTTTTTTTAGCAGTATTCAGTATCAGATGAACTCTTCCCTACAACAGTTTAACAACACAAAAAACAACAACGATAAACAACAATGCTACAAAACCAATCTGTCAGAAGATTTCTAAGCAAATTTTGACATTTTGGGTTAAAATGCTCAACAGCTGTTGTTAATCAGCAGGGCTGATAAGGTCACCTGATACTGAATTCGCCTTGGTATTAACATTGGAGCGAACATTTTTTAAATTTTTTTTCTTATGAATAGATTTTATGCTAGAAAAATAAAAATGCAATATAATATTAATTATTCTAATTTAAGTACAGGAAATTGTCATAAAACTAAGCGATTAGAAAATAATAGTTTCATTATTATCCATAAAAATTTAAGCAAGTGTATTGAATGTAGGCTAAATGGGAAAGTAGAGCACTGAACTTAAATCTCAACTGGCAATGGAATACTAATTATTCAATGATTCTTTTTTTAGAATTTGAAAAAGGAGGTTAATCAGTACATCTCTATTCCGATGGTTTCCAGGCACTTTCAAATAATAATTAGCAAGCATAAAAGAAGTGCTGAAAATAAACACAATTTTGCGTTTCCTAAAATACAATACGTACTTGCTTGAAATGTTAATTCCAATCACCTTTTAAAGAAACAAAACAAAACATTAAAATAATTAATAATTGCTGCATACATACATACATACATATGTAAATATACTTTTTTAAAAAAGACAGTATAAACTCTGGCTCAGCAAATATTTGTATCTCAGCTTAATGCCCTAATTCAGTAAGAAGATTTAGGAAGTTTTTGTTTGAAAATACTTTTGAGTGCTTGTTTTTAAATTCCCTAAATTATTATTTTCTTCAAAAATGGTTATTGTCTTTGATAATGTAAAATAAAAATATTATTGCCAGGTTTTTAAAGCATAAAAATTAAATTAAAGTATAGGGTGTTTTTTATTGAGGTATAGAACTTTAAGTTGGCATCACTTTTTTAACTGGCGGCCATTTTGTCAGCTGTCAAGTGATTAATATTTAGTTTGGTTTGCCATTTCATCATGAACAAGTTGACAAAAGAACAACGCTTGCAAATCGTGCAAATTTGCTTTATTCGAGCCTGCCGAATTGGCTTTAAAAAAGCCGAATTGGCTTTATTCGAGCCAGCCGCGGCGGCCACATGCCCGAAATCATATTTAAACATTAATGGCATAAAATTATCCTTCCAATAAGGCCAAATTGATGGACATTAAAACGATTTTCTTGTGTTTTATTTCAATTCGAAGTTCTATACCTCTAAAAAAAACACCCTTTATTATACAATAGTTTGAACAATATGTACATATATGAAAACATATGTGTTGGATATAATGTTTGTACATAGACAATAAATGATAATTGTTTTAAAGAATCACAACTGCGGCTTTTTTTTGTTCACAGACAAGACGATACAATCGTCGAACAGAATTAGGGCATAAGATAGGAACACAACTGAGACGAATGACGAATTTCGCCCACCACCATGAATTCGCCGTTAAAAATTCGCTGAGTAAATTTGACGCATGAAGTACAACAACGACAAGAAGCCAAGAGCTTTTACATTTCTGTGGCAATAAGGAAAAAGTGATTAAAGCTTAAATTAGACATACCATACCATATTGCCATAGCCATAATCAAAACCAAAATTCAATTGCTTTATATCAGCTACGTCCAAACATACATACACTGATATTTGCAGTTGAGGCAAACAGCTGTGAAAGCTCTTAAATTTTGTTCTGGTTTCTTTGCAAAGTAAGAGCAAGCGTTGGTGTTTGCTGTGTTGTTGTTGTGGGTGTTGTACTCTCGTCGGTGTGAAAGCACAAAAAGCTCTTTATAAAAGTTTGAACGTTGTGCATATGGCTTGGACGTAGCTGGTTTATATGGTTATAACTAGCCCAACATATTCAAATACAGTGTTGCCCATTAGTTTGGTTTGAACAGCTGTTATGGTTATGGAACATCTAATATGTATAACCTTAATTCATATTTTACTATTGTGTAGGATAGATAGAACTTTTAAGCTTTCAAGTAGACTCTCTCATTCAGACGGTCGATTTTGACACAAACCAATGATCAAGGATCGACTGAATGAGTTCGATCCAAGTCTACTTTCAAGTCGATTTTCAGACATTTATTGCTGTAAGAATTAAATTTGGAAATTCAATGTCTACATTAATTTTTTTATGAATTTAAAATATGCCAAAGTATGAGCTGAATTAAGCTGATAGGCTGATAAGTCGAAAAAATATATGTAAGTCGTAGCGCTATATGCTCCTGAAAAATGGCACAAAATAATTGAGGTTTTGCTTACAGATATTTTTGAGTATGAAGATTGCAGGGGTGACATTAACTTATAATTAGCTTATCTCAACTTAAGCACTTTTTCATTTTTGCCATCGAATTGATAAAGTAGTATACCGTTGCGTCGTTCGCCGGGGTAAGAAATAGAAATAAATCTATTGCAGAGTTCGCGGCGTATAGCGAATTTCGAGCGATGCACAGTTGTTCATTTAGCTGAAAACCGTGGCAAAAATAAAAAATTCGACTATAAAATTTTGAAAAATAAGTTAAACTACATTGCAGAGGATATTTTCCTGATAAAAAGTAAAAAAAAAGTTTTGACTGTTCAAAGTTAGTAGTTTTTTAGATTGTAAAAAAGTAAAATTCCAACAAAATTTAATTTCATGTAAAATTTTCCACCAAATAATACTTTTGTTGATTTGATGATTCAAAGCAAAACATTTTTTCTTTCCATATCCTTTTGATTTTTTTTAAATATTGTCATTATTTTAAAAGTTATGATTTTTATAACGGAAAAAGTAAAAACGAGCCACTGTGCGATGCCAGGCTTGTGTGTATTTTCGTATAACTACACAGATATGTTATATTTTTGGAGACGAATATTTGCTGCCAAAAAATTCGTCGTTCGTCCCAGTTGTGTTCCTAGCATTGCTCGCAATTAAGTTATCAATAATATTTAAAAATGAAGCTTCAATGCAAACATGTTTAAGACAAATGCGATTGGAAACGCAAACGCTATTTCTTCCTTATCCTCAACATCTAACGGCTTATGGAGTCGCTGCCCTCCAGCGAGTCAAGCAGCTGCTTTGTTGGCCTACTCGTAATTTATGTATTTGCGGTCGGGCGTTCATTAGAGCGATAACAAGTTTCGTTCGTTTCGCTTTATGGATGTATATTTTTGATCTTCCTGTTGCTTCTTTTGCCACTTGCAAGCAATTTCTTCCCTATTGTGCGGATAGGTATATAGTATTTGTTTTTGCTTATTAGATTGGCAACAAGCAAGAGCCAACAAGCGAAATCAAAGCAAAACGCGCTCTTCATAACAAACCGTTAAATAATATTTCTTCTGTTGGTTCGTTTATTTTTCCTTTTGTTTTTTTGTTGTTGTTGCTTTTTTTTTAATAATTTGTTAAATACTTTATCGGTTTTATGCTTCCATTTGTGGCAATTGTGTGGAAAATGAATGAATGAATTGGTTGGTGTTTGAATAACAAAAAGTAGTGTTCCTTGTTATTATGTTGTTAGTTTTGTTTTTTCTTGCAACATTGTTAAGTTATTTATGCCTTATTGTGGTCGTAAAGAGTCTTAAATAAAAGTTTTTTTTTTTGCTGCTTGGCAACAATATTTTTTGACCCATTAACTTGCAAATTGTGCAACTTATTCTAACAGTTAGAAAGTTGTTTTCTTTTGTCGCCATTGTTTTGACACATCGACAGCAAGCCAGCAGTAGAAATAAGATAAATAAAGGAAAGAAACAAAGATGAAGGAAGAGATAAGTTTGCTTGGATGCAGGCAAGCATAAAGTTTCTAATTTATTCTAATTCTTTTCGATAAAGTTATAAGACAAGAAAATTGCTCATTTGTTCTAGTTTTTTTTTTGTTTCTTTCTTCTTTTTTCTTCATTTAGGCATTAGACAACAAAATAACAGTAGTTTGTCTTAATCTCTATTGTAAGCGACTAATTGCCTAAAGCATTAAACACATTCACCACAGCCAGCTACCGACTACAAAATGTCAAAGATAGAATACACATGTTTATATGAGAATGATTATTTTGGTGCCAACAGGCCAAGAAATATTTTTTACTGCAAAATAAAAAAGAAAGTTACAAACTTTTAATGTCAATTACAAAAATAATTATATTTTTACAAAGCGAAATAAACGATAATTCGCGAAAAGTTGGAAAATTTTAAACGAGCCACAATACTGATTAGAAATTGCTAAAACTGCAAGGAATGTTCACAAAAACTTACTAATAGCTGCATGATAACAAAGTTCAATATTAATATTATTAAAAAGCGGCAAAACTTTTAGGAAGCTGTAAGCAAGCAAGAGACGATTTTATCGAGAAGTTTGCAAATATTCGAGATAATTTGGATAATCGGAAGCAAGCCCTGAAATTGATTAGAAATCGCAAAAGCCGGTAAAAATATGAAAAGTTTGGAAAAACGCGAAAAAATCGCTATGCATTTAGCGAAAAATTGCTAAATGTATAGAAGAAATTACTAAACCTAAAATAATTAAAATTTGCAACAAAAATATAAGGAAATAAACTTATTTGGTTTTATATTTTTTAATAAAGTATTTTATTTCTATAAATGTAAAATATTTGAAAGCGGTACAACTGAAACATATATTTATACTTCAATATCAGGTTCTTATGGAGCTGCTGCAGTTTTCAAAATACTTAAGTATCTGGCTATAAAGCAACATTTGTAGCCAGCGGCTATAGCCATGTAGTTGTGTAGCCATGTAGCCTGCTGTAGTGAATGTGTTTAATGCATGAGCTACGACGCATCGCTTAAATTTCTTATCTCCAAATTAAATATTTGGGACTTACGTACAGATTTTATTAAAAAAAAAATCGAAATATATATGTTTTGTTTATTGTTGGTTGGCAATCAATAGAATAAAAATGTTTGTTGTGAAGTTTTTGTTTGAGGCTGTTTAACTCATTATGCTTGTGAAATGCAATTCTCAATAACATTTGGAAGTTTTTTTTAGCCTTTTCTAAAGAATTTTTCGGTAGAATCCTACTGATAAGTTTCTTAAGCAGAAATTAATTACATAAAGACGTTGCTTAATCAACAACAAATAAATATTCTTCAAACTTATGTATAAAAATTAATATTAATTGGCAGCTGTAAGTTTTATTAATAATCTAAATATAATCCTCTACTTGCAGATGTTGATTTTCGCTCAAATCCGCGATTTGAGCCCATTTGTAATATTCAGGAGGAGCACTTCATCGAGAGCGAGGGTAAAGAATCTAGTCTCATTTTGGAATTTAACAAGGCCATAGCGGCGACTCACCATAGATCGTGCACACGAATTCTATCCTCCCCGCCTAATTATGGTTTCATAATTCGTTTAATTTTACCGAAAATTCTTCACAGTCATCATTCGTCCAGTACAAAAGTGAGCAGCACTAAGGAAAGCAACGCTGGTCGTGGTGCGGGGAACAATAAAACTCCCACATTTATGGAAAGAATTAATACTTCGGCGTCCGTTTTGAAAACGGGCCGCAGCTGTCCCTTAAGTGTAGTAAGTATAGTTTTTATGCTCTATTTCTTTTAATTTGTTTAATCGATTTTAAAATTAACACCCTGGACCACGATGTCGACAAGAAGCTTTCGATCGACAACTTGTATTGAAAACAACAATAAAATAAGAAAATTTGTTTTTTTTTGTTTGTCGGCATCGTGGGCCAGGACGTAAATGTGTTGTGTTTGGCCTAAAATTTAAATTTAAATAATCAGTTGTCAAGATCGACACGTCACGTCAATACAATACCAACAAATTGGGACTTGTCCACTCGCTCTCGAGAACTATTTTGTGCTTTTGACAGCATATTTCTGTTAGCTAAGATCAAAATAATACTGTCAATAGCTGTCAAAAGGCTGTCAATAGCAGTCAGTTTTTTTTGGCAACGGGTTGACAAGCTCCAATTTTTTTTGCTATTGTATTAACGTGACGTGAATGTTGACAACAGGAATAATGGTGAATATTGAACTCATACAGATGCGTGTGTGCTTTGCATTTTTGTGTAATGTAACTATTACGAGTAATTAAATCTGTGGCAAAAAGAAAAAAGTGCTTAAGTCGAGATAGGCTGATTTTGAGTTAATCGCAGCTTTATAATCTACATATTCGAAAGTACTACTGGTCAAAATTTTAATCAATTTGTGTGGTTTTTCAGGAAGTTATAGCACTATGACTGTCAAACTTATCTTTTTTAGACTTCTAATCTCATTTGGTATAACAGCTTATTTAAGGTTATACTTTGGTATATTTCAACTTAAATGTAATACTAATAGTGTGTATAACGATGCTTGCTTAAAAAAAAATAACGATTAACAGAGAATTTCCCAATTTAACTGTAAAAGAAATAAATTTCTGAAAATCGACTTGAACGCTTAAAAGTGCTCTAATGCAAAACAGTAAAATATGACTTAAGCACTTTTTCCTTATTGCCACAGAACTCATACGCTTAACTTAATTATAGGGATGTAACGAATACCAGTTTAGCGAATGCGAATGCGAAAGCGAATAATACATTTTAATTTTTGCGAAAGCGAATGCGAATGCGAAAGCGAATGCAAATATTACAATTCTTTAAAATATCACATGCAAATAAATTTATATAAGAGTAAGTATATATAATAATTAAAAATAAGTTTAGACAATGTTAGGCAATCCACCCATTCGTACTTTAGCCCTAAATCCTGGTACTCTGTTCAACATTTCATGTGAAATATGAAGAAAACTTGGAATGAATTTTTCCTGAAAAAATCTTGCAGAAGTAGTACTCTGTTCATCTTGGGAAAAACATATGAAATATATCTTCAACACTTTAAGTTTTCATGAGAAATAATATGAGTGGCACTTGTTTCGCGTGGAACTTACAACAAACAAGGACTAGTTAATATTGTTTGGATTTGAAATTTGTTGCACGAAGTAATGAATGGCGTTCAAAAGTTTGAACAGACTAGTCTTAAGCAGAAAATATATTCGCGCAAATCAAACACTGGCTTTTCTTTTTCAAAACTGAAAAATATTTCCAAACACCGCTGGATTTGGGTTTCATTTTGATACTTATGAGAACTTATTGATAGAAAAGTTTTCCGCTAAAATATTAATGCTTTACATGCTGGCTTAAAATAATTTTCGTCTTTAAATTTAAAATCGTAAACTATTTTCGTAAAAGAAATACATTTTCTTGTCTTTAGTATTCGCTGGAAATATTCGCATGCATTTTAGCGAATGCAAAAGCGAATGCAAATAGCAAAAGTAAGCGAATTATTTGCGAATGCGAACATTCGTTACATCCCTACTTAATTATATTAATTTATACTTTGTCAGAATACTCGAGTTTTGTTCGGTATTTTTGAATAGTCAAAGCTCTGCTTTTAAATTAGTTGTTTTGCATTATATTTTTAAAATTGCATCGTAATTATATTTGGTAAAATGAATAAAATAAACAATTAGTAAATATGTATGTATGTATGCATACAATTTGATATAACTTTTAATTTAATAGAATTTTAAGCTGATCCGTTTGCAACTTTGGTTGCGCTTGCGCAACTTTAACGATTGCACAAAATTGTTTGTATGCTTCATAATTTCTAATCTTTTTTTTTTGTTATTTATTTTCATAACAAGTACAGACAACGTGATTCATTTATTCTTTATCAGTTATTTATTTTATTCGCTTTTTTTCTGCCATTTTTGGTTAAACGACAGACGGGTTTATCGCCAGTCAGGTTTACATACGAGTATATTCTACACATTCTTATTTATCTTGTTGTCATGGTATTTGGCCAAGCATTGAATTTATTTATTGTTGTAGTTTCTTATTAGCGGGTTTAAGTTGCTTCTTTTAAATTTTGCTTGGTTATGGTCTATAAGGAAGTGAGTCGTCGTTCGTTGTACTCGTAGTAGCAAAGGATTTACATGCTTTTTAGCACATTTAATTACTGGAAAGCTTTTCGTCTACAAAAAAGTATGACTTTAAATATAACTAACTATTATATAAATATACATACATACATATGTATGTATGTATGTATATACAAACATTGGCTGGTATGGGATATTTATGCTCGTTTTTTCATCTTTTCATCAGTGTCTCCAAAAAAAAGTAATGAAAAGAGTGCTTTAGAAAAAAAGAATTAAACAAGTACATAAATATATATTTAGAATTTATTTAAACTTTTTTTTTTTTTTTTTTATATAATACATGATATTTATTTATTGTATCTTCCTATATGAACTAACAATAAGTATTCAAATCTTAATTCTAAAATATAATTATTAGGCCCGAGCACTGTCGGACATAAATTTAGAGATAGTTATAAATAATACATATTTATGTAGTGATAAACAAAAGGAAGAAAAAATAAATAAAAAATAAAAATTATTTTCAGTTAGTCCCATCTGGAGTGTTGAGTATAAGAGCCCTTGTATCCCTCTTTTTTAGGCGGATGTGTCCAGTAAAGTTCAAAATATTACGAGCAAGCGGATTTGGATGTGACTCGAGTTTTGTTAAATATTTGCCAGCGTTTTTTGCAATTTCTTCAGTCACTAGTGGCATATTTAAGTCACGATGTATATTTGAGTTTTTTATATACCATGGAGCCGATGTTATTAATCGCAAAATTTTATTTTGCCTTCGTTGGATTCTCTCGACATTGGAAGCTGAAGCAGTGCCCCATAGTTGAATTCCGTAGCACCATATCGGTTTCAAAAGTGACTTGTATATCAAAAGTTTGCAATCTAGACTGAGGGTTGAATTTCTACCAATCAGCCAATGTACCTGAGTTAATTTTAATTTCATTTGGGTTAACTTAGAGTCAATGTGGTGTTTCCAAGTAAGCCGTCGATCAAGGTGTATACCAAGATATTTCACATGAGTATGTTGAGGGACAACTTGATTGTTAATCCGAATGGGTAAACACGTATCTCTTCGTAATGTATATGTTACTTGAACACACTTTTGTTCGTTTACCTTAATTCTCCATAAGTTTAACCATAGTTCCAGCTGGGTAATGTGTTCTTGAATATATCGGGATGCCTCGTAAGGATTTTCATGCATACTAAGGCAGGCTGTATCATCAGCAAATGTGGAAGTGTGGATATTGCTGCTCAGAGGCATATCACAAGTATAAATCAAATACAAAACTGGCCCCAGTATACTCCCCTGTGGCACACCGGATGAGATAGTTTCAGGCATGCTCATAAAGTCTCCTTCCACAACAGTGAACTTCCGGGCAGTAATGTAACTTTTCAAAAGACTTACAACGTTTATTGGCAGGTATGTTTTTAATTTTAAAATTAGGCCTTCATGCCACACTTTATCAAATGCCTGAGAAATGTCGATAAACAGCGCAGAACAATACTGCTTTTCTTCAAATGTTCATCTTATAAATTGGACCAATCTATGAGTTTGTTCAATGGTGCTATGCTGACTTCTAAAACCAAATTGATGGTCCGGTATGCACCCACTATTAACTAGAATTGGGGACAATTTTGTCATGAGCAGTTTTTCGAAAAGCTTTGACATTGTTGATAGGAGACTTATTGGCCTGTATGACTCAGCCTTGGTAAGGTCTTTGCCCGGCTTTGGAATCATTTTAACTTTGGCAAGCTTCCAGCTATTTGGATAATACTGCAGTCGTAAAATGGCGTTAAAAATAAATAACAGTATTCTAATTGCAATACGAGGCAACTTTATTAGCATCTGGTTACTAATTCCATCAAAACCCGGAGCTTTCTTTGGGTTGAGTTCAGAAATTAGTTTTTGCACATCACGCGTCTTAAACTTTATTTGTTGAGGGGGTAGAGCGACTACATTTGGCAAATCAATTACACCAGTACATGTGTTTGGGGTAAATACGTATTTTAAATGGGCAGCAAATATGTTACCTTTTTCAGTATCGCTTCTTGCCCAACCTCCGGTAGATGTGCGCAGAGGTGGTTTAAACTCAACGGGTGTTTTAAGCTTTCTAGCAGCACGCCATAAAGAGTAATCAGATGCTGGTGTGACATCAAGATTTTCCAGATAGTTTTTAAGAGATGCAGTTTTTTCATGTGCAAGCAGCTCTTGGAGTCGTTTAGTGCACTCTTTAAATCTAATTTTATTCTGGGGTGATCTGTGCTGTTGCCATTCCCTTCTAGCTCTTCTTTTTTCACATACGAGACGTTCAATATCTGTAGAATATAGTCTATTAAACCCAGTCTGCGGATAGGAGGTAGTGGCATGTTTAGCAGCCTGCTTAATATTTTCGTTAAGATTGGCAATGTTAGATTCAACATCATCAGGTGTTCTTAGTGTAATGTTTTCCATGCAATGACTACTAAGATATTTTTTGAATCGCAGCCAATTTACACGATTTATCAAATTGGCATATGGGTGAGGTAAATTACTTCTTAATGGGCTACAAATTGTAACGATCGTGGGAGAGTGATCGGACGAGAGATCCAGAGAAGCTTCAATTTGAATTAAATCTCTAGAGATATTTTTCATAACGCCAAAGTCTATTACATCCGGAATTTTATGTATGTCAGTAGGCCAATAAGTGGGCTCCCCACTTGAAATGACATCCAAGCCCATTTTGGAAATTGTATTGAACAACGCTCGACCTCTGGGTGTAATAAGACGCGAACCCCAGAACGTTTGTTTAGCATTATAGTCGCCAGCTGCTACGAAACAAGGACCCAGAGATTTGTAAAAATCCTCGTATTGATGCTCAGTAATTGCGAATCTAGGAGGAGAGTAAATTGATGATATGACAAAATTATTGGAAAAATTTTCAATACAAATATTCGTTGCTTGTAAATGTTCTTCACAAATGTTATCAATAATATAATGCTTGAGTCTTGACTTTATTAAAATTGCTGATCCACCGCATGCTCTTCCTCTCGGGTCCTTTGAATCATATAAGGTGTAGCCATAAATTTTAAAAAGGCTTCTCGAAGTCAAATGAGTCTCAGAGACCAACATTATATCAAATTATTTTTATTTTTAAATTTATAATTATTACAAAAAATATAAGTCCTCGTCCAAACTATTTTTTTTTTTTAACTCTAGAAAGGTTGGCGGAATATTATACATTCACAAAATGCCACGTTAGTCTCATTAAGGAGCCTCCTCCGAGAAAATTCCAAACGACATACACCGTCGCATACGAAGCTGGAACCTCCAAACTCCTCTCCTTTTTTAATTTCTTCAAAAATGAGTTTTTGTTTGGTTCTCCAACCAGTATTCTTTTATATTTTTTCTTATAATTGTTTTTGCATGTGGTTAATGGAAACCAACGGGATATTGCGGTGGATACCGTTAACCGACGCCAACCACTAATCACATGCGGTGAGACGCAAAACTCTCGAAGGCCAATAAACAACAGTGCTTTACGACTGTCGTCCAAACTATGAACACAATTGCTGAGAAACTTTTGAGTTAGATGAAAAGCGTTCTTTGTTTCATGTACATGCAGTTATTGTTGAGTATCTTATTCTCATCGTCAAAAACGTGAACTAGAAGAAAAAAGAAAAGTATAAAATAAATACATATATTAAGCTGCAAAATAAAAACTTCACTGCATGGACACGAATGCAGCTTCAAAAGATAATTTAAAAATGTTTTGCAGCAAATGTTTCATACTCGTAGTATTGACAAAAATTAATTCAATTATTTTTGTAAAAAAAATGTTTTTCTCATCATTTGGATTGATTGGAGCGATGATAGCTTGATTATAAGGAAATAATAATTCTCGTATTCTCTTTTCATGCTACGCAGCGCAGTGTGAGGCTACTTACATACATACATACATTATTATTAAAGTTGTCCAAATCTTATATTTTTTCGAGATATTTATTATATTTATGTGACCTTCTCCGAGAAAAGGGACCTAGGGACGTATTTCTCATTAAATTAAGCTATTATACCAAATGAGACTAGAAGTCTCAAAAAAAGATAAGTCGCACATCATATTGCTATAACTTCCTGAAAAATTACACAAATTATTTGAGACTTTGACCAGAAGTACTTTCAAATATGCAGACTATGGAGGTAACATTAACTCAAAATAAGCTTATCTCGACTTAAGTACACTTTCCTTTTTGTCGCAGATATGCTCTTAAATTAGGTGGGCTCTAGTTTTGAAAATATGGGACAGGGAGTTTCCAACAAAGAAACCGAAAAGCCTATCCTTAGTAGACCCATAATAAGGGTTCAGCGGCATACTTTATCTCTTATTTTCGTATCATTTACATACTATAGGTCTGCACAGATATAACTGTTTGCACCAGTTTTACGTGTGTTGGTTCTGGTATGTACAGATACTGTATGTTATTCAGAGTATTCAGAGTTTCTGTTACTAGTAATCTTTTAGAATCGATTGTTTTTCTTGAACCAAGTCTGAGTTTATGAAAGAGAGAGAGCAAAGAAGAAAGAAGAGTGGTACTGATTTGCTTGCACCGATAAGTTATGACTAGTAACAGAAACGCGGAATAACATATGTACCTGTACCTAAAAGAACCAACACACGTAAAACTGGTGCAAACACCCCCTAGTCAGCCTAGTGCCATATGTCTCTATGTCAACACTCTTTTCTCTAGCGACAATTGCACTAGTTGAAATGTCGACAACTTTCCTTTTATGCTCGAGTAGAGATACGTTAGAGATAACAGTTCTAGTGTATTTCTGGTGACATTGTCAATGAATGAATGTTTGTTGCCCCAACCCTCATACAATTGTAGACGAGGGTCACTAAAATGTACTAGTGATTCTTTAGTTAAAATATCTCCATATGGTCGTAAGAGAATAGTGCTAAAGTCTACTGGTCGATTTTCAATGACAACCCTATGTTATATGTCAATAGGCAATTACATTGGCTGCGGTACACCTATTCAGTTGTACTATTGACAATGTCACTAGTAAATCACTACAATTTTACTATTGACATCGAGCGAGGAAATATCGATATTGTAGACTAGAGCCCCTAAAATTTACTAGTGAATCATTGGTGCCAATGTCTCCATGTGGTCCCAAAAGAACTACTTAGTCAGTATTGCTACAGTCTAGTGGTAGATTTTCAATGACAAGCTAATGTTAACTGTCAATAGATAATTACATTGGCTGGGGTACACCTGGTCAGTAGTACTACTGACAATGTCACTAGTAAATCACTACAATTTCACTATTCGCATTTTCTGCAGGGCAGTTACATCTGTGCAGATCTATATTACATACATCGCAATGTATATACATATGTATGTATGCATGCATGTATGTATGTATGTATGTAGTATATATTTACATGCATAATACATACATATGTATGTAATTTGCTGTAAAACCAACAATAAGTTTTTCTTATTAAAAATAAAGTTGGTTACGATTCCAGAGAAATCACTACCAGAAAATCTCAGAGCTTTATATGGTAAAAATGGTCAAAGTTGTGATATGTTTTCTTCTTTTATTATATCTGCTGTTATTGTTTTCTTTGTTGTTGTTGTTGTTGTTGTGTTGTTAATCTTATTTATGGAAATGAAATTAACAGCAAGAACGAACGAACATACGCAGTTAAAAAAAATACATACATACATACATACATTAAAGTAAAGACACACTAAGGTGCCATTTAAATAAATAATGATAATAAAAATATAAAAAAAAACACAAAAAACAAAATGAATAATTGAAAAAAGTGCTGAAATCAAGGTAATTATGACATCACACAAATTATTGTTTTATTATTTCTGTTAAAGCAGCCAGAATAATTGTTTTACAATTTTTTCTCGTCATATTTTGTTTGATAATCATGTCACTTTTAACCAAAAAAAAAAAAAAAAAGAAAGTGGGATGTTATAAGTTTCATGCGTATGTACATATGTACGTATGATATGAGCAAAACTTAAGTTTTACAGTTTTTTATTCTAAATTAATCACACTTTTATCAGACAACTAACTGACGACTGGCCTTAAATTAATGTTTGCTAATTTCTAGCGATTACGCTGATTTTTGGTTTAATATCTAACTTTGATAATAACGGTAGATTTTTTCTTCTTTTATTTTATAATTTTTTTTATTAACCTGTTACGAGCTGCTGACATCTTATAAGCAACCATATCGTTCATTTACTTCAAACAACGTCATAACTCAAAAATTGCAACATTTGAGTCATAGTCCATTTACACTGTCTCGAAATCTAGTACTTTCGAGATTTCGGGCTAAATCAAGCTATTTTTATTTTCCAGATTTCGCCTACAAAATGAAATCTAATTTTTCAGTAGATTTGTAGATAATCTAATAAAAATCTAATGTTTTTATTTATTCTTTACTACCCTGTACAGCAAAAGGTGAGCGAATTAGCTACGATCTGCTTAAAAAAGTGTGTGAATTGGCTACATTGCAGTTATTTGGTTGTAGTTTTGGAAAGAAATCGGTTGATGGGTTTTGTTTTGGATAACAAAATCTTCATAACTGTCAAAAAAAAGTTAGCGTAAACGCTATAGATTTTCATAAAGATTTTAATCAAAATATGCTAGATTTTGTGCTGATATAAATTCCCTATTAATGATGCAGAATTAAACCTAATATCGTTATTTGTATTGTGTAAAAATTTCATAAAAATATCTTGTTTACTCAACTCTTGAGAGAAAAATAAAATTTTCTTTTTCCATTTTAAGGATTAAACACATTCACCACAGCAAGCTACCGACTACCAAATGTCAAGGATAGAATACACATGTTTGTATGAGAATGATTCTATTGAAAGCAACAAGGTAACAGGGCAACAGGTTGTTGTCTATGCTGATTTTGTTGTTGTACTCCACTTAAACCAACGTAAACCATAAATGTATGAAAGTGGCAATACTGAGAACTATGTATTTGTATTTGAATATCAGGTGCAGATGGTGTTGCTGCCGTCTCCAAAATAATTAAGTAGCTGCCTACGAGGCGACAAATGCTGCTAGCGGCATTTGAAGTCCTGTGTTCGTGTAGCCTGCAGTGGTGAATGTGCTTAATGCATTAAGTTGTGTGTAAATTGAAAACTTTAAACTCCTTTTCTCTGCAAACTGGTTTTTTTTTGCGTTATAACGTTGGTGGATTAAATGTACATTAGATTTTAAGGAAAAAAGTAAGCCCTAAGCCTTCGATTACAAACTATATTTACAAGACAATTTTGAAAAAAAAAAAAAAAAAAATTGACGTACCTTGGGATTAGAGTCGCATTTTAAAGTATTGCTATGTTTTTGTCTCGAGGAGATCAATGTTTTGTCCTATGAGCCACTGATCTAAAATCTAGGTGCTGGTTTTGGGAGCGTTATAAATTTTTTCTTCCCGTTTATTGCCGTACCTTAAGTGATTGAGATTTAGCTTTACAAAATTACAGTTTACGTACACAGCCCATGAAAGAGAGTGAGTGTATTTTCTTGATTGCTATGTTGCTCACGTTACCATCTCTAATCGAAGGTTGAGCTAATAAATATGTTGGTACATATTGTATTTTTGCCAACAACCTGACTATCGGCATTGACACAAATATAAGGTTTACTCGTATCTGCATAAAATTTGTGTGAATTTAAATTTAAAACCGGTTGATACGAGTATTAAATTCAACGCAAAACAAAAGTCTTTAGCATATTTTTAAAATGTTGTAAAGTATAAGAGAAAATTTGGAAATTTACCAGCACTTCTTAATGCGCCAAATACTAATTTGATAAAAAAAATATTTTGCTGTAATGTTTTTTTTATTTATTTTTTTCGGCGTATTTATTTATTAGAACTCAATTACATTTGATATTACGTGCTACTTAAGAAGTATAATTCAACTTAATTAAAACAACTGAAAGAGTTTCTGTTTTAATTTAATTATCTGATTTTGTTTTTGTTTTTTCTTTAAAGGTTATCACAGGCAATGAGTTAAAAAAATTTTTTTTTTAAGATAAATAAAACTAGTTTTGGAATTTATACAATAAGCAAATAAAAACAACTTTTAATATGTACATATGTACATACAGATGAATGTAAGTATGTATGTATGTGCATACTACAAGGTGATGCAAAAGTAATGTCATAATTATGATTGGCTGCCATTTCGTTATATGCAAGTATATGAAAAACAGAGCTTTGAGGTCTTCTTCAATGATAACTTTAAAGACTGAAAGAAGCCCCAAGTTACGAAATCTGGTCCTGTTAGATCTGGCAATCTGAACGGCCAAAATGGGAGCTCACTCGTTATCAAAATTGGAGTCTCAAAACTTTTATTGTTGCTCGAAGCTGTGTGAGCGGTTGCTCCATCCGGTGGAAACCAACAATGATCGAGACCCAATGCAGCAACTTGCGGCAAAAAAAAAAAACTCTCAAATCTCTGCCTGTAACGCCGGTGGTGCTAAATAAAAAGTAATCAGTAAAGCCTGACTTTGACTCAAGCTTGTTTCTTTTTGAAAATTTTTTAGAATTGACGTTTTTTCAGTTTTGGCGTTTTTTCCTTGTTTGGTGATTTTTATAGTGTTTTACCTTTTTTTTTTGGTATTTGGCGATTTTTTTTATTATTTTAGTTTTTTCGGTTTTTGGCGTTTTGTTAGTTTTTTGGCCACCATTTTACTTTTGGGTATTTTTATTTTTCATTAAAGTGATTTATTTTATTTTTGGCGTTTTTTCTCATTCAAGCGCTATTGTCATTTTGGCGATTTTTTTTTTAATTTTGGGATTTTTTAGATTTAGCGTTTTTAAAAATTTCAGGAGTTTGCGTCTTACAGTTTTCAACAGTAGCGATGTTCTCGGTCCCATGCGCAAAACGAGTCCCACCGCTTCTTTTGACATCTGTAATGGACTCAGTTTTCACGAGGCGCTCAGCCAAACGCTTAAATTATTCGAGCACGGGCGGATACTATAGTGAGAAATTTGTCATATACGTTGAAAGAACAGAGCGCTGAACATTTGTCAAATAAGCAATTTACAATAATTATGCAAAAATTGGCAGACAATTGAAATTATGACATTACTTTTGCGCCACCTTCTACTCGTATAAAAAATTTCTTAGTGTGACATTGAACTTGCCGGTTTTTTTATTTCAAAAACTTGTTAGTCGCTTCGTTTTACAAAACTTCATGCCATACAAAGATTTTTAAGTAAGTAAGTATGTATGTATGTATGTACTTATATTAATTATCGTTAAGTCGATAAAAGTAAAATAATTAAACGTATATGAGTATTTACGAGTCCGTTCATATGTACATATAACTATGTACATACATACATACATATTTATTTATGGCACTGATGAGAGGTGGTGGTGATTTTAAGAACACAAACTGCCTGGATTGTCTTGTTAATTTCTTAAAAGTTTTGCCAATGACAAGCTTTTTGAAAACAAAAGTGTCTTAAACACACAACCTTGATGTAATTGAAAGTGTTGAAGGAGGTTGTCGACTTTGTGCTTCATTGTGTTTTCAATTTATCCTTTTTTTTATATGTACAGGGTGTTTTTTAGAGGTATAGAACTACGAATTGAAATAAAACACAAGAAAATCGTTTTAATGTCCATCAATTTGGCTTTATTGGAAGGATAATTTTATGCCATTAATGTTTAAATATGATTTCGGGCATGTGGCCGCCGCGGCTGGCTCGAATAAAGCCAATTCTACAGGTCCAATTTTCAACCACTTTTTCGAGCATATGGGGCCGTATGTTGGCAATAACGCCAAGTCCCCTAACGTTTCTGGTTTGTTGGCGTAGACGAGCGACTTCACATATCCCCAAAGAAAATAATCCAATGGTGTCAAATCACACGATCTTGGTGGCCAATTGACAGGTCCATTCCGCGAAATTATGCGCTCATCGAATGTTTCCTTCAATAAATCGATTGTGACGTGCGCTGTGTGGCATGTAGCGCCGTCTTGTTGGAACCACAACTCATCCACATTCATTCCATCCAATTCGGGAACAAAATAGTCGGTTATCAGCTCCAATTGCTGTGCACGGTGGCGAATCGATTCATTCGGGTCCTCTTCAACACTTTGCTCTACACCGGCAATTGTTTCTTCGGTGCGCACTGTTCGACGTCTCTGCGGATGCGATTATCACATAGAGTAAACGTAGTGCGAAAACGATCCATGGTTAACCGAATTAATTGCTCTGATGGACGATTATGTCGACCATAAAATGGACGGAGCTTGCGGTAAACTTCGCGAACTGAACCATTATTTTCGAAATAAATTTGCACGACTTGCAAGCGTTGTTCTTTTGTCAACCTGTTCATGATGAAATGGCAAACCAAACTAAGTATTAATCACTTGACAGCTGACAAAATGGCCGCCAGTTAAAAAAGTGATGCCAACTTAAAGTTCTATACCTCAATAAAAAACACCCATTATTAACAGAATTTATGGGAGTACGAACACTCTCTACTAACAGCCTGTTCTTAACCCCGAAATTAAAGATTTAATTAATTTTTAACTTTTTTTTTTGTAGTTTTGAGTTGCCGATTATATGGTTCTGTTTGCCGGCTTCAGCCGCCAATCGTTGTAGTTTAATTTCACATTAATATTGTCTATAATAATCTAGTATATAAAAATTGAATGAACATCAATGCAAATCAAGGTTTTAATTTGAAGAAAAGGTGTGAAAATGTAAATTGAAATAAAAACAATTCCGCCCTCTACGCTTCATAAATTCAGAATTTATTGAGAATAAAGTTTAAAATTAAAGCGTGAAGGATTTTAAAGTTTTGGTTTAGTTTGGTTAAATTCAATTATAAAAAATAATAAATTAGGAATTAAAAAAGCCTACAAAATGCCAATAATTATAGAAAAACTCCCAATAAATGATTGAGAATCACAAAACCAAAGCCACAAGAAATTTTTTCAAACTACAACAAACAATATTATTCAAAAAGTGTTGCCTATTTTATTTTTCTGCTCCTTTTTACAACAACTAATAAAATTTTATTAAAAAAAAAGCTTTTTATATAAAACTTTACATTCAACCAAACTTTTCTATTTTCTAATTGATCTTATTTATTCCTCTTCTATTAAATAGAGTATTTTGTAAATGTTGTTTTAAATATTTTTTTTCCTGAAATGAAAAGAATTAAATAAAAATGTCATAGATATTTTTTAGTGAGTGCTAAAAATCTCTGTTATACAAAAGCCTTTTTTTTTGTTCATTTTGAGGGGCCATTAAATCCGCTTAAATGAAAAATATTATTCTATCTAAAATTTATAGATATTTTTATTCCATACATAAATAAATCGTAAATAAGAATTCAAATGAAGCTACAAAAAAATAAACAAAATGAATGCTTTTTTTAAAAACAAATAAATAACTGTCCAGCAGCAATCACATTTATTAGGGAGGTAACGTAGCCACTATTATTCGCCACGAAGAATAATATCGTCGGTTGGTTTCTGGTTTGCTGCAGAAATAATGTATTTTGAATATACTGTGCCGCAAACCAGAAACCAACCAACGATATGTATAATTTTAAAAGCAATTTTGAAAATAATAAAGACTGCTCTGCTCAAAATGTTATAAACGACTTTCTTATGGTTTTCCTGCAGGTACAAGAGTATGAGAGGCAAAACCACAAAATCTAAAACAGATCTTATTTCTACTAAATTATTTATAAAAAATTTTATAGCTTTATAAAGGCTTAATACGAAAAATGTTGTATGGAAGTCTGATTATATAAACCATCTATTAAGGCTTAATAATTTTTATAAATAAAGCAATAAATATTTATAGCAAACTTTGTTGTCATTAGGTCCTTCGGTTGCTAAAGCTAACGCGGCATAAACTCTTATTGCTTGCTTTCAAAAAGAGGCAATTATTTATTAATTGCTAATTATTTAGTTTTAATTCTTTTACATAAATTTTTTTCATAATATGAAATCTATATTACAAAATTTTAATTTTAAATTAAAGCTTAAGCTACAAATAGACGAACCATAGCCATAACCAAACCAAAATTCAATTGGTTTCTATGGTAATGGCTATGGCGTTATGGCGAGTCACCTATAATTTTGCCCATTAGTTTGGTTCGAACGGCTGTTTTCTATAGCTATGGTTATGGCACTTCTGATTGCACCTGCACGCCAGCTACGTCCAAGCAATGTGCACAATGTGCAAACTTTTACAAAAGAGCTTTTGTGCTTTCACACCGACTAGAACACAACAACCAATCTGATCTCGACAACAACAATGCTTGCTCTTAGTTTGCAAAGAAACCAGAACAAATTGTAAGAGCTTTCAAAGCTGTTTACCTGAAATGCAAATATCCGAGTATGTGTGTTATGTGACCTAGCCGATTTAAGCAGATATCTTTTATGTATTCATAATTCAATCAAATCTTTTGAGGAAAATACTTAAGAGCCGTGTCAGGATGAATCTACGTACATATATCAGCTGGTATTTACTTCTCAGATGATTATTTGTAGTAAATTTTTTTTGTGACCCAGGTATGAGTTTTTCAAAGAGAATTGTAGCGATACTACGTTATATAAATTAGTCGTCTTATCCAAAATGACAAGTTTTTAGTATTTTCGTAGACTCAAACTTATTTTCGAATCAAACTCAATTCAATTTATTTATTAGACTGGTCAAATATCAGACAGAACTGAAACGTTTTGAGGGGTAGTGGGTGCTACAAATCGTCCGTTCGCTTTCTCATATGTACATACATATGCGTAGATATTTTGTTAGCAAAAATATTCCGTACACACCCTGCATCAAAATGATGATGCTTCCAACTTCAAAGTACTTGAAATTTTCTATCATTCCGTCCGACATACCTGCACGCTCTCCAACAAACGTACCGTACCGTACCGACTGACACCCATCAAATGTTTGAACGTAAAATTATAAAACGAAAAAAAAAAAATTGCTTGTGAGTATGCGCTTCAGATTTGATTGGAAACTATTTATGTGTGTACAGAGGGCGACAAAAGTATTCATACAGTACCGGCAACATTTTGCACCGAAAATACCTAGAGAAAAGTCCTCTGAAGCCACAAATTAGTTAGTTTTTAATGTTTTAGAAAATTAATTGCAAACAAATATTATATTACTATTTTTAAGGTAATGCACCATACAGCGTGAATACTTTTGTCCGCCTGAATTTAATATTTGTTTATGTTTCGCTTAAGCAACACTTTGATTTCTAGTTTTTATGCTGCTCATGAGGAACATGTAAAAATATTATTTATTTTTAAAAACTTATCAGAAGATTGTAATTAAAGATAACTGCTGTCTGCATACTTTTGTCTGCCTCTGTATGCATATGGATTTTGTTATTGTTGTTTTTTTTTTTTTGAGGATTGTATACATCTTTTTAAATAATTGATGTCACGTTCTATCATGAGAAATCATGAATTCTAGAAATGGAGTAAAATTACAAAAACAAAATTAAATATTTATGTATTTATTACTGAATTGAGTTAAAAATACAATAAAACCGCAGCTTTTATGGGCAACGATTTAAATAATCAAATGGAAATTTGTATGAAAATAATAAATAAAAAAATTAGCATGAATTTTCAATAAATTCCAACATATTTGAATATGCTGATGAAATTATGCTAAAAAATCTATATGAATATATATATATATGAATATTTTTGGATTCGCAGTATGGGCTTTGGATTTCATTTCAGGTCAAATAGAAAACCTCTAAAATTGTTGAACTTTTTTTTGGATTAAACTGCGTAATCGATTTTATCCGTCTGAAATTAAATTTACATACTTATGTATGTATGAATAGAAATGTATTTAGCCAAAAATCTTATATCGGCTGCTGCTTTGGAATCGAAGAACTCTGAATTCAAATGAAACATTTAGAAGATTTTAAATGTCGATAAAGTTTTTTTTTTCTTTTCAAAGATTCGAAAAAGGAATCGTGCAGTTCATATATGTACCTTCTACTACTTCTTATTGCCATCTTTTATTCCAATAAAATGCAGTGAGTTATCCGATGTCATACATTTCAGTCAGGAAAAGAGGATTTCAAAGATTTTTCGATAATTTTTTTGAGCAGCTCCGCCATTGGGCTATTTTTTTTTTTTGGTCATGTAAAGTCGCTCGTTTCCGACGATAAACCAGAAACAATTGAAATCCCAAAAATAAGCATTCGTCAAGCTATTAGCAAAATATGGCTGCAAATGCTGCGAATAGTTCAATTATCTCCCTGAGTTCCAGATTTCGCCATGTACGTACGCATCAGCCGTGACTGTCACATGATCCAAATCCTGGCCAAACATTAATGCCATTAAATAATTATCAATCCACTAAAGCTATTTTAATTGATATTAAAACAGTTTTTCTTTGCTTTATTTTAATTTAAAGGCCTTTAACACTAAAAAAAAACACACCGACGGGAGAGAGAGGCTGTTATAAAATGTTTAAACTCCAAGAAATTTTAATTAATCACGCACATTTTTTATTATCTTTATTTGCAGTTCAGTTCTCATGATCCACATACGCCACAATGGCGTGTGGATCCCTGTCAGCTGGAGGACACAGCTCCTGAAATGGAGGATCCCGTTAGACTGTTCCATGGCAGAGTACGCATAGTTTGGGAGCATCGCAATCACACTTTGAACTCCAAGCTCATGGTGACAGTCCTGGGAAAAGGTGACGAGTGTCGCAGTGCAAAGAAGCATCATTGTTTAAGAATAGGGTAATGAGCGAATGATGTGCTAAGCTTTTTTAAAAAAATACTAAAACTTTAATTTCCTCCTTTAACAGGGATGATCCCATATTGTGCATATCCAAAGATTTAATATGTGATGGCATACGTCACTGTCCCTATAGCAATGAATATGACAGTGACGAGGATTATACTATGTGCTGGAAACGTAGTCGCCTGGGAGAACCAATGCCGCCCTCAGTGGAATCTGATATTTTTGAACACTTTGCCTTAGAGGTCTTCCGTAATCTTTTCGCCTTTGATGTACCCTCTGCAACGAAAGCAACTAAAACAACTAAAGCATCAGATGCTAATGATGTTTCGGAAAAGCCCGCCAAAAATAAAACCATGCTGCATAAAGTTGAGGAAGATAGAGAGTTCAATGAAACCTTTGCAGAGGAACAAGACTCAGGAAAATCAAACTTTACTCTACACATAGGCAAGACAGATAACTCAAGTGGTTTTACGGGAGGTAATCATAGGCGTAATTCAACGCGCACTGGGGCAAATTCCGATCTGTCTAAATATGGTCCTTGGGGCTACCTCATGCTGGGCATGTTGTTGTGTGGCGGGGCCTTGCTGATATGTGGTTTATGGGGTAAGTTTTCAAAAAAATTTTATTTAGAAAACCGAACCCATTTAATAGAAAACATCATTAAACTTGTTGCTTATTTAAAAAACTTTCAAACAAATTTTTTTTAAATACTTAAATTGAAATTTGCTTTTCAGCCTCTGCTTCTCAGCATGCGGCCAACAATGAACGCGAATCAGCTTTACAGTCGGCCAATGCTGCCACAAGCATGGGTCAAGATAACCATTCTACAGCTACAGCTCCACCCAACTACGAAGAATTGGACCCTCCGCCAGCTTATTCGGTATTATTTCCCAATCAAAAGGCAGCCTCTTGCAACTCTTTAAATTCGCTGGATGAGACTACTCCACCGCAGCCCACCATCCAGCACTTGCAGAATTTGCAATTATCGCCCTCGGCAGCTCCCAGTAGTAGATCTACATCGAGAGTTGTGACTGATCGGGCCAGTGGGAGTAATCTCTCACCAATCTCCTCCACAACATATAATCACGCTCACAGTAGTAATTAAAATGTGTTCTTTATCTTTAAAAGTTTGCTTAGTTTTAAAGACTCTCTACTTAAAAACAAAAATACTAAATTAACCTATAAGCTTGACTAGTAGAGCAGGGATATGTATTTAAATTTTCTAGTTAGATTTTATCTTTTCGAAAATGGCAATTTTATTTTTGTGGTTGCCGTGCAAAGCCTTGCATTTTTATTATTATTTTTTAAATATATAAAAGAAAAGTTTAACAACGACTGACTTAAATATTAGTAATAAAGCAAATTAGTCCTAGTTACCTTGTAGAGTGCTGGCTTAACTTGTTATTTTTTGTTTACTTGCCAAAAAACTATAAAATTGCAGGCACTTTTACTGTTTGCATTTAAAATTTAATAAAATAGATTTGCTAAAGTAAACTATATTTTCATTCAAGTTTAAATTCGAAGTTCAATATTGATAACAATTGCGAGTTTATAAAAGTTCGTTTAACAAAATGTTTTTGAAATTTAAACGCAAAAGCAACAATCAAAAACAATTAATATAACTTTAAGAAAAACATTTTGCATAATTATTCAATAATCATACTAAAGTCTTGTGTGTGTAGAATCCATTTTTGATATATAATCGGGCCTATTCTCGTTTGAGTATTGTTTTAAAGCGCCACATAAAAACGGCAATTTAGCATCATTCAAAAGGTACCGTATTATCCTAGTACCGTATTATCATTACAACGACACAAAAACGACAATTTTACATTCAAAAGATACCGTACTACCCAAATACCATATTATCATTTCAACGCTGTAAAGTTGTCATATTTTTTATATAGAATTCTAAATCGATTCTTAAATGAAAACAGACCCAATTAAATACTTTGAAAATTCAGTTAAACCAAATTGTAATTTGTTTAATGGCGAACATAAACTATTGCCATGTTCTTTAGATGAAAGCACGCTTGCGTGTCTAAGATAATATTATACTTTTAATTATTTAAATATTTTAACAATTTAGTTACAAAGCTAACCGCTCTATATATGTACATCTACTCATTTCCCTTTTTTTGTTATTAAGTTTGGTTTAGTTGCAGGCTAAATTAAGTTTATTTGAAATTGTTGACAACATTTAATGTAGAACAATAATGGCATCAATGTCGTCTGCTAATTTTTTAATCCCTTGTTAAATTAGTCTATTGTTTTTTTTTTAGTTTGCATCCATATTTGTAATTAATATTTAATTTAATTTTATTTAACACTATTTTTATTATAAATATTTAGTGTATAGTTAAATTAAAACAAAAAGGAAACATAAATTAAAATGTAATACAAAAATAATTGTTAATTTATACGATAATGTGATATAATTTAAATAAAACTCCGGTAATGAATAATAAAACGTCCACTATTTAAAGTTAAAAACTTAAAGAAAAATAAATTAATAAAAAATTTCTAAAAATTTCTAAAAGCACAGCTATACCAGGTACAATCGGCCCAATACACCTTAAATAATGCTTTAAAAAAATTTTTAAAACGTTCATTTCCAATTTTTTTTTTTCTTCTGAACTCGAGTGCTACTCGTATTATTAAGTTATATTTTTCTTAGTGCGTTTAGATTTGAGCAAAATCTAGTACTTAAAAGATTTTGGGCAAAATCTAGTAGATTTCCCATCCAAAACAAAATCTATTTCGTCAGTAGATTTTGTCAAAATCTACTTAAAATCAGAAGAAGTCAGTTATATTTGCTTTGTGGTCGAATTTCCATTTTCTTTTATCACAGAGATGACAGTCAACTAATTTATGCCAAAAAAGGGCTGTGGGCCCATTAAAGGAGAGTCAGAGGACTTGCTGACCAATTCATCGGCTTCCTCACTGCCCGGATGTCCGCCGTGGACAGGTAAACAGTTAAACCTTGTTCCGTATTGATAGCTTCTGTATTGAAATCATTGTGTGTAATAATGTATTACAGAATTCTCATTTGGTTCATATTATAAATAATATTCATATGGACAATTTCACAGAATGTCACGTACGATGACCAATCAATTAAGCTTGTTCAAAAGTACATAAAGAAATAAATACAAGGTTAATTTTCTAAAATTTCCCCTTTGTAAATATTTAAGCTTTATAGACAGTGTGTTACCAATTACTGAAAGACTAGACATCTAGGTTTATATTTAAATGTAAATAATAGGATAATGGATGAGTAAACCGGAAAAATTACAAACAGGTGATTAGTAGAGTATAAATAGCAGGTCATACAATCTGTGTCAGTCACATTTTAAGCCATTTTTCACTGTGCACTTGATGAGAGTGAATTATTTTGACAGTTACAGTGAAAACTAGTGTAAAAATTTTTTAATAGAAAAATCATCACTGCGGTATCCGGCCTCTGGATTCAATTTCCCACAACTCTCAATGTAATGAGCATGAATCAGGAACTGATAATAATATCTAAATTTAAATATTATTTTATTGAATATCTTTTGCTTTTATTTATGAAAAATTTAAAAAAAAATCCGTTTTTAGTGTATAACAAAATTTAAATAAATAAACAAAAATATATTCTTGCAAAAATACGCCCTAGAGTAGGCAACAGAATTCCACAATTGTATTGACAGCAAAAAAGGTATTTTTATAGGAAATATTTAGGAACTTATAGGAAACATTTAACGGAATTGCCCATATCCGTTATGAGCTGACTTCCGCATCCGAAATTAAAATAAGTTGTATGTAAAAGAGCGATATTTACATGTTTTAGTTATTAATCATTTAATCATGATTGCTAAAGTCAAACTATTAATAAACTTCGCAGACTTCCCATAACTTCAGAAAGAAACCTTAACGGTACCAAGAAATAAAACACATTTGATATTTTTGTTTTGTTTTTTTTTTTTGTTTTTACTATTGGAAAAAAGTCATTGAAGACACAGTGGGTGTAGAACATTTTTATAATTATTCTTTTCTTTTCAAAATGAACAAATGATTTGTTTTTCGTTTTTATTATATTCTGTTGCGAAGTACATTTATTTAATTTCTTTTTCTTTTTACATACACAATTGTTTTAATTTTTATTATATTTATTTTGTAGATTGGTTGGTTTTCTTTTTATTATTTTAAGTAGAGTTTCTTCTTTCTTTCAGTGTTACATTTTCGCTTTTAACATTAAATTGTAGATTTTTCTTTTAGTTTTTATTTTGCCAAGTGTTACACATACAAATGATATATATATATATAAATATTTTTATATTTTTTTGTTTTTAAAATTTACTTTGAAAGTTTTGCACTCCCCTAGATTAAATTATTTATAATATTCCTAAAAATTTACTAAGATTTAATGCTTTAAATTTACCTTTTGTTTCAGTTTTTTTTTAACAAGACTAGAAATAATTACAATAAATTTATAACTAAAAATATTCATAAAATCATGTATAAAAGTAAGAGTTTATACACTGAGCAAAACCATGTGATATGATGACGAACGTAGTAGTCGTAATTAATCTCTAAAAGTCTTAAATATAAATAAATTTTTCTCCTTTAAAGTAATATGGACTGGCTGCCTCCTTTAAATCAATTAGTATTACATAAGTTAATATTTACTTTTTTGCAGTTTTTTTTACATTTAGTGCCAATTTGAAGCATTGATTTTTTGTTCTACTTCTGTGATAAAATAAAGGAACCTTGCATTCATTCTCTGATAAAAGTTAACTTTTGGAATGAATGTTCCTTTTATTTACATTTTTAATATAAATTTTTATTCATAAGAATTGGGCGTTTGTCTTTGTTCAAATTGTGTGTTTGTTTTACTTATATTTCACACAATTTTTTATTTTTATTTTAAACATATAAATTGTTGATAACTTTTTCGTTATTTATTTTTATATAATTTTTTTGTGGTTTTTTGCCTTCTGTTGTTAAAACTTACAATAATCTATAATAACTTGCCGTATTAATAACAATGCTGACATTAATATGATTTATAACTTCAGACTTTGAAGGCATTTTTTTATAAACAGTGATGCACTTGAAAAATGGACTACAATTGCTTGGTCTCTTTTAAGAGAGAGGACCAAAAGTCAGCAGAAGCGGTAACCTTAATTAATTAAATTTTTTTTTATTAAAACTATCAAAATAATCTTTTGGGAATCTAAAAATTACTTTTTGTGCAAGCGATTTTATCAGCTGACTTTATTGTTCAAAAATACGTTGCGATACTTGCCAGACTAAGAAAATTTTACTATTGGCGGGAAATATGTAAAATTTAGTTAAACCTTTTTTTTTATTTGAAAAAGTTTTGAATTTTACGACAATTATTTATTTATTTTATAATTAATAATTGTTTCCTGACGAAGCCAACCAAAGTCTAGGGAAGTATCAAAAACAGAAAACGGAAATCTTAAAGACTTTAAAGCTTCATTAAATATTTATTAAATTATAGTTATAAAAAGGGCTAAAATAAATAGTTATAAATAATTAGCAATATTTAGTTCAAGCTGTGCCAACAAGAGAATGACACAAGTTTCGTTTTAAACATATTCATCAAGTATACTCGTAATTAAAAACAACCAACAACTATGTTCATACGCAATCCTTAAATAGTGTAGCAAAAATGACTACAAGTAAATTGTAAATACTGTACCAGTTGCAATCATACTCATTATTATATAAAAATACTATGAGTATTTATTCGGCTACGTATGCGTATATACAGAAATATTCTGTTTGTACACCAGAGAAATGAATTGGAAAAACGCCCTAACGGCAGCGCTGTTAAACTAATTGCATGACAGGCATTTAAAGTGCGATTTGATAATTATCGACTGTGCTAAAAGCGTTTCTAACTAAATATCTACCAGAAATACATTTATTACTATACAAATTGCAAAGTATCAGCTCATTAAAGATTTTTGTTTTAAAATTTTAGGAAAATTTTTTAGGAATACTAACAGTTGTTCCAACGTAATATTTATTACTTCCTAATTTTGCACATTTTCAATTTCATTTAATGCACACAAATGCATGCGGAGGTGTGCGATCTAAAAATACTCTGAGTATCATGCGTTTACTTATTTTGTGCGAATAAATATCCATAAAGTATAAATATGATAAGATCTCAGTATGCACATTACGCATGCAACTTTCTATTTATAGTTGTTTTAGTATTTAAGTTTTTTCGAATAAATTAATTAGAGATACTCTTGAATAAAATAAATATAGTGCGACTTGGTTGGAAGCGAATTGTGTGAGCGTACAAATTGCTTGTGCTTCAGTTGAAATCGAGAAATATACTTTTTTGAATACTTATTGTCATTCTCTCGTGGCAACTTTAATGTGAAAGGTGGCAACTTCATGTTAAGTTTATTTAATTTTTTTTAATCTGTTAGTGACAACAATGTAGGTCCAGACATTTCGATTTGTCTTTAATTTTAACAAAATAGTTATACTCACTAGATGAGGGTTGCGTTGGCTGAAGTAGTTAGCACGTTAACTACAAAAACCGAAGGTCCTGGGTTCGAAGCCGGTCTGCGGCAGTCATTAAAAATAACAACACCACACATTTTTCTGATGTGCATTAGTGTCCTTTGTATCAGTTGTTGTGGGAAAAGTTCTAGTGATGCAGGCATAAGGCACTGGTCACTAAAAACTATTCCGACTTCATCAGATACTTATCCTAATATAACATCAGAACGCCCTCCTTCGTTGTGTAGCAGAATCATCGGCGAAGTAAAATAACCAATACTACTAAACTACTACTAAGCACAGCTTCAAAATTTAATACGCCTCATTTGACACCAGATGGCGCTGCAACACTGCATTATCAAAAAATGTGCTTCTCTTCCTTCACCACCTGTCTTCTCTATCACTATCATTTCCCTATCACCCTCTCTCATTATCTTCTCTTCATCAACAGGTAGCACAAAGGGATCATTGTATTGGACCCAAGTGAGCTGGACTAAATTTCACCCTTCCTTACAAGCAGCCTGCTAACCTAACCTAACTATACTCACTAGATACTTTGGTCAAAAACTTAATATTTCGACCGCAATATTAACTGAATTTCAAAACATATGTTAGTTAAAATTTTACCAAATCATCACAAAAAATCAGCTGTTTTCGTATGATTTCAAAAAGTGCATGTGATTTACAAAATGTGTTTTTCTTTAATATTTTTTTTTATTTTAAATTAATTAGATTATAACACAAATTAATTTCGCGCATGGTGAAAAAATTTCTTTGAAAATCAGGACAATCTGGCGAAAATTTAATCTAGTGTTCTTAAATTACTGGGCTACAGTTCTAAGTAGAGAGATTTTTATTTTTGAATATGCATAACTCACTAATTGCAAGGGATACACACATCAGTTTTCTGTGAAACTTTATAGAATATTCCCCTACTCTACTTGTGTTAATGTTTAGTGCAATCAAACGTTTACCAACGGATGATTTATTTCGATTCTACCACAAAGAGACCTAATTAACTGGACCCGAGTGACCCCAAAAGACTTTGCTTTTCTCGGTAACCTGTTAAACTATCACAGTGATATATGATTCAATCGAAATTTGAAATTTTCTTCTAAATTTAGATACTATTGCAAATTTTTTTAAATTTTGTAAAAATTTTGCGGCATATATTGTCATTGAAAAAGAAACTTAAATTTTTCGACAACGTTTGCTGTGTAAAATTCCACACAATTGCTTAGTTTCAGCTTTTTAAAGTCAATTGGTCCATTTTTTCCATTCTTCACTGTTCATTTAAAAGTCACTTCTTTGCTAAAGTTATTAAAACCATTCGAAGGTTTGTTATTACAATAATTTATTTAACCTACATAAGTATGTGTATGTGTGTATATGTGTGTGTGTGTGTTTTATGTAAATTTCAATATTAAAATTTATTATTTTTAATGCCAGTCAGATATAAACATGTATGTATGTATGGATGTATGTATGTACATATTGCACAGGGTGGCATTACCAACAAACAGCTGATTATTATTTCTTCTACTTTGTTTACAGCTGCAAGTCGCTGACATTGATAATGTTATTGCCATAGTGTTGCCACCTTATGTACACATATGTATGTAAGTACATATTTTCCAATAATTTAATGAATTAAGTTTATTTTTAATTAATTAATATATTAAGTGATTTTCTCTTGTGTTGTTGTTTCCTCTCAACAGGGAGCGGCGTTGTTTGTAAAAGTTTGTATGTAAGTATGTATGTATGTATGTGTGTTTGTTTGTCTGCAAGTGTTTACACATTTAATAATAGTTTTATGTATTTTATTTATAATTAAAAAGTCTAAAAAATTTGTTTATTTCAGCTTTGCAAATATAATTTACTAAAAAGGCAAAAGGGAAATAGGATTTTGTTTTTTTTTATCAGCTAATATGTATGTATGCATGTATAGTATGTATGTATTTATGTATATTTTTCATCATTATCTCATTAAATTTTGTTCATTGTTTATTCGAATTAAATGTAGTACGTTCTTTGGTTGTTTATTTTATTTTTAATTATTTTAGTTTCAAATGATTTATGTAAAATTGTTCTTATATTTCAAAATTCTTTATTAAATTAGTTTAGGTAAAATTTTCAGCTCAAGATTCGTAATGTTTCTACTGTGTTTGTTGTATATTGTATATTCTTATTTGATTTGTATTTAATATTTTTAAAGTTCTCTTAATATGTGTTATCATATGTTTCTGTTTATTGCGGAAAGGTATATTGAAAAATTAAACAAAACTCTGGCAAATAAATTTTAAAAATGTTCAATTTCATTTGTTTCATTTCGCTATGATATGGATGTTCTTTTGCTATTTCTTAGATGTTTTGCATACTTAAACTTATTAAAATTTGGTTACTATCTCTTCTTCATTTGTGATAATTCTTTTATTTTCTTTTTGAAAATAAGGCCTGTGTATATATTTTACATTGAAGTTTTATTTTGGTTTCTGAAATGTGTTTTTTCTGTTTTCTGAAAAAAAAGCAATTTGATGATCAGCGGGTTGCAGCTTGTCGAGATAAAAGTGAAAATGTTTTAATATAAAATGGTTTCGCTCAGCATTTGTATTTTACATTTGGCATCGTGCTGTTGTGATGAAGTCTATGAAAATGTTCAAAAAACAATAACAATTCATCAGATCAGGGTTGTATTTTTTTAGTAAATCGTGTGATATGTCAACTCGTCGGCGTTGTCAACAATTGGGCTTTTATTTTTCGACCAATACCCCTTTTAGGCACGGAAAGGCATTGATTTCTTAGAACCACATATCAATCAAGTCCAATTCTTTCACTTTGGGCCAAGGTGCTCACGTAAAATCTTGCAATTGTACCCCTCTTAGACAAGGAAAAATTTACTTTGCAAAGTCTTAATTCAGCTGGGAGAAGCACAGAAAGATATAGTAGTCCTCCCTCTGTTTTTCACACAGCTGAAATAAGACTTTGCAAAGTAAATTTTCCCTTGTCTAAGAGGGGTATAATTGCAAGATTTTACGTGAGCACCTTGGCCCAAAGTGAAAGAATTGGACTTGGTTGATATGTGGTTCTAAGAAACCAATGCCTAATGCCACATGACATAGTATAGCATGCCAATGCAGGGATGGATAACCTACAGCGTAGCCACCGGGAATCATTTATATGAAATAGTGCTTAAAAACTAAATGCCAGGCATTAATTTATTTCCCCAATTTGTTTTTTCAATTTTCAAAACTCAAACAGTTGAAAAAAAAATCACTCATTTTAATACAAAATGAGAAATTGTTTTTGATTTTCTTAGACTAATTCTTCACTTTAACAAAATCCCGACCAGATTTGCAATTTTTGTTGCAGCAATTCTTGAATATATGGGAGATATATTTATTTAGTATTTCTCTCGCTCTTCCGTACTAAAAAGGTAAAAAGTTGCTGCCACAAATTTGCAAGTTGTATTGTATTTAAAATTTTTAAAATTAAAATTTTTTATTTTTTTTTAAATTGTTCTAATAAATTTAAGTGCAATAAAATGACTATTGCCATAATTTCCAAATTAAACAAAATTTAAATGCTGCTACCTGCTAAGAAATTAAACATTTTTTTTTATGGCAAAAACTAAAATTATATTTATATTGATCTTAATTATTTTTTTGTTAACAATAAAAATTGTGCTTCATATTGATTTCTGTGGTTTTATTTGGTTTTCATTTATTTAGTGCTTTGCTGTAATTTTTCTAAAAAGCATTTCATTTTTGCCTTTTTATTTGCTTTCATTAGACTTTAATATGTTTTAGTTTCTATTAAATTTTGTTTTTTAATTCTCTATTTTGTTTCAAACAAAATAAAGCAAATAAAGTTATTTTTGTGTTAAAAAGTTGCTGGGATTCCTGGAAGAAGAAAAATCCAGCTGCGAGCAAATATCTCAACAATTTACACGACATTTTTTTATATATTTTTTTTTTTTGAGAGGAAAAGTTTTTTTTAATTTTGTTTTCATATGTATTTATTTATTTTGTGTGTGTTTTATTTTTAAATTTCTTTTATTTTATTTAGTTGATATTTCAGTTGACGGTATAAAAATAGAAAAAAGTATTTGAAAAATTTCTCAAAAAAATTTTGGTTTAAAAAAGTTCATCATTTGTTTTATTACTTTTGCTTTTATTGTTTTAACATTAATTTATTACTAAATGTCTCTTAGTAGTTCTTGTAGTTAATATTTTAGTTGCTAATAAAATGACAAAAAAAAAAAAAATAAAAAGAAATAGAAATTTACTTAACAAATAAATTGTTCTCTTGCTTAAATTTTAGTTATAATACCATTTGGTTGATTGTGTTTATTTATTTGTTAATTTTTTATTTAGATTGTATTTTAAGAATTGGAAAAATTTGAGCGTTCTGTTAAGGTGTTGTTTTTGTTATGGTTCTTGTATGATATTGGAATAAAGTGTTTATGACCCAATTTCAAACGTGTTTAAATATACTTCCATTTTGTATCTTTTCTTTTGGGTTCTATTTAAAATTTGTTAGTCAGCGTTAATAGTTGGAAGGATAGAGATGCATTTTTATTTTAAATGAGTTTTAGCAGAGATCATCACATTTTTGGTTTGAATTTTATGTTTTTGGATTATAAATTATTATCACTTTGTATTTATGTTGAACAATTCATTTCCAATGGTATGTAAAACTCTTTACATTTTAACGTCTCGTCCGTTTATTTTGTTTCAATCAAAAAGATAAAAGTTCACAACAATCAATAGACCTGCCACATCACTTTATTTATAATTTTAATCCAAACTATTTTAATTTTATGCAAGGCGAAGAATATGAAAACAGCAGATTCCAGCAAATTGATTAGACTTTTAGTTAAATTGAAATTCAAGCTTAAGTGCCCAGTAAAATAAGACACTCCAAAAAAGTCATGAAAATGTAGAGTTTGCGATCTGGAAGTAGTGCAAATTTCGATCCGATCTAATGATTTTTACATAGGGTTGTCATTGCAAGAAGTTCTCTTTTTCGATGCCTAGTCACCGAATTGGAAGCGATTTTAAGAAAAATGTAATTTTTTGTGTTCTATGATAATATTTTCATCTAGGAAAAATGGTTAATAGTTACCTACTTTAACAATTAGTTTCTTTTTATAGTAATTTAAACGCGAAACAGTATTTTCATGTAAATTTAAGCAAATCACTTCAAAATTTTAGACCAAAATTAATTCATAAGTTTCTTGAAAAAAATCGATTTTTTTTAAATTCTGGTGAGTAATTTCTAAAACTATAGAGGACTTACAAGGTTCTGTATGACAAAAATAAACTTCTACTTGGTTTTCTGCTAACTATCGGCAAATTAAAAATATCGATTTTTTGGAAGCAATGAAAATGTAGTTCCTTTAGAATGACTTCCAATTTTTTTTACTGGGTGCTCTTCTAACTTTTTCTTTTATATAAACACATAACTGTGGGCATTTTTTGTAGCGTACGACAGCAAGCAATTAACCTTGTATTTCTGAATAACGTGAATCGGTTTTTCTTAAAATTTTACCTAACGTAGAGCTGCTGAAGGCCTAAACAAATATATAAAGAAGTAAAAAAAAGTTTCGTTTTCCTTAAAAAACAAGCATATTTGCTTGGTGTTGCACGCTACAAAAAGTTGACATTCCTGTGGAAATGCCAATATGAATATTATTTTACAATCGGCTCAGTATTTCTGCAGATACAAATTTCTTAACATTATTTTTTTTCCTAACGTACCACTGTGCAAGGCTTAGGAGCGATATTTGGCCTCTTACATTTGCATGTTTAAAAACGTAAAATATTAAGAAGCATTTTTGCGTTTTTAATTTTTACTATGACAAAGCAAAGAGAGTGGGAGCACAGTGGGACTTTTGATTCAAAAGCCCTATTTTTCGACTCTTGAAATTTCAAAAATCAAATAATACAATTTTGTAGAGAAATGTTGAAATACGAAATATATGCATTTATGATTTTTAGAAAAATTATATTTACTTTTTTTAAAATTGGAGTAAAATTCATGTATGCATTCATGCATTCATTCATGTGTGCTCAGCTTAACTTATTTTTGATGTATTGTCAATCTAAACAAATTATGTAGAACTTCTTTAACATACGATCACAGAAAAAAGTATTCACCAATTAATATTTTCAATTAAATTTTTAATTGTATTTATTAATTTGAGTGGAAAAATTTAATTAATATTATCAAATTGTTTATAGGTGAAAATTTAATTAATTTTTTAATTGATATTACAAATATTTTAATTAATATTACAAAATCATTTATATTACTTTTTTCTGTGATGTTCTTTCAATAATTTCAATAATTTAAAAAGTGGGAATATCTTCTTTCGTTTTAGAATAAAAATAATTCTCGGAAAATTTTCGTTAGTCTACGTTCATATATTCTAGAAAATGCAATAGAGTTTCGAGAATCACTGAAATATTTCATTATTTATTGGTTTTGTCACACTCTTTTATAACGATGTAGTCAAAGAAATGATAGATAATGAATAAATAAAGTTTTTTTTTCGAACGATAAGCAAGGTATTAAAAAAATACTATCTATAGTTTATATGGAATTCATGGGCAGTAGACGTGCCCGATTCGTTAGTCATCTTTTTTTACTCTAGATCAATTACGTCCAAGCCATTAGCACATTATGCGAGCTTTTACAGAAGAGCTTTGTGCTTTTAAATCAACGAGAGCGGAAGAGCCAATCAGGTTTCAGTGACAACCATTATTGCTGCTTACTTTTAAAGAAACAACAAGAAACTGTAAAAGCTTTCAAAACTGTTTACAGCAAGCGCAAATATCAAAACATATTTTTGTTTGGACTGAACTCTTCTCGAGGTATATATGTACCTAACTTTGAATACTTTTGCTTGAATATGAAAAGTTTTATGCTAAAAATATCGTTTTGGATTGTATGAAATCCCACTTTTTCTTAATTTACTAAATATATTGCTTGATGCCAACTTTCAGTGATTTACTACGGTTCTATATAGTTTTTGCACGCAAATTTATGAAACCATCCCACTGTACAGCAAAGCAACAATATTAACTTCTCCTACACAAGCGAGACGAAGGACTTGAATACTTGAATTTTTATTTTTAGCGGTTTCTATGCAAATTTTCTGAATGAGTCGTCGGATCGAAACAGACAGAAATTTTTAGGCACGAAATTCAGAACAGAAACCAAGATCCAATGAATACATCTATTGCATCTGCTGAAGCAAAAACCAAAAAATTTTCAAAAATTTTTTTTTTTTAATTTGATTTATGGTGCGATATAATTTGCACTTAAGTGAACAGCTTTGTAAGTTCGCTAGGTCAAATTGCTCAGTCAATTTTATTTATTTGAACGAGTAGTTTCATAATTTATTTATTTTAAAAATCACGTTCTTTTTCTGCTTGGAAATGGAATGCTTGTTTTTCCAAAAACTCAAAAGTCTGTTGCTGAAATCGTTTGTAGCAAAAGAAATTTAGGTTTAACTGTGTGAATATGATTTAGATGTAAAAAGGTCTTTCAAAGAGTAGTATCGAATTGTACATCATAATGATAACGAAGAAACGTTTATAGTTATAAGAGCATTTGATTCGAGGTGTTGCTGATGAAGATGCTGAGATTGAGTGGTGATTTTGTTGTTGATTTTTGTTGCTGCTGCTGCTCTGGCTTTTTGCGTGAAATGAGACCAGCAGTAGCTCCAGCAGACATTTAAGCAAATACTAGCAACCACCATACCACGGAAATGTCCAGCACCATCAGTGCGGAAGCATTAACGGTCGTGCTGTACTGGTCAGCTTCAGTCGTGTCTGTTGTTGTGGTTTGTGTTCAAAGTCGTCGTAGTTGTAGAAGGGTGATATTTTGAGGCCCGTTTTTTCGGGTATGATCTTGAAATGGGGCTGTTCGGTACTGACAATGAGTGGACGTTTCATTGAGTGCATGTACTCGGAATGGGGTGCACCTAAGGGTCGCCTTGTGCTGGGTACATTCATTTTTTTGCAAGGCTCGGGCTTTGTGTCATTGTTGATGTAGTGGGAGTTCTGGGCTGCGTATTTATTGGGCTTGTAGATCGAGAAGATATTATTGATGAGATTTAAGGCTGAATGGCCTCCGGCAGCAGGATGGTGGCCAGAACTAGTAGGCTGTTGGGTTTGAACATTGTGGTGTTCGGGATAGAAGTTGTTGTACTGGTAGGAAGGTAGCGTTTCGGCTGCCGGATAGACCTTGTGGCCGTAGTTGAAGGAGCGGTGCAGGGGCGAGCCAGCGTGTTCAAAAAAATGAAAGCTACTTGAAGCATTGTTAGCGTCTGTAGGCAGTGATGGAGCGTGCGAAGCATGATGGTCAACCTGAGGGGGCGATGGCATGCCTTCTAGTAGGGATTTCTTGATCATCATACGCTCTTGCTCCCGATCGTGCAAATCAATAGGTTGTCCATTGTTGTAACAACCAACGTTGACATTTTTCACCTTCAAATTGCTGTGCATATTGCGGCGTTGCATGTCTAAGTCAATGGGACTGGGAGGCTTTTCCAATTCCTCCCAATACTTCTCCAGGTCAATGTTGAAGTCTTGTAGGTCCATTTCAGTGGTGTCTGAGCAAGAGTCTTCATCATATCGACTGGGCGGTTGCACTTCTAGAAGAGATTTACTTCTAGTGGGTCGTGTGTAGCGAGAATAGGCTGTGCGCCGTGGCGCTTCTGATGACAAGTAACGTTCGTCCTCATCCAAAAATTTGTCTTGCATCATCAGACGCTCCCTTTCGTCGCGTATAAAATGATCCAAATCAGTGTCATAGGCCACAGCCCTGCAGTGCAAGTGCTCCTCTTCTTCAGCAGCCGGATGGTGACCGGGGCAGTGATAACGTGAACGAGGCGGTGGTTGGGGTTGTTGTTGTTGCTGCTGCTGCTGTTGGGCCAAAGATCTGGCCAAGTGGTACTGCTGTTGGCGGTGGTAGCAATAGTCATCGGCGGCACAGCAACATATCACCGTAGGTGGCGGCGGCAGTGGCTGCTCACGTTGACTTCCCCCCGAGAGCAGAGAGTAGCGAGAAGCCGTTGCCACCCGATGATTCGTGCTTCTTCCATCCTCCCACCAGTCTAAATCTTGCAAGTTTCTGTTGCTACCACCACTGACACTAGCACCATAAAAACCAGACAGTGACGAAGTCGAGGGTGCAACTCTACGCCATGTTCGCCGTGGCACAGAATCAAACCCATCGGTGTAGATGTCGTCCAACAAACATTTGGCATTGGTGCAATGCTCTCGAGCACAGCACGAGTGTGCCTCACGAGCCGCCAACAAAGCTGTCTCATCTAAACTATTACTACAAGGATAACCCATAGATTTGCGGCAGACATCATGATGATCACGTCGTGATTTACCGATGGAAGGCGGCACCTCATAGTCCATGACATCGAATGGTGTGGTTTTGGTCGAAGCACTAAATGAATACGATTTTGGCACATTGGGTTTCTTAAGTATAGACGTGGTAGGCGGTGCAGAGGGTGCTGGAGGAGGAGGCGAACTGCCCACGCTCTCCTCCAGGATTCTTTCAGCAAATGTACAGCTTTGCGATTTGGGATAGTGAAATTCCTTACAACTAATCGAGCGATGTAGGCCATAGCTGGCAGAACCCTCACCCTCTCCTCGTCTTTCCTTGATCGGACCGCCCTTATATTCAGCCCCTATGCCGCCCCCCACAAAATCATCTTCTAAAAATAACTCATCATGCTCTCGTATATTCCTTAGCTTGCGATAATTACTGGCATATTTAATGCAGTCCGGTACGTAATCGTCTTCCAGGTCCTCGGATTTGTTCGAGTAAATGTTGTCTGTGTACCAGGTCGGGTCTAATTGTCTTGGTATGGGTTTAGGTGGATGCATTCTATCCTTCTTCGATTGACGATAACTCTCAAAGCAAATATTTTTCATGCGTTCCAACTTCTGTTCTCTGATACGCTCCCAATTTTCCCAATTTTTATCGTTTTTACTACGTCCGCTGCCGTCCAGAGAAAATGTTAATGTTTTTGTTAAATCGTAGTCGCCATTGTAGTCGACATTTGTGTTTTTCGGCTCGATTTTATCTTTGCCCATTATATTATTGTTGTAATTTGTTTGACCGCCACCGCTGTCCGTAACAACGATGCGTATTTTACGTTTTGTCTTGTCAATCAGTTTCGAGGACAAGGAGGACTTGTGTGGCGGCTTATCGCGTTCCGTTGATGGGTCTTCAGGCTGTCACACCTCTTGCAAGTACTTGACAGGGCAGTAGCCCTGACGATTGTCAGCTGAGCGTACCATAACCATGCCATTAACCTCATCACCAGTCTGAAAATGAAATGCCCATATATACATACATACACATGTAATTGACGGTAATAAAATTTTAAATCGAAACATGATTTCTCTCTTTACCTGTATAACAATTTGATCTCGTAATAAAGTTATATTTTCACCACGTTCACCATCCGACACCTGCAGATTGTGTGTTACTTGCAGTGGCTTCTCGTTGGCATTCAAACGCACGCAATATTTAGAGGGAAAGTAGCCAACCCGACCCAACACTTTACCCTTCCACCAATCGGGATCTGAAGTATCAATTACAGTGACCTGCAAAAAAACAAAAAGACATTTCAAAACAAATTTACTTGATTGACCAACAAATGGCGGCATCAGCAAAATTAAAAGTTCTCTTTGATGAAAAGGACACAAACATTAAATAATTGACCACAATGCCTCAGGAACTTTAATGCAAAATACAAGGGACTCATTCACATTCATCACTTGCATTGATGCTCATTTCATTATAAAAAGAAATAATTACTTTCATCTGCCACTTGAACTTTTCCTCCTCCTCCTCCTCTTTCAATCGCTTTTATCAGTTGAATTCTTTTTATTTACAATATATTTTAATTCATTCGTGTATTTGTAAACTCATTCCGTTACAAAGTTATAATTTTTTTCTCTCTTGAAACGTGTGTATGTATGTACTCGTATGTGTGTATGTGTATGTGTTTGACTGTGTATGATTGCAGAAATCATAACAACAACGCCATTGTTGATAACGAACAGAATGTACAGGGTGTTTTTTTAGAGGTATAGAACTTCGAATTGAAATAAAACACAAGAAAATCGTTTTAATGTCCATCAATTTGGCTTTATTGGAAGGATAATTTTATGCCATTAATGTTTAAATATGCTTTCGGGCATGTGGCCGCCGCGGCTGGCTCGAATAAAGCCAATTCTACAGGTCCAATTTTCAACCACTTTTTCGAGCATATGGGGCCGTATGTTGGCAATAACGCCACGAATGTTGGCTTCCAAGTCCCCTAACGTTTCTGGTTTGTTGGCGTAGACGAGCGACTTCACATATCCCCAAAGAAAATAATCCAATGGTGTCAAATCACACGATCTTGGTGGCCAATTGACAGGTCCATTCCGCGAAATTATGCGCTCATCGAATGTTTCCTTCAATAAATCGATTGTGACGTGCGCTGTGTGGCATGTAGCGCCGTCTTGTTGGAACCACAACTCATCCACATTCAAAATCTTCAAAATCTTCCATAAAGTTGATGGACAAAGCTCCAATTGCTGTGCACGGTGGCGAATCGATTCATTCGGGTCCTCTTCAACACTTTGCTCTACAGCGGCAATTGTTTCTTCGGTGCGCACTGTTCGACGTCTCTGCGGATGCGTATTATCACATAGAGTAAACGTAGTGCGAAAACGATCCATGGTTAACCGAATTAATTGCTCTGATGGACGATTTTGTCGACCATAAAATGGACGGAGCTTGCGGTAAACTTCGCGAACTGAACCATTATTTTCGAAATAAATTTGCAGGATTTGCAAGCGTTGTTCTTTTGTCAACCTGTTCATGATGAAATGGCAAACCAAACTAAATATTAATCACTTGACAGCTGACAAAATGGCCGCCAGTTAAAAAAGTGATGCCAACTTAAAGTTCTATACCTCAATAAAAAACACCTATTATGTTTGCATTAACATTGATTGTCTGCCAGACAACTGAACAAAAATCTCCTTCATAAAATTATATGGACAACAACAACAACAACAACAACAACAACAAAAACAAATAGAAGAAGAATAGCAAAAATGATAAAAGGAAATGTTTTAATGGTATATTGGTTGGTTAGAGAGGCACAATGTCATGCATCCATCCATCCAATCCTTGCGCACGTACGTACCAAACGAAATCCTTTACAATGCAATTTACCGCCTTCACTGCTTGCTGTGGGTTCCTCTGGCATGCAATTCTATTCTGGTTTATTGCTTTAATGCGGTTCCTTTCTACAAGTTTGCTGCTGCTTGCCGGAGCGGAGGTCAAAGAGAGTGAAGGGATGGGGATCGTAAGGACCAAGTAGAATTACAAATTACAATTGCAATGAACATGTTTAAAAAGGGAAGTAAACATGACTTGATTGCGTAGTCAAAAATATTCACCAGATAATGTCAATTGTGCCTTAAGTTATTTCTTTTTTCTTTTCTTTTTTTTTTCTGTTGCTGCTTTAGTTGTTGTCTTCATTATTGTTTGCAATTGTGTCCGATTTTGCCATTATTTTATGGTTATTTTGAGATGTTCAAGCATTTGAAAAGTAAAAAGAAAACCAAAATATTCTTCACTCCTGAGTGAGTTTCTAAAGTTACCCAACAAACATATGTATTAAGAAATATTGAAATTAGCTTTGCATTTCAAGAACGGGGAAGCGTTTGTTTTAGTCAAGCTTATTTGACAAGAAGATACACTGCAGTTATACTTGTATCAAAAGGTAGATAAACACACTAAATATTATGTATTAAAATATTGTATGATTTTGCTTCAAATTGTCCAAATTTTAATTGATAGTTTTCAATTTTAAAATATAAGTTATTCTCTTGTGAATAAGGAGAATCTATTTTATTCTACTTGTCCACATCGACACGAAACGACATTGTTTTGGGTTACTTACTTCAAATTATTATTCTAGCTGTCGTTATTGAAGATTATCGATGGCGTTCAATACATGATTGGTATTCCACCAGAAAATTGGATGATTGTTGTGACTTTGAATTTAATGTCGCGTGATTTGACAAGAGCTTCAGCTGATTTTAAAAATGAAAAAAACCGAAAAATTTAAAATAACAACTGTAACCTAGTTTGGAAAATTATTGGGAGATTTGCAGAAATATCCTTCTCTTGCAGTATGGTAACGCACTAGACCGTTTCGACTTAAAAAAAAGTTCGCTGTACAGCACCGAATATAAATAATTATTGCAAGGGGTCGTAGGGGTCGTCAAAATACATTTTCGTTATATCTTCGGCATTTACAGTCATATTTTAAAGTGTGATATATCGATGTTTTTGTCTTTAGTAGAGCAAGATTTTGCTTTAATACTCATTGACCTCATATATATGTACTTATATACCATTCTAGTATTTACCCACCTCATCGCAGTTCCTGCCATTCTAAGGTGCCCCCTTAATATCAGAAAATTAGAGCCCGCAAAAATCGTTAAACTTTTGCCTTTTTCATTCTTTGTCATATCTTCGGTATTTACAGTCGGATCTTAAAGTATGATATATCGAATTTTTGTCCCAAAGAACACTTTTTAGTTCTAGTATTTATGCATCATATCTCGGCTTATACCACAAAAATTAAAAAAATTAATGTAAAATCAAATAATAAAATTTCAATCAATCATATTTTGACACGATTTAAGTTGGCTGTATTTTTGACAACTCTCGAGCTGGGAACAAATGTGAGCCATACATTGGTCATCGGTGACGGCCATGGCAGATAACAAAATAGTCGGTGTTTTGAAAACGGCATGGATAAGCTGTAAAAATAATTAAGTTGAACAAAGAAGACTATCAAATGAAGTTATTCTTCTTGTGTTAACCTGGTAATTTGATTATTTCTTTTGAAAACTTTGTTTTGATCATATAGAAGTTTATGAAATTATGAACTTGTAGACCGAACATTGGACGAATGCATCCAAACATCATGCATCATTTCGGGCCATCTGAACATACTAGCGGATCTTGGTCTATTATCATCAATGACAAAACGTTCTCGGGATTGTAAAAGTACGCATTAGTTTCTATGAACGGACCTGTTGAACGTCGTCCCGCCACTGACGAATCCAAGATATATATTGGAAAACGTGGTGACTTCCGTGAATTATCAGTGGTTGGTTTTTCACAAGAAACCAGAATGTCGCAAAGGAGCATTTAAATATAAAAAAAATATTAAAATAGTTCTTTCTGCTGGAATTATGGAAATACTTCCTTCGCAAAAGTTTAATGATTTTTAGCGAGCTTTAATTTTCTGATATAAGAGTGGTGCATTAGGGTGGTTGGAATTGAGAACTAGAACTGAATATTTGCGGCCAATTACTATTAAAGCAAAACATTGGTCTCCTCAAGATAAAAACATCGATATATCACATTTACACAAACTCCGACTTTAAATTCCGAAGATATAATGATAAATATATTTTGGAAAACCCTACATTATGCACAATGGCATGAAATTAAAAAAAAATAAGTAATAAAAAGTCCGCAAGGTAACAAAAATTAATAAAAAAAACTAAAACAACTTAAAAAGCTCCCTCCTCTACAAGTAAATCATTTATAATTGTCAATTTATCTTTCTATTTTCCAGTAACTGCGAAACTACCAACTTTACTGCTGATTTAGAAATATTTCATTGATTCGATTTATAAATTGCCTCAACCGCACTCGCCACTTGCCTTGTAATGTAAAAAATATTTTGTTAAAAAAAAGTTGTATGAAAAAATAAGTAGAAAAATATAAATATTTACGTTCATTTGCCAGGGGAAATATTGTTTTTATATGTTGGCTTAAAAGTGTCAATGCCACATGGCTAAAACATATGTTTTAGGTACTATTATTGCTTTTTTGTGTTTGGGAAAAAGCCATTAGAAGTATTTATTAACTTGACTGGGAAATACTCTCGAATGCTGCTAAAAACACACACAATACACAAACGGCATTAGGATGTGTAAAATGAAATGGTGTATATTATTTATTCCCCAAAAGCGACAAGGAAAAACATGAAGCACTTCTCATATGTATGAATGTATGTTTGTACACTGCGAATCACTTAAATAAGGTATACATTGAGCAAATTTTTAATCAATATTTTTGTGATGAAAATAGTTTAATTTCAATGCAACTTTCATTTCTCCAACTTAAGTACGGAAGCAATTTTTGGGCAACGAAGATCCAGCAGGAAAGTCAGAGTTGCTAGATATGGGCTGCCATATCCTACCATGGCACTATCGATATGAAATGGGAAGAATTAGTGGAGCATCACCCAAACTGATACTAGAAGGCGCGTTTCAACAATTATACTGAAATGCTCCAATTCTAACTGAGTGAAGTGTAAATCAGTAAATTCGTGTGCAAGATATTCTGGCGAAACCTTTGCAAAAAACGCGAAATGAGAGATAAAAGATGATAAGTAACTATTGCTTTTATGCGTCACAATTTTGTAGATATTTCCTATAGTTATTTTTTTATCTCACTAAAACCTTAATGTCATCAGGCTACTGCTGTAACTATGAAAGACACTGTAGTACATATAAATAACATGTTATTGTAAGAGGATTGCAAAATGTATAATTTTATATCGCCAGATTATACACAAGCTCATGAACACACACGTACACAAACACAAACACAAACAAAATAACCCAAAGGGATGTAAAGAAAGTGCAAAAAAGGACAAGTTACATATTACCACAAGGATAAATAATAATAAAATTCATATGATTCTATTTAGATACACATATTCAACAATTTATTCACTTAAATTAAGTAAATGTACGAGGGCAATTAGAAAATTGTTTGGTGTGAGTGAAATCACCTAAAGGTCACTCGGTATCCAGTGTACTCAATAGAGCTTTTATATTTATTGTCGCAAATGCATAAATTAAATTGCTTGATGCTGTATGTGATTCCTTTGAGTGTTAAACTTTAATTTATATGATACAAATTTATTCTTTACTTGAACAAGAATGAATTTTAATCAGGAATAATTTCTTAATCGGGCTCAACTTCTGTATTTTCAGTTCTTATTATATAATTTTTTTTAATTATTAATCAATCAGATTTTCTAAAGAAGAGAAGAAAAGTTAAACTAGACTTTTGGCGGCTGGGGACTAATAGATATGAGTAAGCAGATACACGCAAAGAAAAAATATGGTTGAGGTAACCATAATCAAACAGCAACATACTATGATTGAATTATATGGCTGCAGTCAAATCATATTATTGTCAATGGAAAAGCAAAGTTTAAATAATATTATTTTCTGAGTTAACAATAATATTATCTACAATAACAATTAACTTTGTTATACCTAATCTTATTATTGATTAATAATAATATTGTTAAATATGACCATAGTATTATTTTATGTAATAATAATATTTTGTTTTCTAATCATATATTTATTGGCAAATCTTTTGTTTAAAACAGCTGTGCCGTAAATCCGAAATAAAAAAAATTAATATTGTTGAAAGAAAATGTATGTATTTATAGAAATGTATACTTACATATGTACATATATGTGTGTACACGAAAAACAGACATATCTGTATAAAGAGCTATACATACATACATATGTATGTACATATTATTTTTATTTATCTACCCTTTTGTTTATACTTTTTTTATTTATTTAACACCACGCGTGCTCTACCGATAGCTTACAAACCAAACACTGAACTGACAGATGTTTCTGAAAAAGATTTTTTTAAAAACTTAACATAGTATGGTTTTGGATAGCATTATATTGTTATTTACATCATATTATTTTTACACAATAATACAAATTATATTGTAGTCAAAAATTTTTAACAAAACTATATTGTTAAACTCTAACCATATCGCACTTTCTATGAATATAATAATGTAATTATTAAATTCAAACATTACTCTGTTTATCGTAACGAAATTAATGTTTAAAATAACAATAAGTAGTTTTCAACGACCACACATTTGTTTCAGAGAACATAATATTGTTTTCTCAACCATTTTACAACCATATCTTTTCTTTGCGTGTAGGCAGGGGTGCTGATGAAGTGCGTGGTGGTACAGAAAAATGTCGGCATTTCCTCTAATGTCAAAAGTATTGTTTAACTTGCCTTGTCTGCTTTAGAAAATCATATTAATTAATAAAATAAAAAAAACAATGCATTCTATAATAAGATCCTATTTCACCAATTCTATTTAAATAGGATATGATATATTTAATATACGATAAATTAAAGTACTAATTTTTTTAAACGTGCTCGAGTTTAGTATAGGCATTTTCAATTCTTAAGGGCTATTTCACCAATTCTATTTAAATATCAATTCAGATTTAAATGAAGTCTTTCATTTTTTTTTTCAATAAAAAACGACTTTTAAATTTGAATTGATATATAAATGGAATTGGTGAAATTTCCCTTAAGAATTGAAAATACTAAACTCAGGCCAGATTAAGAAATTATTTCTTTAATTTGTTTTAAGAAATATTTGTATGCAAAGCATTTTGAAATTGTAATTTAAATTATTTAAAAGTGTTTTTGTGTTTAATTATCAGAGTAACCCTCGTGTATAAATATCTAAGGGATATAAAGAGGTCAGGTATATTATACGTACATATATACATTGTACATACATACATATGTGTTAAAATAAATAAAAGATATTATAACAACAAATTATACTTACTTTATAACCTGCTTTCAAATCCAACTCATCAGCATGTCTGGCTTTGAAATTGTATAGAATGACGTACAGATTGTTGGGCAACAGACGATGAGATTTCTAAGAGGGAGAAAAAAAAAAAATAACAAAAATAAATAAAATAATATTAATAACTAAATAATAAAATAATAGGTAGTTTATATCGAAAATGAAGAAAAATTTAGTTTACCCGCCACCACCGTTCTTGTTTAGCTGGTTTACGTAACACGCAAATAAAATAATAATAATAATAATAGAAAATACCTGAAAATGTCTTACAGGGGAGGGACAGGGTGAAGTGCTGGCCGATGATTGAGACTTTTCCATTTCGTCGGGTAGATCCACACTGCCGCCACGCATGCCACGACTGGCATACAATAACTTACGACCTTGATGCGAGGGACTAGAGGGTGCTGTAATTTTATTTATAGTTTTTTTTTTTTTTAACGGAAAAGAAAACATATTCATTGATTATTTTTATATTAACTTTCAAACTCTTGCAAGTAACAATCTTATTTTTGATTGTGTTGAAATAAAACGTGCTTGGGATTTTTTTTTTTTTTAATAAATTTAATGGATGTTAAATAAGAAATAAAACAGTTATTTAAATAAATTAAGAAAAAGCAAACTAACTCCGTTCATGCGTCAACTAATAAAAAGCACAAACTTAAAATTCAGTATCAGTAGTAAGAGACAATAAACGTGAAGATTAAAAAAAAAGGAAAATTTTTCCATATATTAGATCTTGGTAATGGCTGCTAGATTTAAAATAATAAAATAAATTACATATTTTAATTTCGCTTTGAAAGTTGAAAATATCTTAAGGATTCAGATTTGGCACATTATCATTCACCACAGAAATAAAGAGCCAACTTTGAAGTTTGAAAATTATATTTAAGCGAATAGCATATTCATATCATGTAGACCCTCCATACTTCTTTTTGAACATTTTTGTACTTGGGATATCAAAAATAAAAAAAAAATATATACTGAAAAATGGGGTGGCGAGAGCACGTGAGAGCCTGTGCACACATGCTTATATCAAGCTATTTAGACACATCGTCATACTTGCAAACATTTGCCCAAATAAGCGTAACCACTAAATACTGTTTAACAAGTTATTGATTTAGACACGCGTTTCTGAGGCCAATTACTAACTAATGTGCATATACATATGTGCATCCACCTGCTTTAAGTTCGCCTTTTATGTGTATATATGTATCTGAATAAATTGAAATTAAAAGCAGCAAAGCAGTTCAGGCGAATTAATAATAGTTACTAACTAATTCGCCTGTGCATCCACCTGCTTATAAATTCGCCTTGTATGTGCTGATATCTGATTATATTTAAATTAAAAGCGACAAAAACATTTGCCCGACATTTCAGGCGAATCCATATTAGTTGCTAACTAATTCGCCTTTGCATCCACCTGGCAATAAATTCGTCTAGTGTGTGCTAATATCTGAGGGATATTCAAATTACAAGCGGCGAAAACAGTGGCCTAGCAGTTAAGGTAGAGGTCCATAGCTCGCCTTATGCGCGTTACGCTTTCTATGCAAATTTCCAAAAAGTAGAATCAATGCAATAGTATGTGACAAGTTACATTGTAAGAAACGCAGAACGCGTTGGCGCGTTCAAAGCGAAAAGTAGGTATACTTTCTACTTTTGTACGCGTTACAAGCACCATGAAAGAAAGTCAGCTGTTCTTGAAAGCTAAAGACGTTAAATAATACTTTGTTTCTTACGTTATCGATAAATATTAAAATTAAAATTAATTATCCACGGCAAAATTGATTAAAATTAATTAATTTTAATTAATTTTGCGTAAATAATAACTAATGCAAAACTGTTTTATTCACTCATGTATTTATTAAGTTAAATAGTTCCATACATAACTAATAGACAATTTTATAGAATCCAACATGATTGTAAACAGTTTAAATCAATAAATACATGTCTAAACAGTTTTTCATTAATAATTAGTTGGTTACGTTTTTTTGGGCAAATGCACACAAGAAATGCCAGACGAAAACTCAGCCTTACATTAAAGTCAAGAACAGCCGACAATTTGCTGGAATAGCCCTGGCCGAGTTCTTCTCAAGAATATCATTTAAAATGCTGAATAAATAGTCAAAGACGTCTGCAGACATTCTTGTCGCGGTTCGAAATTGCTCAGGGTCAGAAGTTTTAATTTTTTTTAAATGTGGTTTCAAAAAACCCACTTAATTTCCGTTCTAAGTACAACGGCCGCACCCAAAACCTTTTCTTTTTTTGAAATTGTTCATAGGCATTTTTTGCACATAAAATTAAATATACAAACTCGACTAACTCCACAAATTCTTTTAAAAACTCGATTTCACTCTCCATTTTTTCTTTATAAGTATTTATAAACAAACGCACACAGCTGATCAAAACAAAAATAAACAGGGCAATTATGAATAAAACTCCCAGGGAAATTTCTCCCTTTTCCAATTAGAATTTTTTGTTTTCCCAATCACTTGCCATTAGTTGGAATTGTTCCCTGGGAAAAATTTCCCTGGGAGTTTTATTCATAATTGCCCTGAAAATGTCGCATGAAAAGCAGTGCATGTAACTCAGCGCGAACAAAGTATAGGAAGAAACAAGAGGATGAAACGCGTTTAAAGCATAACGCGTAAAAAGCGAGCTATGGACCTCTACCTTTAAGGTCACTTGAACGGGATTCGCCTTGCCTTACATGAATATGCTTTGATATGCTTTCAAGCCACTTCAGCATATTTTCTATATTCGCCGTACTTTATATTTAAGTTGGCTCTTTACTTGTTAAACTGTCTAAGCTAAAAATGGAACAAAAGCTTTTACAACTATTTTATATTATATATTTTTCAAAATGTAACAATCTATATATATATTAAGCTACACATATTTTATTTTTAAATAAAATTGAATTAAACATTCTACTTTAACTACTTTTAATAATATATACTGCTGCATCCATAAAAATTAATTTGAGTTTTTAAAGGGTTTATAAAACAAATTTTGTATGGAAAATGTCTTTTAAAAACCTTTAATAATTCAAAAATATTTTTTGTGCATACGGCCTTTATTTATTTTTAACTGTTCTATAACTTTGTTTTTAAGCAAATATAAATGTTTTTTTATATACAGAATAATGCTTAAAACAATTTGTTTTGCAATGAAATGATTAAAAGATGTTTATGTAGAGTCTCTTGGTAGTCACTGTATAAAAAAACACACAGTTCCACTGTAAAGAGGGTAGAGGGGTCAGTAATCCTGCAACATTATGTTCTTCTTTCCATTATTGTGAGTGAATACACACAATTCAAAATTTGTTAAATGAAATAAAAAAAAATCACAATAACAATATTAAGGACTTTGAAAGGAGATCTTCAGGTTTTACAACATCGATATTTGGTAACTGTGTGCCGACAATAAAAAAAAGTGGTAAAATTGAGGGAAAATTTCTTTTTGCTTTGCGGAAGTAGTGAGAGTAGGAGAGGAAGACGAAAAAAAATTAAGGAAAGCAAGCCAGTACTTACAATGCAAGCGACTATTATTGGAAGGCGGTGTATTGTGCTCTAAATGGCCACCCGAACCTCCTTGATAATAGCTGCTGGAGGAGGCACCCATCGCTGAAGTACCGACAATCGGTTGTCTACGTCTCATTTGTCCATGTAACTCTGATGATTCGGGTGAGTCCAAACTCAGGGATTTCATGCGTAAATTTAACTTTTGCCTTCTTGGTGAATGGGGTGCTATTTTTGATGTTGTTGTTCAAAGTCAATGGCATTCGTTATGGGTTGCAGTATTATTCACCCAATAATTTTTGTACAGTGTATTTTTTTTTTATTTTTTGATAAAATATTTGTATGATGATTGATGATGATTTTTTTGTTTTCGTTAAATGAGCAGCATTTGGTTGGTTGGTTGATTTTTTCAGAAAGTAAATTTAATGCAATAAAAATTATACAATTATTTTCATATTTATAATTAATTTCTTTTTAATATTTTATATAAACTGTAGAGATAATTTATAAAGAACAATTAACTACATTCAGTATTACAAGTTTTTGTTTTGTTTTTTTTTTTGGTGAAATAAATTTAAAAGTAAATATTTGCAAAGATTTTGTTGGATACAAATAGTAAACAAGATACATGGGAAATAGTAGACAAAACAGGAAATAACATTGATTCAATTGCAATTATAAAATTAACACCAGTTGTATTGCAGAGTTTGTTGCAATGTTCAGAGAGTGAGTGGATGAACTTCTTGTTTGTTTGATTTTGTTGTTTAAGTGCGAGTGCATGCATTGAAATTGTTGTTGGCATAACTGTAGATAAAGTTTTTTTTTTGTAATAGTTTTTGTTGTCTGCTAACAAGGGAAGTATGAACTTTTAGGTTTTATTTTTTGTTTTTAAAGAAATCTTAAATAAAAAGTTAATTTTCCAACCTGCTAAAAAGTGGCATCAGCAGCTGAAAGTCTAAAGACAGTTATGACCAAATAAAAAGCACAAATTTCTAAAAGAATCCCTAAGCTTGTTTAAGTAATGATCAGTTAGATGAAATGCATAATAAGAAACTCGAATAAACAATATATCGTTGCCTAAAATGCAAAACGCCAGAAGAACCCTTTTATAATTTTTTCGAAGGAAAGAGAGAAATAAAAATTATTATTGTAATTTTACAACTACTTAGCTTGTTACATTTTTTTTTTATCTCTTTTTTCGACCTTTTTTTATAAAGGGTGTTTTTTATTGAGGTATAGAACTTTAAGTTGGCATCACTTTTTTAACTGGCGGCCATTTTGTCAGCTGTCAAGTGATTAATATTTAGTTTGGTTTGCCATTTCATCATGAACAGGTTGACAAAAGAACAACGCTTCGTGCAAATTTATTTCGAAAATAATGGTTCAGTTCGCGAAGTTTACCGCAAGCTCCGTCCATTTTATGGATCGTTTTCGCACTACGTTTACTCTATGTGATAATACGCATCCGCAGAGACGTCGAACAGTGCGCACCGAAGAAACAATTGCCGCTGTAGAGCAAAGTGTTGAAGAGGACCCGAATGAATCGATTCGCCACCGTGCACAGCAATTGGAGCTTTGTCCATCAACTTTATGGAAGATTTTGAAGATTTTGAATGTGGATGAGTTGTGGTTCCAACAAGACGGCGCTACATGCCACACAGCGCACGTCACAATCGATTTATTGAAGGAAACATTCGATGAGCGCATAATTTCGCGGAATGGACCTGTCAATTGGCCACCAAGATCGTGTGATTTGACACCATTGGATTATTTTCTTTGGGGATATGTGAAGTCGCTCGTCTACGCCAACGTTAGGGGACTTGGAAGCCAACATTCGTGGCGTTATTGCCAACATACGGCCCCATAAGCTCGAAAAAGTGGTTGAAAATTGGACCTGTAGAATTGGCTTTATTCGAGCCAGCCGCGGCGGCCACATGCCCGAAATCATATTTAAACATTAATGACATAAGATTATCCTTCCAATAAAGCCAAATTGATGGACATTAAAACGATTTTCTTGTATTTTATTTCAATTCGAAGTTCTATACCTCTAAAAAAAACACCCAATATGTATAATTAAACTATTATTTTTAAAATTTGATTATACTAAGAGTATTTTGCTCACTCAACTAAGAAAATGTAATTTTTTCATACAGATTTGTTATGTTGTTACATTAGCGAAAATTACTCTGGGTAGCAACATTGTTGGTGCAAATATTGCTGATGTCTGTGATACATACTATGTATTTACATTTTGTAATACCACAGCAACAAATCATATAAAATTAGAAATGTTTTCCCATTTTTTTTAATCTCTACTTATCGTTAACAATAATTTTCACGCGTATTTGTTGAGCTTTCCCATGGTTTTTTTTCACTTTATTTCCAATTAAATATTGAGGCTTGTAAATACTTTTATTATGACATAATCAGTAAGAAATGTTTACAATTTTTGGCAATAATTTCGAGCAAAAATAAGAATTTTTTTTCTACTACACTTAAAATATTTAGAAACCGAACTTTACACTTAAAAAAAATTTATTTGAAACTCAAAATTTTTATATTTCTTATCATTATTAAACTAAAATTTCATTGATTTCAATTAATTTTTAACGCTTACAAATCTTCTTTCCATTTTGACATTGACTGGAGACTGATAGCGGGAAAAATTTTCAAGGTAGATTCACGATAACATTTTTCCCTTTGAGGCGAATAAACAATAACAACTAAAAATGTCCCCTTTTTATTCACAATAGTTGTAACAGACTGGTGCTTATATACATATATAAATAGAAGAAGAAAAATATTGTAAATAAACGCTTTATGCTTTAGTTTGCACAGTGGTAAAGCGAAATTTAAAAATTTTCAAATTCCATTTTTACAAAATAATAAATAAAATAAAGAAAGAAGTGTAACATTGCATTCGTTCATAAATAAATAATAATATCAAAAAGGTGAAGCGTAGAATTTTGTTTGACAATAATGCTTTCACAACCTGGCCTGTTGTACTGATAAAACTAAAAAAAAAAAAAAATTACTCATAAGATTACACGTCCTTTAAAGCTCGCACAGTCTGCTTGAGGTTATAAAAATTCTGTTGTTTGATATTCGACGAAGTAAAACACATATTATAATTTATAAAGGAAATAAATTTAGAAATTTACGGATGGCATCATACTTCCCCTATTGGAAATGTGTAATGTGATTGTTTGTTTTTGTTATTACAAATTAAATTGTATTTAGGTATTTATGTAACACAAAGAGCTGAGTAACACAAACAACTTTTGTATCATTTTCAATGAAAATTGATTGCGGCAAAATAAAATTTCATAACGCAGATGTTTCAAATGTGTTTGTTTTCTCTTCTTGTTGCGATGAAAGATGATACAATAACAAAAACAAATTTAAATAATAGAATTATAGAAAATTATTTTTGTATTGCATTTAAATTTATTATGCAAAATACTGAATACATTTATATGTAAATATTTATAATCAACATTATTATACAATAAATAAAATATATGAAAAAAAAAATTATTACAAAAACAATCATACGAACATAATGCAGCAAAAATTTAAGAGAATAAGAAATCAATTACATAAGTGTATTTTATAAAATGAAACATAATTTAGATTTATAACAATAAGTGCAATAACAAAAAATGTTTTATATATAAATATTATTTTATTAATTGATAAATTGTTAAGCTGAATTAAACTAATGAATAAAAAAAGAACAAAACTTGTTTAAACTAATAAATTTTATTGCCTGAGAATATAAGAAATATGACAAATTGTTTAAAAATTGAACACTAGAATTTATGGCTTATGATGGCAGAAAAAACCCAGCAAACAATTTCAGCTGTCGAACGGCTTTTGGTGTCTTAAAGCAAAAATTTTTTCACCTCAATCGATTCTAGCCTTAAAAATTTAATTAAATCAATTAAAGTTTCGTTCACCAATTTAATTTATTAACATTTCAATTAAAAAGGTAGTTGGCTCATATAAACTTTTGGTATAAAATTCAATTGGTTAAAAACTTAAATAAACAATTTAATTGATTACAATTTTAATTAAAAATTTTATTGACTCAATTAATTTTTTGGTATAAAAATCAATTGATTAAAAGCTTAAAGGAATATTTTATTGAGTTAGTTTAACTTTTGTTTAAATATTCAATTGATTAAAAGTTTAATAAAGAATGAAATGGAGTCAGTTAAACTTTTGTTTTACAACTTAATTGATTGAAAGTGTGATTAAAAATTTAATTGAGTCAATTAAACTTTAATTCAAAAGTTCAATTGATTAAAAGTTTGATTGAAGATTTAATTAAGTCAATTAATTTTTTGTTTAAAAAAATTGTTTAATTAAAAATTTAATGGATTCAGTTAAACTTTTGTTGAAAAATTTAGTTGTTTAAAAATTGACAATTTAATTGAGTCAATTACACGTTTGTTCAAAAATTTTAGTTAATTAAAAAATGTAATTGACACAATAAGATTTTTAATTGAATATGGTTTTTTTTCATTGAAGTGATTGAGTGAAGAAATATTTTTTTCTATGTAACATATTCTTAATTTTGAATGTTGATTCAAAATTAATTCTATGTCCATTTTATGGTTGTGTTAAAGATGTTGTGTTAGAGATTTGGGTACGACACTCGCATAGTCTGATATTTTCTTGAAAAATACTTTAATTTTTGTTCTTTAACTTAAGACCAAACAAACTCTTAGTTAAAGTCAAGTACTTACGAGAAAACAGTTGAAGTGATGCAAAAATTTATTCTCGAGTGTTCAACGAAAATTTTGCTGGATTTTTTTTTTTAAATGAATTTAAGCAAAAATATACTAAATATTTAAATAAGAACTAATTTGAAAAATGTAATAATTAAATTAATAAAACAATTGTTCAATTCTTAAACTATGGCATGACTTACATGTTGTATAAGTATAAGTTGCAGCTAGTTTTTAGTTAAACATTTGCTTAGCAACATATTAAAATGGAAATGACAAACAGCGTGGTTAACAACATGTAATTCATACAACAATTTTGTGAATTTAACAAATATTTTTTTATATTATATTGTTTTTTTTTTATATTATTATGAAAATAACTATTTATTTTGAGGCTTCTCGTAAAAGGTTGCTTCCTTTTATTTGTTTTATTTTTGTTTTATAACACAGATTTTCAACTTTTCTCTAACAAGACAGGGAGGGGACTTGGTACGAACAGGTCATACGGAAGAGGATCTACATGAATGTGGAGTTTTTTTTTGCAGGGATTAACTACGTTTTTAATCGAACTTTTTTCACAGGTTTCGTTTTCGCTTTCGTTGGTGTCGTCGCTTCTGTTGTCAGTGCGCTTGGCGGCAATTGATTCTTTTTCTCACTGCTATCATTTTTATGGGCAGGTAACGACGCATTAGAATTTATAAGATTTTTTTTCTGCAACATTAATGGTTCTCCAAATGGTCTGTTGGCACCACTGGCGTCAGCAGCAACTGAAAATTCTTTCAAGGAGAAATTTAGTTTTTCAATAAAATATTTTGCTAACTTTATACGTTGCAATTTGTAAACAAGTTTTTGTAATTTCATTTAAATAAAATTCTCTTTCGTTTTTATGTATCACAAAATTTTCGTTTGTTGAAGTTAGTTTGCATCTGTTGGTTAGTTGCCATCATGTCCATCCATAAGCATCATTCATAATATCATTGCGCAATTAGTACAATTTAATTAACTTTCAAGTTATTTAAAGCGTTTTTTTTTTCAATATATATTAAGGAGTTCTTAAGGATTAAAGTGTGTATGTACTTATTTTGTAAAAAATAGTTAAATTTTCAAGGATATTAAAGCAATGACTACAAGTTTTAAAAATATTAACTAAGCGGGAGCTATTAATTAAAAATATCTCTACTTTTTATTAAAGAAACATTAAAACATTTTTTTTTTATTTTCTAGTAGGGAAAATATTTGGCTCGATTATGAGAGGCAAGCGAATTTTAGTTGCGTTGCCACTTGCCAACTAACAAGTTTTAGTTAGCTTTGCCTAATTACAGTAATAATGGCAACCACAAAAAACTAAAGCTTTATGTGCAAATGTGCTCTACAACTGAAACAGAAATTGTTAGTTACAAATTATTTAAAGCAATAACATTTAAGACGCACATTGGGGGCGATAATTCTAAAGGATTTGAGTTGGCGCTTGAATGCCGCCTAATAGAGGATACATTTCACACTTCCTTCTCCTCATCGAAAAATAATTACGTTTAACTAATCTAATCTATTATTATTAGTTTTCTAAGTACTTTTATTTAAATTTTTTTAGCAGTATGTATCCTGCACACAATCAAACAAGATCATCAATCACGTAATTAAGTGTGTGCAGTGGTATTATACAGGCTATATGTGGGCGTTGTTAATTAAATTAATGGTTGAGTAAAATCCAAATTGAGACACGCTCCTTTATTGCAACAGCGGCATAACTCAAGATATGCTAATTTTGCAGAAAATAAATTTTAAGATTTCAATTTACATAAAACTTAGTGAAGATATAAAACTAGTTTTTGTCTGAGAGTGCGTGAACAAGCCTTTTATTTACCAATTTTACAGAAGATTCAATCTGTGGCAAAAAGGAAAAAGTGCTTAAGTCGAGATAAGCTAATTTTGAGTTAATGCCAGCCCTGTGATGTTCATATTCCAAAGAATCCCTGGACAAAATCTCAATAGTTTTGTGGGATTTTTTAGAAAGTTACGGCGCGGCGCAATGACTTGCGGCCTTTCTTTTCCAGGCTTATCATCTCTTATAGAATAAAAGCTTAATTAAGCTTAAACTTTGATATATTTCGAATTTAATGTATTATTTATTGTGTGTAGTACGATATTTTTCCAAATAAAATAAAAATTAACAACGATATTTTCAATTTAACTACAAAAGAAGCGAATATTTGAAAATTGATTTGAAATTTGATAAGTGCTCTGCTGAAAAACCGTAACGATTTTTTCGCATTATTAACACGAAGAAGGACTTTCTTATATCTCTGTTGCAATAAGGCAGCGTGATTGACGTATTTATTTGTATGTGTCCTGTTAAGCAACAAGCATTCAGGACTCTCATACATACACTGATTGACAGGTTTATTTGGTCGCCTACAGGGCACTTTATATTTCTTATTCATCGATGCTTTGGCTACAATATTTTCAGTTGCCAAATCACTCTTAATGATGTTTTAGATACTTTTAAGGTAACTGCAGAAAGTTGTCATACATAATACTTATTTTAATTTCGGTTGCGTTGCCAGTTGACAAGGCAACATTTTTAAAGGAAATTTTTGCAGTTATATTTAATTTGTTTTTTTTTTCTTTATTGAAAATTATATTTCATCATGTTTTGTAACCAAATTTTATAATTTTTCAGTCTTTTGAAATGTTTTAAAATAATACAATGCATTAAAGCAAATTGCAAACAGAAAAAAAAACGAGATAAGCAAAAAACTATGTAACTGAAACTTGCCAAAAGATAAACGGAAACTGATAACATTACAAAAATATTACGACAGAAAAACTTAATCCATAAATGCGGCAAAAACTAAAAGGAATCATTCACATTCAGATAACCAACAGCAAAGAAAAAAACAAAAACGCAAAAGTAAGAGTAAAACCCGGCATACTTCATTATCATTCGTTAATTCATGAATAATACTAAGCTGAATAGAACAAAGCAGCGTATAAAATAAAAAGGAAAAAATGCATTAAAGCTTCTCATAATACAGCAATGAAACCAAACACAATATTAAAATATATATAAGCACAGAAAAAAGAAGAAAATCCTTTGAAATATGGACCCAAAAATGCAGGCAACAAAAAACTGCTTAAATACAGTTGCAAAAAACAAAATTTTTTAATGCTCTTAAAATAAGTAAGTGAGTGAGTGAGTGAAGTGAGTAAGCGAGTGAATGCAGTGAGTGAGTAAATAACCTCATGCTCTAAAAACATTAAACCACACTGTACAAACACCGTCAGTCACACTCATCATCTTCGCCATCATTATTATCGTAATGCTGTCTGTCGAGTGAAATTCTGGTGGCAACCGAGTCAAAGCGAATGAATGGAACGAAATATCAAGAGGTAAGAACAAAAGTTTAAAATCAAAAACGTGTAAAAGTTAAAAAGCAACAGCACTGGACAAAATTCCCAACAGCAGCGGAAGTTAAGATTTATGTTCCTGTCTGTGTGTGTGCACATCGTACAGATGTATGTGCATGTAAATGACCGAATGCCATAACGAAGGCGAAAAGATGTTTCTTCGCCAAAGAAGTTAATTCTTTTTCCCGCACAACTGCACAAAAACTGTAAAAATGCAGATGACGACGAGGATGATGCTGTTGATGACGAAAAATAATAACTAGAATATATTTTTAAAAGTTTTAGTCTCTATGAATGAAATGCAAAAAAAAAAAACAGTATTAAAATAAAATTACGAAATGCAAAAAAAAAACAAAAAAAAAAAAAAAACAAAGAGAAAAAATGCTGATGCGACAAATTTTTCTGTTTTGTTGTCAGTTTTTGTCTTTGCAATACACTTATGTTTGTATGTATAATTTATAAAATGAGAGCAGCTGAATATGAAACAGTTTTTTTTTATTTTTGAAATTTAAATTCTAGTGTTCGTTGTTAATTTTGCAACCAGAATGTTCTCATTTGAACCCTACAACTACAACTTTTGAGCTCTGAACGATTCATACCAGAAAATCTTTGACAGAATATTTTTTTAGAGCAGATAAAAGCTCTCCTTGGTGCATAATGCAAAATTAATAGAATTAAAAAAAGCGAAGTTAGAAAGATTTTTGAGCCCGGTGTGGCTACCCTATAGATCATCCTGTGTTGTAAAACGTTTGACAGTGAGATTTTGGTGTCGAAACGCCATTGTTTTAACACTTAATTTAACAAATCAAATGATGCAGCTTGTTTATATTTTTTTAGAAATGGTATTTTAACTTTGAAAAATTGAAGTAAGGTCCATGCAAGGGTGCAAAAACTTTCTTATATATACAAGGGGTAATTCACTTATACTGACAATTTTTTAAAAAGGAGGGGAAGGGAATAAAACTCTGAAAGTAGCAATACGCATAATGTGAAGAGTCTCCAAGTTGTCTTTTTGCGAAAAATTTTCTTGACTTAAAAAAAATTAAGTCAACTTAAGCGATTTTTCCATATTGCCACAGATATGTATAACAGAGTAAGTAGAAAACGTATGTTTACTTATGCAGAAAGTTCATAATTATATCAATAAAAAAATTAATTAAATTATTTTTGAGCAACTATTTTTATTATATTTACATAACATCCGGTTTATATTCACATCGCAACCCCTTATTGTTCAAATTTCTGCTTACTGCTTTCACCTTGAAAGAAATACCAACGAAATTTGTTTGCAAAAACAATGCAATTCATCAATTTGATTGCAATACTCTTAAGGTTTTTCATTTGTATTTTGATATCCTTTTCATGTTCCCTATTTTACCGCAGCTACAGTTAATATCTTTTTGTTTAGTTTCGCTTATTCCATCATTAAATGAATTTCAAGAGTTGTTATCTCGAATAAAATCACGATTTGGGGGAATAGAAAAACAGATTACAAAGTTGTTTTGGAAGATGCAAAATTTTGTTTTCAAGATTTCATTTCTGTGCTTAGCATCCTAAGGGAATCCCTTTAATTAATATTTGAGTAATTAAGTAAGCAGTGTGAAAAAAACGTAAAAAAGAATTCTTGTCCTGATTAAACTTGCAATGGTAAACTAATATTTAGAAGTGAGATAACCTAAGGAGCAAAGAACAATTAAAATTTACTGCATACTTTTAGGAAGTTCAGATAATTTATTATAACGATTGGCAAGACGTGCATTGGCATATTTTTATTCGATAACTACTTAAGAATCCTAAAAAAATATATACAAAAAAATCTTAAGGATGCGGTCACACTTGGCAAATATTTGCCCGAAAAAAGCTTAACCACTAAAAAAACTTTTTGACTCAGACATAAGTTTATTAATTTACACAATTTCCAATAATAGTTGGATTCTATGATGAACTGTTTAAATTAAAACACACGTATCTGAATCAAAACTTTTTTCATTAGTAAATAATTAATTAGTGGTTACGCCTTTTTTACCAAATATTTGTTAAGTGTGGGTGTGTACTTAATTTTAGATTCAATTTAGCAGATTCGTTTTTTTTTGTCTTGGAGATTACAAGAATGAATTTTAATTGCATTATATTTTCATTAAATAAAAAAAAAATGAGCGAGAAAAAAAATTTAAGTGAACTAAAAAATCCATCATTAATTAAAAAAAAAAAAAAATGTAAAACAAAAAAGTATGTATGCATGCATACATAAAATTGGGTCAAAGAGAAATTGACAGTTAAAATATACAAAATTAAAATTGGCAGATAATGATGATGAAGAAAGTAATTATTTTATGTCATATTTTAGTTTTAGCGCTGCAGCTTGTTACTTTCTTCTGTTATTCAGATTGTTGCTTAGTTGTCTGATTTTATTCAATATGAATGGAATGAAGTAGTAAAAGTAGGTCGAAATACTTTTTGCCGTCAGGTTAAATTATTTGATTATGAAAAAAACTAAAGAAAAAAGAAGTAAGTGATTTATTATTATTCTATTTTATTATGTAAAATGTGATTAATGGAAGAGGAGGATGCGTGCTTTAAAGTAGCAAAAATTTTATATAAAAACAGTTAAACAGCAGGAAATTCCATAGCGAAGCTTTACGACTTAAAAGCTTTTTTATTATATTAATATACAAAGCTTTATATTTTCTTACAAAGTCAAGAATATTGTTTATAAGCTCATCAATGTGATTAATAAAGAATTTTTTTTTTATTTCTAATAACAAAGAGTTTTTAAAATACTGGGGTCTAATCGTCGCATTATGGCATTTGATATCTAACAATGCAGTAATATGGTTCGATATCGAATGCCATAATCTCAAACTTGAAATACGTGATCGAATCAACTTGTCATCGAAAACAACGATCAGACCACCGAACTAGAAATTATGATGATGAAAAAGATTATTTCTCTAATTTAAAATTTATACTAGTTATATATGAATTTTCATAATAGTTATATATTGCCAATAACAGCGATATTTTTAATTAAAGGATACAGTGATTTAAAATCTACAAAGCTTTGTTTGTAATAAAAGAAAGTAGCCATTCTCAAAAGCATACTTTTGTGTAAAAAATTCACTATAAAAAAGCTTTGTTTTGCTAAAAAAAAGAGCTTAAACCAGCCACGCCCAAGCTATATGCACAATATGCGAGCTTTTACAAAATAATTTTTTTTTCACATGAACGAGACGACAATTCTTGCAAATAAACAGGAACATGTTGTGAGAGCTTTCAGAGCTGTTTAACTCAAATAAAAATGAGACATACCCTGATGTGTGTTTGTAGTTAAAAGCGTTTAGCCAGCATCAAGTGAAATGAATTTTTGTTTAAATTTCCAAAGATTTTAGTTTAAATCACATTTGATTTGCTTGATAAGCTTTGCCTTGTCGGAAAAGTTTTAGGTAAAAAGCTTGCAATTTTCAAAAGCTTTGTTCAAATCTTTACTTTGTCAAAGTTTCAAGCCGAAAGCTTAATTATTCCTAAAGCTCTGTTAAGTGTATTTTAACTATCAAATATTTTTAATTTCAATCAAGCTTCAAATTCGAACATTACTCGTAACTATGAAATTCCTTTCTTTGCTTTTAAATATCAAACACACTGAAAGCGGCAAATCAAATATTAAGTCTCACATAAAAGACAAAAAAAAAAAGAAAAAGAAGGACAACAATTGTACACTGAAAAATATTTTTAGTACTTATTAGCTAAACAAACATAGAGAAAATGATTGACTGAATTGGTGGAATTTAGTGGAGTTTCATTGTTGAATTGTTTTACAGAGATTAGTTGACAATCATTCACACAATTTCACAGAGATTTTTTCCAGTGCATTTTTTTTTCTTTGAGCAACAAGTAGTGATTGGAGTAGAGTGTAGTGACACAACACACTTATTGAAGTTATAAAAGTGATTTTAGTGTTGTTGTTTCGAAAAAAGAAATAAAATTTACAAAATAAAAGAGAATCGACTGTTTCTTCTAAAGCTTAATTTTTTGTTGCACAGATTAAAGATTATAAAAAAATATGTAAGTAAAAATAAAAATAAAGAATGAAAACATACAAGGTGTGACACAAAGATTTGCTTGATTGAAAGATTTCATAGAAGAAGAGGGAAAAGAAAAGAGAAGATGTTACAAATTAATTACTTTCAGGCAATGATATCGAACGATGCTGAGATGAACGAGAGCGCATACGACCAATACCGGACATGGGCCGAAAGCCAGCAAATAAACGTCGTCGCAGACCCGAATCAGCCGGCAGTATTTGTTGTTGCTGCTGATGGTATTGCTGCTGCGTTAACAGCTGCTGTTGCTGTTGCAGTGTCAGGTAGGGGTATTGCTGTTGCTGCTGTTGTTGCGGCAACTGTTGGCAAATAGCTGATGTCAAAGAAGCCGTATTGGACGATGATAATGCAGCCGATGTAGCACCCGCAGATTGCTGTTGCTGCTGCTGTTGTTGCTCTTTCTGTGATTGCATTGTCGTTGCTTGATTAGCTGGCAACATGGTAGCCGATGTTGCATAATAATTAATACCAATGCCACTACTTAAATAACCAGCAGTTGTCATATTTGCCACAGACGGTATTTGGGCCATGTTTAACAAGCGACAATCTACACACACACACACATGTGATTGCCGAAACATACATACGAAATAGCGAATACGCACACATAAATATTTTTGTATTTATTGAACCATTTAGAAACCAGGAACAAAAGTCAGTGATTGATTGCATTTGTGAGGGTTGGTGTAGAAATAAAAGGGGCGAAAGGAAAAATAATAAAAATTGTAAAACTTTTCTAACAGCAATAAAAAATATATATTTCTGTATCAACTTTAACTGCATATCAAATGTTATATTGTAATTGAGGTGCTGGTTTCATACTTGATATTTTTAATTTTACTTCCAAGAAATATATTTTTTTATCTAATAGCAGGAACTACTAAATTTCAAGTTGTTCTTATTGCAACTCCTTTAACGCCACACCGTTTTGTTGCAAGTGTTTGCTTAATTGCCTCTCCAAACTTCAAGTATGAACCTCTTACAATTGCATTGTCGTTCATTTGTTAAAATCTCGCCTCCCTAGCAACTGTAGCTAGCTGTGGCAGGGTTCGTAATTGTTGTTGTATAATCAGTTGGTAGTATTTATTTGTTGCTAAGGATTCTATTTGAACCACATAATTGTGGTCATGGTTTTCTTATATGTATGTTCATACTCAAAGCCACACTTACGGAGCAACTGTAGCAACAGCTCATGACAAATAAAAAAGAATTATAAAACTAAAATGTTTGCTTGTGGCTCTTATGAAGAACAGCGTATGTCAATTTTTGTTAAAAGCCCTTTTAATATAAATAATGTGTCTTTAATTTATTTAAGCAGCGATATTAATATACTTGACATATGAAATTTGTTTCTCTTAAGGGGATCGCCGGTCTGCTCAAAATTTAGAAATGTTCAGTAGAGACAAAAAAAAATTTGTTTTATTAAATATACTCCTAATCGTATATCACAAAGATGTATACAACGGTTTTTGTTTTGGTGAAAGAGTTGAAAAAATTATGTAAGATCCTTAATGTTTATTGTCTTCTAGGAAAAAGTCATAATTGCAAAATTTTAAGCTGACCCCTTTAGAGGAACAAGGGCAATACTTTTAGGTTCTGTTGCACGATGTTGACAAAAAACGTTTGATTGACAATACAAGTTGTATTGAACACAATAATAAAACAATATACATAAGTAATCGATCGAAAGTTTTCTATCGACTTCGTCGGACAGGCAGTTTTTTATTGTGCTGGGACAGGATCTGATTGTTTAGGAACATTTGCTCTGAATATATATGAATGGAAAGCTGAAGAAAAAAATCCCCAGCTACAAGTAGAATAATTTTAGACATATACATACATATGTATATGAGTGTAATATAAAACTAAGTCAAATATTATATATATATGTATATATACATATATATTTTGTTATAATATTAATCGTGAAAAATGTTTGCTATAGAAAACATTTGAATAAAACTAGGATGTCGTTGGACTCAAAGCAAGTCACGTATTCTTTTTACATTAAAGTTTCTGCATGTAAACTCAAGAGTATATAAAATTCAAAAGTACTTGTCTTCTTTAGGATATGGACCTCAGTTCAACTCAACTACATACTTCAAATGGAAACGTATCGATCAAATATTAAATTGAACATTTAAAGATTTTAAATTTTCTAAGACGCATACATGTATTCTTTCCTAAAACGTATTTGTTCAAATTTATATTTTATAAAAATGATACTTTTATCAGAAAGGTAACTGTAATAAGTTAATTATTCAAAGATCATTTTAATAAAAAGGGGCTTTAACAAAGAGATATTTTCTAAAAGGCCACTGTTATACACACATAGGTACGCTTTTAAAAGGCTACTTTTTTAAAAAGATACCTCTTTAAACTGGTACTTTTTAAAAAGGAACTTCTTAAAACTGTACTTTTTGAAAATGGTACTTTTCTAAAAAATTACTTTTTTGATAATGTATTTTTCTTAATGAGCTACTTTTTTAAAAAGGTACTGGACTAAAAAGGCAAATTTTAAAAAGGGTAATTTTCTCAAAGGTACTTTTTACAATAGGTACTTTTTAGTATAGGTACTTTTTCAAAAAGTACTTTTTTAAAAATATACTTTTCTAAGACGATACTTTTTTCATAAGGTACTTTTTTAAAATTTTAATTTTCTAAAGCGATACCTTCTTAATAAGGTACTTTAAAAAATGTACTCTTTAAAAAGGTAATTTTCAAAAAATATACTTTTCTAAAAAGAAAATTTTCCAAAAAACACTTATTTTTAAATTTTTTTTTTTTCAATTAGGCACTTTTTTCACTTATCTAAAAATATACTTTTTTAATAACGCACTTTTAGGTAAGGTACTTTTCACTTTTTTAAAAAGGATTTTTCTCAAAAAGTAGTTTTTAAAATAGGTTATTTTTTTTTAAAGTGTGCACTTTTGAAAAAATTTACTTTCCTAAGCAGATACTTTAAAAAAAGGAAACTTAGAAAAAGTACTTTTCTGAATAGGTACTTTGTCGGAACAATATTTTTTGAAAACTGTACTTTTTTTTAGAAAAGACTTGTTTCAAAAGGAAGTTTTTTGTAAAACTCCTGTTTTTTTTTATTAAAAACAAATTTTTAGTAATTCCCTATTTTATATATATTACACTTTAATCTTCTAAAGGCACTACTTCCCACTACACATATATACACAAACGCACACACACGCAATCGAATTAGTAGTATTAAGGCTGCTGCTGATGTTGCACAAGAACGTAAAATACTTTATGAAGCTTTTATATAATAACACTGTTCTCCTCGTAAATACATACATACACGAGACATTGAGTTCATTTACTATTTGCCAGACACAATTTTCACATGAACAAGGGAAATAGCAAAGTTTTTGTTGAGCAGACTACCACAACATTAAGATAAAATATTAAATCATTTTATTACCAAAGAGTGCCAAAAAGCCCCCATACACACCGCCACTACACCTTAACTTCATGGTCATTCGTATTTGCTATACAAAATACAAAAATGAATTTAGGGTTATGTGAAAGCTTATCTGTGTGTGTGTGCGTGTGTGTGTGCTTGCGCAAGTGAGTTTGTTCAGGCGCTTTTATTACTTCAAAATTAGTGACACCTCTACATAGTACGAGTATGTACGAATATGTTTATAATTCTGGTCATGCAGTAATAATAAGCTTTTGTTGGTATAACAGCAGAGTGTGAGTGAGTGTGTGTGTGAGTGTGTATTTTTTTCTCATTTGTGTAGCTGTTCATATCTGCTAACGTGATGTTGTACAGAGAAGCAATAAAATGTTGGCAAATGTTGAAAAGGATAACTAACATAAGAATGAACTATAAAAAATTTGTCTCTTGTTATTATTGAGTCAGTGCTAGCGCCAGCGTTCGTTCCCTGATGGTTGGTTGCACGCATCCCTACAAACATGCATATGCATGAATTTGTGTATCCTTAAAGTACACTTTTCTAATCCTTTGTATTACCATTGCACACTTATATATGTATGTATGTATGTGTAGAATAATAAGAAAAAAAAAAAACTACATGTTTCTTCTTTAAACATAATTTTCGAAAGATTTCTCTTTTCCCATATTTATTTAATAGATCCATTAAAACATTGTTAAAAGGCATAATGGTGCTTGTAGTGTTATTGAAAAATATGCCATACAAAAAGTAAATTCAACATACACACACACGCACACCTCTTATCTGTTTCTGCTATAGAAAATTAAAAAAAAGGAGAAGAAACAGCAAATGGAAATAAGGAAGTTTATGACGTTCAGCTAAGTGCTGCTGATGCTTCAGCAAAAATAGCAAATGTGGTGCTTAAAATTGTTGCAAAGTGGATGGAATAGTTTATCTTTGGTAATTAGTAGTATGCTTCAGCAATTAATACTTGTGGAGTATAAATAACTAGAAGTATTTCTATTAGATAAAGCAATTTTTTCATTTTGTGGTTAAAAACAACAGATGTTTATGCAAAAGGCCACACACACACACACACTCAGTATTATTCCCCAGTTAAACGGAATTTATACCATGAAGTTTGTTTTTTTCTTTGGTAATGTATGAGAATGGATAAAAGCTTTATAGCAAATAAAACTTAAACATTTTTTTAAATGCCTTGCATTCAGTTTAATAAAACAACTACAGCGACGTTTGAGGTCACTGCCAAGCAGGTTGACAAAGTCTATATTTTCACATTTATTCGTTCAATTCAAAATATTTGTGGAAAAATAAAGTAAAAACGCTTTATTTAGCTGAAACTGAAATATTTTTAAATTTTTAGTGTTAATTTTTAATTTTCTAGCGCTAGTGTCAAATTATGGCCAAACATCAGCAATCGCGGCCACTTTTCTAAAAGCAAGATTCCATCACTCTCAGAGCTCAAGATGTGTGCCCAGCTTCGCTAGAATCGTTTAAGTATAATACTTTGTTTTAATGGACGTGGCTCCGCCCACTTTCTTCGGCACAATATTATGCCACTCTAATAGCCTGAATTGTTTGCCAAGATTTTGGGGAATTGGATGAGTGAAAGCACAAATGTTATGATATAACATTTTTATGGGAGTGGCCTCGTCCACAGTTCTTAGACCAATTTGTGTAACTTTGATGGCTCTTACACACGCTAAACTTACTTTGCAAGGTCTTGAATTTGTGGGCGAGAAATTTAATGTGAAGGTAAGAGTAAATATGTGTGTGTAAAACAAAAAAGGAGTCAAAATAAATATATACAAGGAAACGGAAATGACCATGGTAGGGCAAGGGCAGCTGGTAGTGTCATCTTACTTCAATAGTTTAAATTGTGACGTATCCTCGGACTCAGGTGAGGGTCAAGAACACGCCCGTAAATTGCCTCTGCGAATGAGCTGGCTGTTTCAAGCCACTTGAGTGCCTATTGGGCTCGTAAAAAAACTTTGCGCATAAGCTTTGACAGTTGTGTAAAATTCATAAGAATCTGTTGAGTGGAATATTACATTGAGTTTTAAGGGGCATGGCCTAGCGCAAATTTTTTTGGCAAAATATTATCTCATTCGCAAAGTGATTGCCAAGTTGCATACGAATGGTAAAGTAAAAGCACGTGAAATAAAATACTAAATTGCGCCGCTTTGAAGTACTAGGGAATGTGTAAAATTTCGTAAGTCCTAGTTTACACTAAGCAAGTCTTGTTGCTACGCTGATTAGTTATTTAGGAGAGAGAAACGAGGGGAAAATAAACGTTTCTATTCCCCTCGCCTCTCCCCTTCAAACTAATCAGCTTAGCAATAAGACTTGTTTAGTGTAAATTAGGACTAAGATTCCGTTAAGCTGAGCATGTAAAGTGCTAATGGGCGTGGCACCACCCACTTTTGTAAGCACAAGATTATGTCATTCTAAGAGCCTCAAGGATCATATAATATAATTCATAATTTGAAAGCTAATGGTTTGTGTGTAGTTTCTTAATCATTTTATTAAATATTAGCAATTGAAACATAAAAATATTTTATAGGCGTGGCCACGCCTACTTTTTTAAGCATGAGATTATGGCATTCGAAGAGCTCAAAGTGCTTGACAAGTTTCGTAGGACCGGGATGAGCAGAAGCACACACATTAGAAATTTAATATATTAGTGGGCGTGGTCCTGACCACTTTTGTGGAAATGGGAGGAAAAAGAAGCTATAATAACCTTTCAGAGAAAGTAAAAATTGTAATTTTTTTTCAAATTGTCGGTCAAAAGGTTTCTTTCGACATTCTGGAACAGGAATGCATAAAATTTTCGTTGTTAATTAAAGAAAATGAAATCGGTATTGGTAAGTATAAGAGTGGCATCTTTTAATTGTATTTGTATGATTCAATCTTTAACCAATGGCGAATTTGTGGGTTGAACCTCATTCAACAATTTTCTCCATGCTATAAAGACTCTGACGGATTTATGAGATATTCACTTTTACAGTTTTATCTGTGAAAGTCGAGAAATTTGACTTTGTCAGCTTGATATCTTTCAGTTTTCTTCACATGTCAATTTCCACTAAAATGTTTATGCATAATATTTGGAAAAAAACATCATTCATTAGTCGACTCTAATGAAACTAAAAAACCGAACGAAGTTCTTTGGAATCAATTTTACCATTCCCCCATCAAAATTTGATATCATAATGCTGCTAATTAAGACATTTATGCGTCTCTTTCTTTTTCCAAATTTATGCGTCAGCATGTTCTTCGATTATCAATGAAAGAAGTCCTTGTTTTGCAGAGAGGTCCACACACACACACACACACACACACACACACACACACACACACAAATATTTAAGGCATTTATCATTTCTAATGAAATTAAAAGCCATTTAGACACACAAAATCCCAAAAACTCCACTCGCAAACACCAACAACTAAAACAAAGAAACCAAGTAGAAAATGTACACAATAAAAGCAGAAGGAAAGAAAGCAGTATATGTGTATTTTATAAATGGCTCGTGGTGGTTTCCGTTTAATAAATGAACAGCAATGAAATCTTTGCCATTCTTCAGAATTAAATAAAAAAGGTCTGATTGTAAAATTTTGTGCTGCACAGTGATAATTCTCTGTTTTACAGATGAAGGAAGCCACAGAAAAGAAAATGATTTAATATAAAAAAATATTTTTTTTTTTGCAAGAAATAATATACAGTGGTCTTTTATACCCACTGTAAGAATCCTACATTATTTTCTCTACTCTCTCGCCAAAACATAAAAAAAATTCTTCATAAATGAATTGTAATTGAACAGTATTAAAAAAAATGTACATCTCTAAAGAAAATTTGTAAGCTTTATGTTTAAGGATAGGGAACACTTCATGAAACACCATACTACTACTACTCGTATATTTTTAAGATCCTTTTTATAAGTACACATTTTTAATTTGCACTATTTTTAACCCCCGACCAAAAAAAGGGGTGTTATACGTTTGTAGTGTGTGCATGTGTTTCTGCGTATCTGTGTGTCTGTGTATCTATGTGCCTGTCCGTGTCCACGTACAGACGAAACGGCTGGACCGATTTTGATTTAGTTTTTTCTGTTTGATAGGTGACTTGATCGAAATGGTTCTTAGCTATGTTTAAAGAAAATCAATCCAGCCGTTTAGGCTCTTCTAGATATGCATATCAGGGGTTTTTAAAATTTTTAATTTTTGTTACTAAATTCTGTTCGACGATTGTACGGGTATCGTCTTGTCTATGTACGAAAAAAAGCCGCAGTTGTGATTCTTTAAAACAATTATTATTTATTGGCTATGCTAGAAGGTTCGTGTATTTGCTTTAGGATTGTGTTCCAAACATTATATCCAAAATTTATCAGCTCAATTCACAACCTATTGTAAGTGTAGTAAGTAGGTCGTGAAGCTGTACAATAGTTGTAAAAGTGTTGTAGGTAATTTCCATAGAAAAGTTTGCTGCGGCACCTACAACATTTTTCCCTATGTTTGATGAATGTTGTAGAATGAATGTTGTAGGAATGCAAAAGCTTATAAAAGTGCTAATGTTTTTTAATTACATTTACCCTAATTTTTCTTTCTTAAATTAATAAAAATTAGTGCAAAATTGGCAAAAAAAAAACTACTAACAGCAGGATGATAACAAAGTCTAATCATGTTTTAAAACCTTCAAAATTGTTAAGACGCTAAGAACTACGCAAAAAGCCGCTTTTATTGCAAACGAAAATTGGCAAAATCTTAAACAAGCCATAATATGGATTAAAACTCGCTAAAACTGTAAGGAATGGAAAAAATTTGGCAAGAATCGCGAAAATTACGTAATTTTTTTTTTTTTTTTTTTTTTAACAAACACAACAACCCGCGAAGCGATTAGTTTGCCTTCAGAAAAAACCCAGGGTCTATGGCGGGAATCGAACCCACAACCTCTGGACTGAGAAGCTAGCATCGCTACCACTCAGCCACAGGGGCACCCAAACTTACCCAGTAAAAAAAATTGGAAGTCATTCTAAAGGAACTACATTTTCATTGCTTCCAAAAAATCGATATTTTTAAGTAGAAGTTTATTTTAGTTATACATAACCTTGTAATTCCTCAATAGTTTTAGAAATTACTCACCAGAATTTTTAAAAAATCGATTTTTTTGAAGAAACTTATGAACTAATTTTGGTCTAAAATTTTGAAGTTATTTGCTTAAATTTACATGAAAATGCTGTTTCACGTTTAAATTCCTATAAAAAGAAACTAATTGTTAAAATAAGTAACTATTCACCATTTTTCCTAGATGAAAATATTATCATAGAACACAAAAAAGGAAATTTTTCTTAAAATCGCTTCCAATTCGGTGACCAGGCATCGAAAAAGAGAACTTCTTGCAATGACAACCCTATGTAAAAATCATTAGATCGGATCGAAATTTGCACTACTTCCAGATCGCAAACTCTACATTTTCATGACTTTTTTGGAGTGTCTTTTTTTACTGGGTATTAACAACAAAACTGCCAAGAATCTGAAGACGAGTAAAAAGTCGCTTTTATCGCGATCTTTGAAAAAAAATATAATATTGAATAAAAATCGCCAAGAATGTAAGGAATGCAAAAGATTCAACACAAATTGCGAAAATTACGAAAATTCGCTAAAAGCTACTAAAAGCGGGATGATAATAAAGTATCATATTTTTTAAAAATCTGCAGAACTGTTAGGAAACTAAAGCATGCAAAAGGTTTGCTAAAATTCGTGAGAAGTTGCAAAATCTGAAGCAAGCTGGGATAAGAGTGATTGTCTTCTTCGCAATCGCCTGAAATTTTTTGATTTTTTTTGAAATTGTAATTTTCTTTATTTTTTTATTCACCCGAATCCACCATTAACATTTCTGCAGTATATTTTTATCGCATAATACCGATTTTTTTTTGTTTTTTGTTTTTTCTTTTATTAATTTCAAACTATTTTCGTTATTTTTATTTTATTCTCTCTCTTCTTCCTTTTAAATGTTCGACATTTTTTTAGAAGTCTAACAACACTTACAACAGGCCGTCGTTCACAACTACCATAGTTGTAGCTAATACAATCTACAATCTACAATAGGTTGTGAATTTGGTAATTATTTTATATATTTTGAAAGCTATTGTATAATACTTTAATTTCATTTTTAGGTTTTAGAAACACGACAATAATATTTTTATTTTTCATTATCAAAGACAGCAACCATTTTTGCAGAAAAAATAATTTAGAGAATTCCAAAACAAGAACTCAAAACTATTTTCAAACAAAAACGTCCTAAACATCCTTACTGAATTAGGGCATTAATGTTGACCCACAGAGAATGAACATTGAACATTGAACATTGAACATTGAAACTAATTTCAAGAAAGTAGCAATACAATCAAATTTTTTTACTACCCCACTCACATTGTTTTTAAATTCAACTCAGCTTTCAACGATTTTTTCCAGAAAGTAAATTTTTCACGTTTTCAGAAAGAAAAATGAAAAATGGTTAAACAGTGTTACCCACTTTAGATATTTGTACAAATATACAGGATTATGGCAAATAGTTATTATAAATTATCCTAATTTTGTATAAATATTTAAAAAATTATAATATCTTATGTTCAATTATACACGAAGAAAACAATTCATGCCTTTTGAAAGCCATAATATTATTACAATATTAACAATAATACTTATTCCCAATTTATTGCCCTATAAATGTTTGCAGGTGATATTCTGGATAACTCTAAATAAGAAGTGAACAAAACAATTTTTTCCACCTTTACTTTTCGACGAAATTTTTAAAATGAACTTTCACTTTCCTATGAAAATTAACAGGAAATTTTCATGAAAGTACTTTCATGTGTTAATGTAGTGTAAGACACTTGAGAGAATAAATATTTAAATTTTTATTTATGCATTTGTGTTAACATTTCTGGCGTTTACATTCTTGAGCTTATAAAATAATATTTCCATAAGAAATACCAATACTGCCAACGCCATTAGAGCCGCATACAGCAAAAATACCAACTCGAAATCTTCTAATTTCAGACTTCGTCCAAACGGAGTCTCCGCTGCTTGTCCCCAATCTGACAGAGTTGCATTAGGCATCGCTGCTTCGGGAAGTTGTGTATTTAACCATTTGTACAGGAGGCCACTTTCTTTAACAGCACTTGCCAAGTTTTCCACAGGAATGCGGTAAATAGAGTTATTTGCCATCGGTATACCTAAATAGATGTTATGAGAAATGCAGGCATCCCTTGAATATATAAAAAGTTTATTTTTCAAACTGTTTTGCTGGCCAGTGAAAATTGAACTCCACTGATAAGGTGCTGCGAGATAAGCAAATGAGTTATTGAGAGTATTTCTCAAATTATTATATTCGTCGTAAGAAGTGATGTGAACTAAAGACCTTAAATCCGAATTTATGACACCGAAATACGATACTACGACATCGGATAATAAAATGGGAATGTTATTTTCATAAATTTCATCGAATGTTTTCGGTTGTTTCTTCTTAAAAGGTTGGGTGAAAAACGTTTGTAGAAATGCATTGTATACAAGACTGAGGTAAAGGCCTGCAATTGATAGAAGGATGTAAATATATTTGGTGAGACGTCCTGGACTTCGCTGCATTGTAAAGGGTTGCGCCAATATACCTCTGAGTGCAACATCGCTGAGTATGAAATCGAAGAAATTAGTGTAACCTGCATATAACCTTTGCCTTCTTCTTCGTAGTAGAAGTCTTTGGCAACTTAGTAAAAGGGAAAAGAGCAACAAATTTGTTATGCTGATGGCAGCTATTTCGAAATTGACCAGTTGAAAAAACACTTCCTTGAGCGGCACATTCTTATTGCGTGGTATCATGAGGCACTGTCTTACAAAACCAAATGGATAAGGGTAATGAAGCAACTGACTTGTCTCTTTTATCGGTACCAAAGTAGCGGGTAAATCAATGGTTTTGTTTCTTGCTAAATCCTCTAGATATCCATAGAAGAGAATTTTTCCTTTTTCTACAGGAAACGGATACTTAAGTGTAGCATTAAGTCTCTCAGTTAAGAGATGCATAAATTCTCCCATATAACCAAACATTTTTACTTTGTCTTGTGCGCTAGTAGACAAAAAAGTCTTTGATATTCTTTGATCAGGTAGTGTTAAGATAGTATGACCCATTAGATCTTTCAAACGATTGGGATAGACTATATCACCAGCTTTGTAGTATCTTGATTCCATAGTTACATTTGGAAATGGCGTGTAGGTGTGAATATGTTTTGTTACACTGAAATCGTGGAATATTGCGAAAATATTTAAGGTTTTCTTTAGCCAGCATAATAGAAAAAATTCTCTCAATTTCGACAAATTTTTTGCACTTTCATTTTCATTAATATACAGCAACATTTTCGTATCGCGTATGCTTTCGAAAGTCTGGAAATAAGCGTTGAACTCGATATCAAGTTCCCCAGTAAGTTTTGTTAAACAAATAATGCTCAAGAAGTTTCTATTCATTGAAGTCTTGAAAATCATGGGTTTACGTATATTTCTTATAATTATGGTGGCATTAAAATGTTTCAACGAATAATCCAAATCCATACAACTTTGCACTGATGCCTCATAATTGATTAAAATTGTTTGTATTTCATGTTGTTGTTCGATAGAATGCACCAAGTCGAAAAATTTTGATTCCAATTCTTTAGAGTTGTTTTGCAAAATCTGCTCATTTTTTGCAAAATTCACAACTAAATTAATTAAGACCAGCCGAAACCACCACATATCTTTTCCGTTTAAAAGTCAATACTGAATTATTGAAGTTTCAGTCGAAACGCTAACAATTTATAGCAGAATTATATCGTGCTTAACATATTTTTTATTTATTTATTTAATTAGTCCAATTATACTTTATGAAATAAATTTATAAAATATAAACATATTATAAAAATATATGTATATATTTTTTTATTCCATAGGCTTATAGTACTCACATTTAAATTATATACATACATATGTTATTGCTTATTTTGATTGGAAATAATTTTCTATTGTTATATTGTTCTTTTTAATTCGATTACTTATTTTGACACTAATGATTGTCCTTAAACGTTCTTCAGTACAAACAATCCACCTCTAAAATGTTATAAATAAATACATTTTTTATATGTTTTCTTTAAGTGATAAGTTGTATTGAATTCCAAAGCACTAGACGGGCATTTATTTACTCCATTATAATCAATTTCAAAAAAAAAAAAAAAAAGGAGGAGGTACTCGAATTGGTTGTACTTAATTTTAACCCCCGACCAAAAACGGGGGTGTTATTTTTATTTATTATCTCAGAACTACGTCTTTTGTGAACCGATTTGAAAAAATATTTTTTGGTGTGAGGCAGTACAGTCGACGGACGTTTGGCTGCATTGTTCAAGAAAAGTGTGTGGAGCCAATTCCATAAATTTATGACGCAGTATTTTTTACAGTATTTTGAGCATATGTATGTATGTACAGGTTTATATATTTATATACATATGTATATACAATTTATATATTTTGGAAATTTGAGAAAAACTTTGATAATAGTTTATATTTCCTGAAATTTTTTTAATAAATGTGTAACATCTTGCTATATCAACGTACTACGTGGGAAGTTTATGTTGTGCAAAAAACATATATATATATATATGTGTGGGATTTTTGGGGAGTGTTAAGCTTTATCTTGGTAGGACAACTTTTGGTTTTGTAGCAACTCTGGTTAAATAAATCATGATGAGTAATTGTAAACACCCGAACAAATTCGTAATTTGGAAAATACCAGCTCCCTTCGGTGGTCTATTTTAAAATTAACTTATTGTTGATTTTGCTCACCTATAAATGTATTTCGTTGCTGCATTGGGGTTTTGTAAGATTTTCTTGATGTACTGCTTAGAAGAAATAAAATGCATCTAGATGTTCTAAAATGAATTCATTAAAGTTCGACTTTGAGTCCCACACGCAGGGTTCCGTACGGGCAATTTAAATCAGGGTTGTCAGATTTTGTTTCTGTCCTATTTCGCCAAATTGATTTTGAAAATCGCCAAAAGTCCCCAAAATCAATTAAGTGTAGTTTTTTTTATTCACCGCCGACTAAAAAAAGTGGTGTTATAAGTTTGTAGTGTGTGCCTGTGTATCTGTGTGTCTGTCCGTGTCCACGTACAGCCCAAACGGCTGGACCGATTTTGATTTAGTTTTCTTTGTTTGAAAGGTGACTTGATCGAGATGGTTCTTAGCCATGTTTGAAGAAAACCGGTCCAGCCGTTTAGAAGATGTCACATCTTTTCTAGATATATCGGGGTTTTTTAAAATTTTTAATTTTTGTTATTTTTAAAATTTTTTTTAAACAAATTATTTAGAAATTTGTGAAAATTTAAAAATTCCTCAATAAAGATTTTGGGCCGTATGCAAAAAAATATTTTACTTGAGCTTTAAAGTTCATAGTAGTTACCAAGCACTTTAAGGTTAACATTGCTTTGTTAAGAAATTGTATGCAAAAAACAACATTAAGGGTCGTATGCAAAAAAAGTTAACAAAGCCTTGCCAAGCAATGTTAAGTAAAGTTGTATTCTAAAAAAATTATTATATCAAAATTCTAAAGTAGGCACCTACGTTTGTTAAGGGTCCTTTAAGTTGATATTTCCAAAATGTGTATTTTGTTCCTCAAATATTTTTGTTAATATAGCACATATTGATTCATGATACATCTAAAAATGAAGCTAGAAGTGTTAGCTCTTATCTTAAATTTATTATTTCTGTCATGTTATGGAAAACATCACCAAATTATCCAACTGATTCGAAATACATAGCAAAATCCATAAAAAAATATTAAAATAAATTCAATTATATAAAAATGTTTTAGTGATGTACATACAGTCAAAACGAATGGAAAAAATCTGGATATTCAAATACTCATTTCATTCGAATAAAATATATTGCCATAATTTTTCTTTGTTCATCATATTATTTTTACTTTTACTTCATAAAAATGTTTATCTGTTTTCCTTCCATGTCAGAAGCTCATACTTTTTAAATTAGGTTGCTTTACGATAATACAAATTTATTTAATAAAATAAAAAATTATTTGAATACTCGAATTAATTTGTATTCGATGTTGTACATCATAAGCCGTGAAGTGGTTGTTGAACACGGTGGTGTTACCAGTATTTATTATTAAATTACAAAATAATTAAAGTTGCTTTTTGCATACAATTTCTTAACAAAGCAATGTTAGCCTTAAAGTGCTTGTTAGCTACTATGAAGCTCAAGTAAAATATTTTTTTGCATACGGCCCTAATTATTTTGTAATTTAATAATAAATACTGGTAACACCACCGTGTTCAACAACCACTTCACGGCTTATGATGTACAACATCGAATACAAATTAATTCGAGTATTCAAATAATTTTTTATTTTATTATATAAATTTGTATTATCGTAAAGCAACCTAATTTAAAAAGTATGACCTTCTGACATGGAAGGAAAACAGATAAACATTTTTATGAAGTAAAAGTAAAAATAATATGATGAACAAAGAAAAATTATGGCAATATATTTTATTCGAATGAAATGAGTATTTGAATATCCAGATTTTTTCCATTCGTTTTTACTGTATGTACATCACTAAAACATTTTTGTATAATTGAATTTATTTTAATATTTTTTTATGGATTTCGAATCAGTTGGATAATTTGGTGATGTTTTCCATAATATAACAGAAATAATAAATTTAAGATAAGAGCTAACACTTCTAGCTTCATTTTTAGATGTATCATGAATCAATATGTGCTATATTAACAAAAATATTTGAAGAACAAAATACACATTTTGGAAATATCAACTTAACAAACGTAGGTGCCTACTTTAGAATTTTGATATAATAATTTTTTTAGAATACAACTTTACTTAACATTGCTTGGCAAGGCTTTGTTAACTTTTTTTGCACACGACCCTTTGTATATTTGTTTTTATAAACACAATTTCAATTGAAGTTCAGCATAGTGGAACTGTGTCTATGTTAAATTTTTACTAAAATTTTGACCGCATTGAGTCTTAAAATGGCAACCATAAAAGTCAATAATTTCTGTGAGTGCATGAAAAATATCTAGAGGAAATGGAAACAAGCATTTATTGTTTGTTCCATTTGTTTGTGGTTTTTTAAAAGATTTTTCTTGTTTGCATATCTATAAAAAAAATATAAATATAAATACATGCATTGATGGAAATATGGCGGCGGATACTGAAGCTGCTGTTCATGTGTCTGCTGGTTAGTTGCACTGCATGTTTGTGCAGTTGTGTTGGTAAGTGTGTGTGTGTGTGTAATTGTTTGTAGTGATATTTATTTTTGAGGCGTATAAAGGCTTTTCAGCTTTGCTATAATGCCTTTTCTGGCGTCATTATTATTACCAACATAAATGGCTTTTTATTACGAGAGCCTTTTTCTTCATGTTAAAAAATTAACTCGGCTTCTCTTCATTATTGAAATTCTTTTTGTTTATAAACTCTGCGTAGGGTTGTAAGGCGAAAGGGATTGCATTACAAGCAAATGCAGAACTAAACACGCCCGCAAAACGTAAATATAACATAAACAAATCATTGTGCTTAGTAATATTAAAGTTTGTCTCAAAGTCCCTTACACTAATTTTTTGAATAACAAAATTCCCTTTCCACTCAACACTTTTTTTGAGCATCTTATATGTTGTTGCTAACTAAAGTTGTTTTATTTTATTTTTCTGGCTACTTATTACAATTTACTGACTAAGGCCTAATAAGTAAATTTTTGTATGGAAGTCTGTTAAATAAGGCCGTAACAATATACATACCTGTAAACAGTAGAACAAATTAGATCGAACTAAGCATTGAATTAGAACTTAAATTCAAAAAATCTTCTTAGTTTTCTGTTAATTTAGTAATTTTGTAATAGGAAAATGAATGAGGAATTTAATGAATAAATAAATAGTTGCATTCGATATAAACATATACGACTAATATCGAAAACAAGTTATTAGAACATAAATATGTCGTACGTACATTTACATACCTACCACATGTTTGTATGTGTGGAAGAAATTTGAGAATAATTTTCATTTCATGTCTTATATTTCAAAATAATTCAAATTTTAATCATGTTTATACTCGTATACATGACATACGTATGTACGTATAAGTACACAAAAGTACCTTTTAAGAAAGTACCTGTTCAAAAAGTACATTTTCAAAAAGTACCTATTTAAAATCGAGCATTTAAAAAAATTCCCCTTTAAAAACGTACTACTTAAAAAGTACCTTTTAAAAAGTACCTTTTAAAAAGTACCTTTTAAAAAGTAACTTTTAAGAAAGTACCTTTTAAAAATTACCTTTTAAGAAAGTACCTTTAAAAAAATACATTTTAAACAAGTGCTAACTAAAAATGTACATTTTAAAAAAGTATTTTTTAAAAAGGAGCATTTAAAAAAGTACCTTTTAAAAAAAGCCTTTTAAACAAGTATATTTTAAAAATGTACATATTAAAAAAGTACCCTTTAAAAAAGTACCTTTAAAAAAGTACATATGAAAAAAGTACATTTTAAAAATGTACCTTTTAAAAGAGGAGCTTTCAAAAAATACTTTCTAAAAAGTACCTTTTAAGAAAGTACCTTTTAAAAAGTACCTCTTAAGAGGTACCTTTTGAAAAGTACCTTTCGAAAAAGTACCTTTTATAAAAGTATATCGCAAAATTGTACATATTAAAAAAGTACCTTTTAAAATGTACCTTTAAAAAAAGGAAATTTTAAAAAAATATCGGAAAAAATTATCTTTAAAATAAGTACGTTTTAAATAAACACATTATAAGAATGTAGCTTTTACAAAACTACCTTTCAGAAAGAACTTCTTAAGTTAAAAACCACTTAAAGAAAAGTACCTTTGAGAATGTTCCTCTAGAACAAAACTACCTTTTGAATAAGTGTCCTTAGAGACACATATACATACATTTTAAAAATATTACCAATAACGTACTTTTAAAAAGAAGTACCATATAAGGTACTATTAAAGAAAAGTAACTTTTGAAAAAGTACATTTAAAAAATTATCTTCCAAAATAGTAATTCCTAAAAAGGTACATTTTAACGAAGTACCTCTCAAAATAGTGCGCATCAGAAAATACTACTGTGCGTGAAGAAAATCCTTTCAAAAAGCTGTCTTTAGAGGAAGGGGCTTTTCAAAAAGTAATTTTTAAGAAAAACCTTTTGAAGTGGCGCTTTTCAAAGAGCAAACAATTAGAAAGGAGTTCCTTTCAAAGGAATACCCTTTTTTATTTTTTACTTTAAATTAAAGAGCAAGTAAATATCTGCCATAAAGTTACGATATTACATTTTTCGATAAGATTTACTATTTAATAAAAATGCATGGGAGTATGATGAAAATATTAAGAAATAAAAAAGCAAAATTTCTATGTGAATGCAATTAAAAATTCTGATTAAAAAAGTTCTGTGTTCAGCTAAAGCAAATTGTTTTTTTTTTTTTTTTGCTTTGTAAAATGTGTAACCTGCAAATGTTGTTTGGTTTGTGAGTGTTTGTTTAAAAGTTTGTGTTTTTTTTTTTCGTTATAAATTGCATTATTTAATATTTGAACAGGAAATACAAATGACTAACTACGAGTACTAATAAAAAAGCAAATGAACTAAGCTAAACTAGTTAACGCACTAATAATTAGTGACTTAATACAGACTGTGAATAAATGAAGAGATAAATGTTTGTTTAATAATTTAAAGCAGCACGAGTACAAACAAAAGTTGTCTAGATAACTTTTAAAACAGGGCTGGGACTGGAGAATATTTTCAACTTTATTTCTTTTGTTTGAATACAATTTTATTTTATATAACAAAAAAAAAAAAAAAAAAAAAACAAAACAATAAAAAATATAATAATAAAAAGAGGTTGTAAGGAAAAAGTTTGATATAGAGTGAACACACTGCAGTTTCTAATTAAAACTACATCTTCTTGAAATTTGTTATTAACAAAGTAATAAAAAGGATAATTAACGAATGCAGGAGCAAACAAAAAACAAAAGCTAATTAAAAGAAACAATTATAAAACTTCAAGTTTTTTACTATAAATAAAAAAGAGATAAAATGGCAAAGGAATATGCTGTAACTTTATTTTTTATATGCATGTGTTTTATTTTATTTTTTTTTTTGGAAGGGACAAAACGTAAGAAACCTTAAACAATTGATTCGTTTTAAATAAATGAGAAGAAATTTATATTTCATACAAGTTAAAGTGAAAAAAGTTGATAAAGTTTTTGGGGTTTTTTTTTAAAGAAAGTAGAGATTTAAACAAATGTGGAACGCAAAAGGAAAACATTAAAGGATAACGCAAAGAAAACAAGAGTAGAAAGAGTAAAATGTAGTAAAACGAGTAAGAACGAGTAAGTTGAATTAAAATTCTAAATGGCGGACCTGAACTGCTAGATAAATCTTGTGTAGGCACTGGCAGCGCTGCAGCACTTCTTAGTTGAGCTAAGTCCACCGGCAATCCTCCAACGCTTCTCAAAGACAATTCCTGTTGCTGCAGTTGAACTCCCAATATGGGCATAGGCACTGGCGGTGGCCGTACTCCACGTGCAGCACGCAATGTAGCAGAGCTACCCGTCATTGTGGGCCGATCTGAACGTTCAGGGCATTCGGGTACGTTTACAATGGGTATGTCGGTTTGACCGTCTCCTACTTTGCCGGCTGCATTTTGGACGGATTTGTCAGCTGCAATAGTGGCGGTTTTAAGTTCGCCAGCTTGTTTTAAAACGCGATATACTTGATCGATATCGGTAAGTTCTAATGCATGGTGAGATGATTTGTATATATGTATGTACATAAATATATATATATTTTTTTTTTGGATTTCGATTTGAATTGTTAGCAATTTTCGATTATTGGACAGGAGGTTTCATAAAATTTTACGCCGAATTTCATAAGCCGATTTTGTTTGGGAAGTTTTATTTTGATTTGATTTCACATGAAGATTTAAAATGTTTACAGGATTACGGTTATCATAGAATTTGAAATGAAGGCAATTTTTAATGTTGATATTTGATGGTTTTTTTTATATTATGAAAAAAAAAATGTTTTATAATGGGTTCGATTGAACAGGCAAGTGAAGTGTAAATAAATAAATATGACTTTTGCCAATTCGTTCTACAAATTGTAGCATACTTTAAGGTTAATGCAAGCTAAGGGTGTTTTTTTTAAGCCCGATAGAACATTAAATTGTGAAAAATAAAATAAACAAATAAAATTTTAGACCAAAAAAAATTGTTAATCCAACATTTGAAAATGATCTCGGGCACACGGCCAATGTGGTTATTGTATCCATATTTGGACCACTTCATTATGACAATCTTTGGCCTCCTAGGAAAGTTCACGTGGCCCTACAGGCAATTATCCAGGTGTGTCAAATTGCATGACATTAGAGGTCAATTAAGGCTGTCAGTGCAGAAGTGGTATAACCCACATCTAGTTATTTGAACAATTGCTCTTTTTAATTGATTATTTGCTTTATTGCAAAACGATGTTTCAGCTCCATTTTCTTTAGAATAACAAAAGGTGGTTTAGTCTACTTTTTTTGATAGTTGGTATTACAAACCAACCAAAACACTAATGTGGGTTACAACACTTCTGCGCTGATAGCCTTAATTGACAGGTCCATTTATCGAAAAAAAAAAACTTATCGCAAAATTTTAATTTAAATAATTCGATGATTTTTGTATCCGTATGGCACATAGCACCATCCTGTTGAAAGATATCTCGCCCGGATCCAGGTCATCCATATTTTCAAACAAAATAATAATCCACGAAATTAAAGCAAAAATTAATCTCATCACTGAAACAAATTTTGTAACTGCTCTAGAGTCCAAGTGGTGAAAGAATGACACATTTGATAGTCTCGTGGGTTTAAAAACTGCACTATTTGGATTTTTAATGGGTGTACGCCAAGATCTTTGTGCAAAACCTTCCACCTAGTGAACGGAGAGAGCATACATTTCTGTCACCGACGACGAAGCGGTAGATTCAGTAGTACATTCCTTCGACTTGTCGTAGGTAATGCATCATTTACAGAGTGGTATGAAATCTATCTTCAGTTCAACGTATGGCTTTGTATTGTTATTATATTACTGTATGCGCTATAAAAATAACGAAGTCGTCTAACAGTTGATCGAATCCATGTCTGATTTCCAATTAAATCTGAATAATTTGGCAGCGTTGTTCGGGCATCAACATATTCATGATGATTTGCCAGATAATGACAGTTTGCCCTTTGGTAAATTCTATCGGGCGATTTAAGCCCAAAATATTAAAAAATATTTACATATGTACATGTGTACATAAATATTTTAAAAAATATTTATTTAAAAAATTTATTTGTTGATGTTTTAGCACGTCTAGATGCCTTGCGTTGCAGCTAAGCTGCGTTAAATAAAAAGAAAAATTTGCCTGAATTAAAAAGGAGGAAATCCAACTTATTGTTCAGTTAGGCAAGCTGTTTGAATTACTAAAAATCCCTTAAAGTATGCAAGTTTTTTTTTAATTTTTTAAGAATTAAATAATTTATATGAAAATGACAAGTAACATAATCTTGATTATCTGAAAGTATTAATTTGTCAAATCGAATTAAAATAGAAACATAATTTTTTTATATCAAAATTATACAAAAAAAATTATTTATGTGATAAAAAACAATTTGGCAAAATTGTTAATCCTAGGCATATTTAAGCATATATATTTGAACACACGCCTGCATACATATATCTATATATATATATACATACATATATATATATATAATGTATACTAGATACACATATACATATATGTCTGTATGTGTGCACATTTATACAAACTCTTATCATGGTGTGTTAAATTAAGTGTAAAATCTCTTTGGTTTCAATAATTTTATAAAATCTGTGAAATAAGTTAAAATAAATATGTATGTGCATAAATCTTTTAAATAATTGCGATAATTGCAATGATTTGTTGATTTAACTAAAATTTCCGCGCCTTGCAGTATGCTTTACTTTTCTAAAAAAAAATTTACTCTAAAGAGTGTGAGACACAAGCACACAAATTCTCATTCACACACACCCACACACATACACACATCATAACTTTTTTCTCTTTAGATTTATTTGTTTTGAAATGATGATAATTGCTGTTGTTTTTGTTGTTGTTACGTGTAAAATAAATGATGCTGAGAGTTATCGAAAGTTTTAATTTTATTGACTTTTAATTACTGATTTTCAACACATGCTCCATTAATTTTTTTTCTTTCTTTCGCTCCCTTTAAATTGAATGTTAGTTTTACATCAACAAATGTACATACATATGTACGTATGGATCGTATGTATGTACTCGTATGTACGATTATGTGTGGATGTGAAAGGTTGGGATGAATTGCAGGAGTTTATTTTTTTACGTGAACATATTAAAGTTTTTTTTTTAGCAAAATAACAAAATTTTGATTTTGTTTGCAAAAATGTTAAATTATAACAATTATTTTTGAAGAGTGTATATTTATTTTACACAAAACTAAAGTGTTAATGTTTCAATGTGTGAATGATAAAATGAAGTAAAAACTAAACATTTAAGAAATTAAACTGAAAAATATTTTAAGTGTTGCATTTTAAAAAAAGCAAGCAATTTATAAAAATTTAGCTTGTAACAGAAACAATAAAGGGCATAAAACTAGACGAAGAACCAATTAAGGCAACGTCAAAAGCTTTGTTAAGCGTCCATTTAAAGTTTATTGAAAGTGATTGCCAAGTTGTAGGTAATTTTTGTTTTAAAAGTCCACTGATATGCCCCCGTGAAAAGGAAACTTCATATAAACATAAAATTTTGTTTATTATTTTATATTTTATATATGTAGCTGCTAAATTCTAATCAGGTTTTTTTTTTTATATGTATATTGTGATTTGTATATAATTAAGCATATTTAAATTCAGTAAAGCAATATGTCTAATTTATTCTTAATGACACCATTAAAAAATTTATTTATTCTATATATGTATGTATATATAAATTACATTTATATATTATTTTAGTTTTATTGCAATGTTCGCCTAAATACCTAATCGAGCGATGCGTTCGATGAAAGGCGTCTTTTGGCGGAATTTCGTAGTTGGCAAATTTGATGTTGCGGATGCCTCTTTTTCCGGCAACGAAATCTCCATGTTGTCCTCATCTACTAAGGGGCCATCATTATTCAATTTAAATAAAACACATACAATCATAAAAATTCGTTCATATAAACATAAAATGCACAATGGGGCGAAACGAGAGAATAGTGGTAATTATAAAATACTGCTAAACTACTCAGCAGATTTTTAGAAAATGCAGTGGAATTTGCGGTAGAAAATTGCAACCGTTGCAATTCACTAGCGCACAAAAATTAGTGCATTGATTTTAAATATATTTTAGATTTTCAAATTAGCTTGGCTAAATAATATTGTTACGTAAACAAACGTGAGCAAACGTAATATAATATGAATTATCTACGAATATTTAGCTAAAGAATAAAATACACAAACATTCGAAGTATACACACAACTACTCTGTTATACATTCTGCTTATTAAGAAATATGCAACCATACAAACACATAAGCCAACGCAGATAAAATACACAAACAACAGCAACAACAACTATCATGCTACTTCATTGTAGAATATACAATAACTTTTTATTGTTAACGTGACTATCTGGATATTGCTAACATTCTTAGGAAAGCTTTATGTCAAGTATACCCTTTAACGAACAGTTTCGTATTTTGTTAACATTGTCGTAGTCTAGCAGTGATTTATTTAATATTGTATGCTTAAAATCTCTTAAAATCTCTCTTTGAGAAAATAAAGTGTTTTGACTTGATAAGAATTGTACAGTTTGAACTTTTTATTTAATTGCAAGTATTCGGACCTAAATCAATGTGATTATCAGTTTATTTTCTGTAAACTCTTTAAATAGCTTAGAAGTTGTACCACTTTTCCTTCTATATCACCCCATTGTGCACTTACATTCTATAATAGTAAAAGAAGGCAAAAACTTAAATATTTTCCTTAAGTGTAATCTATGTATATATGTATCTGTTATTTAGTATCTAAGGCTGTGTAGTGTTATTTCTTAATTATATGTAACATACATCATTTTATTACATCCGTTGCTTGTCATAAAACCCACTTTTTTTTTCGTTGTGGAAAAGATTTAAGGGTTAACATTTGTGTGTAGCATCTGTTGTGGTACTTTGGTTTTATTTTATTTTTCATGTTTTCTTTGTCTAATGAAATCAATATTTATTAACAGCTAAAGGAAATTTAAATGTTTATTCTTTATTAGTTTTACTGTAGTTTGCTTAGTATGTGATAATCAACTTGATTGTCATAACTTTGAACTTTCTATTTTGGATTTAGTAAAAGTAAAAAAGAGTTCACACGATAGACAAGAAGCAAAAATTGCTTCTAAACTGTTTTTTTATTTCAAGCGAACCTTGATTTGAACTTTGAACATTTACATTTAAGTGGTCTGGAAACGATTAAAATGCTTGATGTAAATTTCGTGCACGTATGCTGAATGTTTCGATGTACAAATGCTTGATGACCCGCCAAGCATTAAGGTTTGCGTATATACATATCGCTCATTTACTTCAATAGTGGCACAACTCGAAAAAAACAGTTCTGCAGAAAACGCATTTTAAGTTTTCAATTTGCATACAAATCAATGGAGATGTGAAAAAAAAATCTTCTCTCAGGAGGTGATGGTACAAGCTATTTGTATGAAATTTTTACACAATATAAAATACGAAATGCCGACTCTTTCTGCATTATTAAATCAAAAAACCCATTTTTTGAGTTATGCCACTATTGAAGTAAATGAGCGATATGTATGTATACATATGTATAACAGTAGCGAACTTCTAACTTTAAAATTTTTATTTCGCTGGTGTTTCAATGTTCTATTTTTCTTCTTTTTAGTGTTTGTAATAAAACAGTTGTGGGAACCAGTATGAAAACCGGTTATTAGAACCGGATTTTTAGTAAAAAAAAAAACCCGCTACTGAATTTAAGGGTTTTTAGTATAAAAACGGATAACTTTAATCCTTAACCTTTTCTCGAAAAATATCACTTAAAAATTTTCTCGAATTATTTAAGAACCGGTTTTTATATATGACCATAATTATGAAAATGGTCTAAGTCATATAAATTTTTTCTTCGCAATATTAAACAAATGTTAAAAAAGACGTCAACAAGTATTAAATGAGACTGACACAACTCTAAATTAAAATGTTACACAATATAAAAATATTTTTCGATTCGAAACAATAAACTAAAAAGCAGTTTTTTTTTTTAAACTTTCTCATACATATTATTCGAGAATCGTGTTTCTTATATCGATATGTATGTATGTCGAATATTTGTCATATTCATATTATTGTAATTACTGCTATTATTATTTAAATATTTTTTAGTTACAATAAACCGGTTACTGAAAACGATTTTTGGTATAAAAACTAGTGCTTGGAACCGAATTTGAAAATCCGGTTAAAAACAGATTATTTGTACCGTTTTTAATAGATGAAACCGAAAGATAAAAGAAAGATAAAATATTTCTCGAATTATTCAAGAACCGGTATTTTTACATGTCAAAAATTTGCCATCTTATTATTTCAAATTATTTAATTAACAGTAAACCGGTTAGTTAAACTGACTTTTGGAATAAAAACCGGTTATTAGAAACGACTTTTTTTGTAATAAATCCGGTTATTGGTGTAACCGAGTTCTTAGTTAGGTTATTTTAACAGTTCTTAGTAGAAAAGGCCGAGAAGTTTTTATTAGTCTGAATTATTCGATAACCGGTTTTTTATATATGTGCATATGTCAAATATTTGACAACTCTACCTACATTGAAATTATTACTATTATTATTTTGCTTACTGTTTTTATTAATCTTATTTTTATTATTACTATTAATATTATTGTTATCATTTTCAATGAAACTCTAAGTCATAATATATTTCATGTCACAAGTACATGTATATCGTTGGCTAAAACGCGTATGTCGCAAAATATTCAAAATAGGGATTTTGATTGATTATTATGAATGACATTAAATTACATGTTTTACACTTCCGCTATAAAAAATTAGGTTTTGAGAAGATGTAACTACAAGTTTGTTTTCTGTTTCTCCTGTAAAATTATATTTTTGTTTTTTTTTTTTGCCTTTTTGCATTTTAGCTAACGATATACTCGTTTGATGTGATGTGTATGTATTGGTGTTTGCTGTAGGTCAAGTCATGTATGACATGTCAACATAAATATTACGAATATTAAATGTCATTGGTTATGCCATATATCAAGTCATCATGTCATCCATAGTCGTCATATTTCATGTTTTCTATTATTTTATACAATATGTCTTACCGTATGTCATGCCAATGTCATGTCATGTCATATTCTATGAAAGTATTTGTTCGTAATCAATACGTTTGGCTGTATTTCTTTTGCTTCGAACTTTGAAAGCTGACCTTGCCATAAGGAATGAATGGTTCAATATTTATTTTTACAACAAAAACATATTTATTTATATTGTAGTGTTAGTTAGAATTTATGTAAGTTGCAAATTGAATAATAGTTAGATAGTTTAGCAAGTCCTTCAGATATCCTTTTGGCAAAGTTTTTTTTTGTTTTTATTCTATTTTTTAAAAATCGCAGAACCATAACACAAGTAACTGCAAAAGCAAACTATTTATATGTAAATTTCATTGAAAACTTGTATTATTTTGAATATTGATTTTATTAGAGCGGGAGTAAGAGGGTGGGCGAGTCAGGAATGCATACACTCACGCATACACACCAAATTGCAGAACAAATACATCCATACATACATACATACATAATAAAATTGTTATAGAAATTAATTATCAAGTTAGTATAGAAAAATCAAACTGAAACAATAAACTAGTTTAAATTATATATTAAATTGAAAGAAAAAAAATACAAAAAACAATAAGTATATAATCATGATACAATAATATAAAGGTACAACCGTTCTCTCTTTTCGTCGCCATATTAACTTTCTGACGTTTGTGCCGACAATTTTTTACTCTCAAAATTAATGCTACCTTATTAATTTATGAAATCCGAGTTTTTGATTAATTTTTTGACGTTCTCTTTTATTTATTGAAAAATATTGAAGAATATGTATTTAAATTATAATTATAAAAAAAAATTACATCAGCATAAACAATTCAAGGGAAATTACCAACGGAAAAGCCTCTGAATCAAGGGTGGGACTTTCTCTTCGTACTACACTGGCTTATTGCTTTACATCAGGTGCGTCCAAGTCATATGCAATGTGCAAACTTTTTTAAAAGAGCTATTGAGCTTTCACACCGACGAGAGTACAATTGCCAATCAGATCTCGGCGAGAACAATGCTTCCTCTTAATTTGCAAGGAAACAACAGCACACTTAACAGCTTTCAAAGCTGTTTGCCTCAAATACGAGTACAATCATCAGAGTATGCCTGCTTAGAGCCTAAAATTATAAGCAAAAGGCCACCCTCGGGCACTTCGTTATGCTCTGTTTTAAACATACATATGTATGTATATATAAACGAATAAACGTATCATGGGTTCTAAGCACTCATTGGAATGATGAGCAGTTTTGCTAAATGTTAGCCCATGCTCGTCAATGACACGCCTGTGTTAAAATCATGCGTTCTGCACCTAAATTGAACGAATTCATTAGCAACAAATCCCATGCATTAACTTTTTCTTTTGTATGTCTTTTTGTGTTCAGATTATTCAGATGTAGCCCATCAAAAAAGCATTAATTCTTACTGTAAGCTGCAATAAATTTGCACACGAAGTGTATGTAAATGTGTATTATATGCATGAAACACGCTCATCCATTCTACATCATATTATACATATGCATATTTCGTTATCCACGTATCCAATTAATACAACATTTAAAAAAATGTGTATTAAACCATAATTTCTAAACTTAAAATTACACATTTCCAAAAACATTCCTAAAAAAAAGTTCCCCGTAATTTCGTGTGGCAACGTTTTCCTCTCTCTTTACAAAAAACAGCAATCAAACAATTTTGGTAAAAGTCAAAATTAATTTTATACGTCAAATGTGGTTGTACCTTTATATTATTGTATCATGTATATAATATATAAAAACATTAGAAACTAAAGTAAACAAACGAAATTCTGTTTGAAAAAAAAAATTCCAAAAAACAAAATATGTACATATATCTTAAATACAAGTATGTAAACACCTAAGTTTTCAAAATATATTTACTCTTCTTATTTTAGAGTTAACAACAGCGGCTAGTTATTGAAATATTTAAAGTTTTACTTTGAGATTAATTGCAAAATTGCAAGTTTTGCAATCCCATCTCTGTTTAAGTGCTACTTTGAAAAGTTTTCAAACAAATACTCACTTTCTTCATCGATGTCTATACGATTCTCCAGTTCCGAAGTGCTTTTCTGGCGCCTCAACAATTTTTGTTTGGGTTGACAACGTGGTGGCAGCTGTGAGGCACAATCGCCATGAACATTTAACTTGCAAATACGACAACGTAAACCTTGACGTGTATGACCTGCAAAAATATCAATGGGAAAGTGTTTATTAAAATTATTAATTCGCAAAATTAGAAATCAAAATTCGCAAAAGCTTAAAAGAATGAAAATGCAGTTTTTTGCTTTGTTAAAATAAATAAGATAATACAACTTAGAAGCAGCTTCGATAATCTGTTAAGAGCTATTCACATATTACGTAACGCAATGTTCAGATTTTTTATACACCCCTCCTCACTTTTCACCTTTCCCCTTTTCCCACCGGACATTAGTGCCCTTTGGTGGGGCACAAGGATTTATTTATCAACGGTATGTGCAAAACCGGTTTCGATTACCAAAGGATTTCTGTAATGCTGGCTTTTGTCCTGTCCGATGGATTTTCTCCTTATTTGATATTTTTTGTTGTATTGTATTTCATGGGGAATTATTTAACTTTTTCCCTGGCAATTATTTCATTATGAAATAAGTCCCAATATTTGGGCTCAATTTCATTTTTAGTTTGGGATTAATTTCATTTTCTTGGAAATTATTTCATTACATTTTTGTGGAATTTATTTAACTTTTTAGGTGCTATTTTAGTGGCAGTATCTGCTTTCCCACAAAATGCTCTGTTGTACCGTGTTATGTAAATAATATGGCTGCTTATTAATAGAGAATATAAATGGTAGATTTTGAAAATTTTACTTTCCCATCTCTGGCTAATAACGTTGCAATTGTTTTCTTATATAAAAATTATATGTAACTATGTAGCTTGACTTACCTCTCAAGATTTGTGAACACACATCACAGGCTGTTATCTTTTTATAAGTGTATTCCTGTAAGTGATGGCTACCATCCTCGTTAGGCCGTAATGGTTGCGATGAACTGCCACCGGCTCCATTACGTCTAAAGAGAAAAAAAGAGGAGGAAAAAGTACAAAATATATTAATTCTCTTAAATAATGAAATTTGTTGCCCGAAATAAATATACAATAAACATAAGAAAATAAAACAACATATAATATGTTAAAGCGATAAGTAAAACTGTCTGGCTGTCAACTGCTTTGTCATACTGCCAATTTACGAGTACGAGTTTGAAAATATTGTCTGTATGTCTTATATAGAATTCTTGTTCTTGCTTTATTGGCCACTTTAGTTTGGGGTTCTTTTAAAAACTCTATAGGTGTTCGTTCGCTTTTGTTTTAATATTCGATGGTGGCCAATAAACATTTTAATTGCCTTTTATGGCGAAAGAAGAACGATTATAAGTAATATTCAACCGTTTATCACTGTCCATTTCCGTTTTTTATTGCCTTTTAGCATTTAATATTTGCTGATATTTTTGAAATTCAAATAAAGCGAAGAGTTTGTTTTTATAATTCTGAAAACCAAAATGAAAATTCAGTTCACTGAATTGTCACTTGTAAAGCAACAACAAGTTTATTTTATTTTATTTTTTTTTTTTTTGGTACGAAAACATATTTTGTTTCCATTTCTAACGATTCACCTGACATTTTTTTTCCAATAACATCTGTATCGATATTGAGCTGCATACGAATGCAAATTACGTTTTTTGCAGCTGGTTGCTGGTTTTTTTTTTCTTGGTCGATAACCAATTAATATCTTTTGGCTTTTCATAAGCTGCAGTAGTTGGCGTTAGAGAGAACTATTTTGTGTTGTTGTACAAAAATAGTTTTGCAATAAATTTTTACAACCGAGTGATCGCTTTTTTTTATTAAAACACAAAATGTGGCAACTAGACTCATGGATATTGTCTTTGGAAATAATTAAAATAGTTAACTTCAGTGGATACAAACTTTTTAATATAATATTAAAAAACAAATTATTTATGTCTTTGTATGTCATAAAAAAAGTAAATCAAAATAACACAATTAAATTAAATATGAGTTTAAGGGCATCATGTGATGAAACCATTAATTTAGCACTTAAAACTACTGAAGCTTGTCATATAAAGTTATTAGATTTTCGCTTTATATTATAGTTAGTATTAGACTATTTACAATAAATGAATATATAGTGTTGTGCATAACTATTTACAATTATGCCATAAATATCTATAAAATATTTATATTTATCTAATGTTTTTTTTTTAGCTTTCAAATACAATAAATTTTTTATTTTAGCTACTCACTGTACACACACGTTATTGGATTTAGTTAGGGGATTCAAACAATAGTCATAGAAGGTCATAGTTTTATAATATTTTAAAATTTTTATTAAAAAAAAAAAAACAAAAAATAAAAGTAAACAAAATTACATAAAAATATTTTAAAACATTATGATAATATAACATTTATGACTACCATATGAATACCCCAATTATTTATTAGTGAAAGTTTGTAGCATAATAATTTTGTTTAACTATAAGTGAAATTATGAAAATGCTTCTACGAGTATTAAAATGGTCTGTAAATAAATAAAAATTTCTGTAAATAAATGAAATATTTGCTATCATGTGGGAATGATTTTGAAATGAACATTTAAATATTTAATTTAATAATAAACAATTTAAATATAAAAGTGAGTGAAAAATTTACATGACATCAACACTAAATTGCTTTTACCAGTCAGTGTCAGTGTCAGTGTCAGTGTCTGTTTGTTTAGGGGTTTGAGCAAATATTTGTTCTGCAGGTTTGTTTATGTCATGATGATTTATGAAAATCATATATATTTTATATTCCCTCGCACCTGTTAATTATTTCATGTCATTTTAATTAAGTCAGTTGCAAGTTTTATTGTCGTTGCTGTTGTTGTTGTTCTTGTTGTTTCAAAAGGCAAACAGAGTTATAAAATAAATGAATCAATTAAATGGATGTGAATAAATAAAATGAATAATCACATTGTTGTTATAAGCGTGTACAATACAATTGTACATATGTATAAGTATGCGTGTGTGTGTGTAAGTGCTTGGGGTCGAATGTTGGGAGAAGTTAAATAAATGTTGACCATACACGGTGGATGATGGCATGAGCGGGAGATTAAACAAACCAACAAGCAGGATTTAAACAAAAACTATGCAAAATTTATAAACGCTTTATATGGGCATTACATGGAAGAGGACAAAAGCGATATTTATTCGCACACTAAAACAATAGTTACTTTTATTATTTAAATCAAATTCCATGTAGATTTTAATTGTTTCTGTTTTTACTTTTTGCCTGAACTTAAGGTGTTTATATATTTATTTGCACACCTGCAGCGATTCTAATAATAAATTCCGTGACAATATAAAAGTGTTAAATTTGCTTAACTTTGTAGAAGCTATTGTTTGGTTTGGTTTGGTTAAAGGGGACTCACTACTGCTACACAATCGCACGACTTATGAAAAAAAAAAAAGAATCCTGTCCTGTCTTTTGAAAATGTTTTTAAACTCCATTGTACCAGGATTTTGTATTTTCTCAAAATTCACACAATTACGGAGGATAGCGAATCGAGGCCATAAATAATATATAAACTTTTACCCTCAGCGGTGTTTTTGAACCTTTCATAAAAAGGGTCTAAGTAATAATATACTCGTAATAATTGTTACACAAGTCTGATACGTTTCCCGCTCGAAACTAGACTCTTAAACCAGATACATGCAGGTCAAAACATAAAATACGGCACTAGGGTTGATTTTGAAGTAGAACAAAAAGACCGACGCAGAGCAGGGTTGGAATTTTAAGATATTCTATAATTATGTCAAGCTAAATTCTGTGCTAAATTCTAACAAACTACATGTTGTTCTAAGAAATTTGGGTAAAGGTTCCCTGATGATCTGCATTAGCAACAGTGAAATGCGCATAGGATCCAGCTAAACCCCTCAATAATCAATTTCAATGTATTTTAATAAAAAAAGTTATTTTACTAATTTAGTAAAATAATAATTTGGGATTATTAGTGCGTTAATAAACGTTAAACATGCCAAAGTGTTTGGTATGAAATATTTGCGAAATAAACCTGCAAAAGTAGTCCTCTGTTCTTATTACGAAAAACAAATAAAACGTATCTGGCAGCATGATTATGCATGCAAAATATTTCTGGCATCATTTTTTTTTCACCTGGTAAACTGGACTTTTTCGCACGGAAATTGAAAGAATGTTGCACACATTCAAGCAATATAAGCGAGAAAATTGGTAAAATCGCAAGATGTGCTATATTTTGTACATTTGAAATTTTTCGCAAGGAAAAATCAATGTTGCTTAACAGTTATCGAATATTCGAACAGAGTACCAGCCTTTTGTCCTAAAATTTTACATTAAAGTGCTGAATGCATCTCAATCCTCAATCAAATACCAGTTTTCAAAACTTAATCCTTCGTAGCAATTTAAAAACGAGGGAGTCCACACGTCAAAGTCCCTGCAAATGAAAATCTGGCGTAAGCTTTTAAGACACTCCGTACTCGCACGTAATTTTGTTTGTTCTCTAATAAATTACAATTTTAATGCTACCAATTCTTATCGTGTCCTTTATGAAATATTTATTTAGCGCACACCCTCAAAATGAAAGCTCTCAAGCGAATGATTTGCCGTTGTGCACAAGAAGGGTTTATAGTTTAATTTTATTTAAAAAGTTTTATTTGAATAGATTTGTTTTGAGATTTGAGAGCAGAGTTCAACAAGGCATACACTCTCTTTGTAAGCAGCTGTAAAAAGATAAATTTTAATAATTACGGTCACTTTTTTCATAGCAAAAGTGTGTATGACATGACATGATGATAGCTTGTCTATCCGTTATCGAAAACAACTGACTATCATTGACAGGACTGTGCTATTTGCTTGACTTTAATGAAGAGAAAAAGCCGGTCAATAGCAAAAAATTTTTCTCGAAATCGAGTATATATGTACAAGCCTTAATTTTTGCATATTGTATTGCTGCGATGTCAATGTTGACAAGTATAAAAAATTGTGCACACATTTTTCTATAAGAAAAGTATGATGCGATGGCCCAGTCGACTTTTCTTTAAGATAAGTCTGCTGTGACAAAGTTGACTTCTTTAGATGAAAAGTGTACTGTGCTTATTTATTTAGGAGTCAGTTGAGTTTTACTTTAGAAAAATGTGCTGTAATACAATTGAGCATTCTTTGAGAAAAGTGTGCTGCAGTGGTACAGTCGATTATTCTTTAAGGAATGTGCGTTGTGGTGGCATTATAGATTTTTCTCTAAGAAAGGTCTAATGTAGAGGTATAGTCGATTTTTCTTTAAGAAAAGTCTGCTGTGACAAAGTTGGCTTTGTTAAAGTTAACTTTTCCTTCAGAAAAATGTTTTACTTTGAGAGAGTCGACTTTTACTTCAGAAAAGTGTACTGTGACACAGTCAATCTTTGCTTGAGAAAAGTGTGCTATTGTTGTACATTCGATTCGTATTTAAGGAAATTGTGCTGTGGTGGCAAAGTCGACTTTATTCTACGAAAAGTCTGATGTAGATGTTCAGTCGTTTTTTTTTTCTTTAAGAAAAGTGTGCTGTAACATAATAAGAATCTTTACAAGAAAGATGTGCTGTAATTACATACTCGAATTTTTTATAAGAGGAGTATGCTGTGATGGGATAGTCGACTTATCTATTAGCAAAGTGTGCTGTGCTGCAGCATTGACAGTTTGAAAGTGTGTGCATAAAGTAAGAGGTTTGTGACTGTTCAAAATTTGAGGTTGAAGTTTACTGATGATTTGGTTGAAGCGCCAATGAAATGCGTATATATACATGCTAAAATACCAGCAAACTTTAAAACCACTTAAACTTTAAAATTAAAAAAAAAATAACCCATATAACATCTTTGTTTCAAAAAAAAAAAAAAAAACTCACATGATATACAACCAATGTATATTAAAAAAAGAGTAACTGAAAATATAAAAAACTCACATATTGGCAGAGGTGGGGAATGTAAAATTATTTATTTCCAAAATGTGTAAAATTTGATTTTCTTTTGTTTTGCAGCTATAAATAAATAAAAGTAAGATAGTTGAAAACTTTCCTACTTTATCACTTCCTTGTTTTTGTGTCTTCATGTTTTTGTTTCTTTAGAGCTCAAAAAATTTCGCAGCATAAATAAAGTATACTTTTGGGAGGCGTATTTATTTGCTCTCGGTATCAACTTTTAAGTCAAACGTGGTATATTTATTGTGGGTGTAAGGATTGAAAGAGGTGGGTGGCATAGTTTTTGCTGTTGAGCTCTAAAGTTTCAGCTTTATGCCTGCCGTCTGCGGCAAGTTTAGTGTTTGTATATGTGCTTATTTAGTTTAGCAGCGAATGTAAGAAATGTAATGCAACGACTTTACATGAAGTACTGCACAAAAAAAGTCTGCATAGATTTTGGTATTGTTGGTTTGTTGCTTCTTGTTTGAGTAAATGTGTGCAAAAAGTAAAAGCAACATAAAAATCAAAGAAAAAGTAAAATACAAATACAAAAAAAAAAAAAAAAAACAACTTTTCGAATGGAAAAACTTTTGTAATTTTCTCGAGTATTTAGTTTTGTACATCCCTTTTTATTATTAAAAAGATGTTTTTGTTTGTTTTTTTAATAGTTTTTTACGCGAAGTGTCTGTTGGCTGGCATATAAAGAAGTTTATGATTTTAAGAACTCATACATTTATGCTTTTTATATGCAATATAATAAAAAAATATTTTTTATGTATTTTTTTTTTTAGTTTTTAACAAAAATATTCCCAAAAATGTAAGAAGATGTTTGAAGTATACTTAAGGTTATCTTCTTGGAAACGTCTACAAAAGGCTAAGTCTACTGTATAAAGACAAATAGGGTTGGTTGTGGCTCATATTTTGAAAAATATCCGTTAAGTGAGTTGACCTATATGCTGAGCCATACTTCTGCTTTTGTAATGAAAAATTTAAAAGGCCTGAACTGTTTTTGTAATTGAAACTTCATATCTGCAACAGTAATGGGAGACAACAAAAAGCATTTCTAACGCTCCCATAAATTTGAAAGTGAAATTTTAAGCTTTTGGTGTTGTTTCTTAAGCACTTCAGCCAGTTCTTTTTTTTTAAGTTAGAGTTTGACATGATTTTTTATTTTTTGTGTTATTTCCTTGTTCACTCACAAAAATAAAACTTTTCCCTTTTGTCTTAAAAGTTTAGTCACATAATGTAATGACTGCTCATAACATTATTTTTGAAGTGTTTTAATATTTGCTGTACCTTCATTTAAATAACTGCTTTAAAGTTTGTAGTTATGAGCATTTTAGATAGTTTATTTTTCACCTTGACGTGTGAATGTAAGTATCTTGGAATACTTTGGTCACAAACAAGGGGTCTACTCTGTATGTTGAAATGAAATTTCAAAAATTTCGAAATTGTATGTTGTTAACATTTGAACTTCATTCCAAATTACAGAGCAGACTCCAAGGCTGTCCAGCAAGAAAATGTAATTAAATTTAATGAATTCAATCTGCATCAGTTAGCTCAAAATATTAGATGATTTTCAATCATAATGTAGCGATTAGAAGAATAAAAGACAAATCTGATGTATTATAAGAAGACGAACCACGTCTGAAGTGTAGCCGAAAAATTTTATGCCTCAAAATAGTGAACTTGAGCTGAGCTCTTGCACCTTTTTCAACAACTGACGACGTTATAGTTCAATCAACAGCAACATATCTTTTGTAATTTAATCAATTTCACTCCACAGCAGTAATTTGTTTGACAACAATTGGCGGTTGGTCGGTGAAGTAATACGCTAGGTAATATACATACATAGAATATAATAGGGGGAAGACCGGCACTGCGACACCTGATGGATCTTTTGTGCCATAGATCTGTGAATTAGATTAAATCAATCTCTGTATGACTCTCCTTATGAAAGTTAGTACAGATATTGAAGAAGCCCGCCTAATATCGTCTCAACACAGAAACTCAGAATGAAAAACACGTCTTCTACTGTCACATAATACGATACGCTCACAAATATACATATATACATAACAAATTAGGCTACTCGTGAATGCAAATTAAGGCATGCGATATCGAACGAAATTGCAATATATTTCGATTGAATAATTTTTTAAATTTTATTGAGCTGAAGGTCTCTTAATTTTATATTAAAAAATTCTATGGCTATATTTCAATATTTTGCCACTCATTTCTGCAGCTTCTTCTGGAAATTATTATTATTATTTTTTTCCCTGAAGAAGGCAGACAAAGGAGCGGCAAAATATAAAGAAATAATTTTATAATATAAAATATCAATAGACCTTAAGCTTAATAAAAATTAATAAAATTAGATAATATTATCTGGATAGAGTTGATGTGAAACGACCTGTAAAGAACATCTTAGTTTGCCCTCTGGACTAAGAGTTACAATCCAACTCAATTAATGAAGGGTTCAACTTAACATTAATATTGTAAATTAGAATTCTCATTTAGTTATTGAATGGAAACAAATTGGACGCTTGTACTAACGTCGCAGAGCTTTAGCGATTAGTGTTCTTATGTTAATAAGTATAATAAAATTAGTTGTGGAATATACGAGCCTCTGCATTTTTCGTATATTCACATTGTGTTAAAATCAAAATGTACATGTAACAAACTTTGCGATCCTCATATGTCCATATAGCGATGCCAACTTAGCGCCTTTCGCGCTAGTTTTACCGCGTTTTAACTATGCCAAACGCGCTTTTTTTCGTCTTAGCGCGTTTAATAAAAAAAGCGCTAAACTAGCGCGTTTTGATTAAAGTCAAAAATATCATTTGAGTTCAATATCTTTTTACTTTTTTGTATAAATTTATTAAAATGTAACTTTTTGTTTAAATTAGTTAATGATTTAGATGTAAATAAATTCCCCTCACTGTGGTTAGAATTAAGAACGCATTTTAATATTGTAAATGGCAAATATTTTGAAATTTCACAGTTAAAAATATGTACTCCTAGTCGTGACCCAAAAAATGTATATAACTTATTAAGCATCTGTTCTTTTTGTACTTCAAAAAGCATTTAAATCGCAACACTATTCGACAATTTATATAAGTTGTTACAAAGTTTGACAAATAAAATTAAAATCAATACTAAGAATTTCGAATATTTGGAAGGCGAGACTGATTCTGTATTAAATGATTTTAGTTATTTAGGATATAATTTCGAAGAAGCAATAATAATCTGGAAAATAGTTACTAAAAATTAATTGTACCTTTATTAAAATTTAATTTAGCGCGTAGGAAAATAGCGCATTTTGACTATAAATTGTTGATAATGCTGTAACTTAGCGCGTTCTAGCGCGTTTTGAGAAGGCGTATAGCGCGTTTGGGTTATAAATAGGTGGCATCGCTGCTGTCCATAGATGTAATTACTCACCAGCGAAGTTTCACGATAGGCAATGGGCAACCTACCCGAGTGAGACCTCAGCACCAAACGGCGCAATATGATATCTCCAACGAGTTGGAGAGACTCATCAAATATATCACACTTCTAAATAATAAGAAAAATATTCCCAATTATGTTCGTATTTCCAAATTTATTCACCATTTACTCTTTTGGAAACGAGTACGTATGAGTAATACCGATGAAGAATAAAATATTACTCATACGTACTTATATTCAAAGGAGTAAATGGTGAATAAATTTTACAATAAGAACATAACAGAAATAAGACTGCAACTTCAGACAAAATCGCTGTCAAATTAATAAAGCCCATAATAAAATCTATGGCAGTAACTTCAAATGTTCTCTAATTTTTATTGTATTTTCTTTTGTACTTACATATTTTCTTTGTAGTTTTGTTTACAAAATGTATGAAATTTATTGAAAGTATGGTAACATTTTTGAGAGAAGTGAGTATTCATATGTGAGAGCATAAGAAAAAACGCTCTCAAAATAAAATAGATTATGGGCCTGTAGCACAATGTTGACAACGTTTGATTTGTCGCATACTTACATTGGAAACAACAACAAAATCTTAATTTTTTGTTTTGTTTTGAATGTAAGCGTGCGACAAGTCGAACGCTGTCGACATTGTGGTACAGGCCCTATTTCTCTCGATTGCTTTCTGGGGCTTCTCTTGTCAATTTATATGGGAAATGCCGGAATTCTGTTTAATCATTGAGGCTATTTTTTTTTTATTATTTAAAAGTGTGATATATTTGACAGGTCTCTCCAACTCTGAACTCTTTGGGTGTATAATATCCCATAATTCCCACTTATGTAAGAAGCTAAGCTGCCCCTGTTTAATCTAATTGCCCTGTTGGGGAAGAATAGGGAGTCTACCATTAGCATTTACAGTTAAAAACTGCCAATAGCCCGTTTTATGCCCAGTCCAGTGCTTAGTTTTCAAGTAAAGCACCAGTACTCTTTGTTTCCTTTAAGCTCCGCAGATGGTTCTTCTGCCGATTGATCAGTACTACCCGGAAAATACATCAAAACTTATCTCTATTGCTTGAATTTAAATTTTTACTCAACCTTTTAGAAGTCAGGAAAGTGTAACTGGTACAAAATTCATTTTACAATTTTCTTAAAGTTTTATCACAGCTTTTCCAAATGTCGTATGATAATTACAATTAAATTTTAGAGCTTTTACTATCGACTCGAATCACAGAGTAACTTCGCCTGATTTGTCTCAAAGTAGTGCGAAGCTGTAGAATTTATATAATTTATGTTATTGCTTTAGCAACATTACATTCAACTTACTATTTTTGACATTTGCATTTATTATTTTTATGGACTATTTTCAACTAAAATTTTACGTGTCAACGAGTTCCAAATAGTGTGGTTTTGTTTCAGATTTTACTATAGAAAAAGGAAGTGAAACAATTGTCTTATTATCACAATCACAGAAGCGCACACGATATTTAAACATTTGCTTCAAATGTATTAAAACCTGATGTTGCATATACAATTACATGGCACAACTAAATAAAAAGTGAAGTATACACTACGGAGCAAATTAAAAATATAAATAAATCATACATTACGGGGCTTGAAAATACTTTTTTAAGCTATTTGGGTTTTGTGTGTGGGATTTTACAAAAAGTATTTTTATATACAGGGTAAACGTTTAAGGGATAAACTAAAATTGTGCTTAATTTCTTATTTATATATAATATAATACAATTCTACATTAATTTTTTTTAGATATTTGTTAGTTTAACTACTTTCTATATTTTATCTTTTAATTATAAAATAAATACTTTGTACAATTATATACTAAAATGTTGTAAATTTTTTCGTTTTTGAATTTTGAAATTTTACCTTAAAGTTAAAACAGTTGAAACGGCGTGATACATTTGATTTGAGCGAGGTTGACTGATTTTGTTTTTTTTTTTTTTTGTAAATTTGATTTCAATATGAAGGGGAAAATAATTGAAATATTTGATAAAATTTTAAAACAAAATAATTTTTAATATCATCAATTCATCTGTATTAAAATTTAAATAAGAAATAATCGTGCTGCCTTAATCATAAAAAATATTTTTGTTATATACAGGATTTATAAAACAAATTTTTTTATGAAAAACTGTTGTATGAAGTTCTTATAAATCAAAAATATTTTTAATGAATAAGGGTTCATGTCAAGTATTTTATATTTTTTTTTTATCTGTAAAGACTTATTCATAAAAAAATATTTGTGATTTATTTAAGCAATTGCTAAGAAAATTATAAAACGTGTATATATAAATTTCAAAAATAGTTTTTAATGAATAAGTTCTTTATTGAAATTTTGTTTTGTTTAAATTAAAATCATAATATGAGTATTTTTTTGTTAAATTTTCTTTTTTAATGAACAAGAAATGAAACCTCAATGGATTTTTCTTAAATTTTTTATTGTAGTAGACTATAAACTTTTTGTAGTCTTAAATATTGGAAACTATTTTGTTGATTTTTAGTTTGCTTTTGAAATTTAACGTTTAATTAAAAAACTTAATTTTCATAATTCTGTTCTGCTGCATAGATTTTAACAACACTCTCTCTCTCCCCTTAAGTTGACCAAAAAATAAAAAATAAAAGTATTCATATTCTTTTTTTTTTGCATTTCCCCAAGTTGACTTTGTGTTAGATCGTTCCAAAAAATAAAACCTAAATATATGAATGTGTGTTCAAGTATTGTGTTCTATTGATGGTTTTTCTACTGTTGCTGCTGTTGTTTCTGCTTTTTTAGTAGTTTCTTCCTTTTTTTTTTTTTTGAGTTATTATTAAATGCAGACCATAATAGCCTGCACAAACGATTCAACTTTTTGCCAAATTTGAGTTCGGTTGGTTGATTCTTTTCTCTCTGCTTGAGTTTTTGTTTTGCTTTGAGTACAACGTTACTTAACTGAATAGCTAAAAAAATATACGAGGGAGGAACAATGAATTCATGGAAATAGTTTCTTTATCGTTAAAGTCTTCTATACTTTTTTTATTCTATTCTCTATACTATTTAAATTTCTTAGTCATAAAATAAAACAACTGCAGAAAATTTATCAAGTAAAAGATTATAGAAAACAAAGCGTAATGTTTAGAATATTAATTGGAATTGAAAAATTTACCTTAAATTAAGAAAGCTAAAGCAAAAAACTGATATGTGATCCTGATTTTTTGTAGCAAATATCTGCACGACTACGCAACACCTTAAGAAACTGCAAAAAAAACCGATAATTCGTCACATTTGGCAACACTGTGATCAATCAACGTGCCAAGGTGAATAACTTTATTTTCAAAATATTTTTTTGTTAGTGCATATTTTTGCAGTCGGTTAAAGTTTTATAGCTATGCTATTTATGCCACGACACAAGAGCTAGGACATGATTTTTGTAACAAAAATAATCCGCACTATTGCAGTTATAAATTTATTTTTGTTTTGATTTCTTTGTACTTAAAACCAGAGTTACAAAAATAAACGAAACAAATTGTTTGATTTTGTTTTGTTTCGTTCTTTGAAGTGAGTGAAACAATAACAAAACAAAACCAACGAGAAGGATAGTTCAATTTGTTTTTGGTATTGTTTTCGCACATGAGTTGTAAGCCGACTAACAGCCGCCACCGGCCACAAACAATACATTAATTTAATCGTGAGCTGCTAGAAAAGAAAATAATGGGAACGTCTTGAAATATTTGCGGCGAATTTGACATCATCATATAAAATAGTTTTATTGCTTTAATATAACTAAGTAGCATAGCTATAACCAGGTGTCCTAAGACACTTTTCTTCTTTTTATTTAAGTTTTTTAACTTTTATGTGGGAATTTTGAAATTTTCAGGCGAGTGGTCAGGCCCACTTTTGCAAATATTAGTTCCTCCGGCCAATTTTCTAGCCTCTTAATTTTGAGAGCTCAAGGTCTATGCCAGGTTTCCAAAGAATTAATGAAGTAGAAGTACGTTACGTATAATATTAAGATTAGTGGGCATGGCCTCGCCCATTTTTTAAGCAGAAGATTATGTCATTCCAAGAGCCCAGTTTTGTGGATATTGATGGGGTTGTTTGGTTTACGTGGCTGATCCGCTTCACCCAGGCATTCAATTACAAACTACACGATTCCTTTCTGAAAACTCAACAGGTATAAGTATATACAGTTTAATACTAAGCTTTAAAAGGCATGTTCCTGTCAACTTTTTCAAATTCTAGATCATATAATTTTAAGAGTTCAGGGTATGAATCGGTTAAGCAAAAGCTAGTGAAATATAAAATAAAGTTTTAATGGAGTTGCCCATTATTAAGATCTGAATTGTGTCATTACAAGAACCTTAGGTGTGTGCTAAGTTTAACAGCGATCACACAAGATCAAAGGAAAAAGTTTTAGAGTTATGTTCTTACCCACTTCTCTTAATAATAATTGCTGGAGTTATAAAGTAACATACATAAAAAAAAGTAAACGAATGGATAATCTCTTGTTTTTTGATGTCGGCTAAGCATAGTTTTGTGATAAAACATCGGTTTAGTTTCCAACTGTTCAAGAGCCCAATCGGCGAAGCAACGGCACACATGAGAATCTAGCGGGTTTAATTCCTGCACTAGCTGTATATTAAACGTGTGAAGGCCAATATCTTTGCTACAAACTTTGCACGTAATGGACGGATAGAGTCCCAATGCCTGCAACCACCGACAAATCCATAAATTTGGAAATTCTTCTACATTTTCATGTACAGTGGCGATGTTCTCTTGAGTATACACATGATTTCGACGTGGTGTTGTAATTGTACCATTAAGAGTGTATGTGGTTGGACTGATGTTGGATGATTATGTGCACCATAAAAATTATGAAGTTATCTATAAAGCTGCCCACACACGTATGATTTGTACGTCTGATTTCTAATTGCCATGCAAAATTAATAAATATAAAGACAGAAGAGAATATCAAAAATTAATATATTAAAAATGTCATTGAGAAATTCTGTTGAAACAAGTCGAATGTACAAATTATATGTGTGTTGGCAGCTCAAGTAGCACGAATTGAAAACAAGTTTTTAAAGTGTAAAGACAAACGCCACTGTCAAGGCTGTTGTAAATTTAGAGATGGTAAAATTTTAGCTTTTATTGCAGAAAAGCTTTCAGCAAATTGTAATACGATTAATCAAAATAATTCACATATTCCATTTGCAATAATGGTGGAGTATATAAAAGTAGAAATCTACATCAACTGACACCACACACACTAGAACAAACACAAACAGCTAGTTGTTCCGTTCTACTACGTGCTTGTCAGAATATTTACAATTAACTTTGGTGTTAATTGTTCATTAGTAATAATGTGATTTGGCTTACAAAGCGGTACGAACTTTAGCCTAATCAAATCATAAATGTGAATCTGAATAATTTAGTGGAGATGTTCAAGCATCAATCTACTCATGAAGATTTGTTAGAGTAAAATGATTATTAAAGTTAAAAAGTGGGCACATTGGGCTTGTCTTTCATATGTTTCAGAAAATATTGTTTAAATATTCTCAATATTTCTCAGAATTGAATTCAGTTTTTAGACTTTAGATTCCATAATCCCCAGCAACTTTAAAAATAAATAAGAGTATATAATTATATAATTGAATTTGTGTTTGCTGGGAAAGAATATTTTACATTTCATTGGTTGCAGAAGTTGCACAACATTTATTTTTTTAAAATATATTTGCAGCTTGAAGTTTTTTGTTGCCATATCAATAAAATGTTGGATTTTTTCCATCCGCAGTAAAAATACCATAATGTTCTTTTATTACACGGTCCTAGAGTACGCTACACTGGGTATGAAAAGCTATAGAGAATATAAAAATATATAATGAGATGAGAAATATTCTTTTTTTTATCTGCCGAGCATAGCAGATGAAAGCAAGGACATTAACGTTTGATTAAATTGAAATAGAATCGACTGTTCGGTGCACAATTCACCTAGAAATAGTTTATTTTATTGTGCCAAAGAATCGTGTTGAAAAAGCACAGGATTGTGTGGCATGTTAGTAATCTTTGCACAAGTATGTGAAACAGTCAAATATTCAAATCATCATCATTATCAACATCATCATCGTCATTATGATACAAATTTTAGCATTTGGTTGCAAAATGCAATAATTTCGAATTGAAGTGCCACTGTAGTTGTTCGTTCTCCAACGAGATGAGAACCATTGCTGTAGTATTGGAATTGATTTGAGCCGCCATGCGGATGTGTCAAGCAGGCGGGAAACAAGAGGACCACGTCTGTTCTCGCTATAGGACTAAAGACATTTAGGTTTAATTTAAAATAAGTTCACACAAAATTTGCAAGATTGTTGCTGTGCCATGGTGTGAGTTGGCTAAGGGAAAGTGTGAACTGAAATGTAAAATTGACATGAATAAATTTTAAAATACAGGCGCCGAAAAGCAGAAATTGTAAAGAAATGAAATAAATGCTCAACAGCAATGCGCTTCAATATATCAAAAAGTACGAGTAGTAAGTGTGATAGTTTTAAGAACATGTTAAATTTATGTATTTCATTGTGAACGACTACAATTTTTATGGTTGCTTTTGGCCTGAGGACATGTCTTTATATTGTAATGCAATAAAATTATTTTGCTTCCCCGCCCCAAAATCTACAGCAGCATAAAATGTGTCCATCCCGCATAAAAGAATTGAACTAATTTTCTACTTTTCATTCTTGGAATACAAATGACCTTTACGAAAGAAAAAGAAAGAAAGAGAGAAATAAGAAAAGAAAATAAAAGCAAATTTAATACAATTCAATTTTTCACACAAAATAGTTTCCAAAATTTATTGCCATTCGCAAGTGTTAATGGAAGGATAAATGTATTCGTTGGACTATAAAATTGCATGAAAATTAAAGATTTAAGAAACATAAAAATAAACCTTAAAATACGAACATTATTTGCTCCCTCTTTCCTTTTCTTTTCTTTTCTTTTTTGTTTGTTTTTGCTTCTTTGCATTTAAAGTAGTAAAACAACAACTCAAATCAAATAAGAAAGATAAAATAATGCTGTGCAAACATCTAAAAATAATTGGTAGAGTGATAAAAGAGATTTTTACCTGTCTGGTTGTGCTACTGATCCAGAAGCCGGCTTGAGGCTTTTAATTGCTTTCAGCCACTTTGTTTTCATCGATGGCGCAGTGGCTGCCGAAAATTTACGTTCGCCGCGCGGAGAGCCCGGATCAACTTTACTCACAAACAGTTCTTTCTGTAATGAGAATAAAAGAAGAAAGAAAAAAATTTAAATAAAAAACATAATTTAAAAATCATGAATAACAATTAAGCAGCAGAAATAAATGTTTTACCAGACTTTAATTATGGTCTTGCAAAATATGAGTTTAACACAGTCTTGTGACCCAAAATATGCTGCTTGTAAAATTGTGCGGCCTTTTTTTTGTTTTTTGTTTTTTGCCAACCACTTTCAATGAATGACTCATTAACTTTTTGCCAAAAACATAAAAAATAAAAGTTTTTATTCGTATTTTTGGTACAATATTTGTCGAACATTATCATTAACGTATACAATATATAAAAAATAGTTGCCAACACGCCAAAAAAAAAAAAAAAAAAATTAAACCAGAGTAAAATTGTGAATAGAGCAAATGAGAACTCATTATAAAATTATGAGCGTGATTAAACTTGCTTTAGTATCTACAAAACAAAAATATATTATATATAGTTTGTTTAACACACACAGACGGACAAACATATAGTAAATATAAAAAAGCACCTGTGCTGGCATAATCCTTTTTATATTTATTTTAATATTTATGTTCATACTCAAGTTTTATTTTATTTTTTAAGAATTATTTTAGCACAAGTTTTCAATTTAAATTGCAATGAATTTTAGCTCAAACTCCAAACAGTTTTAATAGAATTTTTATAAAAGCAACAACACTTTTATCTATATTGTTGATGTCAGTACATAATTGTGAGATTAGTTTAAGTCATACATATGTACATATATTTATTATTTCGACCTATTTAAAGAATTATATTGGAATATATCGCACACTAAATCATAAAGAGTCACAACTCAAAAAATTTCAGATGCTGAGTAGTTACTGCACAAATGACACAAGAATGTGACATAAAAACAAGCAAGAAGACTGTAGTGTAAAAGAAAATGTTGAGGTCCTTATATACATATTTCTTCAATTAACTGGTTTATAAAAAAAAGCAAAGGCACTTTTATAATTTTGAGTTGTGACTCTTTATGAGCAATTTACTCGGATTCGGTGTACAGAACAGGCCCGAATAAATATAAAATAGCGCATAGGATATACAATACACTAAATATGCTATTTACCAAGACCACAGATAGCATATAAATATTTGAAAGGTCTATCTTAGGCCAAGGTTACATCTGGCACAAATGTGCCCAAAAAAGTGTAACCAATAATTAATAATGAAAAACTGTTTGATTCAGACAAACAAAATTTTAAAGAAGCTATGTACAGATAAGTGTAATAAATTAGTTCTGATATAACCCAGTAAAAAAAATTGGAAATCATTCTAAAGGAACTACATTTTCATTACTTCCAAAAAAACGATATTTTAATTTGCCGATAGTTAGCAGAAAACCAAGTAGAAGTTTATTTTAGTCATACAAAACCTTGTAATTCGTCTATAGTTTTAGAAATTACTCACCAGAATTAAAAAAAAATCGATTATTTTGAAGAAATTTATGAACTAATTTTGGTCTAAAATTTTTAAGTTATTTGCTTAAATTTACATGAAAATACTGTTTCGCGTTTAAGTTCATATAAAAAGAACCTAATTGTTAAAATAGGTAACTATTAACCATTTTTACTAGATGAAAATATTATCATAGAACACAAAAAAGGACATTTTTCTTAAAATCGCTTCCAATTCGGTGACCAGGCATCGAAAAAGAGAACTTCTTGCAATGACAACCCTATGTAAAAATCATTAGATCGGATCGAAATTTGCACTACTTCCAGATCGCAAACTCTACATTTTCATGACTTTTTTGGAGTGTCTTTTTTTACTGGGAAGTGATAAGATTAGATTCTGATCACGATTATGTGTAAAGAACCCATGACAATATACCAGAGGTTACAGATAAAAGCAATGAAAATGAACAATACCTATCGTTACCTTAATATAGCGAAAGGCCCTAACTAATTATTTGTTTGAATTCGAGTTTGTTGTATATTTCGATTGAAGAACATCTAATGCATCGAAAAATGCAATAATCGCGATTACAAAAAAATATTGAGTTAGGGCCTTTCTATATTAAGGTAAAGATATGCTTACGCGTAATATGTTGCAATGCATCGAGCGAATTTAGAAGAAATGTTCAACTTGATTTTTTTTTACAAAATTTACCTCTTGCAGGTTTTTTTTTAAACGTATATATTTCTTTTCTATTGCTATAATTTTTATCTGAAAGTATTATATTTTAAAATTCAGCCCTAATCCAGTAAAAAGATTTAGGACGTTTTTGTTTGAAAATAGTTTTGAGTTCTTGTTTTGGACTTCTCTAAAAAAATTTTTTCTTCAAAAATGGTTGCTGTCTTTGATAATGAAAAATAAAAATATTATTGTCAAGTTTTTTAAAACCTAAAAATTAAATTAAAGTATTTTACAATAGCTTTAAAAATATATGAAAAAATATGTGTTGGATATAATGTTTGGAATAAAATCATAAAGCAAATAGACGAACCTTCTAGCATAGACAATAAATAATATTTGTTTTAAAGAGTCACAACTGCCGCTTTTTTTCGTCCATAGACAAGACGATACATTCGTCCAACAGTATTAGGGCATTAATTGTTTAATTTATAAATTCTGTATTTTATAAAATCAATTTTGAAATAATTCTTGAATAAAATTTTCAAACAAACAGGAAACAGAGGGGAAATATTAAATTAATACGGTAACACATGAGAGAATAGAAAAGTACCTTCTATATTTATATCATGCTTATTAGTATTAAACAAGTATTGAGAATCATAACATGCAAACATAATGAGTTTTTAAACTCAAACAAAAATCTTTACAAAACCAGCATCTTTATTCGATCTTGCATCTATTTTATTTTCCACCATCTTTTTACAATTAGCTGCCACACTTGGCAACAAAAAAAGTATTAAAAATCGAAAAAAACTATAAGATATTTATTTTCAGACATTTTATGTGATATAAAGTCTTTATTTAATTTGTTTTTATGGTTAAGCAATTTTTACAAGACCTAACCTAACGCACCTTGACCTCTGAAAAACACACAATCTTGCATTTAAAAATAGGCGGAGCCACTTCGATTAAAATTTAATTTTATACTTCACGTACCTTTTCTATTTTCTTCTATCTATGGTAGTGGGTCTTTCGAACGTGTTGTTCATAATTTCTCTATAAACATTTGTTAGAAACAAATATTCATCAAAATGAAAGACGAGCAAACATAAATCTGTTGTGAGACATTTTTAGATTTAATTAAACTGTAGTGAATTTTAATCAGAAATAGTTTCTTAATCAGGCTTATTTCTGATTATAAATCTGCTGGGTTCATTTATGATTTCAAAATAGTTATTTGCACTTAACTTTTGAAAAAAGTATAAACATTTTTTTTTTTAAAATATGGATTAATATAATTTTTTTCTAAGACAACAACATAACTTTTACGTTTTTGCAAACAAAAAAAAATTTTTTTGGCTCTCCTGAAAAATATAACTTTTGGACATACGCTGTTATTCATGAAAACCATTTAAAAGACTAATAAGATTCACGTTTTTTCCCCTCAGTCTATAGCCAATGCTTAATCATAAAAACAAGCAACAGTTTTTTTAACCCCCGACCAAAAAAAGGGTTGTTATAAGTTTGTAGTGTGTGTCTGTGTTTCTGTGTGTCTGTCCGTGTCCATCTACATACCAAACGGCTGGACCGATTTTGATTTAGTTTTTTCTGTTTGATAGGTGACTTCATCGAAATGGTTCTTAGCTATGTTTGAAGAAAATCATTTCAGCCGTTTAGCAGATATAACATCTTCTCTAGATGTGTCAGGGGTTTTTAAAATTTTTAATTTTTGTTATTAAATAAAATATTTGAGTCAGTTGTTTGTATACCCTAATTCTGTTCGACGATTGTACGGGTACCGTCTTGTCTATGTACGATAAAAAGCCGCAGTTGTGATTCTTTAAAACAATTATTATTTATTGGCTGTGCTAGAAGGTTCGTGTATTTGCTTTAGGATTGTGTTTCAAACATTATATCCAACACATATTTGCTCAATTCACAACCTATTGTAAGTGTAGTAAGTAGGTCGTCAAGCTGTACAATAGTTGTAAAAATGTTGTAGGTAATTTCCATAGAAAAGTTTGCTGCGCCACCTACAACATTTTTCCCTATGTTTGATGAATGTTGTAGAATGAATGTTGTAGGAATGCAAAAGCTTATAAAAGTGCTAATGTTTTTTAATTACACTTACCCTAATTTTTCTTTCTTAAATTAATAAAAATTAGTGCAAAATTGGCAAAAAAAAAACTACTAACAGCAGGATGATAACAAAGTCTAATCATGTTTTAAAACCTTCAAAATTGTTAAGACGCTAAGAACTACGCAAAAAGCCGCTTTTATTGCAAACGAAAATTGGCAAAATCTTAAACAAGCCATAATATGGATTAAAACTCGCTAAAACTGTAAGGAATGGAAAAAATTTGGCAAGAATCGCGAAAATTACGTAAATTTGCGAAAACTTATTAACAGCAAAACTGCCAAGAATCTGAAGACGTGTAAAAAGTCGCTTTTATCGCGATCTTTGAAAAAAATATAATATTGAATAAAAATCGCAAAGAGTGTAAGGAATGCAAAAGATTCAACACAAATTGCGAAAATTACGAAAATTCGCTAAAAGCTACTAAAAGCGGGATGATAATAAAGTATCATATTTTTTAAAAATCTGCAGAACTGTTAGGAAACTAAAGCATGCAAAAGGTTTGCTAAAATTCGTGAGAAGTTGCAAAATCTGAAGCAAGCTGGGATAAGAGTGATTGTCTTCTTCGCAATCGCCTGAAATTTTTTGATTTTTTTTGAAATTGTAATTTTCTTTATTTTTTTATTCACCCGAATCCACCATTAACATTTCTGCAGTATATTTTTATCGCATAATACCGATTTTTTTTGTTTTTTGTTTTTTCTTTTATTAATTTCAAACTATTTTCGTTATTTTTATTTTATTCTCTCTCTTCTTCCTTTTAAATGTTCGACATTTTTTTAGAAGTCTAACAACACTTACAACAGGCCGTCGTTCACAACTACCATAGTTGTAGCTAATACAATCTACAATCTACAGTAGGTTGTGAATTTGGTAATTATTTTATATATTTTGAAAGCTATTGTATAATACTTTAATTTAATTTTTAGGTTTTAGAAACACGACAATAATATTTTTATTTTTCATTATCAAAGACAGCAACCATTTTTGCAGAAAAAATAATTTAGAGAATTCCAAAACAAGAACTCAAAACTATTTTCAAACAAAAACGTCCTAAATATCCTTACTGAATTAGGGCATTAATGTTGACCAACAGAGAATGAACATTGAACATTGAAACTAATTTCAAGAAAGTAGCAATACAATCAAATTTTTTTACTACCCCACTCACATTGTTTTTAAATTCAACTCAGCTTTCAACGATTTTTTCCAGAAAGTAAATTTTTCACGTTTTCAGAAAGAAAAATGAAAAATGGTTAAACAGTGTTACCCACTTTAGATATTTGTACAAATATACAGGATTATGGCAAATAGTTATTATAAATTATCCTAATTTTGTATAAATATTTAAAAAATTATATCATCTTATGTTCAATTATACACGAAGAAAACAATTCATGCCTTTTGAAAGCCATAATATTATTACAATATTAACAATAATACTTATTGCCAATTTATTGCCCTATAAATGTTTGCAGGTGATATTCTGGATAACTCTAAATAAGAAGTGAACAAAACAGTTTTTTCCACCTTTACTTTTCGACGAAATTTTTAAAATGAACTTTCACTTTCCTATGAAAATTAACAGGAAATTTTCATGAAAGTACTTTCATGTGTTAATGTAGTGTAAGACACTTGAGAGAATAAATATTTTAATTTTTATTTATGCATTTGTGTTAACATTTCTGGCGTTTACATTCTTGAGCTTATAAAATAATATTTCCATAAGAAATACCAATACTGCCAACGCCATTAGAGCCGCATACAGCAAAAATACCAACTCGAAATCTTCTAATTTCAGACTTCGTCCAAACGGAGTCTCCGCTGCTTGTCCCCAATCTGACAGAGTTGCATTAGGCATCGCTACTTCGGGAAGTTGTGTATTTAACCATTTGTACAGGAGGCCACTTTCTTTAACAGCACTTGCCAAGTTTTCCACAGGAATGCGGTAAATAGAGTTATTTGCCATCGGTATACCTAAATAGATGTTATGAGAAATGCAGGCATCCCTTGAATATATAAAAAGTTTATTTTTCAAACTGTTTTGCTGGCCAGTGAAAATTGAACTCCACTGATAAGGTGCTGCGAGATAAGCAAATGAGTTATTGAGAGTATTTCTCAAATTATTATATTCGTCGTAAGAAGTGATGTGAACTAAAGACCTTAAATCCGAATTTATGACACCGAAATACGATACTACGACATCGGATAATAAAATGGGAATGTTATTTTCATAAATTTCATCGAATGTTTTCGGTTGTTTCTTCTTAAAAGGTTGGGTGAAAAACGTTTGTAGAAATGCATTGTATACAAGACTGAGGTAAAGGCCTGCAATTGATAGAAGGATGTAAATATATTTGGTGAGACGTCCTGGACTTCGCTGCATTGTAAAGGGTTGCGCCAATATACCTCTGAGTGCAACATCGCTGAGTATGAAATCGAAGAAATTAGTGTAACCTGCATATAACCTTTGCCTTCTTCTTCGTAGTAGAAGTCTTTGGCAACTTAGTAAAAGGGAAAAGAGCAACAAATTTGTTATGCTGATGGCAGCTATTTCGAAATTGACTAGCTGAAAAAACACTTCCTTGAGCGGCACATTCTTATTGCGTGGTATCATGAGGCACAGTCTTACAAAACCAAATGGATAAGGGTAATGCAGCAACTGACTTGTGTCTTTTATCGGTACCAAAGTAGCGGGTAAATCAATGGTTTTGTTTCTTGCTAAATCCTCTAGATATCCATAGAAGAGAATTTTTCCTTTTTCTACAGGAAACGAATACTTAAGTGTAGCATTAAGTCTCTCAGTTAAGAGATGCATAAATTCTCCCATATAACCATACATTTTTACTTTGTCTTGTGCGCTAGTAGACAAAAAGGTATTTGGTATTCTTTGATCAGGTAGTGTTAAGATAGTATGACCCATTAGATCTTTCAAACGATTGGGATAGACTACATCACCAGCTTTGTAGTATCTTGATTCCATAGTTACATTTGGAAATGGCGTGTAGGTGTGAATACGTTTTGTTACACTGAAATCGTGGAATATTGCGAAAATATTTAAGGTTTTCTTTCGCCAGCATAATAGAAAAAATTCTCTCAATTTCGACAAATTTTTTGCACTTTCATTTTCATTAATATACAGCAACATTTTCGTATCGCGTATGCTTTCGAAAGTCTGGAAATAAGCGTTGAAGTCGATATCAAGTTCCCCAGTAAGTTTTGTTAAACAAATAATGCTCAAGAAGTTTCTATTCATTGAAGTCTTGAAAATCATGGGTTTACGTATATTTCTTATAATTATGGTGGCATTAAAATGTTTCAACGAATAATCCAAATCCATACAACTTTGCACTGATGCCTCATAATTGATTAAAATTGTTTGTATTTCATGTTGTTGTTCGATAGAATGCACCAAGTCGAAAAATTTTGATTCCAATTCTTTAGAGTTGTTTTGCAAAATCTGCTCATTTTTTGCAAAATTCACAACTAAATTAATTAACACCAGCCGAAACCACCACATATCTTTTCCGTTTAAAAGTCAATACTGAATTATTGAAGTTTCAGTCGAAACGCTAACAATTTATAGCAGAATTATATCGTGCTTAACATATTTTTTATTTATTTATTTAATTAGTCCAATTATACTTTACGAAATAAATTTATAAAATATAAACATATTATATAAATATATGTATATATTTTTTTATTCCATAGGCTTATAGTACTCACATTTAAATTATATACATACATATGTTATTGCTTATTTTGATTGGAAATAATTTTCTATTGTTATATTGTTCTTTTTAATTCGATTACTTATTTTGACACTAATGATTGTCCTTAAGCGTTCTTCAGTACAAACAATCCACCTCTAAAATGTTATAAATAAATACATTTTTTATATGTTTTCTTTAAGTGATAAGTTGTATTGAAATACGAAGCACTAGACGGGCATTTATTTACTCCATTATAATCAATTTCCAAAAAAAAAAAAAAAGGAGGAGGTACTCGAATTGGTTGTACTTAATTTTAACCCCCGACCAAAAACGGGGGTGTTATTTTTATTTATTATCTCAGAACTACGTCTTTTGTGAACCGATTTGAAAAAATATTTTTTGGTGTGAGGCAGTGCTGTCAACGGACGTTTGGCTCCATTGTTCAAGAAAAGTGTGTGGAGCCAATTCCATAAATTTATGACGCAGTATTTTTTACAGTATTTTGAGCATATGTATGTATGTACAGGTTTATATATTTATATACACATATGTATATACAATTTATATATTTTGGAAATTTGCGAAAAACTTTGATAATATTTTATATTTCCTGAAGTTTTTTGAATAAATTTGTAACATCTTGCTATATCAACGTACTACGTGGGAAGTTTATTTTGTGCAAAAAACATATGTGTGGGATTTTTGGGGAGTGTTAAGCTTTATCTTGGTAGGACAACTTTTGGTTTTGTAGCAACTCTGGTTAAAATAATCATGATGAGTAATTGTAAAGGTCATAAACAGACCTTAGAGTGAGGTTGCAAGAAACACACTGGTAAGGGCTGTTCTTGATCGTAGTAACTGCGACGGAGCAATCGACAATGAAAAATGGGGATTGATCTGTCAAAAGTTATTGGATATTTACCTGCAAGATACTTACATGAGTAAAGGCCATTCGCCACTATTCATGGACTCAGGCTGGTTTCAAGGACACGTGAAACTGGTGTCCTGCATGGACGAGCTATCAGCGTCCAAATTGAAGGATATCATCCTATCCCTAAGGGAAGTGTGGCCCGGCGCGAGACTGGAATTGGTCGCGGTCAGTGAGACACCTCGCAGGCCGAGAGCAATTGCTATCATTCCGGCGGAACCACATGACCCAGCGAAGATCCTGGACATCTTCCGGAAAGGAAACCTGGACCTACCAACCAATGACTGGAAGGTAGTAAAGGTTTACGAACCGGTTGGTGCCCGTAGGAAGGCGATCGTGGTCCTTAATAAGGAGACGTTGTCCCTACTCCGGGAGAGACAAGGTCTGGTGTACTACGGTTTTATGGGCATCAGACTACGCATCTACCGGGGTGACGACAAACCCGATCCCGAAACTCCTGCTGCAGCAGAGGGGTCGCAAAGGCTAGAGATTGGTAAAGAAGCCAATGCCAATTCGGAGGCCATAGTTGAACCGGCGAACTCAGTCGCTTCGGGATGTTCCCAAACAGACTCTTGTCTGATTGAGGACCTCCTGAACAGATTCGACTTCGTGGACGATGAAAACGCTCTTCTGGACTTAAATCCAGAAGACGCAGACATCGTTATCAATTATGACCCAAATATCTGAGGATGGCGAAGATAATAGAAATTAATCTTCATCATTCGAAATCAGCCTCAGCGGCATTAACCAATCGACTTGTTGAGGAAGGAGTGGATATGACGCTTATCCAAGAACCGTGGACTGTCAACGGCAAAATACTTGGACTTGGCGCAAAAGGGTACAAATTATTGTATGTAAACAGTTCAGGTAACAATGACAAAAACATTAGGTCCTGTATTATGGTTAAAACCAACTTAAATATCTTCATTCTATCTAATTTTAGCAATGATGATACGGTAGCGGCGGCGTGGGAGACAGGGGAATCCACTATATGGATTCTTTCCAGCTACATGGCTCACGGCGGCATAGACCCACCTCCTGGTACAATGGTCCGGGATTTAGCCAAAGAGGCCAATAGACGCGGCACGCCTGTAATAATAGGTGCCGACGCCAACGCACATCATCGAATCTGGGGAAGCTCAGGTAATAATGAAAGGGGTGAGTGTATTTTTGATTTTATTATGGAAAATAACCTGGTAGTATCGAATCAGGGTTCAGAACCCACTTTCATAGTATCCAACAGACAGGAGGTGTTAGACATAACTCTGGTCAGTGCGAGACACGCTCATTTGATACGTGAATGGAGGGTCTCTTCAGACTGCTCATTCTCTGATCATCGCTATTTATTATTCACAGTCAGCATATCAAATAGGCATTCGACATTATATGTTAATAGACGGAAGACGGATTGGGTGATGCAAAACCAAATCCTAACCGACTTAATTGCACGCCCACCAAATATAGAGGGAACTGCAGATATTGATTTGGCCGTGGACATGCTAACAAATGCGTTCAAAGCAGCCACAGGCTCATCCTGTAGGGCATCTGTACAGCGCCCGATAAGAAGGCTACCTTGGTGGCCTGGAGACATAGCAGAAACTAGGAAAAACTGCAGGAGACTTTTCAATGCAGCCAAAAGGACAGGAAACTGGTCACTCTACAAAGCTGCATTAAATAAATTAAAGAATGAAGTCAGGAGCGCAAAACTTGGAGAGAATTCTGCAGTAATGTAGAAACTTACTCCGAGACTAGCAGAATGCGTAAAATCCTTGCGAAAAAGCCACCGATACCCAGCTACATCCAAAATAATGATGGAAACTGGACCACTAACAGTATTGATTCCCTAAAGATTCTAATGGACACCCATTTTCCGGGATGTCAACCTTGTAGCGATATGCCACGCGCGTATCCCTTTCATGCTCAATCACATATATCCATCGACTTAACGGTGGAGAAAGTTAAATGGGCAATTAAAAGCTTCCATCCGTTCAAATCACCAGGACCGGATGGTATTATTCCAGCGGATCTACAACATAACGTAGAACTTGTAATCCCATAGTTACTTGCCATATATAAGGCCTGCTTCGTATGGTCATATATTCCAATTGCATGGACTAGAAGTAAAGTGATCTTTATTCCCAAAGGAGGAAAAGCATCACATACTAAAGCGAAGGATTTTAGACCCATAAGCTTAACTTCCTTCCTTCTAAAAACCCTTGAGAGAGTGTTGGATGTTCACATTAGAACTTCCATTAAAAGCTCTCTAATCTCAGTCTCTCAACACGCTTACACTAAGGGCAAATCGGTTGAGACCGCTTTACATTCGCTTGTAGGTTACATAGAGAAATCACTCGAGCATAAAAACTATACCTTGGCAGCCTTCATGGACATTGAAGGTGCCTTTAATAACATTGATCCAACGGTAATCATTCAGTCTCTCAGAGAGCTGGGGATTGACCGAGGGATTTATCGGCTCATTGAAAATCTGCTTCTATGCAGAACCATCACTTCCACCATGGGAGCAGCAACCATCACAAGGCAGGCCCACAGAGGTACACCTCAGGGTGGTGTGCTGTCACCACTACTGTGGAATGTGACAATCAACAATCTGCTTAGAATATTGGAATCCTTGAGCATTAAAACCGTTGCATACGTAGATGATGTAGCGATAGCAATATCAGGATTTCACTTAGATACGATATCACAGAGGCTAGAAACAGCACTAAATGAGGTTAATACTTGGTGCTCTAGTAGCGGCCTGAGTGTCAACCCGACCAAACCGGAACTAGTACTCTTCACCAGGAGATACAAAGTTCCACAATTCATTCCCCCGGCATTGAATGGTACTGCACTTACCATGTCGAGAAGTAACAAATATCTAGGTGTTGTTCTAGATAGTAAACTCTCCTGGAGGGAAAATCTTCAGGTGAGGATAGAGAAAGCCGATATGGCAATGTACATCTGTAGGAAAGCAATTGGTCATAAAACCTATCCTATTTTATGGGCTCTCGGTCTGGTGGAATGCACTAGAATCAGCGGGAAACCAGACCCGCATAGAAGGTATTCTCCGCAAAGCGGCACTTATGATAACAGGTGCCCTTAGATCCACGCCGACAAAGGCACTCTTCGCTATGCTTTGTTGGCTTCCTGTGGACTTAATGGCTAGAAAACTGGCCCTACATACGGCCGTTAGGCTGAACGCAATAGGCGTGTGGAACTATAGACCATGGGGTCTCACGCTAGCATCCTAAATACAGCAAACAATATACCTAAACTCATTGACTACTGCACTCCCAAATCCTACTTCAATAGGAATTTCAATATTTCTTTGACAGAAGGGTTTTCCCCAGTGGACAGAGGTTTTCACGGACGGCTCTATACGGTGGGGAAGAGTTGGAGGGGGGATATATATATATATCTCATTTTGGAATTGAAATATCCTTCAGACTCCCGGACGAATGTAGCATATTACAGGCCGAAATATCCGCCATAAAAAGAGCAACACACTGGTTGAGTTATTATCGGATACACAATAGTAATACCCAGATAATAACGGACGATCAAAACCCTTGCAGGTATATATTCTACATCATTACTTATCCAAGAATGCCGCACAGTCCTGGATGAACTGGCGCAGCACTCAACCATCACACTATACTGGGTGCGTGGACACGGAACCAATTCAGGCAATATAGTTGCGGATGAACTAGCAAAGAGAGGAACACTACTCGGGGAAGTCGATATTGACAATCTCTGTGGGCTCCCTCTGTCGTCTTGCTGGAGACGCTTCGATACTGCGTTTCTTAATTTAGCTCAGGAAAGATGGCGCAATGAGCCTACCTGCGTTATATCGAGAACCCTTTGGCCTCGTCTAGATACTAAAAGAACCAGAAACCTCACTAGCTTTACCAGAAAGCATCTGAGGAATCTCCTGGCCACACTTACAGGCCACTGCACTTTCGGAACCCACGCTAAACGTATGGGTCTCCCGTATAATGATTACTGTTACAGCTGCAATGATGAGGAAGAGGAGGAAAGCATTTCGCATCTTCTCTGTTTCTGCCCTGCTTTGGAGGATCTCCGTCTGCACTTCCTTGGCAGAATATCCTTCAATATCTTGTCCGAACTATCGGAAATAGGACTTAGAAACCTAAGTCTATACATTAGGTGCAGCGGCTGGTATGGCCGCTAGCCTTCACGGCATGTATATGTACCAGACCCTCTCCTTGTCCCACTTCTTCACTTCGTCACTACTCTACTTTCTCTTATTGTACAAAAACTCTCCATCTATATTCTCCCTATACTCCCGGTCTCCCCCTTATTCTTATACTTTCAACTTACAGGCAGCACAAAGGGATCATCGTATTGGACCCAAGTGAGCTAGACTCCTATATTTTCATTCTTCACTAGCAGCCTGCTAACCTAACCTAACCTAACCTTACCTAACCTAATTGTAAACACCCGAACAAATTCATAATTTGGAAAATACCAGCTCCCTTCGGTGGTCTATTTTAAAACTAACTTATTGTTGGTTTTGCTCACCTATAAATGTATTTCGTTGCTGCATTGGGGTTTTGTAAGCCTTTCTTGATGTGTTGCTTAGCAGAAATAAAATGCATCTAGATGTTCTAAAATGAATTCATTAAAAATCGACTTTGAGTCCCACACGCAGGGTTCCGTACGGGCAATTTAAATCAGGGTTGTAGGATTTGTTCTGTCCTATTTCGCCAAATTGATTTTAAAAATCGCCAAAAGTCCCCAAAATCAATTTAATGCAGTTTTTTGTTCATATATTTGATAATAAATTTGTTTTTATACAAGACTTTTTTTTTAATATAAAATTTTATATCACAATATAATCATATGAAAAGTTTAGCAGAAAATCGCCAGAAGGAAAAATAAAATCGACAAAAATTATTTCTTGTACATTTTTCTCTCCTCAAATTCAAAACGAATTAATTACTGTTATTCGGCCATGTCACAGAGTTCAATTCCGTTCGAAATCGGAATTGAATAAACCTCAAAATTTCAAGCCCTAGCCGGAGCATAACCCAGCATACCACCGTCTCCAATAGTCTGGACACACCCGACAAATTTCCGTATTTTAGTTTTCTTTTTTAGACACCATGTCCTAAAAAAATGGGGTGGATTTAATTCCGATTCCGAACGGAATTGAACTCTGTGACATGGCCGATTATTTGATATAAGAAAAATTATGAAAATCAAATTGTTTTAATTTCGTGCAGACGTGTTTTGGTAGGACTTATTTTTGAAACCAATCCTTCGACACACTAATTTTCTTGAATTAAAAAAAGTTAAATTTTGTTAAAAAACGCGTTTTAAATTTTCAATTTACATACAAATTAATGGAAAGAGACAATTTAATTTTTCTTTTTTATTTGCATTTTTTATTATTTTTTATTATTCATATTTTATTTTTCTCCCAAGGGTTGAGTAAACAAGATAGTTGTATGAAATTTTTACATAAGTAGTAGAAGTATGATATAAGGGTTAATTCTGCTTCATTAACTCAAAAAAATAAATTTTTTGAGTTATGGCGTTCTTTGAGTAAATGAGCGATATGTTATACGAACTTTAGCTTATATAATCGCATATCTTATCTGATGTAGAAATTTTTTTAAATATTTTTGTGTTGGCGTGTTTCAGTTTTAGCGTTTTTTTTTTTCATTTTGCCGTTTTTTTCGGGGCTTGGTAATTTTTTTAGGTTTTTGGTTTTTTTTTGGTTTTGGCGTTTTTTTACTTTTAGCGCTTTTTTAATTTTATTCATATATTTCGGTTTTTGGCGATTATGCTAGAACTAGGAAAATATGTTATGGAAAGGAGGAGGTTATGTAAACATCTCCCACGTTGAAAGTGACAGGAAAGAATTCTGCAGGTAGCTTAATCCACATATGAACAGTAGGGCTAAATAAGGAATTTTGACTGTAATGCGTAGTGCAATTAATTGGCTAGTCGACCACAAAAGGATGTGCGCTGAATGAACCACGAGTTGTGCGTAAAAATGTTGGGATTTCAGGAACAAGTTCCCTAATTTCATTAGAACACATTCCATTGTAGTAACGATAAAATAAGGAAATGTAACCCACATTGCATCGATGCTCCAATGAATCAAACCGATAAGTTTCTTCGCCCTCTCCTGTACGCGGTCGAGCATACCCAAAATATACTTTGGAGCACCGGCCCATAGATGAGAGTTGTATTGTATTTTCGGTCGAGTATAAGTGGTATAAATAGTAAGAACATCAGATGGAGTGAAGTATCGCTTGCACCGTTTCAAAAATCCTAGGCACTTGAATGTTTATTTTGAGACTTGAAAAATGTGTTCAGTCCATAGAATATCACACTGAATTTTCATGACATAAACATCGAGATCTTCCGCGTCCGTAATATTGCATAGTTACAGTGGCAGCAGCATTTTCGGTCACGTGTATGTGAGTAATCATACAACATTGGATTTTTGCTAAATTATAACGCAAAGTGACATTTATTGTTTGTCGCATAGCCTCAACCTACTGCAGGTTTGATCTATTTCTGAATGAGAAAGAATGGCAGATGCCAGCTATCATCCGCGAAAGAATAGTTAGGATTGAAAGTTTGACAGGCAGCCACGTAAACCAACCAACCAACCTTGACATAGGAGACCATTTAGAAAAATAATGAATGGAGTTGGTGTAAGCACGGAAAGCGGTACCCCTGAATTTACCTTGAACGCATTTGTTGAGATTCCATCTATAACAACTCTTATAGTACGATCCCTGAGGAAACTCGATAAAAATTTAGAGAACTTATCACCAACTCCAAGGGCCACACTCTATTAAATGCCTTGGATATATCTAGAGCCAAAACCTTCCTTTCGCCAAAACCGTTGTTGAATTACCCCCATTTCCCCCATACTTTATATCACTTTTAAGAGTGCAGAGCATATTGCGATTGGGCGATAATTTTCAGGGTTATTGGGTTCTCCTTTTTTTTAGGAATTGGCGTAACAGTAGCAACATTCCAACACACTGGGAAATCACCAGCATGGTATAACCTACTGAAGAGATTAGTTAATAGATGTGCTAGCATTGAGAAGCACTGCTCCAAGACCAGTGCAGGAATGTCATCCGATCCGGGAGACTTGTTTGTGTTGAGTTCTGACAAAACGTTTTTTACTGCCCGTGCTCGAAAGAATGTCTTAGACATACTAGTGGATAGTCTTTCTAGTACAGGCAGAGGCTGTTTGCTTTCCGGCAAATAAGAATTACATGCAAATATTTCTCCTACTAGGTTAGCTTTATCAGCCGGGTCAGTTAATATTAAGTCATCCTTTAAAAGAGTGGGAATTGAAGAACTAGCATTATTCGTTACTCCTTTAATAAACGACCAGAAGTTCTTACTACCCCGAGGGGCAGCAGGAACTTTATCACGGAGAGCTTCTTCATGCCTCAGTACTTTGGCACACGAAGATCTCGCCCTTTTACATAGAAAATCAGTATCGACATTTTGATTGTTTCACCAAATACTGAATGCTTATGCTTCCTCTCTAGTACTGACTGCATTTTTGCATCAACATTATATTTTCAACCATTTTGGCCATGGCATTGACATCATTGTCGAGGAAACATAGTTTCCAATTAAAATGCTGAAAAAAAATCATTGTCCCCGAGGCCATCCACAATAGAAGAGATGGAAAATTGTCAAACTAAAGAAAAATTCGATGATATAGTAAAAGATGTTCTGGAACATTCTACGTCAAATATATCTGCAGATCTACAGGAGACGGCATTCCCAATTATGGAAAAGGAAAGAAAACCTCAGTACAGTACAGGCGACGTTACGTTTTGATAGATGTGGTCACTATGTTGTACCAATTGAAAATAAAAGACGTTGTGCTTGGGAATACTGCAAATCAGTTGACTGAATAGCATGTGTCAAGGGTGAAAACCTACAAAATGAGCTGTAAATTCAACATTATAATGTTTAAAAAGTTATGTATGCGCCATAATTGTTTGGATCACAAAATTGAGCGTATATGTTCTAGGTATGACCCACACATTTTTCATATATGCAGGCTGCATATATCTCTAAAATTTTTAACATTGTATTGAAATGCAATAAAACTAAAAATTTCAATACAAATTATTTTAATTAAAATTAATCCTGTTTGTACCGGTGTAACCATATGGACACATCACTTTTTGCCCCACTGTGTATATAAAACTTTGAGAAAAGTTCTTTTTTACAATAAATTGAACCTAATTATTCTATTAATGTCACACAAATCAAAATAATTAAAAAACAAAACTTCTGGTACAATTCGGATTAAAATAAAATTCATGTTTAAGAAACTGACTTGTATGGGACACTGATAAGATTTCCTTGAACTCACTATATTTTCTTATTGTAACCGAAGCATTTCAATGTTATATTATGGATCTTATTTTGTAAAATGCAACGCCAGGCGTTGACAAATTTTATATGGAACAAATTTAAAAATTTTGTAAACGCTTAGCGTTTCGTTTTACTAAATTAGGCCATATTTTCTTTTATTATTAGTATTCGGGCTCTGTATATAAACATGGGACATGATAGCTATTAATAATATTTAAATATTGAGCTTATAGTGCATTTACACTGTCTCGAAATCTAGTAGTTTCGAGATTACGAGCTAAATCGAACTGCTTTTTTTCCAGATTTCCCATACAAAACGAAATCTAATTTTTCAGTAGATTTGTAGGAAATCTAATAAAAATCTAATATTTTTATTCATTCTTTACTACCCTGTTCAACAAAAGGTGAATGAATTAGCTACGGTCTGCTTAAAAAAGTGTGTGAATTGGCTACAATGCAGTTGCTTGGTTGTAGTTTTGGAAACAAATCAATTGATGGGTTTTGTTTTGGATAAAAAAAATCTTGATAAATGTCAAAAAAAAAAAAAAGCTGGTGTAAACGTTATGTATTTTCATAAAGATATTAATCAAAATATGCTAGATTTTGTGCTGATGTAAATGCCCTATTATATTTTAATTTAAAATCACGTTTACTGCAAAAATTATATATTCAATTTCTTACCTACAAACATAAATAAATATATGCCAGAATATTAATTCGTTTTAAGTTAAACAAAAAATAAATGATTTAAAATTATTAAACAAATTCAAATGCACGTTTTGGATAAGAGAACAAACAAAAATATATTTCTAATTCAAGGGGGGAAAAAGCAGTAATCGTACGTAAAGGTTTACAAATTATGAGCAGGAGTTCCAAATTACAAATATTAAACTTAAGCTTAAAGAGAAATTTTTAAATCAACTGCCGCTTTCTCTATTTTCTATTACTGGAAGATGTCGGCTAACTGGGAACATGCTCAGAGCAGCAACGGAAATTTTTTTTCACAGGAATAATTTTTTAATTATTTATGTGGGGAAATAAAAAAAGGTTTGCATTTTAGACAATAACTATCAATGAGATAATAACAAGTCAATGAGATAATTCGGAAGCTGGTGTTAAATAACCATTGATAAGTTTTATTATGAAAGTGCAGTCCACTGATTAGCAACTAAATTAGAACTGCAGATAATCAAATTGAGTAAGAGAAATAATTCTAAAAATTACGCTATCAGAGTCTATCATCATAAAGTAGACCAAGGGTGACACCTTGGAGGCCAACATTATTGGCTTTCTTCGTGACAAACGTCCAGCAAGGCACGCAAAAGTAGCCTAAGACTTAACGTCCAGAATACGTTTCGTCCAGGAGAGCAGCGGTAGCCCAACACTGTTTTAATGAGAGTGCCCTATATTAATCTTTCGAATAAAAATTTTTTAATATTAAAAGTAATTTTTTTGTTTTTGGCTTAAACAGCACCCGTTATAAGGTTTCAATGCTGCTTCGCAACCTTGTATCTATACAAGATATGTTTATAAACATTGTATTAATACTTTTCGGCAGTTAGCCAAAGTTCAAACTCTTTAACGTCGCCCTGCTTACAAAACCAAGCTAATTCTGAGCTGATATTTATGTGTTAGGTAGTTAATAAATAATTAAATTTCATAAAAAATAAACAATAATTGTAGTAAGCCGCAAACAGAACATATTGAACGAGTTTACATTAGCCCGAATGCTTTTATTGCACCACCCAATAACGAACAACATGTTTAAGCAGCCAAAGCATAAATACTCTCGCTCGTACATATCAGACGCAACCACAAAATGTAATTAATAATTTGGGATTTTTTTTTTGTCCGTTACTGTAATTGAATGTAGATGCAACTAATGAAGTGATAAATAAATATGCATTTACCAACACAAATACAAACACAAGCACACAAGCACACAAGCACACAAGCACAAGAGCATTTAATTGCACTTTAAGTCACACACAATCTACACCTGACAACTACAACTCTGCCACAATAAGAAAAACAAAAACAAAAACCTATAAATACACTGAATGCTCCTGCTTCCGTTCATAATGAAGACCCAACGTGCTTTTATATACATACTTATATTGTATGTTGCACATACAACAATGTTGTAGCAAAATATTAATACATCAAGTTGCAATTTTGCACTTTGCTGCCAAACAATTACAGTGTGAGTGCAAGTATGAGGATGTGATTGTGATTGTGTGTGTGTGTAAGTTTATGTCTACAAATGTACAGTTTGTTGGCAGTTAACATTTTTAAACTTTTATAGCAGCAATATGTCACGTGTTAACTTGCACCCAGATTCTAACTTTTATTTATACAAGCGCACATTTACCGAAAAGTTATGGATTGCCGAATGAACAGTGTGAGTTTAACAAATTGGAGAACTGGTAAATTGCGCAACACATACGTTTTCTTTTTTAGGAAACAAAATTTTTGGGAACATTAAAAGTCATTGCTGGCAAAGCAGCTTGTCTCAACAAAAATAAAGTTAAACACTTGTTAATTTGGGATTTGATAAATATTTTCTGTTTTTTTTTCTACGCTACTCAAAATATCCTCTCTTTATGTCTCCACACTGACTACTTTATTTTCTAATGCAAATACTTGTCAGTGAATGCATTCTTTTAAATTGTATGTTTGCTAGTATGAGTTGGAAATTGTTGCAAGGTTGATGTGTTCATGGTTGCTGGTTTGTATATTTTTGTGATGCGCGTATATTTGCCTCCAGGCGTTTGAATACATGACACACTTTTTTGCATACGACGACACGCCTGCAGCTTTTATGATTACAAATTTAATATACTCGTATTGCAAAAAGAATGGCTGCTCTTAGAAGAAAATATATAATCACTTATTAATTTTAAATAATACCCATGTTCATGTTCACACGTAAGCAGATCGAAAAATATCCTTAAAAAAAATAACGAAATAAAATCCTGAAGTTATTTAAGTATTATATAATTTTTGGGGTACTTTTTTTTGTTAGCTCCTAGTGTATTCTACAAAAGTTAATGGAGAAGTTTTTGTAGGCCGAGGCTGATACGAATTAAATTTAAAGTGAAACCTTTACACCTGCACCAAATCTAGCAGATTTAAATTAAAGTTTTTATTAAAACCTACACACTTTACTATTTTTCTGGGCAACAGAAGGGAATCACAATGTATCCAATTGGGTCTCCGAGTGGAGGTGCGGTATAGCATTACCCTTCCTAACCTAACCTAGCCTAACCTAACCTAACCTACACCGTTTACACCAAGTTTTTTTTTTTTGACATTGATGTAGATTTCGCATCCAATACAAGAACCATTGACCGAAAATTTTCCTAAACTACAACCAAACAACTCCAATATAGCTAATTTACACACCTTTCTAATTACAGCGTTTTATTTTTTCGAAGATTTGTGAAAAAAAAACATGTTACATTTTACTAGAATTTAGAAAGATTTCGACCAAATCTAGTGACAAAGTAGATTTTGTTTTGTATGGAAAATCTAAACGATTTTGCATGAAATCTAGTAAGTACTACATTTTGCTCAAATGCAAACGCATTATAAAGCATTCTTAATCAAGTTTATCTTATCTTTAAATTAAAAATAAGAAATTTGCGTCAAATGTTATCGAAACTTATTATTCGCTTGAAAGTTCTGTCGATGCCATTATGTATTTAATGCAACATAGTGCAAATTTCCGCCGGAGTTTCGTTGGCTGGGATGCATACCAACTGTCGACTTGAAATCATATCTTTATGAAATGAGCAGACCCTCAGAATGTTCAATATTACACTTGTGAATTCACATGTCGTTGGAGCCAATATTATTAAATTCCGACTAAACTAAGTTCGTAATCAACGACCTTTAGCGCTTTCGACTGCAAAATGGGCAAAGCATCACGCACAGAACTTCTATTTTCATAAGGGATATCTTCATGCGTGGTGCTTTTGGAGAACAGAAAGTGTACATGACAGCCAATTTAACAGATGTAAATATATATTTATTAAGTTAATTGGATTACCAAAAATCACTTTCAATAAAATTTTAAGAAAATTAAAAATTAAATTAAATTTTTTTTTTTTTTTTTTTTTTTTTTTTTTAAAGAGAAGTAACACTCAGGCAATTAATGCCTACTACTATTACTAGGTGTTACCTTCTTTAGGAAAGGGATAGTGAGAGAGAAGACGGGTGGTGAAAGAAGAGATAGAGGAAAGCTTCATTATTTTTACAACTCTGCTTTTTCGCACGTTTTTAATAATGCAGTGTTGCAGCGCCTCTCTGATGTTAAATGGGGCGTATTAATTTTTTGAAGCTGTGTCTTGTAGCCATTTTATTGATTCTTTTACTTCGCCGATGATTTTGCTACACAACGAAGGAGGGCGCTCTGATGTTACATTGGGACTAGTATCTGCTGAAGTCGGTATAGTTCAGTGACCAGTGACTATGCCTTCATCACTTGAACTTTCCTACAACAACTGAAACAAAGGGACACTAATGCACATCAGAAAAATGCGTGGTGTTGTTATTTAATGACTGTCGGATACAGGGATTGAACCCAGGACCTTCGGTTTTGTAGTCAACGTGCTAACTACTTCAGCCAACGCCACCCTCATTAAAAAAAAATATATTAAATTTATTGCTATGATTTTCCACTACTGTCATTGCACAGTGGGTCCAAAGACACTTTCTTCGCAGATCAATTCATATCTCCACAGTTATAATAGTGAGGGTCACTTCATTTTATATGTGTGGCTCTTAGAACAAACTGCATATTCCTATAAAATCCAGGCCGTATAGGAGGGTTCGACGGTTACCTTTCAAACAAAGTAATTATTATTTTCCCTATATCTGTTTCTAACTATAATAGCGAGGCACATTAAATTTGATGTGGATAAATCTTAAAGCAAACTGCATGTTCAATCAAAATCTTGGGGCTGTAGGAGGGTGGAGACGGGTACCCCATTACAAAATAATTATTGATTAATTAATATATATGATTTTTTTGTATAAGAAATACCCAAGCTAGCAAAAATTCATATTTGTTTTTTATTCGCGCTCGCTGCGGATGAATTGCCAGTTAATGCCTTTGGATACGAATTATACAAAAATAGATTTTTTAACAAGGCTAAGAAAGAAAGTTAGCTAAAATCAGACACATTATTTATTTAAATTATTATTATGTACAAATACAACCACAGTTCACGCGTGGCTGACATGTGATTCACGCGTGACTCATACGTGACTAACGCGTGACTCACCTGTAAGAAATCATGACATTTGTACATCTCTAACGAAAGCACATAAAAGAGTGACAAAAACAGCAGCAATAAAAGTGTTAGCAGAATTCGTTAGGCGCTTTTTACGGGCAAACTCAACGCGTGAGGCTGTTACTAATTCTCACATAACTTCTGAGTCGCAAAGATGAGCAGCATAAATTTTTCTAAAATACCGCTCATTTGTTCATCCTTAAGTGAGCCCAATTAATAGCTTTATGTCCACTTAAACTTAGAGAATCCATATTTTTTTTTGCACTCCCAATATAAACATTAAAAACAAAAGCACTGCCACAAGTAAGTTTGATAGCATATTGAAGCAAAGCATTTGAATAAACACCTGAACTTGATAGTTTCATGGTTAGATTTATTACTTTTTCAAATTTAGTTACTCAAATTATTTTTAGCATTTTTCCAGTTACTTTTGCAGTTTTCTCTCACAATGTTCAATTTTAACGCGTCATTACAAAAGCAGCGTGAACCTATTTGACATTTATTTTTTGTCCAGTGATGTAGAACTTTTTGCACTTTAAGCAAGTACTTACAGTTTTCACGACACTTTTTTATTTTAATAATCCGTGAAGTGCACGCTTTTTGACCCCACTGTGCGTCTGCTGCCAGCTGCAAATCGTAACGCTAAAGCAATAGATTGTAATCTTAAGCGTGTAATAAGGAAAGTGTTAACAAAGATTTATTGTGATTAGCAACAATAGGTTTAAAATGGAAACTAGGCAAAAAAAAAAAAGTCATTTAAATATTTTATCTTTAGCCAAACTGAGCCGCCCTAATATGCAACAAGATTTTTTAGCTAAAATCCATGTTAACCGTGTGGAATGGAGCTGACTGTGGAAAGCCCTGGAGACATGTTACATTTAAATGCATTAAAGTGTCAGCAGAAATACTACAAAAAATCAATTTTTAATTTAAATTCGTGCTTACTTATGCTTCTTATTCCCCCCACATGAATTTGCTAATGTGACTTTAGTTAAGGATTTTTATTGCGAGTATATAAATTAATATATTAAATATTTGGGCGGATTAATTCTGGCAGCAGTGAGCTTTCATACATTTCATTTAATTTAATCAAATTTATCTTTGGCAAAAAATCAAATTGAAATTTGTAATCAATTTTCGAAAACTTGATGGAAATAGTTTTTTGTTTTCATCTCATTTTATTTTATTTTAAATTAAAGTTAATTCCAAAGGAATTTGTGACAAAAACCGCTGACTGGGCTGGCATTAAAGTGTTTGTACTCGTATGCGGGTTGTGTAGACACAACTGTGTTTGGGGAAGGGGGTTGTTTTTTTTTTTGTTGCTTTCTATTACATAATGTTTTGCACAATTTTTGCTATCCTCTGGCAGTCAACTGTCTCTCTGTCTGTCTATCAAGCTGCTGTCTAAGCATTTAACTGCCTGCGTGAAATTCAGTAAATGTTTGGTTTTATTTTTGAAATTCTTTTTTGTTTGTTCGTTCCATTTTATTTTTTTTTTGTAAAGGAATTTCCTGTTTTACATTTTATAGAACAAGAGAAAGCAGCAAGAAGCACTTAATTATATTTCAGTTTTACAGAAATCACTATCATTGTGCTTTTAAATAAGTTTCTAAAAGGCTTTCAAAACCATTGAGCAGTTTTTGAAAAAAAACAAAATTCAATTTATTATAAAATCGTTCAAATAATTTCCAAGAAGTTTTTCATTATTCCAAAATCCAACGAAACGCTTCTATTTTCAAGCAGTTGAGTGATTTAAGAGATTGCTGTAGAACTTATTTCTTAGTTTTCTTTCCTTATTGCTTATTCATAGAACATTTAAGTGTAGGAAAATTTAAATGTTCTTACGAAAAATTATTATTTACTCAAGGCATACTTATGCCACCATCGTTGTCATTAAAATAATGTTCGTACTTGTGAATATTGAGTTGACAGTTGCACAGTTGTGCAATTCGATCATCAGTTCTTTGCATTGCAAATTGTTTTAAGACAAAGTAAATAAAATGTCAAAAGTATATTTGTTAAACTAATGCAATCATTTCTATTTTTATATGCTGGATTTCTATTTAATAACACTCATCTCTTGCAATGATTGTGCGAGTTCTTATTTACGAATCCATTTACTTGATTTGTACAAAATGTACGCAAGCATCTACGGATGTCCCAGCTAGCATTTAGTATCATAATCGAATCTTTTCCGAATCAGCTTGACGGGAAGAATAACCGGATATGAGCTCATTTTTCGATCATAAGTGAGAAAATGGTACCCTACAGATGAATCATCCCAGAGAATCATTTATGATACGATTTGCTGATTCATTGTTGAGCACTTTTCTGGTAGTATTTAAAACATTGGGTTTCTTTTTGCGACTTCTTTGCATTTTGTTCCTCTATTTTTAAGAAATCATTACTTTATCATACTGATGAATCACAATTGAATCCTTGTTCAATCACCCAAGTGATAAATCAGTTTTTAATCATGAAAAGTGATCTGAGGAGAATCATACAAGAGATTTTTGCAAAACATTATCACCCAAATGCTAGCTGGGTGGCTGATAATTTTTTGCATAAATCTCTTTGATTCTGCTGAGATCACTTTTGATGATTAAAAACTGATTTATCACTTAGGTGATTGGAAAAGGATTAACTTATGATTCATCTATATGAATCATCAAACAATGATTTCTTGAAAAAAGAGGAACAAAATGGAAAGAAACCGCCAAAAAAGTCATTTCATGATTTAATACTACCAGAAAATTGCTCAAAAATTAATTAATTAAAAAATCGTATCATAAATGATTCTTTAGTATGATTCATCTGTACGGTACCATTTTCTTACAACGGGAGTATCATTTATGATCGAAAAATGAGCTCATATGCGGTTATTTTTCCCTTCAAGCTGATTCGGAAAAGATTCGATTATGATCCAAAATGCTAGCTGGGGTGTCTTATGTGTGTGTGTGCGCGTGAGTGTGTGAGTTGATAGAGCCATACTATTGTAATAATTTTTGCTTTAGCTTTCCTTTTTTTTACTTTTTATTGAATACGTTTTCATATTTGAGACTATTCCTTTTTTGTTGCTTGTTTTTATTTGATTCAAGTAAAAGTATTGGCATTTAATTTTGTTAAGTGGTTGGGTAAATGTTTCAAATATTTGGCATTTCAGGGCTTATGTACTAGAAATGGTCTACGTTTAACTTTTAAGGGAGGAGTGCTTTCAGTACTTTCTTTTTAAAGAGAAGTAATACTTATGCCGGCCATACACTACACAAGTTCACTGCACAAGTCTGGCACTGTACAGTGCGTTTGTGTAGTGTATGGGGGTAGTTGTGCTATTTACGCAGTGAGCTGAGTAAAAATTAAAATGATTTTGATATTTGTTCAAGTTTGAAAACTGTACAGTGAACTTGTGTAGTGTATGTTGCAAACGCTCAGTTGTGTAGTGATTTTTTAAGAGTTCACAACAAGAAATGAGCGCCGAACAAATATTCTGGACAGAGTTCCTAGAATTATACAAAGAATCACCAGTATTATGGCAAATTAAAATAAAAAATGCACAGCTTGCTTGTATAGTGTGTATCACAAGCTTAGATTACGCAGTGCCAGACTTGAGCACTGAACTTGTGTAGTGTATGGCCGGCATTAGGGAATTAAGAGTAATATGCCTGGTAACATTTTTATTGTTGCTTTAATATAGAAAGGCTGTAACTAATTTTTTTTTGTATATTTCGATAGAAGAATATCTAATCTAACGAAAAATGCAAAAATCTCATTTTCAAAAAAAAAAAAAAAATAATGACTTAAGGCCTTTCTTTATTAAGCTGGCGATATGTGTCCTTACTTATGAAAGTGTTCTAGGTCATATGCATTTTAGCTCCGAAATATTAAGAAAAACTTCAATAAATATTAAATAAATTTATATTTATCGAGACTGTAAATTAAAATGTTGCATAGTAAAAAATATGTTTAAAAAAATATATATATATGACTTAGAGCACTTTTTTAATTAAGGGCACATACTATGTATGTATGTATATATGTACATATGTGCTTTAACTTCTTTAGGAAAGGGAAAGTTTAAAGTATTATGTTATCAAGCTTAATCCGTTTTACAATTCTGCTATTGTGAATTTTGTTAGCTTTTAATTCGTTCATTATTTCAGCGCCTCTGGTGTTAAGTAGGCGCGCAATATTTTTAAGTTATAAAGCCATTTTAGCCGACGATAGTGTAAGTTTTTAATTTCATTTGTTATTCTTATGGTTTTCACCATATTTTGGCAACACTGCATCATGGGAATGCTTCAGTTTGCCAATATTGGCAGCACGGTTTTCTGAGACAGGCGATTTGAGAGCTTCCACTTGTGTCATGGCTAGTTTAAGTCAGCAATTTATCATAAATTCATCGTTCACATTCAAGCAATTTTGACAAGTCTGTGACAGTAACAAGCATAATTGTTGTACATGAAGAGCTGAGGAGCTGTTAAGCCATAAGTCCATGACAAAAGCAGTATTAGTTTTGGTAAAAGTCACTGATTTGTTGCTTGGTTAACTTCATAAAGCTTATTTCTCTAGTACATTTCCTTGAGGAATGTTCTTTTATGGTAGAAGTGTAACAAAAGCAGCCTTTAAATAATTCAAATAAATATCTTTCAATCACTTGAACTAAAAATGCATTATGTTGAACATAATCCATTCCATTCTTAATTTTAAAAAACATCCTCCTAACCATTTTTCATTTTTGCAATGCATTTTCGTTTTCCTTTTTTTTATTAACAGAACAAATAAAAGTTTATATAAAAATTATTGACTTTCTTTTGTCTAAATTGCAAATAGAAAAAATGTTTGCTAGAAAAACAAAGCAACACAAATAAATAAGGATAGAAGAAAGAAGAAAAAACTCATTGTTAGAATAGACAGGCATAATAAAATGCTGGATTTTTTTTTTAAATCCTTTCAGAAATTGGGTGTATTGAGCAGCATAGCATTTGCTAGTTGAAGTGTTTCTGCTCTTGGAAAACATTAAATACTCAAACAAGTATTTGCAGCTTTGGAAGTGTTGCTGAGAGTGTGTGTATCAGTGATCGGCAATGAATCGTTATTTCGCTATTCATAATGTACTCATGAACTTTAAAATATAAGTGAGTACGCATACTCACGATGACAGTGATTTATAAGTATAGATTGAAATAAATATGAATGCAACGTTGACATCATACTCACACTCATAAATCACATCAGTTTGTTGATTTCTAATTTCAGGAATATACTTATACTACTCACATTGATTCAGCTAACTCAACTCATGCACGTATGTTTATTGGTCATTAAATAGTTTGCAAGTAGGATACAATAGCAATAACTAGGGTTGTTTTTCAATTCCTGCAAAAAAAAAACAAACAAAAAAGCAACAGAGAAACACAAAACCTCATAATGAAAGCTTTAATGTTCGTATGCAAAGTTCGCATTGTAAAGCATACTTATTTTGCATCGTCCATAGGCATTGAGTTAAGGAGAGATGAAATCAACAACGTCATAAATGTTGCTAAGTATGAGTTTGATGCGCACTTCAAACTTTCGAGTGAATATGATTCATAGACAACATTGCAATAAGTATGACTGCATGTTATGATTCAACTCTACTCACTTTTTCACTACTCATTGCTGCTCTCTGGTGTGTATGTGTGTGTTATTTTATGGGGGTGTGCGTGAGAAAGACACCCTGAAGGAAATGTCGATGGTGAAAATGTGCTGAGTCGCTTTTGACTTTGTCACCAGTACTACTCTCTAATTAATCCCCATACAATACTTTGTGCTATAGACATTTAGCATGTGCTTGTCATTGAAAATCTACTAGTAACACTAAAACAATTGACTAGGTAGTGACTACATAGTTCTTATGGGAACATGGAGACATATCAACCAGATATTTAGTGGCAAATTTCTATACCTTACGTACATACAATTGTATGAATATTGACAAGTTGTTGCAAAAGCCACCAGAAATACACCACATCTATTTTCTCTCTTTCTTTTATACTGACGAATAGAAGAGAAATTGTAGACAATGTACCTACTACTACAATTTTAGTGTTGACATAGAGACATTTGGCCCCAGTCTGACTGCAGGGACAGAGAGAGATTGAGTTTGTGTGTGTATATTAATTGTAAGACTTACTAAAGTATTTTCATTTTGAAATTTTTGCATCTTTTTTTGCAAACTTGTTTTTGCTATTGTAGCTAAACGTTTTAACTTGAAAGTGTTCGAAAGACGCAACAGTATGATTGCAAATTTGTCAAACACTACTTTTAGTCTAAAGCAAACGAATAAATAAAATCGGAAACAGTTTCGCACAACATTTAGTTGTTAAATATATAAAATTAACTTGGTATTATAGTGAAGTTTGTTTATACAGGATCTTAGCATGATCGACACACCCATTAATAAGAGGATTAGATATAAAAGAGCGATGCTCGTCGACTCGACGAAAGTTGGCACATCTAAAGCAATCATCTTTTCGTGTTTAAAATTTATTGGAAAATAGTGTGTGTTACTTAACTTTTTACTTTTTGAATTTATTTCTGTTGCTCTGCATACTAAAAACATTTTGTGGCAACTTGGTCTTAATGAGCTTCTAAGAACACTGAACATTTAATAACTTAGAAGTGGTAAGAGAAATGAAATTATTATGGCAACATAACTCAAATCTTCAATTTGGTTTCACTTCAGTTTTTGCTCGTAAACTTTTTTTTATCACTAACGATTTGTCTGTATGTGGCAAAGTGTGTTTGTGTGTGTGTGTGTCTACCTAATGGTCTGCTGCAACAACTCATCATCAGTAGTTGAAGTAAGCAGCATCCTTATAAGTGAATAGAAAATGTTTATTGTAGTTAAAAGTTAAACGTTGTTGAGAAATCTCTTTCTAAGAAATTTAAACTACAAAAAAAAAAAAATGTATGACTGCAAGTACACGTGCTTGAGGATTTTCGTTTGCTAACAAACTGACAATGACAGTGTACATACTTGACAACATCAGCAATGTTCCCAGGTTCCTTTCAACACTAAATTCACTTTACTTAAGCTTTTAAATAGCAAACAAATTGCAGCAGCATTAAAGGGAAGCAAGAGTTTAGGGTAAATAAAAAAGCCAAAGCTAACGTATAGAAGTGTGTGTTTGTGTGTGTGTGTGTGTGTGTGTGTGTGTGTGTGTGTGTATGAAGAGCGAAAGAAAACGTTTGTTGACTTTGTGTAGATTCAAAAGTGCGACTGCTGCTTTGACAATTTAGTTTAAAAACTTCCAAGAATTTGTCTTCTTTGTAATTCAATTACCGGGAATAAGTTAAATAATCAATTGAGTAGATAGAGTCCCCTGTTAATCTCTTAAACATCAACTGACTTCTTTGAAATGTGTGTGTGTATGAGGAGAAGGGATTTAAAATTTTAGTCATCACCTTTGTTAGCAGTTCTTTCCTGCATTTTTCTGCTTATTGAATAAAAAAAATTGCTGTGAGTTTAACCTGAAGTCAGTTTTAATTTTTATAAATCAAGCACGTCAGCAGGTAAAATCTATTTTCATATCCTGTTGACTAACTGTCTGCCAGTTTGTCAGCTTATCTTTTCCCTTTCTTTCTTGCTGGAATGGAAAGAGTGTTTAAAAAATTTATGTAAGATTTAATGTAATTAGAAAAGATTTTTACCATTGCAGCAAAAATCCTTAAAACACTTGCTCTAATACACACCCTTTACATGTTGAAGCAGCAGCATTTTCATTGTTTGTTTGAAACGTCAGTTGGTCCATTAAGTTTTTTTTTAGTTACAAGAACTCCGGATCATTTATTTACTTAGTTAATAAAACCTTTTTTCTTTTCTTTTCTTTTCTTTTCTTTTTTATTTTTTGCTTCCTAAAAGATGCAGCAACAAATCAAAAGACTTACAGTTTCTTATTTAACTTAAAAAATTTGTAATCTTTAAGCTGTGATCTCGCTAAAAAATATTTTATTTGCCTTGCAACAGATTTAAACAAACACAAATACACACACGCTCACACACACACATACACACATATATACACAGTGTAACGAGTCATAATTGCTGAAAGCACTGCAAGTGTTTTAACAAAAATCCTTTTCTATGTCTTTAGTAAATTTTTAATTTAGAAAAAATAAACTGTATGTGCAATTATGTTGCCGTTCAAACAGAGAAGAGTACGAAAATTTGACTAAGACGCTTAACACTTTTTAGATTTTTTATTTGGAATGTGCAAAGAAAGACAGAAAAGCTTAATTTGTTCAACTAAAGGGAATACAAATGATTTTTAAACTTTAATTTTAATTTAAATTTAACAGTGTAGTGAAGTTAGTCTATCTTAGTGTGTCTTAGTTTCTTGATATTAATTGCTACAACTGCTAATCTTCATGACTTGACATCAGCAGATAACATTAGTCCTTTAATTGATGTTTATAGTCTACATATCATCCAATTGATTTTAATTCCTATAATAAAATATATTTTACTTCTATTCATAACGTAAGGCTACTTTGCATTTATATTAATTATAAGCTTAATAAAAGCAATAATAATTTTCAAATACGAGTACATTATAAAATTAAATCCTTAATAATGCTTTAAAGAGATTTTATAGATCATGAAACAGATTAAAAAATATCAAATTGTATGCAATTAATTCACAGGCCCACAGTTACGCATAACAAATCGTCAGGACTTTTAGTAGAGAGATTTCATTAACACCCAATTAAATATAATTAAACAAATCAAATGTAATCATCACACACACACATTCAAACTCACATTATAAATATCCTTGCAATCATATGAACATGCAAAAGCAAGCACACGCACAGCCACACGCACACACACACAAGCACACGCACAATCTAGCTCAAAACATTTAATAGATTTTTGTAACCACAATACGAGTAAAATATCAGTGTCATGCTCTATTTAATTCACATTGATATAAATGTTAATATGTCGACATAATACACTCTCAAGTGCCAATATTACTTTTTAATTTCATTTTAAAAATTGGATTACGTGTATATATTGGCAAAAAGTTGCCCATTGTGCAAAGTTTTATAAAGAGCTTTTTGTGCTTTCACACCGACGAGAGTACAACATTTACAACAACAGCACAGCAGACACCAACGCTTACTCTTACTTTCCAAATAATCTAGAACAAATTTAAGAGCTTTCAAAGCTGTTTACCTCAAGGTGTTTACCAAAGTAAACATTGATTAAAAACATTTTTTTTAAGTGCTTGGAATAAAAGTTAACTATGACTTTATCTAAGTATATCTCTGATGTTATAAGTTTGTGTTAGATGAAGGGGTGATCTTGAAGCGTCTTTGGCAGCCTGATCTGCAAATTCATTCCAGGAACTCAAATTAGGACAATGTTTGGAGAATTATTCGCAAGAATATTGCGAATCTTAGCTCCATAGTAGTTGTTATTAGGTGTATTTTAGATCAAATAAGTGTTGAGAGAGAATCTGAACATATGGCAAATTTGTCTTGTTTTCCTTTGATGCAAGATAGTGGTTCGCTAATCGCAATTATTTCCAAAATACTAATCCATTAGAACTCCTATCCAACGCCACACTTTCTAATGTTTCATTAATAATTAACTTCCTTACCAAAACACAATTGTGTAATGAAATCTAAAACTCTTATTTGGGGTATTCACAGCCGTGTCTTAAGTGTCTTTAAAGTCATAATGTCTAAACATTTTAAGATAGTTTAAAAAAATTGTTGTTGTGACTCAAACAAAAAGGTCATAAAGTAATAAGACTTTCTCAGCAACATATGCTTATAATTTGTCATAACTACATGTTTACCAAAGGAATTGAGAGAGAGAGAGAGAGAAAGAGAGAGAGAGATATAGAGTTGCTCTCTCTGCAATGTACAAAGGTGCTTAAACCAAAATGCATATAAGTCCTATTAATAAATGTAAATTATGAGGGGTTGCTCACAACAGTCATATTTTTTGGTGTTATTACTTTAAAACGTGTTAATTTATGAGTACCATTTGAATATCCTAACTGTTTGTTGTAAGTTAAAATAAAAAACAAATTAAATAATAGTTTTTTATGGTTTAAGGTCAGTTAATTAATTATAGTTTTAACATTAAAAGTTAAATGACATTTTTGCTAAACTAAATTGAAAAATAAATAGACCGGCTTTTAAGAGATTTTTAATTTATTTTAAATAAAAATTTCAGTTAATTTTTCTGAGTGTAGAAAAACTGAAAGCTCTTTTGTTGTCACTGGAATAAAAATGATTTTAGGTTACAAAAACGTTAACACGTTTACGTTCATTTTCAAAAAGTACACTGTTAATCTGATAAAATAAAATATTTCCCAATATCATTAACTGAAGTTGTAAGTTTACAATAGAAAATTATTTCAATGAAAAAAAAACACATTTTTTTATTGTTGTAAGCGTAATTAAAAGCTCGACAGTTTATTTATTTAAATTAAAATAATTTTCAAAAATAAAACTTAAACAATTTTTCTCTGTGTACAAATTGTATACGAGACAATCATTTGCAATTTATATGCAGTTAAAGAGCGACATGCAGATGAGTGTGTGCATATGAAAATTTATTAAACTATTCTGCAGCAAAATTATTTTCATATATTAATTTCAGTTTGCAGTGCAAGTGTGTGTGTGTGTGTTTGTGCGTGTGTGTGCGCGCTTGTGCGCGTTTGTGAGAGAAACGGATGTGTATTCAGCGTATGGGTAAATATTTGTATGCTGCTTAATCGTACGAGAATATGCCAAGATGGTAATAAAAATATAAATTTTTGTTAATGATGATGTATTTAAAATGTTGATAATTGTTCGATTAAAATGAGGCATACATTCACAAGGGGCATTCCGCTTCACGAGATACAAAAAATAAAACGTTCATATAAACTTTTAAAATTAATTTTTGCTTTGCACACAATAGATATTTTTAATTCGAGAAATAATTTTCCTTAATCAGACTTTTTAGCGTGTTTTCAAATAATTTTGCCTTAGAAATGAAAATAGTTTTAGTTATTAATTTTAATTAATGTAATTTTCTTTAAGAAGGCAAGCATGGTTGGTTTAGGCTGGTCGGGGAAATGTAGCATTCTCTGTGCATTTTCTATATATTTAATTAAACTTTTATATCTAAGCAAAATCTAGTACTTACGCGATGTAGAGAAAAAAATCTAGTAGATCTCTAGTGGATTTTCAATATAAAACAAAATCTACTTTGTCACTAGATATTGGCGAAATCTACTTAGAATCTAGTAGAACTTAGTAAGGCCACTATTGTTTTTTTTTCAAAGTTGTGCAATAAACCGATGTGCTTAAAAAGGTGTGTGAATTGGCTAACTTGTAGTTGTTTTGTTGCAGTTTTGAAAACTGGGTTTTGTTTCGGATAAAAATCTTGATAAATGTCAAAAAAGTTTCCGTAAACGGTATAGATTTTCATTAAGATTTCGTATAAAATAATATTTATTTGAGCTCACAAAATAACACTGAAACATTTTATGTAATTAATTATCTTCATTCGTTTAGGTTTTATAAATTAAATTTAGAAATAATTGATAGCTTGAGTTTATGTGTAAAATTTTCTTTTGATCTGCCTTGATGACACAACAACGGAACACAACAAACGGAATGACACAACGTATGACACATCAAATTGAAGCATGAAAAATTTATGGATTGTCCCATACTCACAATATTTGCTATTTGTTTATTACAATGATTGTATAACCTAAAATTGGGAGTGATGAAGATGTTAAAGTTATTTCCTTCATAATGTCAAAATAACTGCAACCATAAAATACTGTTAGCTCGTTGAAAAACATATTTCATCCAACAATTTCCGCCGTCCCAAAGTGGATTTTTATGTTTAAGTTGTAATAAAGTCGATGACTATATAAGCAAATATTGCTGAAAACGTGTGGAATAATTAAATGCAACTTTTTTATGAATCCTTTTTTAGCTCGGAAATAACACAATATTCATTCAATAAGTTAATGCATTTCGGTGCTTTAGAACGTAATGCGGTGTAACATCTTCATTTTTTAAATGTTTTGTGTTAAATTCATGTCGCCATCTCATAAAAATGTTTCATTAGTATTCAAAACTAAACAATCCAAGATGGAATCGCATGTTGACCTCATTTCATAAGATTCTTTTGTTTTCGATTTCCATTTAATTCTCTTTCGTTGATGGCGGTGGCGGTGGCGGTAACGATGGAGGCTGCGGTTGCGATTCACTCTTCAATGTATTAAAATATTTCTATTGCAAAAAGTTGTTATTGAAAACTTAAAATATTCACTTCACGTAAATGTTCTTGCGAATTGTACGCGGTTTTCTCATTAACGATTTTGTTTTAGTCTAATTGAAATGTTGGCTTTAGGGTATTCTTTTATTTTATTTTTTCGCCTTCCAGCTGAATAAAAGCACACAATCTACCAAAGTGTTCGTGAGTCATACATTTGCATTTGTGAACGCCATGTTAATTTTAAACTAGACGCACTATGCTGGTTTTTTTTTTAAAGGTCTAATTGTAACCACGACTGGGAAGTAGGGAGAAGTGTCACAAAGGGTGATGAATACAAAACAAAACTAACTCAAAAAATATCATATATAAGAAACTTCGTATATACATACATATGTAATAAGCAGCAAGAGAGGGCCTATGTGCCTTGCCACATTAATATTTTTCTTTTTAAAATAAGGGAGACACTTGTTTTTGACAGCTCGATACAAATCTCTAAGCAGGGCAAAATGTGGGGGAAGTAAGTAAAAAGCCAGGGATTATTACTCATCTGATGCAAATGAAATAGTTTTATCAAAGAAGTTTTATTTATGCACACAGAAAAAATCTTCAATGAATACCTGTAATTGAAGAAATATAAAACTAATCTATGAAAAATAAGTACCAAAGTATATTTAAATGTATGACACTTGTCTTCTCAGATAAATGTCATTTAGCTAATTGCCAGTTAAATTTAAGTTGCACTTAAAGTTTCAAGTACGGCAGCACTAAAAATTTAAAATTTTTTTGGAAAGCTTTTCAAGCAACAGCTGCTTAATATAATTAAAAAAAAACGGTAGGTTATCAATTTATAGAAAATTGAAATTGCATAAAAACACATTTTATAAAACAAAAAGAGCGTCAGAATCACCCTTATCGCGCAGAAAAGGCGAACATTTTGTTCACGGGAAATATTTCAATGGCGAACAAAATTAGAAAATAGTATATTGACACAACAACAATGCAAACATTGGCGATCACAATTTTAGGGAAAGGGATCACTTTTCACATGAACTTTTATTCCCGAATAAGGGTGAATGTATTTTTATATTTATTTATTCCATGATATAAAACTATGTATTGTATAAGTTTTATTTTTATGAAAATTAAACGAAATTATTTTTAATGCGATCAAATGATGTTCATGTACATATTTTCAATAAACACACCCAAGCACAAAAACATATATTATGAACGTAAATCTTAAATAGAATTTAAATACACAAGGTTGGGCACTTAAGTTTTGCTGCTATGAAATAAGACCCAACGAAATAATGCCCAGATAAGAAATGAAATAAGCTTCAAAGAGATATAACCCAAAAAAAAAAATGCAAATTTACGAAAAAAATACCCCATACAAATCAAATTAAGCCCAATAAAATAATATACAACCAACTTTAAGGTGAAAAAAAGCCCAAACAAATTTAAATACGCCCAATTCAAAATGCCTGAGTTTTATTTGGCCTTATTTCATTTTCTTATTTGGCCCTTATTTCATAGCGCCTTAAGTTTCACTTAAATGTCTCTCAATTTTGTACTGTAAAAAATTAATTCGGCACTTAAATGACATTTAAAAATAAATGACACTTAATTGAGAAGCCAGTTATTGGGCCTTAGTCTTTAATGTATTAGGAATTGTTGCTGCTTTTTTTGTTCGTTGCGCTATAAAAAGAAAATATTCATAGAAAAAAGTATTCACCAATTTTTCAATTAAGAATTTAATTGATTCAATTAAATTTTTAATTGTATTTATTAATTTGAGTGGAAAAACTAATTTATCAAATTGTTTATAGGTGAAAATTTTATTAATTTTTTAATTGATATTACAAATATTTTAATTAATATTACAAAATGATTCATATTACTTTTTTGTGTGTTGTCAAAAGCCTCGTGTGATATATAAATGTAATACAAACATTGAACGATTAATTTTCCTCCCGTATTTCTTTCCACTCCCTATTGCCTTGGTAAGCCGTTGCAAATTCCGCAAAACAGATTTTGTGCCCATTATGAAAGGCCTCTAGAAAAGTCTATCTCTGTTCCCTATTATTCTGTTGCATTAAATAATATGCAACAATAAGAATTCCTGTAGTCAACACACATATTAAACAGCAACAGCAACAACAGCAACAAAAACAGCAACAGCAACAGCAACAGCAACAATAACAACAATAACGACAGAATGCCTATTGGGCAATGAGCCACTCATTGTTTTTTGTTTCTGCAACATTTTTTTTTGCAATTATTTCAGTGACTAATAGAGCAATGCAGCTTCTGGTGGCAGTTGCAGTTGAGACTGCAACAATTGCAGCATTTATATAAAAAAAAACAAACATATAGACAAATGTTGGTTAATGTGCCTAAGTGCATGTGTGTGTATGTGTGTGCGCGCGTATTTGTACGATTCTGTGTGTGAGTGCGTGTTTCCACGCTTCTATCTATGTGCTCTGTGTGTGTATGTGCGTTTTATGTGCCAGTATTGTGTATGTGTGTGTGCGCATTAATATTCAACTCAAATAAACTCGTGTTGTTTGCAAGAGTTTATGTTGTTCTAGGGGATTGCTTGCATTCTACTTATGTATTTGTTGTATTTGTTAACAAATGCTCAATAGTAAATAAATGTAAAAAACCGATAATGCAACCAACCAAGCATTGAAACCATCAGTGAAATTTTACAAAAATTATAATAATGGAAGCTTGCATCCAGGCATATTTATTTATATGAATATAAAAACTTTGCAAATAGAAATTATGTCAGTAATATAGTAGCTAAGACTTGTATTGGAAAAACTTTACCTTGTTATATATGCACATAATTTAAGCCATTAACAAGGGAAATACCACATTTTTCCAATTCCTTAAATTACTAAAATTCTGATAAAAAAAAAATTATAGCACAATTCACAATCTTGTGCAAATGGTCTTGTATCGTTGCATGTGCAAAATGGTATAGTATATTGACACTCGCCACTAAGAATTGTTGAGTGGTGAGTATCAATATATTATACCATTTTGCACATGCAACGATACAAGACCATTTGCACAGGTTTGTGAATTGTTCTAATGTTTTTTGTGAAGTTCTAAGTAGCACTCAGGCAATGAATAACTATTACTATTGCTAGGTGTTACTTCTTTGAGAAAGGGATAGTGATAGAGAAAACCGGTGGTGAAGGAAAAAGGCTTCAATCTCTTGCAGCTCTGCCTTTTTGCACAATTAATTTAAGTCTATGTTGCAGCGCCTCTGGTGTCAATCAGCCGCATTAAATGTCTGAAGATGTGTGTAGCAGCCATTATATTTTTTATTTTACTTCGCCGATGTATTGCTGATTCTGACGCAATACCGACGAAGCAGGGCATTCTGATGTTACATTAGTATTAGTATCCGCTGAAGCCGTTGTAGTTCAGTGACCAGTATCTGTGCCCTCATCACTTGAACTTTCCTAGCACAACTCATACTCCTACAAATGGACACTAATGCACATCAGAAAAATGCGTTATGTTTCTATTTTAATAATTGCCGGAGAACGGGCTCGAACCCAGGAGCTTAGGTTTCATAGCCGACGAGCTAACTACTTCAGCCAACGTCACCTATCTGATTTTTAATACCAATAAATCTTTACCTTAACATAGCAAGGCCCATAACTCATTTTTTTTAAGTCGAGCATTTTGTATATTTCGGTAGAAGAGAATTTAAGGTATAGAAAAATGCAAAAAGAATTCCAAAAAATAACGAGTTAGGGCCTTTCTATATTAAGGTAACGATATGTATGTATGTATGAATTTTTTCAAAAATATAGAAAATAAGTTTAAGTTGTTTCTATTGAACATTAAAAGTAATTTTTTGTTTAAGTCGTTTTTTGTGCTCAACGGCAAATTGCGACCGCCTTCATGACTCTGCATGACTGTTATTTCTGTGGGAATGAGGAAAAAGTGCTTAAGTCATATTTTACTTTAAAACTTACAAGTCGCTTTTTAACAAATTTATTTCCCTTAGAGGTAAATTGTGAATTACGGTTGTAACTACTTCGGCCAACTGCAGATTTGTTTACACCATAATCGTTAGTGTATTGTGATTTACAGAATCTAACTAATTCTCGTATTCCATTTTACATGAACGTGAAATGTTGATTACTAGTCACCAAGCACGGTGCCTCAAATCCCGTTAACGCCGATGTTGTTGATATAGATGTACAAATTCACGCCGATACAAGTGGATTGCTCTCTGCCTCCTCTTTTAGAAAGTCTGGTTAGAATATTTTAATTTGTAAAAAAGTTTGATTTTCTTGCACACTTTAATAAATATATGTAAGTGATTTTACCCAAGTGCTTTTCTTTTCTAAGAAAAATGAATACATTTATTGCACTTTTCTTAATAAAATTTTTTCTTACAATAGAGATTTTATTAGAAATTACTTTACGATAAAATTAATTTTTGTTAATAAAAATTAAAAAAATATTGCACTTTTTCTATCAATAGATATTGGTGGATTGTAGAAATATTTTAGAGCTCTACATGGACTCTACATGGCTTACACAGTTGCTCAGATATTTTTTGTATATTTTATACTCGTAAATTCAAGTACATAATTATCCATTATAAAATACATTAAACAATAACTCCAATTAATTACCACCACTTGCATACACATACAAAAGGATTAAAAGGAGCATATTGTACTCGTAATTAAAGGAAAGAGTGTCAAACAATTGATGTTCTTTTTACTCTCTTTGTGCTTGTGTTTTTTCTTGTTTTTTTTTTTTTTTGTTTAGCAAACGCTGCTGCAGTTTATTCCATTCAATTTCCATTTTTAATTAAGCGCTAATAGCAACAGCAATCTCCACAGCTTTTATTTACTTTTTTATACAGCTTCTTTCAGCAAATGTTTGCGCAGTGGAGTGAGATTTATTTGTGTGAAAAGGTTGCTTGTTGTAAAAGTTCCCTTTGCGTTAATTGTTCTTACTCTTATTATTATTATTATTGTTATTCTTGTTATTGTTGTTTCCTTGAGCAGTGCAAATTACTTACGCTTTTAAGTTTTAACTATAGGACTATACGTTTAAATAAACTGCAGACACGGCTAACCAACTCATAGCAACCAACGAACGAATGTCCGTCCAACCCATTGGCCCAAAAAAACGTAATAAAAACTTTAAAGTTATTCTTCTACTTGTTACTGGGATATGAAACTGAAACTGAAACTGCAAGTTAACAATACATTATTACAACTTGATGTATTTGTTGTTTGCAACAAGCATATCAACATCATCATGCTGCTGCTGATGCTGCTGATGCTGCTGATGAGGTTGAGTTTGAGTTGTTTCATTCATGTTTTCTATTCTCTTTGTTGTAGCTGCTGTTGTGTGTAAAGTAGGAAATGTTGAAAGCTGAGAGTGCCCCTATTTTTGCCTTTATTTTGTTTATTTTTCTGCATAGTGCCAACTGGAACAACAATAACTCCACTTAACATGAAGTTAATGGCTGTACGTTTGTTCTTAGTCTTTCACTTTTTACTTTTTTTTTCTGTTTTGTTTATTTAAAAATGTTTTTCAATTGTTACTTAAACAACAAGTTATGGCCAAGTTTTTAACATGTTTTCTTTTTTTCTTTCATCTTGTACGTGTTACTCGTACATAACAAGCAACAACATGCTTATATACGAAGGCAGCACACAAAGTACTTTAGATCGGCAATATATTATAAATTCTAAAAGTATGAGTATAAGTAGGATGCCAGCCAAAAGGCATTCAAAATTTTATGCCTTCGAAATACTTATTGTGAAGCATTTCCGGGGATGCTAAAACAGCAGAGAGGATAAAATTAATTCCCCGGGGAATATTTAGAATTTGGCTGAAAGATACTTTTTCAAGAAATCTTCGTAAACTCTCTTTAAGGCCGTGATACACTATCCTACACAAATAGTGCGATTTTTGATGATGATGATGATGATGAAAATTTTCAAAAGACAATAACAATTCCTGATATCAGGCTTATATATTTTTGTAGATCGCACGGTTGTACCTTTAGTGATACTATTGATAGTTTCACACCTCTACAATGCCGCCGCATTTGTGAGATTTGCAAACCTTTTTTTGGAATTTTTTATCAGAAAAAATCCAGATACATATAATCTGTGGTAGATAGTTTTAGCAAATATATCTGAAATTTATCTGAGGCCCTCACACAAACGCTCCAGTCCATTAACTCACATTTAAGGACCCTTAGGGCAGGACTTTTCTAAATAATTTTAAAACACATTTAAAACGTTAAATTTTTTTTTTTTTTAAACAACATGCGACATCTTTACATTACTGCAAACTACGCACAGTGGAGTAGAAGACACATAGTGCTACTTCACATTCCCTTTTTTTTTGGAATTTTTGTTTTGTATTAAACAAGTTGTGTACTGTTCTCGTGATGTTTATTTCATTTTATTGTTGCTGTGCATTGAATGAAGGAATGAATGGCTTTTAGCATGAGTGAAGATGAGAGCTGTTAATGCTGACCTATATCGATGACAAACATACAACAAGTTCGCTTTATATCAAGTTTTTCTCCTATGTTTTTTTCTAATGTTTTTGTTTTCCAGTTTCTAATAAATTTGAGTGGGCGAGAAAAAGGATTTCTTGTTTTGTTTCGTATTTCCTTTACTCGATTTAAATTCAACTTTAACATCATCATCATCATCATCAACATAAGAAATTCATCTAAACAGGAACAATAAAAATCAACAGCACAAATAAAGAGACATTTGAACATGTTGCTGCAGTGTGAATAACTTGCTAAAGGTACATATAAATTGTGCTGTGATTTTTAATATATTGGGTAAAGCAATCTATTCGATTGCTGCACTTGTTTACAGTTTATAGTTGCCAAAAGAAACTTTTTGATTTGCTTTGCAACAAAAGCAGAGGAAAGCGAGGAGGCGGTGTAAAGAATACTATTTTTCAAAACTATGTATAATAAAAATTTGTTTAACAAACATATTTATTAAACTGATTTATGCCCTAATTCTGTTCGACGAATGTATCGTCTTGTCTATGGACGAAAAAAAGAAGCAGTTTTGATTCTTTAAAACGATTATTATTTATTGTCTATGCTAGAAGGTTCGTGTATTTGCTTTATGATTTTGTTCTAAACATTATATCCAACACATATTTTTTAATGTATTTTTCAAACTATTGTATAATAATTTAATTGAATTTTTATGTTTTAAAAACATGGCAATTAAAGTTTTATCATTCGGCTTTGTTCTGTAAACCAAATCGATTTCAAATCCTACGATTTTCGAAATTAAAAATGATCCTGGCAATGTGTTGAAAGTCATGTACGATAATTTTCTGTAAGATATGATATTTGGGAAAAATAAAATATATTAAATAATATACATATGTACATTGAAAAAATATATATATTTGGGAATATATATAATAAACAAACTAAAAAAAAATTAAAAATATTTCTATTATGGTAGTTAGTTTTCTAAAATCGTACGATTTAAATCCATTCGGTTTACAGAACTCGGCCGATTATCTTTATTTGGTTTGATGAATAAATTGAATTTTTTTTTATTCAGAAAAATTTGTTTTTTAATTTTATGAAATGTTTAGTGTCGGTCCAGACTTGCAATTTTTGTTGCAGCAATTCTTGAATATGTGTGAGAGTGTTGAAATAGAAGTATATACTTTTTTATTCCTCTCTCGCTCTTTTACACTAAAAAATTAAAAGTTGCTGCAACAAAAATTCCAAGTCTGGACTGGGACTTACAATTCTATTATTTTTCAAAATTAATAATTGAATACAAAATAAAATTTTTCTGTGCATGGGAAACAGAAGCCAAGGTCTTGGATCGGAGTGCAGTCTCCTACAGACATTAAATAACACCACCATGGATTTTTCTGATGTGCATTAGTGTCCATTTGTATCAGTTGTTGTAGGAAAGTTCAAATGATAAAGGTATAGACACTGCTCACTGAACTACACTAGCTTCGGCGGATACTAATCCTAATGTAACATCAGAGCGCCCTTCTTCGTCGGTATTGTGTAGCAGAATCATTGGCGATATAAAAAACCAATCAAATGGCTACCAACCACAGCTTTAAGCAAATTTAATACGCCTATTTGACGCCAGAGGCGCTGCAACACTGCATTATTAAAGACGTGCAAAAAAAAGCAGAGTTGCAAAATAATGAAACTTTCCTCTATCACTATCCCTTTACTATCACCCTGTCTCACTATCTTCTCTTCATCTCACGGGTAGCACCAAGGGATCATTGTATTGGATCCAAGTGAGCTGGACTCTAAATTTAATTCTTCCTAACCAGCAGCCTTTTATTTTATTTAAATGGTTCCTTTTTCATTTTTAAATACAGCGAAATAATTTTGCAAGACATTATCCCATTGTGCGAAATAAATTAACTTCGGTTAACATGAAAATTTAAATTTCGTTAATTTTGTAAACGATAAAAAACTTTCGAAATAAATCTAAGCTAAAGTTTTTAAGGCCATACCACAAGGTTTGAACAACAACAAGGTAATAATAACTCATGCACAAGCACTCGTATGCAACAAACTGTTAACATTTAGTCAAGCCAGGGGAGGGATGACTATACATTTTTACTTAAGTTGAACTTTTAAACTTTTCGAGATCACAAATTTTAAAACAGAAATTTTAATTTAATTTGTTCCTTGTTTCTTTTCTACAAACACGCAATATTTGATGCTGTTATTGGCAAAGCGAACAAGTATTGGAATTCTTGTACACACTTGTGTATTAGTGTGTGTGCTCGTGTATTCCCAGTTGGCAAATATTTTTTCTCTAGTTAATGTTCCCTAAAGACTTTTTAAGGAAAGGTCGGCGAAATGATGGGCGACAATGTCTTCAATCCAATTACTCATCTGTACAGAACATCTGTAAGCGACAAAGTCTTCAAATCGTTCATGAAGAGCACTTGTGCAAAAAAATAAAATAAAATTTGAGTACATATACATTTTTATTCAGCTGACTATTAACAGCAACAAGTGAAAGACCGTTTTGTAAAAAAAACTTGTGTGAATACAACGGTAAGTAATAATTTTTATCATTACAGCATATTAAAATATATTTATCAAGATCATAATTATAATAAAAATATAGCCAGAGCAATCGTCAACAATTATATGCATATTCTTTCTCTTATGTAGTCGCCAACAACAAAACAAGGTGTCAAAAAGTGTCACTTTTGCAGTCGTCCTCGAAGGTACGAAAGCGGACACTGTCCTTTGTATAATCGTGGATGCTACGATGGTGGAAATTGTAGCTTGTGTGGTCAGCCAATTTGTTGCTCAAGAGGTCTGAAAGACATGGCCAACTGGGTTGTAAAACTGAAGGGAAATGCCGAAGTGTATTGATGTGGATCATCTTGTATTTATTTTTCTTTGCACTTGACAGTTGCTTTTTTGAAAATCAACAACAAGATTTTGTATGTCAAATCATGTGTTTTTAGTTTTGTTTTTGTTGTTACTTTTAGTTTAGTTTTTATTTCGGTTTTGTTTTTGTTGTTGTTGGTTTGCTTAAAAGCCAGAGTATGCGTAAATGCGCGCTTGAGCATTTGTGTGTACCCAGTTGACCAATACTTTCGTTACTGATATCGAATTCGAATATATTTCGAACATTTATTGTGTAAAACTATCGAGAGTGGCACTCAAAAATTAATCGAAAAAAGTTACCCTGTCCCAAGAAACATTCGATCTCGAACTTCGCTCGCAGTATCAAAAATGAGAGATTATCGAATCAATTTCGATGCCGGAAAAATGCAGCAGAAAAATTAAAAAATGTATTTTATATTTTAATTTATTTATTTTAACTTTACTTATTTTATTTATTTATTTTGTTTAATACCTTAACTTACACGACAGGATTTGAAGGTGGTACCTCCGTTCTAACAGACTAGCACACATCCACTAGGCTATCGTGGCAAATTTTCGAATCTCAGGTCAAGTGGTCGAATCTCAGGTCAAAAACGAATGTTCACTAAAGCGAAGAAATTTCGAAACAAAATTGTTCGATATTCGTTCGCAAATCTAAAAAAATTCGAATGTTCGCTAAAGCTCCGAACTTTGCACTTCTCTCGATAGTTTTTCGAATGTGTGACGGTATCTGCGTAGAAGTGTGTCAGCCTGTTAGTCTAGAAGTACCAAGCTCGATGCATAACAGCACTGTAAATTAAAAAATAAAATAATAACACTTTCCTTCACATGTGCAATAATTCAACAGAAACAAATTTGCCACGATAGCCTAGCGGATGTATGCGAGTCTGTTAGAATGGAGCTACCATGTTCAAAGCCTGCAGCGTAAGTTACGGAATTAAACAAACAAATAAATAAAATAAGTAAGTTAAAATAAACAAAAAAAAATTACTTTTTCTGCTACCTTTTTGCGGTATCGAAATTAATTCGATAATCTCTCACTTTTGATATTGCTAGCGAAATTCGATATCGAATGTTTCTATGGACAAAACTGAGCGACGGGTGAAAATTTTTCGATTAATTTTTGAGTGCCACTCTCGATAGTTTTAGATGATAAATGTTCGATATCATTAACGAAAGCCGTGGTCAACTGGATAGTTTTATGTTATTGTGTTTGTGTGTGTGTGTGTTTTTTAATATAATAGTTCATTGTTAAGTCAGTCAGTCACACTGATTACTATTGTTCCCAATATGTGTGTGTTTGTATAAATATTTTTATTCTTATTGTGGCTTTTGCCACTTTCAAAATGCTTTTAGAAGGCATGTCATTGTGGTCTACAGCAGCCAGCAATGCATGTAAATTGTTGTTGCTGCTAGAGCACAAAAATGCAATAAACACAACACAATGAACGCAGAATTTTTAGTAGCGCCGAAATATATGCAGCATTTTTCTGTTTTTTTTTTTTTTTTGTAAAAACGTTTTTTAATGAGAAAAACATAAAAAAAACACGATGATACATGCCTGTGCATAAAAAGTAGAATTTTAATGAAATTTTCCGTTGCCTTTTGTTAAGAGATTTTATTTTTATTTAAAATGTCCAGCCTCATAAAGAGTAATTAAGTCCCAATAGTTTTTGTGGTAATTAAAAAAAAATATATATTACAAAAAATTATACACACACCAGCCAATTAAAAGAATAAACAGTGAACACTTCAAAAATTTAAATGAAAAGCAAAATAATGAAATACATTAAATTCTTATTAAAACTTATTTACTAAAAAAATGCGCAAGAAATTAAGAAGTATAAAATGAAATTTGCCCCTTTGCCTAAGTGCCACACACAGGCTGAAGTGCTTCAAATTAAGTTGACAAGATTTTTTTAGTTTCTAATTTTCGCAAAAGAAATTATCTCAAAAATGCTTCACTATTATTTAGACAAGTGGTTAGATAGAAATCTTAACAAGCCGAGAAACTCATTAGGGGAAAGCACTTAAAGTTCGGAATTCAGCTTAGTTTTTTTTTTAATTTTATATTATTTATATGTATGCATATTAGAGTGGTTCGCCTTTCATACACAAAAAAAAGTGCCAGTCACCCATTTGTATTAAAGATAATGTAAACATAGTTCCAATAATATTTAAAAAAATTTTTTTTTCCACGCCTACAAATACCGCCCTTTTAGTATTTTGTTCACTGTTCCGCCATTTTTGGTCCGATCATAACATTTTATATACCGTTGCTCATGGCTACGTGAGGGCTACATTTCGGTATTTAATAGCGTTTTACTAACACGTCATATTCTAGTTATGACCTTCGTTCAAAAATATTTAGCACGAACCGAGTTTTTAAGAGTCATAACTAGAATAGTAAAAAAGGTAGTAAAAAACTATTAAAGACAGAATTATAGCCCCCACGGAGCCATGAACACTAGTACATAAAATGTTATGATCGGACTAAAAATAACGACGGTATATGTAGGGGTGGCAAAAAAAATATATTTTCTTAATTGTTTTTACATTATCTTTAAGCCTATTGGGTAATTGGCACAACTTGTTTTCGAACCACACTAATGTATATGAAAATTAATGTAAAAGTAAGAAAAGCTGTTTAATTTATTTCTTATATTTAACTGCTTCTGTTTTTAAATTGAAGTTGCAGTAAAAAGTTTTGGGGGAAAACTAAAGCATTCGATATGAAATAGAATTAGAAAATCATTCCTTTCAGATTCTATTGATATATATTTTTAAATTCCGTTCGATAACGTAATTTTTTCCTAAAATTTTTTTATTATAAAAAAATTCTGGCGGATACTGGTTACAAATACTTGTAACAACTACATAGAAAAATGCTGCTGCCACTGCGGTTGTTTTAGATTTTCAGTGTTGTTGTAATTTTCCGGGGAAATGCCTTGGAAATCTTGGGATTTTGGGGATTTTAGCTAGTCTTTTTAGTCTTTGCTTAAAGCCTCGTGACGTGGATCAGTGGTTCGTGTCGGTGCTAGCTGAAGGTGCCTCTGCTAACTAATATTATAAATGGAAAAATAAATTTATTGTTTACTTTTTACGCTTTAACGGCTAAGCCAAGGAACCGATTTTAATAAAATTTAGAGCATAGATAGATCTTAGTCTAGATAAATATATAGATTATATGTTTTTTTAAAAACTAGAAGCACGTGGGGTGGTAGAGGGACGTAGAGATCCTGTAAATTCTGTGTGGATTATATTGTTATAGGCCTTTCTAGCGAAACTTGTTATCAGATCCCAACCTGTTAAGTTCCTATTCTTCCCTCCAGCAAGACACATGGTACTATTTGGCGACCTGAGCAAGCCAAAGTGAGACAAGGTACCCAACTCTTAGTTTGTTTAGGCCAGAGCTAGCGATGGAGGGAGGTTTATCTGGAGCCATTCTGACCTGACCCAAAGGTCGAACAAGTGGCAGCATCCATACATCAGGTTAGGTGCGGCTGCAATAACTGAAAGCCATCGGTCGCAGAGAGAAAGACAGCCCCAGCAATAGGCCTAAGCTGCAGAGGACTAATGCACCCTCCAATTCAAGGAAACAAATTAATACGTTGCTGAACGAATTTTCATTTAAGTCTTTTTCAATCGACAGGTAGTGGCTTTAATACACTGAACCAGTGCTAAACTTCAAATAACTTTGTTATAGTTTTACATATTGCTCATTTACTTGAACAACGTGATAACTCAGAAGACGAGTTTTACAGAAAACGAGTTAAGTATTTTCAATTAAATTAATTTTTCTATTAGAAAAAGAAAATTTTCTATATTCCTCTACAGTTGAGTGTGCAAGATACATATTTGTATGAACTTTTAGACAATTTTTCGACTTTCGCTTTTTGAAAAAAAAGTTCATGATTCAATTCCTAATAGTGGGTACACACTTTGCAACGTGTTTACGCAGCACGATTATATTACATGTTGCATATTTTGGCAACCTACAATGCAACCTAACATCAAAATATTTTGATATTTCAGAAACTTCTAATGCAACTTCGAACGCAACTATAAGCAAGACTGCACACGATGCGACCGACAATGCAACCTGCGTGGTTGCATAAATATGTTACTAAAGGTACGGTCACACTTGACAAACATTTGCCCAAAAAAGCGTAACCAGAAAATACTAATGAGAAATCTTTTGATTCAGACGCGTGTTTGTATTTGTTAAATACGAAACTAATTAACTTAATAAACACTTGTTTGAAGCAAAAGATTTCTCATTAGTATTTGCTGGTTACGCTTTTTTGGGCAAATGTTTGTCAAGTGTGACCGTACCTTAAGTCTGTACCTACCTCAATACTTCGACAACATAAACGCAAAAATTTATGTTAGTTGGCAACTGTGCTTAAATATAAACAGCTGTGCATGTTTATATCTTTTAAATTAAGTTTTCAAACTGTTGAGTGGTAAAAAATTACAATAAGGAAGAAGAGATTTTGGTTGAATAAAGGGTAGTTTAGAATAGAGGGTGTGTTAACTAGGTGGAGGGGGGGGGGTGTGTTGACAACTTCCTTAAAATGCCTATTTTAGCAACAGAGTTTTCTTAACCAAGTTCTATGATGCTTGCTCATTTTGAAATAATTTTTGCCTCAATGCAATGTGAATAACCATTTGAGGATTAATCAAGTCTGTATTATTAACTTAAAAATGTCATTTCTTGAGTTATGACGTTGTTCAAGTAAATGAGCAATTTGTATATAATTATATTTTCCATATTAGTATGTATGAATGAATACTTTTTTATTTTTAATTAATTTTTTATTTTAATTTCCAACAACTGGGTCAAAAAGCTCTGGCATAAAATTTAACTTTTAAAATAGCAATTCAAAAAATGCACATAATATAAAAAAAAACAAAAACAACAATTTGTTACGCTCTTCTAATTTTTTAGGCTTCTGCCATTCTCCAGCTATTTATTTATTTATTTAAAACATATTGTAATTAGAGTTTTTCTTTTCTTGGACTTTTTCATTTCCCGGGAAAGCGGGAAAGATTTTTCGGTTTCCCGGGAAATCCCGGGAATTCCCGCCCAATACAAAACAATACAAAATATTTTTAAATTTAGTTTATTTCAACAAAAACAAATTGTAATTCATGAGATCGATTAAATAATAACGTTTTATACACTCATTATTCAAAAAATAATACCGTTTCCATTCTTTATATAATAGAAATACATATATGTATACCAATATTATAAAAAAGAAATTATACGAGTATTATTAAAAAAATTTTACAAAATATTCCCCTTATGAAAAAATCATTGTTAAACTTAAAGTTGGTTTAACAAACGAATTTTGTATGGCAAAGCAAACGCATGCTTTAACTTTAACAATCGTTTTTGCATAAGGGCATATTTCTTGGGAAATAGGACTTTAGTACAGCTGTTAATGCTGTTAACCGTACTATTTAATTATTTGTAATTTTCTTTTATTTCCTTGCTCATTTCTGTTTTTCGCTTTTATAAATTGATCTAGAGTTAAATTTTGAACGTCGCGTTCTGCTTTTTTCAAATAAAGACATCTAAGTCTCAGAACGCATTTGTGCCATAGTTGTTGTAAAGCTTTAGGTATTGTGGTATTGCCATCACCTTATTGTTGCACCATCGCATTCATAAAGTGAATAACGACACTCATCAAGGAATGTGTACATACAAATTAAGTTGCCATAACAAAATCAAAAAATGCCGGGAACTCCCGCACAAATTTCCCGGGATTTCTTTCCCGGAAAATGTGCGGGATCCCGGTAAATTTTTCCCGGGAAATCCCGTATGAAAAACACTAATTGTAATTCGTGTAAGCATGAGAGCAATTGTGTGTGTATATGAGGGTGTGTGCGAGTATGTGTGCGTGTATGTGTGCGTGGGAGTGTGCGAATGGGCAAGTGTGTTTGATGTGTTAATTATTTTACACTCTGTTAAACATTTTTATATGAGATTTTTTTTTTGTCTTAATGTCATACAATTAAAACAAAGTATTAATTTTTACATGAAACTGGCTTTTGTGTAGGTGTGTGTGTGTGTGCATGTGTTTGGCAGAGATCGCCTGCGTTTTTTTATGTAATTTATTTCCCCATTTTATTAGTGTGATGGCTTGTTTGCTTGTTAAGGGTTTAGGCAAAAAAAAGTTAATAAATTTAATAAATGTTATATAAATAACCAACATTTATACGAGTATTTGTTTATTTTTTTCTTTCAGTTTTGTGTAAATGTTCAACAGCAGCTACATTTATTTTTGTGTGTTGAAACACAAAAGTGTACTTCACATGTATCAGTGTTACCATAATGGCAAAAGCAAAAGGCCTTTAAGCAATAGAACCAGCTGTTTGCAGTCAGCCTTAAATTAAAGTATGTATACCTCTGACCGACCTGTGAGTGAGGTTTTGTGAAAAGTTCTAAATGGTTCTCTGGAAACGCATTGTGCTCTCTAAACAAACTCACCTTAGATATGAATAAACAGTGCCCCCTCAAGCCAATTACACCCTCTAATTCTATAAAAAAATGTTTTATTTTAATGTCTCAAAAGGCCTTCTGTGCACCGCGTTACACCGCTGCTTTGCTTTTATTACAGTGCGCGTGAGTATGAATGGCAATCTTTGATAGTGTTCATAAATCACCTAAAGTATTCATAAGAGTATAAAATTACTAGTATTTTGTAAAAGTTTATAAAATTTTTTTTTCTCTTTCATTTGTTAGTTTTATTCATGCATTGAGTACCTCTTCGGAGGTTCTCTCATACGTGACCATTAAAAAAAAAGGATGTTGAAAATTTTAAATAAATTAAGAGATGGCAAAAACCATGACTGTGGTAAATTGCCTACAAGTGCACGTACTTTTTGTTGCCTTTTGTAACATTTTGTTATATTTTTTTTTGGGAGAATAAATTTTTATAGCACGCAAGCAAAAACACGAACAATTTCAGGTGACATTGTAAATAAATTTATTTGAGTGGTTTTTTTTTCTCACGCACCAACAAATGCAAAAACTTAATGGTACTTAATTTTATACATTCGCGTAGTTTTTTTTCAACTCGCAGCTTGTGCAGTATTGCAAGAGTTTGGATGAGAATTTTTGGCGCGTGTTTTAAATGTTCTTAACATCCACTTTGGCAATTATAACGATAAATGTACATACATATATGTATGTTGCATGAAAATATTTACGCATTTTCAGGCACAAGTTGAGTTCTATTAGAACGGATGTGCGAGCATGAACAGCAGTGGCTGGTTAATTAGAAATAGTTTTTATTCAAACCAATTTCGAATTACAGAGCAAATCCCGAGAACAGCCTATCGACCACAGTCTGTAAAAAATAGAACGTAAACATTTATATGGAAACGATTGTTTTGACGACATTACAACGGCTACACTATCACTTTTGTTGTTGTTGTCAACTTAGGCGAATTTTTCTTTTCTCTGTAGGCGACAATGAGCAAATATAGTGCTGCCAATATCATTTAAAATGTGAAATGAATTATAGCTCAAGATTATTGGATATTATTTAACAGAAAGAACATCAAAAAATTCACATAAAAAATAAGTTGGTTCGTTTTAATATTATAGCGTGAAATAAAACTTCATTTTAAATATGAAATTTTATATTTATAAATATGAAATATTTGAAAGTGGCACCACTGAAATATGTATTTATGCTTCAAAATCAAGTGCTTACAGTGTTGTTGTCGCTCTAATTATATAATAAAGTAGCTGACTACGCGACGTCAAGCAGCCAACATTTTTGGTAAAAAATATCCTCATGAGTCTGAAATTAACTGAAAAAAATAAACACTGTTCAAGAGATCTAAGTCTCTTCTTTCCAAATCCGTTTACACATCTAAAATCGGTTGATATTCAACTTAGAGAATGATAAGTGCCTACGGGAAGTTTAAACCGAGGTTTTGCCCGTAACTCAAAATTTTGGGAGTGTTTGGAAGATTTCAAAAACAGATTATAGTTAGAACAGATTAGAAAAATAATAACACATCGAAGGCATTTTTTGTTATACAGTGTAATTAATAAAGTAAATGGCAATATTAAATTCAATTCATGTTGCTTCAACTTGAAATAACTTTGATTCAACATGGTTCTTCATGTTATTTCAGTATCAAATTCATGTTGTTTCAACTTCAAGTAACTTTAATTCAACATGATTCTTCATTTTCGATTAAACTGTACTGGAATGTGAAATTAACGTGAATTGAATTTTTTTTCGCAACAAACAATTTTCTTTCAACATCAGTGTAAATCATGTTGACATAACGCGAAACACATTAAAGTAAAATCATTGCCGAAAATGTTTGAAATTATCTTTATTTCGTGATTTTAATATTAAACTTTTCTGTTACTTATATTACTTAAATCTTTTATGAGGATGTCTTACGTTTGACAATTTAAAATTAGTTTAATTTTTCAATTCTAGTTAGATTCATTTACTTTTAAGAACTTTTAACACTTTTCATCTTTCCTAGAGTGGCACTAATATTTTAACATTTTTAATACCATTTTAACACATGTTTATGCTTTTTTCCTCATTTCCATAGTTATACCACTTTTAGACACGGAAAGTTTACTTGGCAAAGTCTTAATTCAGCTGAGAGAATGACAGAAAGAGATAGTATTTCTCTCTCTGTCTTTTACACAGCTGAATTAAGACTTGTCAAAGTAAACTTTCCGTGTCTAAAAGGGGTATTATCCATTTAGATCCCATATTTTATTTGCTTAACTTAAAGCAGACTCCTATTTTTCGAAATAGTTCCTAATTAGCTGACATATGTTATTTCCGTTGTAGTACTTCCTTCCTTCGAGAATATTTTTGTGCATTATTCATCTCCAGTGATAAAAGAAATCACTAATGCGACGAAAAACTCTCATAATTTATTGTAAATGTAATTAATGTTTATACGTGCGTGTCATTGCAACAAAATAAATTGCAGCCAGTTTTCATTGTAACAGTTGCTGTGTATGTGATAGTAGAACATGCCACAGGAGTGTAGCGTGTTGCATAAGATGTTTGTAGTTATTGTTCATAGTAATTTATTGTATGACAGAATTCCCTACAGTTTCAGATTCATTTTGATAAAAAGAAAAAATAACAAGTAAAGTGAGTGCGTTTTTATAGAATTAAAATTCATGTTAATATGTGAGGGCAAAGGTGTAGTTGCATGCATGTGTGTTGGTTTGTTCGTATATGTAATTTTTTAGTCGTCACTTCTGCATAATACTCGTTTTATACCACAAGAAGAGTTTATATAACTTTGCTACTCCGTATGTCATTTTAATTATTTATAGCATGAATGGAACTCGGGCAAAACAGCTCACAATTTTACTTAAAAAAGAGAACTATTAAAAATTAAATTACCCGTGTCATGTTAACTTGACTTCCATCTGTCCATTTCGAATATGTTTCTAAGTCAAACTTCCTGTTTTTTTAATTAATTCATGCTTTAGTAATATTTTTTAACTTAAATTGGCAGTTATTGCAGTCCAACTATTTACTATTTACTATTTACTATTTACTATTTACTATTTACTATTTACTATTTACTATTTACTATTTACTATTTACTATTTACTATTTACTATTTACTATTTACTATTTACTATTTACTATTTACTATTTACTATTTACTATTTACTATTTACTATTTACTATTTACTATTTACTATTTACTATTTACTATTTACTATTTACTATTTACTATTTACTATTTACTATTTACTATTTACTATTTACTATTTACTATTTACTATTTACTATTTACTATTTACTATTTACTATTTACTATTTACTATTTACTATTTACTATTTACTATTTACTATTTACTATTTACTATTTACTATTTACTATTTACTATTTACTATTTACTATTTACTATTTACTATTTACTATTTACAATTTACTATTTACTGTTTATATTTACTATTTTTTATTTACTATTTACTATTTACTATTTACTATTTACTATTTACCATTTACTATTTACTATTTACTATTTACTGTTTACTATTTACTATTTACTATTTACTATTTACTATTTACTATTTACTATTTACTATTTACTATTTACTATTTACTATTTACTATTTACTATTTACTATTTACTATTTACTATTTACTATTTACTATTTACTATTTACTATTTACTATTTACTATTTACTATTTACTATTTACTATTTACTATTTACTATTTACTATTTACTATTTACTATTTACTATTTACTATTTACTATTTACTATTTACTATTTACTATTTACTATTTACTATTTACTATTTACTATTTACTATTTACTATTTACTATTTACTATTTACTATTTACTATTTACTATTTACTATTTACTATTTACTATTTACTATTTACTATTTACTATTTACTATTAACTATTTACCATTTACTATTTACTATTTACTATTTACAATTTACTATCGAGCCTGTTCTGAAAATCACGGTGATTTCAAATCACGTGATTTCAAAAGTAAAATATTAATAGCTGACTTGATAGTGGGTTTTTATTGCGTTTTAAGTTTTTTCATTTATACCCCCTGCTCTGAAAATCACGGTGATTTCAAATCAAATCAAAAGTAAACTATTAATAGCTGCCTCCTTGGTAATGAGATTTTATTGCGTTTTAAGTTTTTTTCATTTATAATAAAATATTTTCTTTCCAAATTTACAAAAGCAATGATTTAGCTTTTATTTATTTCTTGAAATCACCGTGATTTGGCATGTCGTGATTTGCAGAACACGCCCGTATATATTATTTACTATGTACTATTTGAAAATACTAGTATTTAATTTATGTATAGAAAAACAATAAAAATTCCTAGTAGTGCAACAAACATTTTTTATAAAACCTTTGCTCAATAAAAACTCTTCGGAAAGTTATTTTTTCTAATTAATGCGAAAGTTACTCTAAAAAGAATTCCTTGAAATATAGTAACCGCTTTAGCATTTCCGCTTGCGTTAGCAAAATTAATAGCAAATATGAAAACCAATTGAATTGCAAAGCTCTTGAGTTCTCAGCCAAACGTATCAGGAAAATTTATTTATTTACATTTTCATTATTCTATATATTCATACACATAAATCAAACGCTATACAAACGCAATTACTTATTGCTTTGCCTTCACTATAAAGTCAAAGCAAAAATATGTATTTAGTTGTTAATTGTGAAAGTGGTCTTCATGTCAAAGGAAAATTTAACTTGAAATAAATTCCAGGAATGATCGTTAGAGCGACTACTAAATAATTATTTTGTAATAGTTTGAATGAAATTCTTTGCTTTAGTTTGCAATAATAACAATATGTAATTGTGAGTTATAGTTCAATGTTTAATTTTTAACATCCTGCAAATATTTAAATTATGTGCTCTTCTTATTTAATTTTTATCCATGCTAATATTTCACTGACTCGGACAAAATGTTTAGAAGGTTAAGTTGTTAAATTTTTAAATAAACTTATCATGAAAACAATTTTTGTGAAGTATACAAGCACATACACACACATACAAACATACACATACATACACATATACACCCAAATGGACGCACGCTTCGTAATTGTTTGCATGTCCACTACAACATTGAGGTTAGTTTAAGTTTAAATTATGTAAAGTTTACACAATGTAAAATATACAAAAGTAAACATATGAGAAACTATAAAATGATACCGTGACTCTGCTTTTCCCTCTCTCTTTTAAACCTCTTCTGTATGACTGTCTGTCTGTTAAACTTGTGCAAAATTATGTAAATTTTCTTTAATAAAATGATAACATTTTCAAGTGGATGTATGAGCAGAAGCTTGAGAGACAGATAAGATGAGTGTATATGTGATTAGGTGGGTGGATTTCTGTAAGCGTGTGAGTGTGTGGGTGTGTGGGTGTGTGTGTGTAACACTCACAACATCCGGTACTTGTGTTTATTCAAGAATTTATCTAGAAATCTGTCTACAAATTAATTCATACTTAAAAGAATACACACAAAAGCATTGAACAGGGCAGAGATGATGTTCGAAAAGGGTTCATGAGCATAAATTAAGTGAAGCAAACAAGCTTAAGAAATATGTATATACAAACATATAATAAAACTAGAAAATAAGCTTAAAAATAAGAACAACATCAACATATTTAACAACTAAAAGTGAACTAATCTTGACGTTTAAATTTTTGCAATCTTTCAAAATCAACAGATGCTCTTTTATTAAAATAAATTATTTTTCAATTGTTGTGTAAGCAAAATTAAAAATTTGCACAGCACTAATAGACGAAATAATATTGAGGAACAAAATAAAATTAAGAAACAATAATATTGAAGTTTAATTGTACTATTTCTGCTAAGTAACCAACTTTGATGATTGAGATGGGTACGCGTCCTTGCCAGCTGCGAAATAGTAACGTGACTAATTTTGTTTGAACTTTGTTTCCTTTAGGTAATAAAGGGTGTTTTTTAGAGGTATAGAACTTCGAATTGAAATAAAACACAAGAAAATCGTTTTAATGTCCATCAATTTGGCTTTATTGGAAGGATAATTTTATGCCATTAATGTTTAAATATGATTTCGGGCATGTGGCCGCCGCGGCTGGCTCGAATAAAGCCAATTCTACAGGTCCAATTTTCAACCAATTTTTCGAGCATATGGGGCCGTATGTTGGCAATAACGCCACGAATGTTGGCTTCCAAGTCCCCTAACGTTTCTGGTTTGTTGGCGTAGACGAGCGACTTCACATATCCCCAAAGAAAATAATCCAATGGTGTCAAATCACACGATCTTGGTGGCCAATTGACAGGTCCATTCCGCGAAATTATGCGCTCATAACATTCGATGAGCGCATATGAATGTTTCCTTCAATAAATCGATTGTGACGTGCGCTGTGTGGCATGTAGCGCCGTCTTGTTGGAACCACAACTCATCCACATTCAAAATCTTCAAAATCTTCCATAAAGTTGATGGACAAAGCTCCAATTGCTGTGCACGGTGGCGAATCGATTCATTCGGGTCCTCTTCAACACTTTGCTCTACAGCGGCAATTGTTTCTTCGGTGCGCACTGTTCGACGTCTCTGCGGATGCGTATTATCACATAGAGTAAACGTAGTGCGAAAACGATCCATGGTTAACCGAATTAATTGCTCTGATGGACGATTATGTCGACCATAAAATGGACGGAGCTTGCGGTAAACTTCGTGAACTGAACCATTATTTTCGAAATAAATTTGCACGATTTGCAAGCGTTGTTCTTTTGTCAACCTGTTCATGATGAAATGGCAAACCAAACTAAATATTAATCACTTGACAGCTGACAAAATGGCCGCCATATAAAAAAGTGATGCCAACTTAAAGTTCTATACCTCAATAAAAAACACCCTTTAGAACCGATTCCTGCCATAAAACTAATATATGTATGTATGTGTACCCACGTACTTATTTCATTTCTCCTTACTTTATTACATTTGCTAACAACCTTTTTACATTTCGTTAATCTTACTTCAAATTTATGAGGTTTCCTTTTTCGATTTTTTCTTTTATATATACTCGTATGTATTATTTAAATCTTATTTGTGTTGCAGAGTTGGTTTGATAGCCGAAATCCGGCTTAGAAATAAATTTACTTCTTGAAAATTTAAATTTTTGTTATACATATATTTTTTACAACATAATGCTGCTTAGGACTTTTTATATGTAAAGAAACCAGAAGGAACATTTTAAATTTGGCCAGGCTTACACTTAGGGTCAAGTTCACAAATTATATTTATAAATCAATTCATATTTAAAAGTTGTTTTTCATTGAAAAAATAACATAAAATGTGTATATGAAAAACAACTTTTAAATATAAATTGATATTTAGGGCCTGTTCATCTAAATGCGAACGATAGGTTGGATCGAAAATTTACATTAGAAACAAAAACAAAAAAAAAACGGAAATTTGTTTTTTTTTCAATATAAATATTTGATCGAACCTATCGTTCGCATTTAGATGAACAGGCTCTTAGATAGCGTTGGTGAAAGTGGGCTTTAATATTGAGGGGTTTTAATACCATACATACTATTTCCTTTTATAAAGCCTTTAAGAAAAATCTTTTGCAAGAGTTACAAGCGTAATTATGTTTTCATAATCCAAGGTCATCAACATTTACAACCTGTAGTTAATTTTTTATTACAACAGGGTGCCTAAGAAAACACGGTTTTTGAAAGTTTTAGTTTTCTATGTTACAAATATTTTATAAACGCGTCAGAAGCCTTGAAGATACATATTTATTTCCATTATTCTTGTGGTATGCGCCACTGTGCGAGTCTCATTTAGGAAATTTTTGATCACTGAAAACTCTAAACTTAAGCCCCCATATTCATAAAAAAAATAAAATGAGTTTGAAAACCATTTTAAGAAAATTTTGTATGAAAAGTTTGAAATAAAATACATTTGAAATTCATTTTAAATTTTATGACAACGAACGGCATCTAAACCTGCCAAGGCAACAACAAAAATATTTTATTTATTTTTTAAATTCCTATTCCATTTCACACACGTGAAATAAAAATAAAATGTTGAAATAAAAATTCTGAATAATAGGTGTGTTCATTTGCTAAAAATTATTACGAATCTAAAACAGTTTTGAGAGAACAAAAAATTGTTACCAAATTCCTACTGGTAAAATTTTTACTTGCAAGAATTATCCATTTAACTGTTTAGTACTTTCGTTTATAAATAAATTTTTTGAAAAATGCCTGTAAAAAGAAAATTCGAGAAATGGGATTTGTTTTATTTAAAATATACGTGCATATAGGAATTTCTACAGGAATTTCAACGTTTTGTAGCATGCGACAGCAAACAAATATGCTTGTTTTGTTTTTTCAAGGAAAACGAAACTTTTTTACTTCTTTATATTTTTGTTTAAGTCGTCAGCTAATCTACAATTGGTAAAATTTTAAGAAAAATCCAGTCACATTGTCCTGAAATATAAGCTTTATTACTTACTTACTGTCGCAGGTGACAAAAAAGTTGACTTGCTCGAGGAAATGCCCATATTTTGTTTATCTATTGATTTTCTTTGATTTAGCCATATAAATAAAATTTTATGGTCAACGAAGTACAATTGGTGAATACTTGTTTATCATATCTGATCAGGGATGAAAAATGGATTTTTATATGTATTTTTATTTATATATATATTTTTTTTAAATAAAATATTATCAAATAGAAATGTACAATTCAATGATATCTATCCTCCTTTTTGATATAAAAGGTTTTTCTTGCAAGTTTTTGTTAGTAAAGCTTTCAATTACTTTTTCGTATCTGGGAGAGTAATTTTGTAGCTTTGCTCTCTCGTTGCTGAGTTGTGCCAAGAAAGTAAATGAACAGATATAAAAATGAGAAGTATTTAATGAAAGACCTTTTACAATCTTACAAATCGTAATATTTGCTACACAATGTTTTGAGACATGACATTTGTAAAAAATAAAACTAACCCCCTGTTTGTGTAAGACGTTTGAGTTAGAAATCTTGGCATTTTTGTAATAGATTAAAGGAAACTTGTACAACTTTTCTTTAATCTATTACAGAAACGCCAAGATTTTTAACTCAAACGTCTTACACAAACAGGGGGTAAATAAAAAAAACCCAAGACCTTGGATATGTATAATTATTAGGGTTAATGCTTTACAAGATTGTTTTTAATGTCTAAAGCTAGAGCAGACTGTTCAAAAGTAGTTAAGGGTTATATTTGAATAACAAAAGTCATCAAAAGAATAACAAAAACAAGCATGAACATATAAAATGCTTCAGATTGTCTCTAGATAAGTGTGGGATACAAAAAGTCAGAAGATAATTTTTTTATAATTTCTTGAAGGCTTGAATTACAAAAAAAATCTTAAAACAAATAATTTGGGTTTGAAGCGTATGTTAAAATGAAATTCACATAAAAGTTTTGACTAATGTCGGCCATACACTACACAAGTTCACTGCACAAGTCCGGCACTGTACAGTGCGTTTGTGTATTGTATGGGGGTGGTTGTGCTATTTACGCAGTGAACTGAGTAAATATCAAAATGATTTTGATATTTGCTCAAGTTTGATAACTATAAACTGAACTTGTGTAGTGTATGTTGCAAACTCTCAGTTGTGTAGTAATTTTTCAAGAGTTCACAACAAGAAATGAGCGCAGAGCAAATATTTTGGACAGAGTTCCTAGAATTGTACATATAATCACCAGCATTATGGCGAATTAAAATAAAAAATGTACAATTTACTTGTACAGTGTATCTTACAAGCTTAGTTTACGCAGTGTCAGACTTGAGCAGTGAACTTGTGTAGTGTATGGCCGGCATAAAGCACATTTTAAATACAAAATGTATTTTTTTTTAGAATACGGCCGTAAATCTTAAATCTTTCTTTTCACTAGTCTAATTTTAAAAGTTGACTCGTACTCTCTGTTTCCACAACCCTGTCGGCTTAAATTGAAAATTTATATGAAAAGCAATAATATTATTTGTGTCTTCATAAAAATTTTCTATACGAGTCACCTGGCAGCCTGATTTGTGGAATTAGGGCATAAGACTTTTATTATTAAAGTTTGTATTTTTTATCAAATTTATTTTAAAAATTATAAATTTTATTTTAGAAACGCTGCTTTGCTTTTGGCTATCGAATTCAGATGAAAAGACAGTTTTAATAATATTTGTAACATAAAACTTCTTCTTGAATCAACATTCTTGGTCTCTATCTTCCTCCCAGCAAACGTATCAATTTCTCTTTTAATATTTTTAGTTTTCTAAATTTAACAATAGAATATACATTTTCTTCTTCTCTTCTTACGATTCACACAATATAAATAAATAACTGCGTACATACATACATACATATGTATGTATGTATGTATGTATATAAATATTAAATAGATACAACACAGAAATGAGGAAAATATATTTGTAAATTTAAACACCAACATTTCCTTAACAAATACAAGTTTCCTATCATTCCCCCTTGTGAAAAGCACCAACAACAGAAACAGCAACAACAGCAGCAGCAGCCAGCAATAACAACAACAAAGTCCTTAACACTATTTTGGATAGTTTTGCATTTTATCTATTCTATTTGCAAAGCTTTCAAGTGGGCATGATAATTTTATCAAAATAATAAAAAATGCAGTAGCAAAATGCAAAATAGAATTTTTATATAAAATTACAGCAACAATTTTACGATGTTAAAATGATTTTAGTCTATCAAACAAATTGCAAATGTGCAAGAAATCAGTATCATTTAACAAAATTGTGCAAAACATTTAAAGTGTTACAATTCTTATTTTTATGGTTGGAATAAATGTACATAGATGTTGTTGCTGCTGCTGATGCTTTGCATTCTTAACATTAATATTGCCAACAGCTTCTTAAGTAGTTTCAGTAAATTGTTTTTAAAATAGTAGAACCGAAAAGAGTAAGAAAATCCTTTTTTAAGTATCCCACAATCAACACATGCTTACATCGTCACACTTTTGCACTGACTTTGGTAACATTTTTGAAAACTTTTTATACTCGAATGCATGCAACTCTGGATGTAGTTAAAAAGCAAGTGAAGTTCTTCAAGTTTTTTTTTGTCCTAAAATTCGTTATAAAATTTAGCACTTAAACAAGAAAAGTATGTAAAGTGTTGTTCAAAGAGTTTATTAGAAATAGTTTTATGTATTAGAAACTGGCCAGGACATTTGTAATTTGTTGGAAAAATAAAACATTTTGGAATTAAATTACGTTTTAAGTACCAAATTTAAATTGTTATTAAAAAAAATTTTATGCAAGTGATAAGTTTATGCAAACAATGTAACACTGCATGTATGTGCAATACTTTTTTTATAGTATGAATATAATAGGCAATACACATATACTTTGGCACGTAGTGCCAGTAGTGTATCTATGGCGGTTCGAGACCACTATTGTAATATGTATGTATAAGTTTTGAAATGTGTGTAAATTAATTTATTTTACAATTAGAGATAATATATAAGATGAGCTGTCTGGTGGCCAATTGCATGAATACAATAACACTGGTTTACAGCCAAAAAATACCAAGAACGCCATATGCCTAGATGAGTTAATTGGGACCTTCTGAACAGAAAAAACGCTGTAATTTTTTTTTTCTAAGTACCGTTTTTTAGATAACGGTACTTTTGTGTTTTTCGGTGTATGGTCCCACTCAAACCCTTGTGGAGCCCAACCCAAAAGTCCGATCGAGATAAATGGCATATCGTTGAAAAGGTAATTGAATGCCTTTTCCGTCAATATGCTGCAAATTTCTATCTGAAAAGAAATGGTTGAGTTATGGCACCTCAAAGTTCAAAATTTGCCTATTTTTTAAGTTTTTTTCAAAATTTTTAAATTTTGTTTCGTTTTTTTTTCTCCGTTATAGTAAAGATCTGGAACGTTTTATTTTTTTATCAAATAGTTTATTTAGTTACAAGCATTTTAAGCGTAATTTGAAGAAAAATGGATGAAAAATAAAGTTTTTATTAAGGATTTTGTGGAACGACAATATTTTAATTTTCATTACTCACACATTATATTCGGCATGAATTCAGAAAATTTAAATTAAAATGACGAGCGACTTGAACTTTTGCTTTTTTTTTCGGATGTATCTTCGCGAATGAGGAACCAACAATAGTCTGCCATCATTTGTTCATCCCACCAGCCTTTATAACGTCTCTCGATTTCTTCCATTTCTTGGTGAAATCTTTCACCTTGTTCATCACTTTCGGAGCCCAAGTTCGTGGGGAAAATATCCAAATGACTGAATAAGAAGTGTAATTTAGGTGTCATATTTGAACCTAAGAGTTAAAAAGAATAAATTTTTAAATGATAACGGCCTTTTTGATATACATGCTTTCACTCAACGCTTACCAATAGCATTGAATTTTTGCAGTAATGTATCGATCTTCTCAGCGTAATCAGGACTTCTGTAGTTTTCCAAAAAGTTGTGAACGATGTCCTGGAATGCTTCCCATGCCTCCAAATAAGCTGGACCTAAACACTCAATAAATGCTTGGTCACCCTACAGAGCCCGAATTTGAGGTCCATCAAATATACCAGCTTCAATTTTTCTCGCTGTGGCTCTCGGAAATTTTTGTTTAAGGTAATTCATGGCAAGACTGTCTTTTAGCAACTTTTTCACAATATTTGTAAATACGTTAAAACTGATGGACGCCGAATATAGTGTGTGAGTAATGAAAATGAAAATATTGTCGTTCCACAAAATCCTTAATAAAAACTTTATTTTTCATCCATTTTTCTTCAAATTACGCTTAAAATGCTTGTAACTAAATAAACTATTTGGTAAAAAAATAAAACGTTCCACATCTTTACTATAACGGAGAAAAAAAACGAAACAAAATTTAAAAATTTTGAAAAAAACGTAAAAAATAGGCAAATTTTGAACTTTGAGGTGCCATAACTCAACCATTTCTTTTCAGATAGAAATTTGACGCATATTGACGGAAAAGGCATTCAATTACCTTTTCAACGATATGCCATATATCTCGATCGGACTTTTGGGTTGGGCTCCACAAGGGTTTGAGTGGGACCATACACCGAAAAACTCAAAAGTACCGTTATCTAAAAAATGGTACTTAGAAAAAAAAAAATTACAGCGTTTTTTCTGTTCAGGAGGTCCGAATTAACTCATCTAGGCATATGGCGTTCTTGGTATTTTTCCAAATTAAAAATTTGTAAACCAGTGTAATAAATGATATATTTGTACATGGTGGTTTGGCGAAACAGACTGAATAAATGACAGAAAATTCGACCCATGTAGCTTCAGAAAAAAGGTCCCTGCTGGAAGTGCCTGTATTTCAAACAAATTATAGTTTGTTTTTATCAAGTACTTGTGCTTACAACGTTTGCTTATTTTGTTCCAAAAATTAGACTGCAATTTATTCGGATAAAGTAACTCCGGGTTTTCTATTATTATTGTAAATTAGTGCATTCTTGTCTTCTTTAAAGACAGCAGATATAAAAAGTTTTTTAAATAAAATGCAGTGTTTTGTTTCTTTATGAATTGTTTGTAAACTCTTTTTGTTTAAGAACCATTTTTAACTTCATATTTTAATTTCAAGCAAAAAGTTTTTTACTACGGCTATGACGAACTTTGTCTCTAAACGACAGAATTATTCGGAACTGTGGGGCTTGTTATAACAAAACTTTACTGTATTTAAATTTTATTTATATTTTATGTGTATAGAAAATTTGTTTTCTGGACCTGATATTTGCTTGTGAAATGTCATTCGCATATGTTCTTTGTAATTCTGGGACACTATGACTTTCGTCTTGTTTCTTGACGCCCACTATCCTTGCTTTTATATCTACTATCTGAACTTTCTTTTTATACCTCTATGGTGAGCGATGTATACTTTTTTGTATTTTTTAACCCCCGAACATAAAAAGGGGTGTTATAAGTTTGTAGTGTGTGTCTGTGTATCTGTCCGTGTCCACGTACAGCCCAAACGGCTAGACCGATTTTGGTTTAGTTTTCTCTGTTTGAAAGGTGACTTGATCGAGGTGGTTCTTAACTATATTTGAAGAAAATCGGTTCAGCCATTTAGAAGATGTCACATCTTTTCTAGATATATCGGGGGTTTTTAAAATGTTTAATTTTTGTTATATATAACGTCGATTAAACGTGTTTCTTGATAGTACGTGCAGGATAATCGAAGTTCAACTGCATTAAATTTTTTTTCGGTTAATTCTAGAATTTATAGCTCCCTCTCAATCTCTGTCTCATACACTGAAAAACGTAATATAAAATATTTTGTAAAATCAATTAAAATTTCGTGATATCAACTGAAAAATTAATTAAATATTCAGCTTAAAGGAACTTGATAATGTCAATTAAATTTGCCCACTCGAATTAATTAAAGCAATCAAAAATTTGATTGAATCAGTTAAATTCTTAATACCCCATTTATACACGGAAAGTTTACTTTGCAAAGTGTTAATACAGCTGGGAGAAAGACAGAAAGAGGTAGTGTCCCTCCCTCTGTCTTTCACACATCTGAATTAAGAAGTTTCGAAGTAAACTTTGCGTGTCTAAAAGGGGTATAATTGAAAATATTGATAGGAGAACACTTTTTGCTGTGCTGACTGAATTTTAACGAATTTCCTAGTAATAGTTATGTAGAAAGCTTGGAGTTGTTAGAAGTAACACAAATATTATTATATTCTTTAATCATGAGTACTCTTTTTAAAAATGCCACAGTATCATTTTAAATTAAGAATTAATTCACCACTAAATGTCTACACAACAGATTATCTAACAATGCCTTAACATTCATGCCACACCATCGCAAATGTCGTGAGAATAATAAATAAGTAAATATCAAATTAAATATTATATACTGATACTTAGTTGATAATTTTTAGTCAATAGTTAGTTAATTTGCAAATTCAAAGGCAAGGACCATTTGCTGACAGACTTCTTAATGGTGTTTTTATAGCTTCACTTCCATTTGCTACAATTTGTTATTCCACATAACACTCTATTAGTTTTTATTTCTAGATTTCGTGACTAATTTGTACATCATTCCAAAAATATTTTCTTCTCGTTTGAACGCTTTCCATATTCTAAGCACAACATACGAAATTGATAGAAAATGCTCCTGTAGAACATTGCTCCTGCACTTTGAAGGCAAGCATTATTTTTTTGTTTCTTTAGTTTTATTTCCCAATTATTGACCACGTACTGGAGGCGAGGTAAAAAGTTAACGTGACTCATTTCAAGCAATTGCGAAATGGCAGAACATCAATTTAAAATATTCTATTCGTGAACGTTGTGTGCTGGTATAATCATATGTATTAAATAAACAGTCATGCACGCTCACACAAACAAACACATACACACACAATAATTCACACACAGATATCATTCGATATAGCGCGTGTGCGAGTGTTGTTACCTTAAAGCTTTTAACCAACTTAAGTCAATTTACCTGAAAATCTATTTTAAAATGTACGAACGCAAAGTAACAAATAACAACTAGTTGTAAGACGTAAAAACATATGTACATTTAATGGGTGTTTTTTATTGAGGTATAGAACTTTAAGTTGGCATCACTTTTTTAACTGGCGGCCATTTTGTCAGCTGTCAAGTGATTAATATTTAGTTTGGTTTGCCATTTCATCATGAACAGGTTGACAAAAGAACAACGCTTGCAAATCGTGCAAATTTATTTCGAAAATAATGGTTCAGTTCGCGAAGTTTACCGCAAGCTCCGTCCATTTTATGGTCGACATAATCGTCCATCAGAGCAATTAATTCGGTTAACCATGGATCGTTTTCGCACTACGTTTACTCTATGTGATAATACACATCCGCAGAGACGTCGGACAGTGCGCACCGAAGAAACAATTACCGCTGTAGAGCAAAGTGTTGAAGAGGACCCGAATGAATCGATTCGCCACCGTGCACAGCAATTGGAGCTTTGTCCATCAACTTTATGGAAGATTTTGAAGATTTTGAATGTGGATGAGTTGTGGTTCCAACAAGACGGCGCTACATGCCACACAGCGCACGTCACAATCGATTTATTTATTGTTATGAGCGCATAATTTCGCGGAATGGACCTGTCAATTGGCCACCAAGATCGTGTGATTTGACACCATTGGATTATTTTCTTTGGGGATATGTGAAGTCGCTCGTCTACGCCAACAAACCAGAAACGTTAGGGGACTTGGAAGCCCCATATGCTCGAAAAAGTGGTTGAAAATTGGACCTGTATAATTGGCTTTATTCGAGCCAGCCGCGGCGGCCACATGCCCGAAATCATATTTAAACATTAATGGCATAAAATTATCCTTCCAATAAAGCCAAATTGATGGACATTAAAATTTTCTTGTGTTTTATTTCAATTCGAAGTTCTATACCTCTAAAAAAAACACCCTGTATATATATTAGGGATATAACGAATACCAGTTTAGCGAATGCGAAAGCGAATAATACATTTTAATTTTTACGAAAGCGAATGCGAATGCGAAAGCGAATGCAAATATTACAATTCGTTAAAATATCACATGCAAATAAATTTATAAAAGAGCAAGTATATGTAATAATTAAAAATAAGTTTACACAATGTTAGGCAATTCACCCATTCGTACTTTAGCCCTAAATCCTGGTACTCTGTTCAACATTTCATGTGAAATGCTGTCAAATACATATGAAAAAAACTTGGAATGAATTGTTCTGAAAAAATCTTGCCGAAGTAGTACTCCGTTCATCTTGGGAAAAACATATGAAATATATCTTCAACATTTTAAGTTTTCATGAGAAATAATATGAGTGGCACTTGTTTCGCGTGGAATTTACATCAAACAAGGACTAGTTAATATTGTTTGGATTTGAAATTTGTTGTAATTTGTCTTAAGCAGAAAATATTTTCGCGCAAATCAAACACTGTCTTTTCTTTTTCAAACTGAAAAATATTTTGCAAACACCGCTGGATTTGGGTTTCATTTTGACTTATGAGAACTTATTGATAGAAAAGTTTTCCGCTAAAAGATTAATGCTTTACATGTAAGTATATGTATCTTTTTCATGCTGGTTTAAAATAATTTTCGTAAAAGAAATACATTTTTTTTTGTCTTTAGTATTCGCTTGAAATATTCGCATACATTTTAGCGAATGCAAATAGCAAAATTAAGCGAATTATTTGCGAATGCGAAAGCGAATGCGAACATTCCTTACATCCCTAATATATATGTGTGTGTGTGTATGTGTGTGTGTTGGTGTAGTGCCAGGTATGGTAAATTTAATACCATGATGTTTTTATGTATATTTTATTATATATAGATTTTTTATGTAATAAATAATAATGTGAAAGGTTATAGGATAAAGTGGTTTTGGGATTTTTTTTCCAGATTTATCGAAAAAGGTTTTAAGGTCGCAAAAGTCGAATTTTTGCCAAAACTCATCATTCTTTTGTAATATATATACAAAAAGACATTGAAAACATTGATATGTGAATGAAAATGAATTTCACTGTGACTTGCGCCATTTTATAAATATGTATGCCATAAAAGTCTATATATTTATTTATTTATTTATTTATTTATTTATCTATTTCATCTACAGAATAATATTCTTACAGATTACTTGAAAATTAATTATAATATTTAAATAACCAAAGTTTGAAAATATTAAATCTAACATTAAAATTTAAATAAGGGGTTAAACTATTACACAAATGTAAGGATCTTGCAATAGGCTCATTTTTTGCATAATTTGATCTAGAAAAATTTTCTTCGAACATGCGATTACATCTTAAGTCCCTTGGAGGGCAATACAAAATAAAATAATTTTTAATTTCAAGGCAATCAATATTGTCAGATAAAACATTATAGGCAAATAACAGAGAGGAACAAGACCTACGATCTTCTAGGGATTGAATACCCAATAACTTTCTTCTTACATAATAAGGTGAAAGCTCATATGGCCAAATTACTTTAAAGCAGTCTTAGTAAAAATTTTCTGAATACGCTCAATGCGATTAGACGGGCCCAAATGATAAGGATTCCAAACAATAGAACAATATTCTAATGTACTTCGAACTAAAGAAATATATAAAGATTTAAGGGTATATACATCTTTGAAATCTTGAGAATTTCTTCTAATGAAACCAAGCATACAATAAGCTTTTGAAATAATGTAATCAATATGGTCAGAAAATGTTAATTTATTATCGAAAATTACGCCTAAATCCCTAACCTTTACTTCACGTTTAAGCAAGAGTCCACCTATGGAATAATCATAAATTATCGGGTTCATAATATGATAATATGAAACAGCGCAGCATTTAGATATATTAATATGAATACCATTATCAGAACACCAGTCAGACAGTTTGTTTAAATCCAATTGTAACTTTTCACAGTCATTGACATTGGAGATGGAAGAATATAATTTTAAATCATCGGCAAATAGTAGACACTTTGAATATATAAACGTTAATGGTAAATCATTAATAAAAACTATAAAAAGCAGAGGCCCAATATGCGTACCTTGAGGAATACCAGAATAAGCATCAATCAAAAGAGAAGATGAAGTATTTCCAAGTTTAACTATAAGCTTTCTGTTAGTCAGAAAACTTTCTAAAAATTTTAATAAATTACTTGGAAGGCCAAATGCGCAAAGCTTGCGCAGTAAAATATCATGGTTAACTGTATCAAATGCCTTAGCAAAATCTGTATATATTACATCGCATTGAGACCTACGTACCATAGCAGTAACAATATCACGAGTCACTAAGATTAAGTTTGTTGTTGCTGATCTATTCGGCATAAATCCATGTTGTCGACAGGAAATAAAACTCTTGAAATGGTCAAAAAGTATATTCCTTAAAATGTTATCAAAAATCTTTGCAAATGGGCTTATGAAATAAAGTGTACATTATATTTCCCGTTTTCGAGAACAATCTCAAAAATTTTCCGCGAATGTAAGTTGGACATTTCCCGGGATTTCCCGTTTCCCAAACCCAATTTTTAATGTATAATACAAATTAATTGCTAAATAAAATATGTACTTTCAATTGGAAGTAATTCTTGGGATTTAGATTTCCCAACCCGGTATTTCAGGATTCTATATCAAAAAGCGGAACCCAGTGACTTTGAAGAATCAGTCCCCACTGGAATTTCCAGATGTGACATGCGACTAAATTTTTATTTTGGACTAAGAAAAATAAACTTATATTGCCAACAAAAAAATCATGCACTTTCCATCCCTGTAGCCAGCTGTATGGTTTGCATGGCAGGGTGTTGTTTGGATTGAACACCCCTTATGGTAGCAATTTTGCAAAATTTCAATCTCATCTCTTTGATAACATAACGATTCTTGTACTCGTGTACTTTATTTTATTGTGAACTCATCTTTACTTTTTTCTATATGTGTTGTTGTTCTTACTTGTGTTCACATCACTTCTAGTAAATTTTATATTTTTACCATTAAATTGAATATATTGTGTTGTTTGTGTGTGTGTGTGTGTGTTTGTGTTTGTGTGCATTTGTGTGTGTGTGTCTGTGTGCATTTGTGTGTGTCTGTGTGCATTTGTGTGTGTGTGTGTTTGTATGCCATCATCCTTGCTACCTGGCAAATTGCTAGTAGAACGTAAATGTTTTCTATTTAATTTTCATACTCAAGCTTGTACGTATATTAGTCAATTTGAACACTTACACGTATGTACTTTATAAACTTTATGTAAATCGATATGTATACATACATACAAGTATTTGTATTTATTTAGTAAGAATGTAAATTTAGTAGAATTTTATCGGTTGTACTTTCATTGAGTGATTTTTTTTGTTTTCTTTTTTCACTTCATACCCGTTACCGCAACGTTAAAGTCAAATTGATTTTGAGCACATGAATGATTTTTGATAGCATGTCTGTTTGGTTGAATGCATTTTACATTGATGACAGTAACACATTTTTCTTTTCATTTTCATTTTTTTCTCTCTTTACCTTTATTTTATTATTTTATTCCGATTTATTTTTCAATGAAATATAAACTTGACATACATATGTAAATACATACATATGTAGAGAAAAACTTTTTAGATGTGCTTAAGAAAATATTGATATTAGTTGGTAGTTTTTGTATAGGTACATGTTTTAAAAGTGAAAGCTTTACAGGCGGGCAGTACTCGGCATTGTAAAATACTTTAAAAAGAGGCTTATATAAGGAACCGACAAACTCACAAATAGACAAATACTTGTCCCGCATTGGTACCCCAAATACATAATATTGGACTACATGGTCCAATATAGACGAAACAGACTAATTAAATTAAATTTAACTTAGGCCCTTATTATGAGTTGCATTCGATTTTCGATCTTCGCTGGCTATCGAACATCGAAAATCGAATGTTCAATTCATATTATGAGCATCGAAAATTTTGTTGAGCAACGAATTTAGCTTTCGATACAGTATTTTAGTTTGAAAACTATTACAAACTATTGTTTTTCATTTTTAGGTAAAGTTGTTGCAAATTTTAAAAATTACTTTGAGTGATATTCACAATAAGGATATTACGAGTATTTGACGAATGCTCGTCATAATACCAAATGAAAATTCGATCGATAACACTGTACAACAGCCAAAATAGCCTTTAGATAAAAGTATGCGGACTATATGGATTTCGATGCGTTAAATTCAAATCTGCTGTCAGTTTTGCTCTATCACGTAGAGATTTTTTTTATGGGCGTGGCTAATTTTGGCCACTATAACTCGAAAACTATACTATACTACTATAACTCGAAAACCGCTATTTCGATTTTAATAAATAATAAACCAAAGGACGCGCCACAAAATTTTGTTAAAAAATATTACTAATCATGTTTTACCTATTTTTTATGGTTTCGAAGTTATTCTTAATTTAAAAAAGAAAAAAGTTTTTTTTATGCAAAAATCGCGTAATTTTTTTAAATGAAAATTACAATAAAAAAATCAGAAACTCACAAGTTTCATATTTTTTACATTTTTCTTAAAACCACATATCCTAGGAATTAAACAAGCTATAAAACGTGAAAATCCAGCAATAAATCTTGATTTTATTCACAATTTAAAGCAGGTACCTAAAAATGGAAAAATGTGTGTAATGCATTAAATGCAGTCACATTTACATCTGGCAGTGATGGGAAAGTTAGTACGATCGTACTTTTTTTGATACTGTTTGACATGAAAAAGTACCGTAGTACTCCACTAAGAAATTTGATACTCTCACGGGCAACTTAGAAATGCAGTCAGAAGACTCGCACATGCATATATTTTGCCAAGAATTAAATTGTTTTTTCGACAAATAGAAAGAAGCTTTATTAGTAAAGATCTTTTAGAAAAGTGTAACCACAATTAAATATCAATATCAATATTTCATTCAATGATATTTTATGTGGCACAGAAGTTGATCTATTGAAACAACTGTTTTAAATCAGTTTAAAGAAAATTTTAAAAAGTTTATATTAAGTTCTAAGGGCAAAAGTGGACTTTGACAATAAAATGTTAGTTTGGTTTAGTAAGTTTCCCCCTGAAAGTATTTTATCTGTTAAACCAATATCATTATACCACTTTTAATTAAAATGTTACCAGGGAAAAGAAAAAAAGAAAAGAAAAATAATTTGAAATATTAACAACCAATATAGAGCACTGGCTTATATAAAAACGCATTAGATGAATACATGTTTCCTGATATATCGAGAGTAGCTTACGGAATTTTATCCATGCCTCACTCCTCTGTAAATGTCGAAAGGATTTTCTTTTACCAAAATTTCATGAAAACAAAATATAAATCAACAGCCATCGTATTCTGTAACTCGCTAAAGCTAAATCTAATTTTCTTCTACGAATGTAATTTTCAAACGGGTATTGATAAATCAGGTAATGGCTTAAAAATGTAATTCGCCGAAGTTTTATTGCTTTATGTCATCGCCAAAAATTTAAAATTTTCTATTTGTTCAACATTTTAGCGGTCGAATTTAGCTTTAGCTTTAGCGAGCTATGGAATACGCAGGCAAGATTTATGTTCCAACAGTATTAAGTCTAATCCAGGCTAAACCTATTTGTATATTTGTACCTATGTGTTCCTTTTTTTTGTAAATGAATTTCTTATAATTTTTTGTTAATAAAATTTAAATAAGAAATATTATAATTTTTGGTACTCTCGGGATCAAAAAAGTACTAAAAAGTTTGTTTTTGATACCGAAATGCAAATCTCATTTCCCATCACTGACATCTGGTAATGCTATTGAAAGGGAATTGCGGGCTGGTAACAGAACTTTAAATTGTGAATAAAATCAAGATTTATTGCAGGATTTTCACGTTTTATAGCTTGTTTTATTCCTAGGATATGTAGTTTTAAGACAAATGTAAAAAATATGAAACTTGTGAGTTTCTGATTTTTTTATTGCAATTTTCATGTAAAAAAATTACGCGATTTTTGCATAAAAAAACTTTTTTCTTTTTTAAATTCTGAATAAATCCGAATCCATAAAAGATAGGTAAAAAATGATTATAAATATTTTTTAACAAAATTTTGTGGCGCGTCTTTTGGTTTATTATTTATTAAAATCAAAATAGCGGTTTTCGAGTTATAGTAAAATATATTAGTATGGCCGACTAATTTAGGGGCCAAAATTAGCCACGTCCATAAAAAAAATCTCTACGTGATAGAGCAAAACTGATAGCAGATTTGAAATTAACGCATCAAAATCCATATAGTCCGCGTAATTTTATCTAAAGGACAGCCAAAAAATGTTATTTTGTTGTACAGTGTAATTACTTTCGACTACAGTCGAAGATCGAAAGTTGCTCGTAATAAGGGCCTTAATATAATGTAATTTCATATCAGATGTGAAATATATACTTTTAAAAGGGTATGTATTAGAGTTCGACCGATTAATCGGCTTCGGCTTCGGCCTTCGGCCAAAAATTGGTAATCGGCCAACATTCGGCCTATGGCAAAAATCGGCCGATAAGCCGAAGCCGAATATTTTTCATTCCAAGCCTGAAAAATAACATTATTTTTGGTCGTTGCTCGCCGACAGTTTTTATTGTGTTTAACGTTTTGAAAGGGTTGCTTTGAAATACAACCCTGTTGCTTTCTATTTTCTTTTACTTGGACGTTCTTGTGAGTGATCATATGAAAAAGCAATCTAAAAATTGCAAAATAGTTTTATTTTTCTTGTTTTGTATCCAATAGATATTACAGCTATTTCAGTGATCTCAAAAAAGCAAACTTTTTTCTTAATTCATATAAAACAAGTATTATTTTTAAAATTTAAAACATTCGGCTTCGGCTTCGGTTTTGGCCGAAGTTTAGGATTTTAGCCGAAGTTCGGCTTCGGCTTCGGCCAAAAAAAAACGCCTTCGGTCGATCTCTAGTATGTATAACAAATAAAGAGAGGAAAATAATACTAATGTGCTCATCTTACACCACATGCTTATTTTACAGCTCATGGTGAGTTGATTTGTTGTTAAAGGTGTGATTTGAAAATTGTTTATGCACTTGAAAAACATGGTGTGATATGAGGGATGTTTAAAATGCTCTTATGCAGATGATTAGTACTGATCGCTTCTTTATTGCAACATAGTCATAGCGCAGAAAAAATAACGATATGGGGATATATTCCGCATCATCAACTCGAAAGATTTATTTTTTGAAATATGACTATATTGCAATAAAAGAGCGATATGTGCATAAGCACGCCATAATATACAAAATTATTTATTAGCACTAGATGTTAACTGATACTCAAGTTCAATTAATTTCACAACAAGAATTTCCAATGGCAGACAATATTGAAATACATAAAAAATGAGCAAGTTGTACTTAAATGTTATTTCATTAATAAGAATTATTGCATCATGAAAACACAATAGGAAAGTGTAATTTATCAAAGATATTTATTTAAAACAAGCCAAAACATGTGCAGCTTATTCATTTATTTCATTGCTTAGTTTTAAGCTGCAGTCCCCTTTGAGATTTCCATTTACTTTTTTTCTTCTTTTTATTTTGGTATTTTCTTATATTAAAGTTTTAATATTTGGTGAATTGGAATTAACTCATAATAGTTTTCCTGCACACATTTCTTCAATATTCGGTTTGTGATTTGTGTGTTCCATAAGGATTATGGTTCTCAAAACTATTCTCATTTTTTTTTCACTTGTATTTTTAGATGAAAATAGTTTTACTCTTTTTAGCTGTGGAGTTTTCTATTTCTTTTGTTGTGTTGCCTATTCTTAAGGTTTTGGCAGCAAGCAATTTATCATTGTCAGTTGAAAAGTTGTTTTCATTTCAGGCTTAACAACGTTGAAATAATTTTTTTTTGCTGCCAAAAACGTTTGCTTTAATATTCAAAAATATAAAAAATATATTAAAGTTTTCAATGCTAATATTTAATTAGACTTAGTATTTTCGGGATCTTTAGAATTTCAAAGATAGAAAAAAACAAAATTTTATTTAAACGTTCATTAACTCGAATCAGCAAGCACAAAAGGCTGTCACTTCTAGTAATGAAAATTACAGTTGGTAAAAGCTTTTATTGTCGATAAAACTTCATATCAATTATTGACACATAGTGTTATGTAGCAGGGTTGTCACATTTTTTCAGACCATTCTCGCCAAATTGATTTTAAAAATCGCCAAAAGTCGCCAAAATCGACTTTATGTAGTTTTTCTTAATATATATTTGATAACAAATTTGTTTTTATATAACACTTTTTTTATATAAATTTTTTAAAAATAATCGTATAAAAATTTAGCAGAAAATCGCCAAAACCAGAAATAAAATCGCCAAAAATTATATCTTGTACATTTTTCGCATCCAAATTCAAAACGCATTAATTACTATAATTAGTATAAGAAAAATCATCAAAATCAAATTGTTTTAATTTCTTCAGACGAGTATTGTTGGGATTTAATTTTGAAACTACTCCTGGAACGAACTAATTTTCCTGAATTTCCAAAATTTTAAAGTTAAATTTTGTTTAAAAAAAAATAGCCATAAAAATCGCCAACAAATTTATTTATCGCCAGAAAAATCGCCATGTCGCCAAATCAAAAATTTAGTCGCCAAATAAATTAAAAAATCGCCACGTTTGGCGAGAAATCGCCGTATCTGACAGCCTTGTTCTGTAGTGACATATTTTATAATAAAAACTTGTTTTGCATGAAAGAGCTTTCAATACAAAAAAGTTTTCAGCAAATTGTAATACGATAAATCAAAACAATTCATTTGCAAAAATGGCTGAGTATATAAAAGTAGAAATCTACATCAACTGACACCACACACAGTGGACCAAACACAAAGAACGCTGATAATGAAGTTGCAATGGCCTTCGAAAACAGCTAGTTGTTCCGTTCTACTACATATTTGTCAGAATATTTACAACTAACTTTCGATAATACGTATCAAAATATTTTATTTAACTAAATCTAAATTATTTGTAACTTTTTAGTGCTTATTTTCGAAGTCGGTTTAATTAATATTTTTTTTAATTTTAATTAAACATTTTTAGACCCAATGGGCGTGGTCACTCAATTGGTCAAATATCAGTGTCCGTCCACTTTTCTTAATTCAATATCGCATCACTGTGTACCAAGGTTCATAAAAATTGTTCAGGTAGAAGCACTGCGAAATAGTATATAAATATTTAATGGACATGATCCCGCCCACTTCTTAAAGCACAAAATTATATCATTCTATGAGACAAAACTCTTTGCCAAGTTTCGTGGAAATTGGATAAGTTGAAGTACACATAATGTAAAACTAAACTTTCATGGGCGTAGCTCTGCCCACTTTTTTGAATACTTACTTATATATATTTCTTGTAATAAAATATTCATTTTAATGGGCGTGGCCCATCTACTTTTTTTTAATGCAAGATTTTATCTTTTTAAAAGCTCAAGATGTGTGCCAAGAGTCGAAAACATTCGGTGAAACACAAACACATTAAATATAATATTAAATTTTAATAAGCATAGCCCTGCCCACTTTTTGTTCTGCGAGATTTTGTCTTTTTAGAGCTCAGGTTTTGTGCCAAGTTTCGTAAAAATCGGTCAACGAGAGCCAAATGTATTGGGTAAGTTTCATAGCAATCGAATCAGTAGAATAATATAAAATCAAATAAAAAATTTGTGGGCGTGTCTCCGCCCACTCGATAAAAAAAAAATTTTACAATGTACCGAACTATGAAGCAGCCGTGCCAAAAATAAAAGACAACTTGGTAACCTTCTCTTGTTTTTTGAATTCGGTTGAAAAAAGAAAGAATTTCATATATCGCTCATTTACTCAAACAACGTCATAACTCTAAACTTCCATATTTTGAGTTATGATGTTGAGGATTAATTCTACATCATTAAGTCGAAAACTGGATATCATATCGTTCTTCATATTGTATAAAATATTCATACAAATAATTTGTTTACTCAACTCTTGAGAGCAAACTAAAATTTTATTTTTCCATTAAGTGGTGTGCAAATTGAAAACTTTAAAACTCCTTTTCTGGCAAACCAGTTTTTTTTTTATTTATCACGTTGTGTCAGTAAATGTATATTAACTAAATAAATAAAATATTACAAACTCTGCTACTGTTTGAGATCTGTTAATTAAATATTTAAAAACTACTAAGTTTAGTCTTAAGTATTTACTTTACATTAAATTTATCCTGCCAAACAAAAACAAAATAATTCTTAATTCACTACTTTTGCTTTCAAATCCTTCACGCCTGGTAAATGTTCACTTAATGAAAATTTGTTCTTAAACAAGTTTTGGATTTTTATTTGTAAATGTAAAAAAATGCAGTTTTTAAAGCTTAAAAGCTTAATTTGCAATAAATATTTTTGATTCATAAAAAAGATTTGCAAAAAGAAATTGTTTTTCCTCAAACCCTGCATAAAACGCTAATATTTTTCTCTCATAATAAAAAAAGCCAGTAAGTTTTTAGCTGAAAAATATTTTATGCCACATGTCAATAGTTTCATTTTATTTATTTTTTTTTATTAAAAAATAAAACTTTTTCTTTTTATCGACATGTGAGTGTATATACCACGATGGTTTTTTTTTTCTACCGACTCTTATTATTCGATAACAACAACAGCAAACTATGGTGCAAAGTTATTATTTTCGATTTGTTTGAGTTCTATACCAACCAGCGCAACTTTCATGCACACTCACTCACTCACTCACTCACTCACTCACTCACTCACCCACTCACTCACATGCAAGTGCTTACGATAGCGTCATAAATGTTTGAAGAAAAGTTATTGAAAACTTTTATCCTTTAAGAAACTAAAAAACTTGTAGTTTCTGCGATAGCGATAGCAAAATCCCTGTGGCTTGAAAGGGAATGAGAATTAAAAAAGAACAGCAATGCACACGTGATGACTTACATGTTTATGGTGGTATAAACGAGAACTAAAACGCTGTAAAATAAATGCAATGGAAGGAAGAGCAGTGGTCGGAAGATGCAAAAATGGCAAAACAAATTTTTCCATGAGAGTTAAGGAATAAAAAATAATTGTAAGCCAAATTACATGTGATAATTATTAAGGAACAACTAACACCAAAGTTAATTGTCAATATTCTGACAAACACTAGTAGAATGGAACAATCAGCTGTTTTCGAAGGCCACTGCACCTTCTTCATTAGCAGCATTCTATTGTGATTGGTCTACTGCTTGTGGTGTTAGTTGATGTATATTTCTGCTTTATATATTCAGCTTTTTATTGCAAATAAAATATGTGAATTGCTTTGCTTCATTGTATTACAATTTGCTGAAAGCTTTTTTTTGTAATGAAACCTTAACTTTAGACCAATCAAATCATTCATATAGAAATTAAATGAAATGAATTAAATTATCATCTGACAGTTAATCCAACTCTGCCATAGCCAAATAATTTTTTCAGTATTAGAAAATGTTATGGCACAACAGTTGTTTAAGTTGAGTGCTGGCAATTTTCACATTGGAAGTTAGATTGAATCGCATACAACCCAGCTGAGTTGAGTTCAAGGCAAATTCAGAAACAGCTGAACTTATTGCTACAATATGCACGACAATACCAAAAACAACATGCAGTTCGTTTGGCTTCAACTCACTCTATATGTCAAAAACTATAATTTGTAAACTATAATTTTACCATCTATCACAAAACCAGGCACAACTTAATGTTGGGCAGACATTTTTCAATTTCTTTCCACGTAAAAAGTATGAGAAAAAATTGTTTTTTTCAGTTGGGGTACTAAAGTAGGTAAATTTTACTTCAAACAGCTGATAATCATCAGGGCAGACAAGATCAGCTGTTTCTCAATTTGCCTTAAATGAATGAAAACAGCTGCTTTACAAAATTTGAGGCAAAAACTTTCGTTCCTTTTATTCGTTATAAATTTTGTTTATATAACTTAAAAATTTAAAAGCCCTACTCTGAGATTGTAATGCACTGCTGAAATTGTTATTTTTACATCTGTGGCAATAAGGAAAAAGTGCTTAAGTCATATTTTACTGTTTTGCAGAAGAGCACTTTTAAGCGTTCAAGTCGATTGTCAGAAATCTATTTCTTTTACAGTTAAATTGGGAAATTCTCTGTTAACCTTTATTTTTTTAAGCAAACATCGTTCTACACACCATAAATAATACATTTAAGTTGAAATATGTATACCAAAGTATAACTTTACTTAAGCTAATTATTCCAAATGAGATTAGAAGTCTAAAAAAGATAAGTCGCAAGTCGTACTTTCAAATATGCAGATTAAGGACGTACCATTAACTCAAAATCTGCTTATCTCGACTTAAGCACTTTTTCCTTTTTGCCACAGATATTTCATTTTAACCATATTCTATTGCAGCTTGCTTCTCAAAATACTTTATGTGTCAGGAAACAAATTATAAGAAAAAATCCTTTAGAAATTTTATTTGAACTTAAAATGACATAATTTTATTTATTAGCTGGCCCACTGTGCTGCCATGCGATTATTGAAAACCTTGTATTAAAAGACCATACATTTTTTTATGTATTTTTTTTCTTCGCACATAAAAACTTTAATACCCCAAGAAATGTGAGCCAATAGTTATTTCCTTAGAGCCTTGGAGTATTTTTTTTTTATTGAGAAGAAAAAAATTAAATAAAACTTACAAAAAAACACCGAATAAATACTTGCATAAAAGACCAGCACAAATAAAATGCTTTTGCATTCAATTCTAAACGTGTGAATTTCATGACATCATTTTTTATGTCACACACACACATCCATATAGAAGGAAGGATACAAAGGAAGCAAGTGCAAAAAAAGAAATAAAACACGATTAACTTTTTTTTTCTTAAGAAATCTGCATAAACACCACCTTCTTGTTTTGATGCTTTCGTTTTCCTCGACGCAGTAAATTGTTTTCCGCTTTTTTATTTTATTGTAAAAAAATGCATTTATTCAAACAATGGAATGTGTTTTATATCCTTGCAGAGAAGACACATAAATACACACAAGTATTACACACCAGCAACCGCTGACTTTTTATTGTTATCTAATATTTTTCGTGTTGGGATTTTTTCCTTTGCCGTTTGTTGCATTTCAACTTCCGTTTTTAGGGTTCCGTACACCAAAGGTGAAAATGGAACCCTATTGTTTTCGCTACGCTGTCCGTCTGTCCATCTGGCCGTCTGTCCGTCCGTCCGTCCGTCCGTCTGTCCGTCACAGGGTATTTTCTCGAGAACCGTAAGAGCTACGGACCTGTGTAGACCCTTGGCCGCTACAACAACAAATACATGAGAGTTGGAAATTAAAGGGTGTGCCAAAACGAGCAACGAAAAATATTAAAATCCCATGTAATATACATACAATTGTATGTATATGCACTTGAAGTTTGTAAAGTTAGTGTATTTTTATACAGACTACAACAATTAACACTAAAATTTAAAAAATTTTAATTAGAGGGTGTACCATCAGTTAATGTAATTTTGACTATGTAATTTTGATAACTTGCTGTATCTTGGAAACCGCAAGAGCAAACTTCTTGAAATTTTCAAAACCGTTAAAACAAAAAAATCTAAAAATTATAAAATCGCCAAACCGAAAAAAAATCGCCAAAATCAAAAAAAAAAAATCGCCAAAACGAAAAAAAGCACCAAATTAAAAAAAATTTCTAAATCGAAAATAAATCGCGGAAAACCGGAAAAATCGCCAAAATAAAAAAATCGCTAAAATGAAAAAAATCGCCAAAATGAAAAAATCGTCAAAATTAAAAAAATCGCCAAAATGAAAAAAATTGCCAAAATGAAAAAAAATCGCCAAAATGAAAAAAATCGCCAAAATGAAAAAAATCGCCAAAACGAGAAAAAAGCGAAAAATAATCAAAAAAAAATTATTTCAGCTGAAAAAACGTAAAAAACACTGTATTAAAAAAATGCTCAAAGCCCAACATACGGAACCCTTCGTGCGCGAGTCAAAGTCGCACTTTACTGAATTTATTTTTATTTTCACATACACGTAAATTTCATGGCATCAATCTGTGCAGAAGGGTTTATAAAAGGATTTTTGTAAAAAAAATAAAACAAACGCATTAAATTTTATTCAAATACAATCTGTACAATAAGTTAAAGACTTTGCATTAAAAACAAAGAAAACTTTTTGAAGTGTGCCAAAATCAAATCATGCAGCTTGAGATGAATTTGTCCTATAATAGGTACTTTTATGCAACAGATACTTTTTTGCAAAAGGTACTTTTTTAATAAAAGTGTTTTTTTTTTGCTACAGTTACATTTTTTCAAAAAGTACTTTTAAGAAAAAAGGTACTATTTATTTTAAAATAATAATTTTTTAACAAAAAAGCTACTCTCTTGTCATAGAACAATATTTGTATGAAGGGAGTGTTTTCAAAAAAGTACTAATTTTTTAAAATATTTTAAAAATAAAATCTTATTTTAAAAATGGTTTTGTTATAAGTTATATATTTAAATAAGTTTGTTTTTATTCTGAAAAAAAACCTTTCTTTTAAATTCACTTTTCCAAAGAAAATGAGCTTTATTGTAAAGACTGCTTTTAAAGATTTTCTTTCTAAAGGTACTATTTTCATAAATGTATTATTTTGAATAGGATTTTTTTTTTGGTAAAGGTACTGTTTTGAAAAAGGTACTTTTTTGAATAAAGAACTTTTTTGAAACAGGTACTTTGTGGAAAAGTTAAATTTTTTAAAAGGTTTAGCAATTTATTTTCTACTAAGCACTTCTTTGAACAGATTCTGCTTTTAAAAAGTGCTTTTTTGCAATATGCGTATTTTTTTAATAATGTTTTTTTAATTGCTGCTTTTGAAAAAAATACTTTTTCCGAAAATAAACTCTATCGGCCATATCACAGAGTTCAATTCCGTTTGGAAACGGTACTGAATAAACCTCAAAATGTCAAGCACTAGCCGGAGCATACCCCAGCATACCAGCGCCTCCCACAGTCTGGACACACCTGACAAATTTCCGTATTTTAGTTTTCTTTTTTAGACACCATCTCTTACAAAAATGGGGTGGATTGAATTCCGAGTCTAAAAGGAATTGACCTCTGTGAAGGTTAAATTTAAATATTTTTTTAAATTTTTTTATTAATTTTTATAAAATGTACTAATTCTTGCGAACAAGATACACTTTAAAAAAATTTTTTTACAATGTTCTTTTTTGAAAAAAGGGATTTTTAAAAAAGAATACTTTTGAACATGAAAACAAAAACTGGTATCATCAACAGTTAAAATAAATTCGGTTTGACCGAGAAAAATAAACAAGATATTTAAAATTAAAATATAAAAAAGGCAAACGCTGAGAGAGCTAAAATCTATTTCGCTTATGTTTCCCATTTTATATGTATATACCAAGAGCTTTCCAACCTGTAAAATTATTATTGCCGCCGCCTTGAGAATAAACGCATTTTTAACTGGCTTCTCATTCCGGGGCGTGCAGCACAACTACATGAAAATTTTGTATTAAACAACTTTTTTTGCTCAAGATCTGACAGCAGCGCAAATTTAAAGAAAATTTATAAACAATAAATTTTAATATAGTGCAAAAGTTTTAAGCAACTTTTAATTTAAGTTATGAGAACTGAAATACTTGTTTAATAAAGTCTTAAACTTATTTTAGGGAATTTGCAACTTTTTGTGTAATATTTTGTTGGAAAGTAAAATATGAAAATAAAATTCGTCTTGCTTTTTATAATATTGCCGTTTTTTGGTTTGTTTGTTTGTTTTAAATAGTTTGTTGATAAGCCCCCAATACCAAGATAATTTATACTTCATATCAACATTTTAACACTTCACACCCACATTTCTGATCTTTTTTCATGGACGTCCCTTCAAGCTTGAGTGCACACACACAACACACACACACCCACATGCCGGCAGATATTGAAATTAAAGTAAAAAATATGTATACTTGCAGTTAGTATTTGAGTTTAAGTTGAGAGGAAAAAAAATTATAACAACTCTATACTTTGTTATTGCAATATAAACATAAAAGATAGTTTTGTATGTGTGTGGCAAAAAAAAAAAAATTAAGGAAAATATATGTACAAACGAATGAACCCTTGTCATTTCCGGCGATAGTTCTTGTTTCATCTGCTCGCATATCCACATGGATGGTTGATTTCGCTGCATGCATTTACACTGATGTCATTGTCATTGTGTTTGGCTTTGATTGCATCTGTAACAACTTCTCGTTCCTTTTGTGGCGTTCGAGTTTCACGAGTATGATAAACAGTATCTTGTGTACTTGTATGTACGTGTGTGCAAGTGGGTGTATGTGTGTATTTCCCTCTCTATGGGTACGAGTAAGAGATGAGCGCGTGTAAAATTTCTCCAACACGAATACGAAGAAATGTTCGCAACACGACACAACACATCATGCAGGAAATCAGATTGAATTTTTTTATCAAATAAATAAATATTTTAATCAGGAATAATTTCTTTATCGGGCTAATACTCGTAATACTGAACAATCAATACTGAATTTCTCAATTCTTAATGAATGAAATATTTTTATTAATTAATGTGATTTTCTAAAGAGCAGAAGCAAAATTAAACTAGACTTTTTAGCTAAATATTTTTAAGATTAAATGAACCATACACTTTAAACAAAATTTTTGATTTTGCGTGTTTGTGGATAAAAAAAAAATATTAATATTATTGGAGCTATGCTCTTTAAGGCATCTATCTATCGACACTATTAAAATTATAAATTTATTTTTGTTTTTAAATATCTTTGTACTTAAATGCAAAATATGAAAATAATCGAAACAAAATGTTTGATTTTATTTTGTGAGTGAAACAAAAACAAAATAAAAACAATGGTAACGATTGCTCAATTTGTTTTTGTAGTGTTTTTAGGCACATGAACACAAACCAGAGAACAAAGTCGATCGGCTATAAGCCGGATAACAGCCGCCGCCGGCCACAAACAGTACATTAATTGTACGCAGTTAGGTTAGCTTAGGTTAGCAGGCTGCCGGTAATGAATGGTGAAATTTAGAGTCCAGCTCATTTGGGTCCAATACAATGATCCCTTTGTGCTACCTGTGAGTTGAAGAGAATATAGTGAGAGAGGGTGAGGTGATAGGGAAGGTATAGTGATAGAGAAGACTGGTATTGAAGGAACAGATAGAGGAAAGCTTCATTCCTTTGCAACTCTGCTTTTTTTGCACGTGTTTAATAATGCAGTGTTGCAGCGCCTCTGCTGTCAATGAGACAAAGGACACTAATGCACATTAGAAAAATTCGTGTTGTTGTTATTTTAACGACAGCCGGAGGCTGGCATGGAATCCATGACCTTCGGTTTTGCAGTCATTGTGCTAACTACTTCAGCCAACGCCACCTCCAGTTAGCAAAAAAAAAAAAAAAAAAAGAATAATAAGAAACGTTTTGAAATATAATATAATTTTATTTAATTGTTATTTCACACATGAATTTTTTTTATATAGCGTAGCAGCATAGCTCTAACCGGGTGTCCTAAGACACCTATGTTCTTTTTTTATTATTATTATTTCTGTATTGAAAATCCATGCATACATATTTTACACCTAAAATCGTTTCATAATTCCTCGTGCCACGAACACTTCGTGTTCAGTTTTGAGTGTTGGTCTCACGAAAAAATCACGTCACACGCGTCCATCTCTAGCAGAAGTAGCTTTGTAGGTACAAGTGCAGTTTTTTAGCTTTTGATATTCCTTTTTTTGTGTACTTTTGCAGACCCGCGGGAGTTTTAACACCATAAAATGCCAAAATGTTTTGTGGCTTTATCAGTTGCAGTGGCTAAAAGTACCCATTAGTTTTCTCCTCCCTCTTCTCGTCTTGTTTTTATTTTTATTTTAACCCGCTTTTTTATTTAACTTGTAACGAAAACTTCATTGCAATTCTTATTATTTTTTATGTATTTTTAAATCGTATTCCATTTTAGCAGCAACTCTCAGTTGCATAAGGAATTTTCATATTTTATATTTAATTTTTTTTTTTTTTTGCAAAACAAAATCTCTTTTTGTTTAATCCTGCTGCTTTGTTTGAATTATTTGCAAATTGCAACTATTGAAATCCATTGATTGTTTAATATGAAGAAATTTGATTTAAAATTCATTTTTGTTATTTTATTTGCTTGCACTCTCGCTTGCCTATTGAATGAATTATTATTAATGTAATAAAATTCTTGACCTATAAAATATAGTTTTGCACGTGCCATAATATTTTATAAATTTGCTTTTGTTATAATTTGCCATATCTATCCATTATTATTATCTTATACATAATATATTTTCATTTTATTTATAGAACATCCTTCAAAATATACATATTTACATAGTTCAGTTTTCTGAAAACCTTATTTTTTTCTACTATTTGCGATTTATTTAAGCTTATTTCAGCCGATGATAAAGCAACTTCCAATAGTTTGAGGTATTTTCATAATAAATTCCTCCACTTGAGTGCAATGAAATTCCAACAATATAAATAGTCTGTTTAAGCAGAGTAGATAAAAATGAAGAGTGTGCACTCATAAATAAATAAACAACAATTCAGGTGCATGTTAAACAGTTCAGACAACTGCACAGTTAATTTTCCATTGTGCAAAGCAAAATACTTGACTACTTACACTTTTGCTCTGCTGCACGTCCTTTAGCTGTTGCCATACGGCTCTCAGATTTTAGATAAATTGGCGTTTAAAGTACTTCTGCCAGTACTTTGATGCTTTTCTTTTGAGCGCCTAGTACATATTTCTTTTTTATGAAAGACTGCAGTACAAGCATACTTGCATATACGAGTATAAGTGTATGGGAATATGTTACTAAAGGGTCTTCCAAATAAAGACTTCCCAATGTGCTTAATTAAAGACCTTCTTCGTGGCTAAATTTTTAAGGGCCATTATTACAACTTAAAGTTAGTTAAAAGTAGGATTTTTTAGGACGTATAAAACGCTATTCATTATAATAAATTTAATTTAACTTACCAGTAAGAATACATTTGCCTTTACCTTAGCGCTTACTTTAGGTTAAGCTAAAATTGTGCTGATGGACAACTTTTTATACGTCCGATAAAATCCTACTTTTAACTAACTTTAAGTTGTAATAATGGTCCTAAGGGTCTTAAAAAGAGATATGTTTTCCTTTACAAATCCTTCCTTAAAATTTACTGACTTAAGTACTATACAAGTACGCAATTGTTGAGATTTCTTTTATAATTTTTGTGCCAAACAAACGAACAAAAATATTTTAATTGAAATTTATTTGCTGGTGGTTAAGCATTGTCTATATATTTCATTGGTGCTTTGCTAGATTTTGAACCGTCACAAACCTCTTATCTTATGCACAGATTTTTAAAAATATTATTATCTGTGATTTCTCAAATAGTTTTTGAAAGTTCGTGCACAAGATAAGACTGTTGCAAATATGTGGTAGAAGACTACTGAGGATTTAACAAAGCACCAATGGAATATATAGACAATGCTTAACCACCAGCAAATCCATTTCAATTAAAATGAACTTAAGACACAATATGTCAAACAGTAAATTTTTTAAAAGATTAAAAATTAAAAAAAAAAAAAAATTAAACATACTGTACAATTGTGCCACTTGCAAACATTCTGCTGTAGGAAAAGGCCCACAAAGGAATATAACGTGTTCGTTTATGTTGCACATTTGTGTGTTTGCAGTAGTTAATTTGTAATAATGCAGAAAATTATGCAAATATTCTTTTACTCATGGGCCAATTGTTTTTGAATTTCAAATTAAACACATAACTCGATATACAAGAAACATTACGAGTAAACATGAATATAAAATCAGCAATTAATTTATTGTGGCTCTTGTTTGTTGGTTACGAGTACTTATGGCAAAATTCCAACAAATAGACTCTCGTATTTAATGGTGTATTTGTTTATCCAATTTTCTTTATGGAAATAGTTTTAGAAGTAATAAATAGCAAAAGTAGTTTTATTTAAATTGTGATAGCGATAAAAATTGTTTCACATTTAGAAAAGAGAAAACAAGCGAGAGCACGAAGTTAAGCACCAGCCTTGTCAGATTTTTTCTCACTTTTTTTTTTTGCCTTGATTTTGAAAATCGCCAAAATCAATTTTATGTAGTTTTTCTTAATATATCTAGTATATTTCATAATTTATTTATTAAATGTTATAAATACAATTACAAATTATATCATAACTTAAGTTTAAACGAGAACGTAGTGAAACAGACCAGGGTCTATGGTGGGAATCGAACCCACAACCTCCATACAAGTTGAAAAATTCGCATGTTTGGCGAAAAATCGCCATATCTGACAGCCAAGAAATACTTAACATAAAAATCAGTTGATACTCTTTTTACATAAGTATTTCCATTAAGTTGCAATTGAATTGGATATTTTCTAAATACATATTTAATCTATGGAACAGGAATAGCGACAGGTGCCAGTGAGAGTGGCAAAAGAGACAAAGAAACGAAGTAATTTTTAGGGTAACGTACACCATAAGAGCTACGGACCTGCAATTTTCACAGAATCACCCTTATCGTGGTTGGCGTTTTCGTGGCGAAAATTAGGCGTTTTTATGAAATGGTATCGTGGTTGGCAAAAACGCCAGTAAATGCGACACTTTTATGAAATCTATTACAAACAAGTCGATTAAATAGTACCGCGTTTGGCGTTTTTGCCTGTCAAAAGTGGCGAAAACAGTCGTTAAGATTTTTGTTACCGCCATTACAGAAAAAATAAACAAAATCAAAAAATTATTTGCATATTTTGTTAATTTTGTAGTTTATAAAATACATTTTGGTATAAAAATAACTTTAGTTTAAATAAAGTAAACGTGGAACAAGAATGGAACGAAATTGCTGATGATTTAAATAGTATTGGACCTCCATTCCGTAATTGTAAGGGTTGGATGAAAGTTTGGGAAATTCATCTCGGACAAAGCTCACTATACATGGCTTCAATACATCTGTAAAACGCATCACTCACCAAGGACTGACAAATATTTACCAAAATATCATATCAAGCACTTTTTTTGGTAACTACCTTCGGCAAGTATCCTCATTGTTGCTGTTAGTTTCAACAATTTTAATAGACCAGTTCTTCTTTGGGCGTTTTTTAATTTGGATGATATTTTTTTAATACATAATTAAAACCATTCTTATTTAATCTAATATAAGTAAAGAATCTGGGAAAAAGTATTTTTGTATGTACTAAATAAAAAAAAAAAACAAATGTAAACTTACTTTCTGTTTGATAGGAAAACTATGTATGTATGTATGTATGTATATTGTTTTCTTAAAAGATTAAATTCTTTTGTATCACACATTTCTACGTCTTTAGAGAATGAATTAAAGCCCACACTTAATATTATTAATTATAAAAACGAACTATTTTCAAAAATTAACAAATAATTAATTTATTCATTGTTATGAACCTTCTACGGCAGGGGATCTTTTTGACAATTGTCATAACAGGATGTTTCATAATCAAATAAAATAGAGCCATCTATTACAATATGCCTCTTCTACAAAGTAGCTTTAGGCGAAAATTTTACACGATACCACTATAATAAAAAATCGACTACAAATACGCCAGTCGTCGAAATACGCCTACGCCAAACACGATAAGGGTGAATATCTAAGACTTTGGCAGCTATAACAACACACACGGCTCAATTTTGTGATTTTTGTAATCGTAAAATTGTTTAGGGTTGCCATCATATAAAAAAAGCTAAAAATTTAAATATCTCGAAAGCGAATGGATTTTTTTTTTTTGAAATTCAGCACAATACAAATACGCAAGTGGGCTAACAAAATACCGTACAAAGCATGAAAATAAAATCTTGCTTGGAAAAGTCCTAAAGTGGCACCTTAACGATAAACTTTTACGAAAAGTTTCTACCTTTTGCTTCAACGAAGCCAAATCTTCTTGTCTTGAAACTGATAATAAAATTATGAATAGCATAAATCTTTTCACAAATCAAAATCAAAAATTAAAAAGTTCACTCTATTTTACGCTGTGGATGGATGCCTTAAAAAAATGATAAGTAAGTCAAAAACCCGAAAAAATATTAAATCGCAATTATTTTCTTATTAATATTGTTTTATTTTGTTTCCTAAAGCCTGGTTTTGTGGCCTGGCACTCTGTTCACAATTTCGTGCGAAATGCTGTCAAACTACATATAAATATAATTTGGCTTAAAAAGCGTTACGAACAGTAGCCTAATTCAATTCATAAGAATTTAAGAAACAAATACAGTTCGAAAAATAATAATTAACTAAAATTAATAGTCATTGGCTTATGGCAAAAATCAAAAATCAAAAATAAAAATATACTTAATAGTAACAAACCAAAAAAGTTTGTCTTAAGTAGAACAAAAATAAGCAAATTAACAAACATGTGCATAGTTAGTAAGGAACAAACGACAATGGTAAGACTGTTGTAATATATATGAAAGATGGTAAATTGTTGAGCCTTCATTACCAAACATATATATGAGCAAATTGAAAAATGCAATGAATCAAAACAATTCACATATTCCATTTGCAATAAAGTTTCGTATATAGGGCAGACATCTACATCAACTGACACCACACACGGTGGACCAAAACACAGACGAACGCTGATGAGGAAGGTTTAGTGGCCTTCGAAAACGGCTGGCTGTTTCGTTCAACTATGTGTTCTTGTCAGAATATTTACAACTAACTTGATGTTATTTGTTCATTAATAATTATCACATGTAATTTGGCTTAAAAAGCGTTACGAACAGTAGCCTAATTCAATTCATAAGAATTTTAGATACATATAAAAGTATTTGGTATGAAATATTTGCGAAATAAATTCGCAAAAGTAGTACTCTGTTCTTGTTGCGAAAAACACACAAAATCTATCTGGCAGCATGTTTTTCCATGCAAAATGAATCTGGCATCATTTTAGTTTAGCTGCGAAACAACATGAGCAGTGCTTTTTTCGCACGGAATTTTAACAATGTTGCATACTTAAAAAAAATCGCAGGTTAGGCTACATATAGTACATGTCAAATTTTTCACGCGAAATAATCAATGGTACTAAAAATGTTTCACACCGAAAATATTTTCGTTCGTCCCAGTTGTCTTTATAGCATTAAATAAAAAGAAATAGCTGTATCCAAAGAAAAAAATAATTTGAGCTTGAAGTGTACGTTAAAACAAAGTTTCCATAAAAATTTCAACAAAAGAACACTTGAAGTTCAATAACCCACATATGCAAAATAAAAAAGATAACCTGTGCTTCAAGTGTACGATAAAGACGGTTCACACTGTCGCGAAGGTGGCCAAAAATGAAAAAAACTAGTTTTGAATTAAAACGAAAAAATTACTTTGTTGCATGTGCAATATTCTAATTAAGTAAAATAAAAAGGAATTTCTTAAAAAAGGTTTTTTTTTAAAGAGTTCTGACGATTCAAATGCAGCGGTTTTAAGCCAGTATTCAACTATTTGAAAATATGATACGGACACATGCAAACTATAACAGGTTAATTAAATTTTTTTTTTAGATATTGCACTACAACTTCCAATAAAACATAAGGGGAATATTGTTATAATACGGTTACAATATATTTTTTCTATATTTTGTAACTCATATGCTATGTTGTTGCTTATAATTTAAATGGAAAAAAAACATCTGTGGATGAAAAAAGTAGGACTTATGTGGTCTATAGAAAAAAAATATATAAAAATATATTTTTCATACTTTCACATTATATTTCTACAAGTAACTAGATTGCAAATTTTTTGTATTCTTGTCCACCTTTTCCACCCTTACAATTTATTTTTACAATATTTTTCAAGTTATAATTTGTATATTTTCAGTATATTATTTACTTCCAGGACATTTGGGAAGGGCATTAGTCCTTTAAATTTAAATGGCCAAATTGTAGGTGTCTATTGTCTATATTGCGTCTAGTTAAACATTTAACTCACTATAAGTGAAGACAATTTTTTTGTTTCACATTTTTGAAATAGGACACTTTTGAGGTATGCGTATCCTTTCTCTGAATTGACCGAAATTTTTACGAAGCATTAAATACTCGTATGTTAAAATTAGTGTCTATACAGATTTCAGTGAGTTACAATTATTTTTCTCTTGGTTATGGTAATTTTTTATTTCAGGATATATGGGAAGGACACGAATCCTTGAAAATTAAATGGCCAAATTTTATGTGTGATTATATTTTACCAATCAAAGCGTGTGTTCCAAATTTCATTTCTTTACGATAACCCCTTCTATTTTTGGCCGCTCGTTATATGAACTCACGACACTGTGCGGCTTTTGTAAGGAAATTTTGCTTTAACTTACACTTCAAGCACACGTTATTTCTTTTTAAATTAATTTTTTTGGATACAGTCGTAGAATTTAAAAATGTAAATGTTTTTTTTAATATAAACCCACAGGGAACGAATATTCAGACCATTTAAGAGGTTTGAGATTAAACATATGTATGTGTGTATGTATTTCCGTTTTTATTTACACAATTTATTTAACATTTTTTGCTTTTACATTCTTAAGCTTATAAAATAATATTTCCATAAGAAATACCAATACTGCCAACGCCATTAGAGCCGCATACAACAAAAATACCAACTCGAAATCTTCTAATTTCAGACTTCGTCCAAACGGAGTCTCCGCTGCTTGTCCCCAATCTGACAGAGTTGCATTAGGCATCGCTGCTTCGGGAAGTTTTGTATTTAACCATTTGTACAGGAGGCCACTTGCTTCAACAGCACTTGCCAAGTTTTCCACAGGAATGCGGTAAATAGAGTTATTTGCCATCGGTATACCTAAATAGATGTTATGAGAAATGCAGGCATCCCTTGAATATATAAAAAGTTTATTTTTTAAACTGTTTTGCTGGTAATTTAAAATTGAACTCCAATGAAAATTTGATGCCATATAAGCAAATGAGTTATTGAGAGTATTTCTCAAATTATTATATTCCTCGTAAGAAGTGATGTGAACTAAAGAACTTAGATCCGAATTTATGACACCGAAATACCGTATTGAGACATCGGATAATATAATGGGAATGTTATTTTCATAAATTTCATCGAAAGTTTTCGGTTGTTTCTTCTTAAAAGGTTGGGTGAAAAAGGTTTGTAGAAATGCATTGTACACAAGACTGAGGTAAAGGCCTGCAATTGATAGAAGGATGTAAATATATTTGGTGAGCCGTCCTGGACTTCGCTGCATTGTAAAGGGTTGCGCCAATATACCTCTGAGTGCAACATCGCTGAGTATGAAATCGAAGAAATTAGTGTAACCTGCATATAACCTTTGCCTTCTTCTTCGTAGTAGAAGTCTTTGGCAACTTAGTAAAAGGGAAAAGAGCAACAAATTTGCTATGCTGATGGCAGCTATTTCGAAATTGACCAGTTGAAAAAACACTTCCTTGAGCGGCACATTCTTATTGCGTGGTATCATGAGGCACGTTCTTACAAAACCAAATGGATAAGGGTAATGCAGCAACTGACTTGTCTCTTTTATCGGTACCAAAGTAGCGGGTAAATCAATGGTTTTGTTTCTTGCTAAATCCTCTAGATATCCATAGAAGAGAATTTTTCCTTTTTCTACAGGAAACGAATACTTAAGTGTAGCATTAAGTCTCTCAGTTAAGAGATGCATAAATTCTCCCATATAACCATACATTTTTACTTTGTCTTGTGCGCTGGTAGACAAAAAAGTCTTTGATATTCTTTGATCAGGTAGTGTTAAGATAGTATGACCCATTAGATCTTTCAAACGATTGGGATAGAATACATCACCAGCTTTGTAGTATCTTGATTCCATAGTTACATTTGGAAATGGCGTGTAGGTGTGAATACGTTTTGTTACACTGAAATCGTGGAATATTGCGAAAATATTTAAGGTTTTCTTTCGCCAGCATAATAGAAAAAATTCTCTCAATTTCGACAAATTTTTTGCACTTTCATTTTCATTTATATACAGCAACATTTTCGTATCGCGTATGCTTTCGAAAGTCTGGAAATAAGCGTTGAAGTCGATATCAAGTTCCCCAGTAAGTTTTGTTAAACAAATAATGCTCAAGAAGTTTCTATTCATTGAAGTCTTGAAAATCATGGGTTTACGTATATTTCTTATAATTATGGTGGCATTAAAATGTTTCAACGAATAATCCAAATCCATACAACTTTGCACTGATGCCTCATAATTGATTAAAATTGTTTGTATATCATGTTGTTGTTCGATAGAATGCACCAAGTCGAAAAATTTTGATTCCAATTCTTTAGAGTTGTTTTGCAAAATCTGCTCATTTTTTGCAAAATTCACAACTAAATTAATTAACACCAGCCGAAACCACCACATATCTTTTCCGTTTAAAAGTCAATACTGAATTATTGAAGTTTCAGTCGAAACGCTAACATTTTATAGCAGAATTATATCGTGCTTAACATCTAAGGTTTCAAGAATACAACTTTTTTTTATTCCATAGGCTTATTGTACTTGCACTAAAGTTTATATACATATACATATATATATATGTTATTGGTTATTTTGATTGGAAATATTTTTCTATTGTTATATTTTTCTTTTCTTATGTTTGTTAAGCTCGAGGTCATTTTTATAAAACTCTAATTCAGTTTTTTGATATTTTGTTAACAATTTGTTAACATCGTCAGTGCAAAACAATCCACCTCTAAATTGTTATAAATAAACTTTTTAATTGTTTTCTCCTTTTTGAAATACTAAGCATTATATTGGGCATTTACGAGTATTTACTCTTTTGTAATCGATTTATAAAAAAAGGGGGAGGTTCTCGAATTGGTTGTACTTATTTTTAGTCCACGACCCACAAAAATGGAGTGTTATTTACTATGTCTGTTATCTCAGAACTGCGTCTTTTGTGAACCGATTTGAAAATATATGTTTTTTTTTTGGTATGAATGAGTAGACTTACTGTTTGGCTCCATTGTTAAAAAAAAAGTGTGTGGGGCAAATCCCATAAGTTTACGACGCAATATTTTGTTTCAACTATGTACGTGTCGGTCGGTATTTAACTAATGCCGAGTACACATCTGGCATTTCTTGTGCTATTGTGTTTCTATTATGTTTTTTATATGGAAAGCAATGCCACACAACGAAGAATATCGGAAATGGCAAACGTTGCCTCCAGTATGCACTATTGCAATGTCACAAAATGCCATAGTGTGTAATCGGCATAACTGCTACGAAACTTGTTACATATACATATATGTATGTATGTAGTACATGCTTTTATTTTAATATATGCATACATACATTCATACATACATACTCGTACATGTTTCTCTTAGGCAAATAATGACTACACAGTTATGGGGCATTTATACCTGCACGAAATTTAATAAATTTCTGTTGAAATCTTTATCAAAATCTATATAATCAAAGTACAACCAAACAACTGCAATACAATCAAAAATATTAGTGTTAGTACACTTTTGAAAAAAAACAAAACCTAGAGTTGAAGTATTTTTCAAGAAAATCTATTAACGAAAAGTTAATTGTAAATACTCTAGTAGGTCGCCTTAATCTCCTCAGCATTCTTTGTATTTGGTTCAGCTGATGTAGATTTCTGCTCGAAATATTGCAAGTACAAGTAAGATTTTGCCCAGATATAAACGCACTATTGAATAAATGTGTTGGACATGGATAATGTAGACAGAGAACAGAAGATGAAATGAAAAAGCTTACTCCATTTCAAACTGTGCAATTGTGCGTTGTTTAGGGTTCGAAAGGTGGAGACGACCATCGAAAAGTGTTGAAGAAATCCTAATGTAATATACAGACAATTACATATACATACATATATAGACATTTGAAATTTTCAAAGTCAGTGTAGACTACAAAAATTCACACTAGAGCTGAAAAAATCAAAATGCAGGGGTATTCTATCATTTAATGTAATTTTGACAACTTGCAGTATCTTGCAAATCGTACGAGGCAAACTCTTGAAATTTTCAAATACGCTAAAAATTAAAAATCTCAAAATTAAAAAAAATACCGAAATGAAAAATCGCCAAAATACAAAAAGCGCTTAGAGGAAAGGTCTCCAAACGTAAAAAAATAACTAAACAACCAAAAAATGCCAAAAACCGAAAAAAATCGCCAAAACAAAAAAAAATCGCCTAAACTAAAAAATCGCCACAGCTAAAAAAATCGCTAGAACTAAAAAACAACCGAAAAAATCGCCAAAAACCGAAAAGTGTCAGCAAAACACAAAAAAAAACTAAAAAATCGTAAAAACAAAAAAAAACTTTTAAAAATTTCTGCATCGCATTAGCTATTCGATTATTTGGGATAAAGTTCGTATAGTATTACCCACTTTAATGGATTTTGTTTTTAACTAAGATCATTTTATTTATGTACGATTTCTTTGCGCAGTCCTTTGGTAAAAACATGACTACGATCAGAATTCTGTCATAAGCTCGACACAAGTTACAAAGCCGGTCAGAAAACGTGGATGACAAGGAAGAATATCTCTTTGTCTAAGGAAATTCGTAATGTTAAATATTTTAAAGCATTTCCTTTTGACAAAGTTTAGCCAATTATGTAGCATAAAAGAGAATGAGCCAGGGTTGAAATAGTTAAGAAAACAGACACTATTCTTATTTTATATTCAGCAGGAAAATAAGGCTTTAATCTTATGAAATGCCTAATCAAAATGATTTTTAAGTAAAGTATCTTCCTATAGGGACTTCCAAACCTTGACAGTTATTATTGGCCATAGTCTTGCAGCTACATCTGTCGAATTGATTGTCATTTATAGCAATTAACTGCAGGTGCAAATGATAATACTGTATTATTGAAATGGTTGTTCCCTTTGGCACGTTTAAGGTGCACTTGGCCCAATAGTTAAGTCTTAGTGCGGCCTGTTTGGTAACTAATTGTTTGAGCACTTTTCACATAAATTTTCCTAGCGATGTCGCTTGTTTGTTATGTGGAAACTACACCTAAGTGAACGCTCCTATTGCCGTTCTCACTCAACTTTACTCAACTCAATTTATTCGTCTGAGAGTTAAACCAACTATTTTTTTAGTAAGGTTAAACACAACTCATATTTAACCGCATTTCTTATGGCACAATACAACTATAAGCTCAAACATTGTCAGATTTATTACTGGCAATACCAGCGCAAAAGTTGGGTTGACTGTAAGACAACCAAGCTGAGTTGAGTGGTCTAATAATACGAAATATGATTTTATTTTGCTTTTATTTTAATCACGCTTTGAGTAGAGATGTACAAACTTGTTAGTTTTGTAATCTTGATCGTGTTAAATTTCCAGTTTTGTGCAAATTTATGTTAATGTGAAACTAAGGATTCTTTAGTTGTCATTAAAAAAAATTGCACATGCTAACACACACACACACACATACTGATAGGAAAAGCAAACAGCACAAGTAGCACAAATAACAATAATTTTAGCCATGAATTTATATCCGGCATAAAATGCTGTATTTTGTTGAAATTATTTTCATTTTAATTTTATTTACTCCACACAACTCAAGTATATTAAAAAGAAACAAAAACTAAAACGTAGAAAAAGAGGAAAAAAGTTAAAACAAAAACTTATTTTGCATCTGTTGGGAAATCATAAAAAGCATTTGTGTCTGGTATTAAATTTCTCAACAACCCATACAATTTATGTTAATGTAGACACTTGTCTCCATGCATGGGAACGTCTTCAACGATGTGTGAATGTATGTATGCGTGTGTGTATGTGTGCGTAGGCAGTAAAGTTATATCTGCTTCATTATAAAAAATATGACGAAAGAGGAGAAGGAGAAGATGAGGAAAAACTGACTTAAAACTATAGTGAAATAGTCATTAATTTAATACACGTAAATATGTGTAATTACTTTTAATGTTTGTGCTTTGAAATAGAATACTATCCAGCATACACACACACACACACACTCTAGCACACACACACACTCACTTACATATTTTAAATCAGGCGTTCGTACATGCATAAACCCAGCTAGCATTTGGGCGATCATTTTTGGCAGAAATATCTTATATGATTCTCTACAGATCGCTTTTGATGATTAAAAAGTGATTTATCACTTGGGCGATTGAAAGAGGATTCACTTATGACTGATCTATATGATCAAGTAATGATTTCTTGAAAATAGAGGAACATCATGCAAACCGCAAAAAGGTGATTTAAATGATTTCATATGAAAATTGCTCAAAAATAATCAGCAAATCGTATCATAACTGATTCTTTGGAATGCTTCATCTGTAGGGTACCATTTTCTCACAACGGGAGTATCTTTTATGATCGAAAAATTAGCTCATATACGGTTATTTTTCCCGTCAAGCTGATTCGGAAAAGATTGGATTATGATACAAAATGCTACCTGGGAATATTCATAAAACAATTATCTACACATTTAAGACATCATCTACATACATCTACTTTGTTCTTCGTTTTTGCTTCTTATGCTTTTATTTTTTTTTTGTCAGGAAAAACTAAAATTTCTCATTTAGAAATGGAATCCTTTGCATGAGACAAAAAGAAATACATTTACGTGGGAGTTTTCCTTTTGTTGGTGTATGTATGTACGAGTATGTGTATGACGATGATTATGATCTGACAGTACGAGGGCGGTTCGGAAACTTCTTAGCCTATCAATGAAAGAGAATAGTTAGTTTTTCAAAAATATTTTTATTTTTCAATATAATCTCCTGAAACTTCAATACACTTAGTCCAACGCTTTTCTAGCAATTCTATCCCTTGATTAAAATAGTTTTCCTCAAGGTCTTCAAAATAGTGGTTTACAACTGTAATTGCATCTTCATTTGAGGTAAAACGCTTGCCAGCAAGGAATTTTTTTAGATTTTGGAACAGGTAAAAGTCACTGGGAGCCAAATCAGGAGAATAAGGTGGGTGGTCAAGCAACTCGTACTTTAATTCGTTGATTTTAGCCATTGTTAAAACACTCTTGTGCGCTGGTGCGTTGTCTTGATGACAAATTATTTTTTTGTGTTGTAAGCCAGGACGTTTTTGTCGAATTTGTACATTTAATTGATCCAAAAGGTTGCAATAGTACTCTGAATTTATTGTTTTACCCTTTTGCAGATAGTCAATCAATAAAATACCCTTGAAGTCCCAAAAAACCGTTGCCATAAAAAAACCGTTGCCTTCTTTGGGGCACTTCCTCCAGCTTCAGTCCATTGTTTGGATTGTTCTTTTGTCTCTGGAGTATAGTGGTGGATCCATGTCTCATCAACAGTTATGAAACGACGCTTAAAATCCATTTTATTTCGCTTAAAACGATCCAAACAAGCTTGAGAAATGTTCATTCTTATGCGTTTTTGGTTGACTGTTAACAAATGCGGCGCCCATCTTGCAGAAAGCTTTTTCATCTGTAGTTCTTCATGCAAAATTAAATGGACTCGATCATTTGGGATGCCCATGATATTAGCTATTTCACGCACTTTTATTCGTCGATCATTTAATACCATATCATGCACTTTGGCTACAATTTCTGTTGTTGTTGCTGTTTGTGGACGTCCACTACGTGGTTCATCTTCAATGCTTGTACGACCACGTTTAAATTCAATTCTTTACTGTTGCATATGAAGGAGCACTTTCACCTAACACATTCACCATATCATTATGAATTTCTTGTCCCGATAAACCTTTTTTATGTAAATATTTAATGACACCACGCATTTCTAATTTTTCCATTGTTAAAAAATCGCGGATGCGTCGTTTGTGAACACCTGTTTCTATATGAAGGAGTTGCCAGATCGAAACAAAATTTAACATGTGTTCATTGCAGATATGGAAGTTTCCAAAACACTTAACTTTTTTCTGTTTATACCGCGCTTTTTGTGCTAGGCTAAGAATTTTCCGAACCGCCCTCGTAAATGTGTTGGTAACTAAAAGAAGCTTATGCTTCCTTACAACAAACATATTTTATGCATTTACTTTAGCCATTTTTTTGCCCCACCCTTTTTGTTTTTTATTTTTATATCGAAATAATCATTATTTATGTATGTATACGGACATTGTGTGCATGTTGATTTTATTAATGGACTGAAATTTAAATATTTGTATATTTTATGGACAGTTATTTGTGCAATTATTTATTAACAAATTAAATAAATTTTCAATATACAGCGAGTGCTTTTAGTAAGTATTGAATTATTTCTTTTGCATCCTTAATATGCATTTTTTTTTAATAAATAAGGAAAAAGTATTTACAATTATATTACACACATTACTAAAATTATGAATTTGGTTTTATTTAGCATTCAAATTGCATGAATCATTCAAAAAAAATTGTTTAATTTTGCAAACTGATGCTAGCAAAACACTATAATGTAGAAAAGTTTATATACTCTGCAGTAAGTACTTACACTTTGACTTAATAATATATTACTAGCTTAACCCGGTGTGCTTCGCTACCCATCCCCTCCCAGCAAAAAAAATAAATATATATGTATATATATGGCATTGGTGGTGCAATATGAACATTCGATTTTGCCACGCCCCTCCTCCCGCACACCGAAAATCAAAAATCAGACTTCACAGTGTCAAAAATAACCTATTGATTACGGGAAAGTGACTGACTATCACACATTTTAAATGCTTAAATAAGTAAGTACCACTGCTGACTTTGTTAATCATTAAATAAGAAGCAACCAATAGAGAATCTCCAACAGATTTAATAATAATCGTAGCTTATTCAGTCAAATTGTAAGCACCAACCAAACTAATAGGCAACACTGTATTTGATTATACGTGACTCGCCATAACGCCATAACTCTCACCATAGAAACCAATTGAATTTTGGTTTGGTTATGGCTATGGCATTATGTCATTATGTCACATCTAATTTAAGCTATAGCTGTAGAGAGAGTACATAACCTTTTCTGCATTTTGGCAAGCAAATTTTTTGCTGGGAAGCTTAGGTAAAGTAAATATTTCTTAACATGAAGGAAACCGTACCAAGGAACAATAGCTTTGATTGAATACAAGTATTTTCTAAATAATTTACTTTAAATGAAAAAGTAATTTGAACATTCTTTTTTATCACTAAAGTATTTGCTTTGAAATACAAGGCACTGGAAGCGAAAAAGAAATTTTTGTTTAGTTTTTGAAGCTTTTTGTCAAAAGCTCTTTGGCATCAGAATTTGCTTGCTACATGTTGAATGAAGTCAATAAATAGCAGGCAACTTTTGCAACTGTCGTTCTGCAAAAGTACTTGTATTTTCTTACAAACTGCACAATATTAATTTTGTATCCTATATCCCAGTTGGCCACGTCTTTAAGACATCTTTCACGACGGATACAAGACAATGGTAAGTCGTGGAAGACATATTGAAGATAGCCCCATACAAATCGTCGAAGAAATTTTCATACAAATGGCGCCGAAGTCACACAAGACGAGATGGGCGACAATGTCGCTCAGATTGTCGTCAACACTGCTTTATTGAAGACAAAACTTATATGACACTGTCGCTCAGATTGTCCTCAACAAAATTTTATTGAAGACAAAACGATGGATATTATCGCTCAGATAGTCATGAACGACGATTTCCTTTAAATTTTCGATTAGAAAACCTAATGAACAAGCGACATGGCCTACATTAAGAAGACAATGTCGTCTGTGACGATTTGGCCAACTGGGATTCAATGCAATCATTTGTTATTGTGTGTGCGTGTGTGTGTGTGTGTCACACTGCTGCAATGTATTAAATTGAAACTTAAAAATATACCCTGCAATAGATTTTTTGTTTGTCTTCTTCGATTTCTTAGCAACTTCTTGGTTACTATTTTTTAACAAAAAAAAAAAAAAAAAAAGATATTTATAAAGGCATTTCTAGCAACAATGCTGCTTACTAAAGGCAAATACAGCAGAAGCAGAAACAATTATAATAAAAAACACATTTACAAAAGGCGTCTTATCTTTCATGATATTGTTTTTTTTTTTTGCTCTCTAGTTTTTATGTGTGCGATTGTATCTTCTATTCTCCAGTTTGTTTAAAAAAAAAGAAACAAAAACAACAAAAAGAGAAGCAGAAAAGCAACTAAATAGAAAAGTTCACATACAACAATAATAATTCTTTTGTTCCGAAACATTTTGCATGAGAAGAACAAAAGGACAAAAAAAAAATACCCTAAAAATATGCAACCATTTCAAACATTTCCTATGGCACTCGTTCTTGCTGTTGTTGTAGTTGCAGATAAATATTGACTCTAAAGGAATTATCCTTTTAAATATGAGGGTATTGCAAATGCAATTTTATTTGCATAAATCGAATTGTACTACAAAAAAAAAACAAAAACCAAAGGACAGAAAAGAAGAAATGAATGTTAACAAAATTTTTTTAATTATAAACTGCATATATTTCAAATAAATAAGGTTTAGTTTAATAGAAAACAATTTTGGCATTTTTCAGAGCTCAATGTATACTTCTTAAAAGAACAAATTTCCTAAAGCGACGGCATAGTTATTTTTAATAGATGCATCATTAAATTTGTTATAATAAAGATCTGAACTGGTATTTGTTAATGCCAAGAGAGTTTCGGCACAATTTCGGAGGCACCGCTGCCAGCTGGTGCACTCTTTCAGTGAGCATGGCAAAGCTGTCTTATAATAGAAAACCCACAGTTAAGATACAAAAAAAATTGGTGCTGCAGCAGCTGCAGGCTGACTTGGCAGAATTGCACATTTCTTATAAAATTATGTTAAAAACTGTCATCTGTTGTTACGACCAACATATCTTAATACCTGAACAGCATGATTCAATGACCCTACGTACAAATTATAATTTTTTTGGCAGCAAAATTAAAAGAATTTTGAAAAATGTTTCAAACATTCAAGCAACTAGGAGGAGTTTATCCATTAAATTTTTTTTTAACAGAGTTCAGTTCTTAGAAAATACTTTACTACTTTGGAAATGAAGCGTATTTTTTTTTTAGAGTGTCACAACTTTAACTTGGCATCACTGCTTTATTTGAGCACCCATTTATCAGCTGGTAGTTGCTTTTTGTTTTTAAAAGCAAACTTTTAAATTTCCTTATGAACGTACGTCAAACACCAGAGCAACGTGTGCAAATTATTGAAATGGGCTTAAAAACAAATTGATATTGATTTTGAATTACCATTCAAAATTTTATTTTCCGATGAAGCCCATTTCTGGTTGAATGGGCACGTCAATAAGCAGAATTGTCGCATTTGGAGTTAGGAAGGAGAATCCACAAACTTTTGTCGAAATACCATTGCATCCACAGAAAATTACTTTTTGGTGTGCTTTATGGGCTGGCGGATTCATTGGCCCATATGTCTTCAAAACCGATGATGGTCAGAATGTATAGGAATATGATTCGAAATATTTTCGTACATCAATTACGTGGCATTAATTTTGCTGACGGAGCCATATACCACATAGCGGGCAATACAATTGATTTATTGAAAGAAACTTTAGATGAACAAATAATTTCCCGTAATGGTTCAATTAATTGGCCACCAAGACCGAGTGATTTAACCCCATTGGATAATTGATTTGGGGTTATGTTAAGTCAATTGACTACGTTGATAAATCACAAACAATTTACCACCTGGAAATCAACATTACCCTCATACCTAAATAAGAGCGGCAAGCGTCGCGTTAGCAGCAGGGTACGCATTTTCAGTACATTTAAATGTGAAAATATTACTTGATTGTACTGAAAATACGTACCCTGCTTTTAACGCGACGCTTGCCGCTCTTATTTAGGTATGAGGGTTAGAAGAGTTATCAGCGAAATACGGCCGTAAATGCTGCGAAAAGTTGTTGAAAATTGATGTTCCAGATTGCGCCTTCTACGCGCCAGCCATGGCGGCCCCATGGCAGAAATCATATTTAAACATTAATTTGATAACATTTTCTTTCATTTGTTTCATTATAATTTAAACTTGTGTCCTTGTATAAAAAAACACCCTTTAACTATTTTAAAAAACTTATAGTTTTTAAATTTAAAAAGTGCTATTTAAATAAAATTTGCTTTTGGTTGGGTTTGTCGTGCTTTTTAATCCGAAATGTGCAACTTTGAATCTGGCATTTCTAATGCCACCACAAGCATTTCAACAACAGATTTATCTGCTCAGCTTGTTATCGGCAGTCCCTGCATACACATCTGCTATAAGTTTTGAGCTTGTTTCCCCATATATGTATCTCAGATCACAAGCTAATTAAATCTCGTGGGGTTGGACGCCTAAAATTTAGCCAGGATATCATATGAATAATGGAAGAGGGAGAAACCGTGTCCATCTTTATATCAGACGATCTCAGCGGCAGAGCTAATAACCAAAATTGCCGAATGTGGAGTGACTCTAATAAACAAAATTCTTCAAGATGCAGCTCGAGTCACTGTTTAGGTAGCAGATTCATCAAGCTGTATTGTCGGTCTAAGTTTTTTTTGGAAGACGACAGTGGTACTGTAACGATCACGGGAGATTGTGATTTGAAAATGTTACAAAATTTGTGTTCTGTTTGAGCAACGAACCTCGCGCTTCACTCATTTCATGGTTGTGATAATTTTCCTACCCAGGGAAGTATGCGCAATGTCGTTGACAGATTTGATTCCACTGCCTCTGTAAGCAATTAACCAATACACAGCCTTGACAAAATGCAAGATCAGCCGAACACATCATCGCTTTCGGTTAGAGTGTGTAGGAGTATCCGCGTCGTTCAGAAGAACTAGGCAACTTTATCGAATCCCACTTCGGGACTTGGGCACCTATGTGTGTTTGCCTGCCTTGCTTTGAAGCAGTTGAAAATTCACTCTAATTTTCATTGAAAAATCATCTTCAGCGGGGTGGCGGCCTATTTCTGTATGAATGAATGCGTTAATAAGCAAAATTATCGAATTTGGCACAACGCCAATCTAGATGAGATCAAAAAGCAAGTAATGCATTGCAAAGTCATTATTTAGAAAGGATTTTGGGCTGACGAAGTCTTCGATTTATATTTCTTTAAGAAGGACGATCTCCAGGTTGTTTCCACCAAAAGGAAATACTAAATGTCAATGATTTCCAATTGTTTTTGCCAGGAACTGGATTATATGGACACCACAGATATTTTTTATCAATTGGACAGCGCGGCGCTATTTTCTACACAGCTGAAGCTACATTAGAGGTTATGTTAACTGGCCACGGAGATCGTGCAATTTGACCATTTAAGAATTTCCCTTGTGCAGTTTTCTTAAGTTGCAGATACATGCTAATAAGTCACTAATCATAGCGGTCCTTAAAGTAAATTTAGCATAACATGTCATCGTTAAGATTCACCCTGATCTATGAGTCAGAGTCAGGGAAAATGGGACATTATGGATGCACTACAATCTGTGAAATCGCTGGAGAAATTTGCACTCCTTTATATTCCGTACGTTGTGTGACCATTGACATCTTTCAAATGCATAAAAAATGTCAATGATACCTCATACGCACACAGAAAAAACTATGCACCAATTAATATTTTCAATTAATAATTTAATTGATTCAATCAAACTTTTTATTGTATTAATTAATTTGAGTGGAAAAACTTACTTGATATGATTAAATTGTTTATAGCTGAAAATTTTTAATTAATTTTTTAATTGATATTACAAACTTATTCATATTACTTCTTCGTGTGCTCGCATACTTTGTTTTATTTAAATTTAAGTCAAGTAGCTTTTAATCAAATATTTTATGTTAATGTTTATTGCAACTAATAGTAGAACTCTATTCTCCGTTGCAAACTGCTGGAGTCAACATTCAACTAAGACTATGTCAAGCTGTTATTTTTTAAATAAAACAAAAAACCATGAATTTTATGTTGCAAGAAAACATTGTCATTGTCTCTGCAGGGGATAAGCGCACTACTCAACACTAACTTGGCTGGGATTAAGCGATAAGCATTTTACAAATGTTTTAATATGTTTTTTTCTTCTGGCCTGTCTTGTATAATTGTTAGCCAGCATTTCAAAAATAAAATAAAAAAAAGAACCAGTGTTATTTTTAATTAATTAACATGTTGTTGCTGTGGCTGTGGCTGTTGCTGATAACATTGCTTTTTTCTTTTTTAAAACAGACATCTACTATCTTATTAACACACAGTATTATTTGGCTTTATTGAACAGTTTAAATATTGCAACAACAAAACGTTCAATTCTCTTTTTGTGAGTTGAGTGGCCCAATAGAAAGTGAGAAATTTTTACTATTTTATATTCGTCATCAAGAAATGTTTATTGCTTTTGTGTCATGTCAAATAAATGGACAAATCCAATTAAACAACATTTAAAACGATAACATCACACACGCACACACACACACACCCATACATACACACAACTGCAACTATACTTGTATTTAATTGAAATCCGTAACAAATACATAAACAAATTAAAGCCATTTCATAAGGGGCGTTTCGTAGGGAAAACAAAAATCTAAGGAAAAGTTTTCAAATTGCTTTGAAGACACTCACCTATTTAGAAAGTAAAAAAATTTAATGCATTTATAATTTCAGCGCCCAACAAAACTTTTTGATGTGTATTTTCTTTCTTAAGATAACGAGGGAATGTCCCCAAGGAGGCGTATTTTGTCCACTTCTGTATAGACCGATGACATCGTTGTCATTGCTAGGGGAAAGTTTGAAGATACTTTGTGTAATATTACGCAGAAAGGACGACTAAGGAGGGTGAAGAAATATAGAGCTGAACACTGTAAAGAGCCTGCAGAAAAATTGGTGATAATTGATCCAAACGTACTCGTCGTATGACTTGAGATAATGGTGAAAAAAATACATATCCTGCAAATGGTTACATATTTACCATTGTCGAATACATCGTCTTTAGGTTAGGTTAGTCTGTGTGGTCAAGGACTTCTTATAGGATTCATCCTTAACGATAACAGCAGATGACAAGAAACCTGTAAGTATGGCAGCCTAGTTCGTGCTGCCTGCATCGAATGACTCCCACACAGATTTAACAAACCTTAGCAGTCTACAAATTTCCATTCCCAAGATAGTCATATCTAGTGCGGCTTAGAGCTGAACAGTGGCACAATAGATGTTCTACTCTCTTAATTACCCCGGGTTCCTTACATTTCCTGCAGGTAAAAAGAATTTAGTCGATTTAGAATTATGGAAGCTCCACAGGATTTTAGAAGTTTTGCAAGTTTTCGTCGCACGCCAACTTTCCTCCGCTTCTTCCTTAGTTTTAACAGTCTATGGTCCATTTCAGGTGTTGAATTGGTTTCCGGACATATACCGTTTCTTCCACCGGTAATTGGATTCGTCGTGATCTTTTGTCAATTTAATTGGGAATCGGTTTAGTATTATAGTAAACGGCACTATTTTCATTGTAACAGTTAAATGTTATATATTATTCTACACCGGTTAGGTCCCTATTAGATAGTTCAGTGACAAGTCCCAAGGTACATACCATGTATCAATTAACCCTCTACTAGGCCATTCTCATGCAAAAGTGACTGGTCCGCTTCACAGAAAGTGTTAGAACTCGGATTGGTGCCTATCACTTGGGGACCGATCACGTGACAAGTCATGTGCCAGTTACATTTCTACCTTCACCAGGAGGAGTACACTCCTACGCTGGGAAACCATCCGAATAGATAATGCAGTGTTAGAACGATATGAGGATGATGTTAGGTTCAAAGCTGTCATACAGAAAGCATATAGAGGCAACAAAAGATCATATTAGATCATATTCAATTTTGCCACTTATGCAAACTTCTTGCTAGTTTTTAGATCCGTTGCAGGGAAAACCTAAAATTATACAACCCATAATCCTGAGATGGATACATATAATACACCATAATGGTAAGACTTATCATCAAATATGGTGCTGTTGTTTGGATGGACAGGCTTGAACTGGTTAGAATTAGGCATCATTTTGATAAATTACTAGCATTCTCTGTATAACCCGGGGCTTGAGGACTTATCCCAGTGGGTCAATTGAAGACCTTCTGAAACTCCTACCTCTAAAATTGTTGCCAGACAAAAAGTCATCAATATTGTGGAAAGAAGAACGGCTAAGGAGAATCATTTCTGGAAAGACAAAGGTAAAGATCCTTAATTGCACAACCTTCTCTTTGATAAGAGGTTTAATACCACTTGGGCAAACAGAAGAGAAGAGTCTTAGACATGGCACCATCAGCTGGTATATTGAGGGTTCGAGAACGCTGGAAGATTCTGGTGCGCAAGCTGAAGGACTGAAGATAAACTGCTAATGAGTCTTTGGGAAAAACACATTTCTCAATCGGAAATGTATACCATTTAATCTTGAAGAGATATAGCCATCCTTTCGTAGAGTTAGGCTGCCATTTATGCACTAAGCTTAATTAATGCCGCATAAAACTTAATGAACTAAGCAGCTCGTATAAGGTCATACTCTGCTGAGACACGTCGGAGTTGAAGGAAAGAAAATGTAGCAGCCGAGAAGATATATTGATAAAGATCAAGAATACCAAGGAACACTTCCCGTTCAATCTCTCTGGATTGATGCATGCAAGGTTGATGATTGAGACGTATAACCAAAATCGTTTTATAAATCTCATGTCCTTAGGTCAACATAATCTACCGGCTACCTCATAGGCAATTGCATGTTGTGAAAACATCTTAACAGACTTGGCAGTGGATATTTTGTGATTACGATGATGAAACTCTACAGCAATGGCAGAACCAATGGCAATCATTAGGTTGCTCAGGAGAGCAGTTCTAGATGAGGTACTCTGTTACTTGGCAAGGTACACAATAGATCTTTTCAGTTTCACTAACCTATATTTCCCACCAAATTTTTAATTAATTCATTCTAGTGAATATCACTGATTCTGTCAGGGCTATGGAGTTTTTATGAAAAGCAAAATCTAGCAAAAATAACGTGAACTGAATTTTTTTTTAGTTTACTCAAATCTGCTAAAAAAATAATAAGAATATGAACAGAATAAAACAATTTTAAAAAGTCTCCGTTTGGCCACAAAAAAAAAACAAAAGGTAATAGAAAGATTTTGGCTGAGAGTGTGATCCTTTGGCTGGACTAAAAAAATAAATCAAATAATTCACACTTATTTTTGCGCACGAATAAATTGTAATTACAAGTGAGAACTAATAAGACAAGAATTTTTAGAATGCCTGCACTTAAGTCTTCACTTGGGCTATTTTAGAGAACCACTCTGACTTTTACATTCAGAGGCCTTTTATCACCCGATAAAGGGGATACTTATCATTTATTTTCCAAAAAAAGCCATTATGCTTTTTTTATTATATGAAACACCCTTTTTTATGGGTAATTTTTTTTATATAAACCACAAGCATTTACACATACAAAAGCTGTCAGTTTATTTAATTTTTTTTAAGCTCAAGCCGCATTTAAAACTCATTTATACAATAAAACAAGTTTTAATTACATTTAAATAAACATCTAATTTTGAAAAAAAAAAAATACAGAAAACAAAAAACCAACATACAAACACATTAAGGGGATATTCAATATGGATTTAATTATTACTTCTGTTTGAATTTTAGTCTAATTTAAATTTTTGTTAAAAAAAAGTGTTTTTCCTAAATTAAAAACCTTTAACTGAAATTATTAATTATTCTAGATTTTTCATAAGCGTACTTAGGACTTCTTCAACTCGCAAAGGTCATTTGCAATCAATTAAGTCGTGTGTTTAGGAATGCGTTTATTTTATTTTTTTGTTTTACTTTTTTCAACAAGTAGACAAATGAAATGCTCTCTTAACATGCTTTTCTAAGTCTTTTCACATTTAGTAAAACAAAAAAGTCACTCACACACAAAAATACAAGAAATATTATTTGGAAATAGGAAAATGCACTATGGTTCAGATGTACACTTTCTTTGGCCAAAACTATCTATATTTTTCACATTCTCTTTCAATATATATGTATATAAATTTTTGTTGCAAATTGGTAGTCCATACTTCAGACCAACTACAAATTAATTTTAGTTTTGTTAACATTAATTAAACATTTAAATATAAGCCATCAAAGTTTAACTTTGCACAGAGATACGCAAGGATTAGTTATATTAGATTAAAAAAAAACATTATAATAAAAAAATTTCCAAGGACTAAACTAAAAACACAAGATTTTTAACATCCTTGCAATAATTTTAAGATACCCCGATGTACTACTCATCAATGTGAATCTACAGGGTGTCTGGTGGCAAATTTATATTTTTAAATACGATTATTTCAAAAAGCAATAAACGGTGCGGAGAGAGGGTGGCGCTGTTGGAATTATCGATTATGCGGATTCGTTAGTCACGATGTCGCAGTGGTCGAGTGAGCATCAAGGACACCCGAAAACATTGAACTGGTTGAAAGCAGTTTGCGTGAAAATCAGCTGCTTTCAATACGGAATTACGGAATTCGTACTCTTCACACACATGGTTTCAAAAGAATGGGGCTACTGCACACACAGCCAGAGCTTAGCTGAATTTTCTTCGGAAAAATTTCCCCCAAAAACTGATCAGTCATCTTGGGGACATTCCATGGCCACCGAGGCCACCCCATCTAACTCCCATGGATGTTTTTTTATGGGCTTACCTCAAAGAGAGGGTTTATTTTATAATGACAATCCCCAATCTCTTGTGACTTTAAAGGAAAATATTCATCGAGAAATCAGCTCAATTGAATCAAGTTTACTGCAGCGTTTGGCTCAGAAACCAAAGCTAAGTTTTGAACAGTGAATTCAACTCGACGGAAGACATCTGAGTGACATACTCTTTAAAAACTAAAATCCGCACTTCCATTCGATCGTTCAATGCTCTTAATAAAACTTTTTGTCAATTATAACGTTTTTTATTTAAATTTGAAAATATAAATCTGCTATCAGACACCCTGTATCTTAATGAAAGGGATTTTTGTGAAGATTAATAATCTAGAAAGTATCTTAAATTTTGGAGGACCACTCGTGAAATATTAACAGAACAATACAAAAAGTGGTGTAAATTATGCAAATGCTAAATGTCACTATATCCTTAAAACTAGAGCTAATGACACCATCGCTCTCAGGAGATAAAAATACATAAGGATCAACTATTGTTATTTGAATATTATAAATAAAACTATATATCACATGTAATTTGGCTTACAAAGCGATACGAACTTTAGCCTAAACCAGCTACGTCCAATCCATATCCATAACGTGCAAACTTTTATAAAGAGCTTTTTGTGCTGTCACACCGACGAAAGTACAACATCCACAACAACAACAACAACAACAACACAGCAGACATCAATGCTTGCTTTTACTTTGCAAAGAAACAAGAACAAATTTAAGAGCTTTCAAAGCTGTTTACCTAAAATGCAAATATCAGTGTATTTGTGTTTGGACGTAGCTGGTCTAAACACACATACTGTAATATTTGCATTTGTGGTGAACAGCTTTAAAAAAAAGCTCTTACTTGTTGTTATTGTTTTGCAAAGTAAGCAGCAAGCATTGTTGCCGCCGATACCTGATTAGTTGATTTGCTCTCGGCGGTGTGAAGGCATAAATCCCTTTTGTAAAAGCTCACGCCAAAAACACATGAGCTTTACATAAGCTTTTAAAAGTTTTCGCCAAATTTCAGCATGAAGCTTCCAGAAGTTGTTGAATTGGAGTATTGAGTGCGATTTTATTAGAAAATTAAACTTTTTTCAAAAATAGTCATTCCGCTCAAAATGTTCAAACACCGTAACTGGAGGTTCTTAAATTAATGTATAGAAAAAACGATCAAGAAAACATTTTGAAGGAATTTTGCCTAAATATACCAGCGAGGCCTGAATTGCTGAATTGTGTGAGGAGTTTCATAAAATTCGCTTAATTAAGAGTAGCTTTAAAAATAATATTTACTTTGAGTGGGCGTGGCACTGTTCACTTTTCTAAACATTTTGCTCAGCTGCAACAGGTAGCAAATTTTTACATAAAGTTTAAAAATAATCGGTAATTTTGGACCATAGTGCAACGTTCAGAGTGCTGATATTCTTATAAACTCCCACATTAAAAATATGAAAAATGAAAAGAAAGTTAAAGCAACGCCTTAAGGGGCCCATAGACACATACTGCTTGCAGCTACTGCCGATGAACACTTGGTATACGTGTGTGATTGATATTTTACCACAAACTTATCAATCATCATTTAAAATAAAAATTTATTAAATAAACATGCATTTGAGAACAAAAAAAATTATTGGTAAAACTCAAGAAATTAAGAGAAAACGTATTTTCTTTACACATTTTATTTCTAAACTTATTTTTTGTTTGTTTTAGAGTCTGAACACAATGTAACGATAATTCATTGCGGTGCGGTTTTTCATACGATTTTGAAGGAAAAAACCGCAGTGCGGAATGGTATAAAATTAAAATCTATTTTATTTTCTCTGCGGACTTTTTTATTCTCTCAATTTTGACTCTCTTTCTCTTTCTGATGTTGCCATAGTTTTTGAATAATTGGCGGTGTACACAACATTATTGAGAATAAAAAAAATGATTTTGTAGTTTAAAAACTTTTGTCATTAAATATAAAAGTTTAAAAAATATATCAAATATATGTATCTGCCAATGTATAAAATGTTATTAATTTCTTGTTTTTAGTTACTGATATTACAAAATATTATATATGTATATATATGTATGTATATATGTTCCCGTCGTTCCTATAAGGAGCATAGGGCCTCCATTTCAAAATATTAAACAAACAGTAACTTTTTTAGAAAATTGTATAAAAATGTATCCACAAAAAAATTAATAAAATTTAAACAAACAATGACAAGTATCGCCGTAGCCGTCTTCCGTTGTATTGTGTTTATTTTTCTCTCCCGCAACGAGAAATCGCATCGCACCGCACCGCAAACATTGTGTTTAGACTCTTACTTTCTTTTTTTTTCAGAAAAAAGTCAAATTTAAAAAAATACATATCAGAAAAATGATTAAATTCATTTTTTGTTCATTTGAAAAACTGTCAGCAGTATGAGTTCATTTCAAAATCAAAACTATTTTGATTTTTCATACTGCATTGTCTGTGTGACGAATACATTGACAAAAATTGAAAATTTACCAACACATTCTTATTGCATGGGCATGAGCAGTATCTGTGTATGGGCCCCTTTACGAGTAATAGTTCCTATAAAAGAAAAATAACACGCAATAGCTCAAGGGGTCTGCCCACTCTCTAATTCAAAACGAAAAAAAAGCTTAAAAATACGCGTGTCATCAACGAAAAAAATCGAATTATATACAAAATAAATAATTATTTTGCATTTTCTAAAATAAAAAGGAGGAAAAAAACGTATTACATGAAAGATTTGCTGATAACTGATGTTTGCTATGGAAATTTCCACTGCTCTTAAGATTTGGATTATTGGATTAGAGAATTTTCACTTACCTAAAAAGAGAAAAAGATAAGAGAAGAAAAACAAAATTCATTAATAATTGTGTTTATAATTTCCTTAAAAATTAAACTAAATGATATTCTAAAAAGTTTTTGAATAAAATGCAAGGACAAAACTACAATTCATACAGGCAAGCAGAGGAAAACCAAAAAAAAAAAAAAACTTAATAAATAAAATAATATAATTCCAATTTTTTTAATATGAATTTACAAGCATAATAATATTCTTAATACGCAAAAAAAAACAGAAATTTCCATAAAGTTATGAAAATGTACAATTTGCGATCCAAATTTGCACTATAATCTCGAGCATTTCTAATGATTTTTACCAAGTGGCTGGGTCTCTTTGTTATTGCAAGAAGTTCTCCTTACGTTCCCTAATCAACGAATTGAAAGCAATAATAGGAAAAATGTTCTTGTGTCGTCCATTTTCGCAACCCATTAAACCCATAAAATTTTTTCATGTAAATCTGTGTCTTTATGCAGGTATAGAAGTTTGAAATTGATTAAAACAAAAATGAATTTTTTATTATGACGTGAAATTTACATTATTCCAAAAATATTCTTTTGGCATTATAATTTATTTATGAATTCTTGCATATGACCGCTCTAGCTGGCTCGAACGTAACCTAATCTGGAGGTCCAATTTTCGATGATAATACACTGAAAGGAAAATCATTCATTCAGACAATGAAACGGTTTCATTAAATGTTCTGCATTATATTAATGAAACTTTTCATTAATACAATGAACAATTACATTGTGTACATGAAATCTTTCAATTTCTGCTTTTTAGGTGTTCTTCATAGTTCATTGTATTAATGAAAATCGTTACATTGTTTAAACGAATTTTCTTTTTAGCGAATTTGGGGCAAATATAAGTAAGTTTCACATATTTTCTATACTTACTGTATGCAGTTTGTCAAACATAAATAAATCAAAAGTTATTTTGTTAAAAAATATTTTCTATTTCTTACTTTTCTAATCCCTTTTAATTTCAAAGCAGTATGGTCGTCATAAATTCAATGAAATAATTTCATTTATACAATGTAATATTCTTCATTGTATATCACACATCTCACTCTTTCTCTCATTTTTATCCATTCACGTCCCTATCATCATTATACAAACACAAAAAGGTTGTGCCAAACATCTAATAAAGATGCTTGTTTTGTTAAGATTTTCTGTTTCTGCATTGTGATTCTCAACAACATATTAAGAATTTTACTATAAACATGTAAGTTTTTCGGCTTACTTAAAACATTATTTGGGTTGAACTCTAATGATGAGTTCCTTAAATTTCAAATGCTTTCCTTTAATAAATACATACATAAGTACATATGTACTTGTATACATTAAATAAAATAAAGAAAATTTATATATATATATTTTATTAAGTATGTGGTTTGGAAGGGATATGATTTCATGTGTTTAAAAAAAAAATTTCATTATATTTATGAAAATCTCATCATAAATTTAATGAAATTTTCTTTATATTAATGAATAAAATTCATTAAATCAATGAAACAATTACATTATGTTCATGAAAAAGTGTCATTGAACTAATGAAATAGTTTCATTCTATTTATGACATAGCCGCCAAAATTAACTTCATAAATACAATGAAACATTCTTCATTGATCCAATGAAGGGCTTCATTAGCTGACTTTTAATGAAACTTTTCATTAATACAATGAAGAATTTCATTGTCTGAATGAAGGGTTTCCTTTCAGTGTATAATAATGCCGCAAATGTTGTACCCCAAGTGGTCAATCGTTTCCGGCTTATCGACGTAGACTAGCGACTTCACATACCCGCACAGAAAATAGTCTAGCGGTGGCCAATTCGCGGGTGCGAAACGTGAAACTATGCGCTTATGAAACGTTTCCTTCAATAAATCAACTGTGGCACGAGCTGTGTGACATATTGCGTAGTCTTGTTAAAACCACAGCTCCTGCGCATCATGGTTGCTCAATTGATGAACAAAAATGTTAAATGTATGCAGTCCCTTAAATCAGTGACTTCTTGTAAACAAGTTAAATCGTGGTTCACTACAGCACTGTACGACTTCTCTGTGTGTATGCCTATTATCATTTAGAGTAAACGTGTCGGGGAAACGTTTCATAGTTAATCGAATTAATTGCTCTTATGGACGATTATGTTGACCGTAAAATGAACGTAGTGCGCGGATACGTATTTCGAACAGAACCATGATTTTGAAAATAAATTTGCACAATTTGGAAGCGTTGTCCAGGCGTCAGACTGTTAATAAACATAAATCACTTGATATTTTGGTAAATTTTATAAAATTGCAATTTTGACCTGAATGTGGCACGACAGGGAATCTTAGCCGATTCGGCTAAGATTTTCACTACGTGAGTTCTAGACCTAGTACTATAATAATCCGCACATTTTTTGTTTAAATAAAAAATTCCATAAATTTCATTGCCACCCTAATGAACATGCAGCAAGGAATATGTCAACAAAGCGTGTCGCCCCACCAGTAAACTGCTTCCAAACTACATAAATGTTTCTCTTTTCGTTTCTGAACGCAGACTGTGCGATACACACAACCTGTCTGCTTGAATGCTTAAGCTACAGTCTAGAGCTGGACTGATTAATGTTGTTTATTCCTAAACAATGCATGTGTAGACATACGTTAGAAAAAAGTTAATTAAAAGTTCGCCGATCACTGATATCTGGACGTGCAAAACCAACAACAAACTATTTTTTTTCAGTTTAATAAAAAAAATACTGTACTCACAGTTTTTTTTATTTTAAAATATATAGATAGAACAACAGACAATGAACATTGAAAACATTTAAGACATCAATGAGAAAATAAATATTTGCATTTTTATTTATGCATTTGTGTTAACATTTCTTGCGTTTACATTCTTGATCTTATAAAATATTATTTCCATAAGAAATACCAATACTGCCAACGCCATTAGAGCCGCATACAGCAAAAATACCAACTCGAAATCTTCTAATTTCAGACTTCGTCCAAACGGAGTTTCCGCTGCTTGTCCCCAATCTAACAGAGTTGCATTAGGCATCGCTGCTTCGGGAAGTTTTGTATTTAACCATTTGTACAGGAGGCCACTTGCTTCAACAGCACTTGCCAACTTTTCCACAGGAATGCGGTAAATAGAGTTATTTGCCATCGGTATACCTAAATAGATGTTATGAGAAATGCAGGCATCCCTTGAATATATAAAAAGTTTATTTTTCAAACTGTTTTGCTGGCCAGTGAAAATTGAACTCCACTGATAAGGTGCTGCGAGATAAGCAAATGAGTTATTGAGAATATTTCTCAAATTATTATATTCGTCGTAAGAAGTGATGTGAACTAAAGACCTTAAATCCGAATTTATGACACCGAAATACGATACTACGACATCGGATAATAAAATGGGAATGTTATTTTCATAAATTTCATCGAATGTTTTCGGTTGTTTCTTCTTAAAAGGTTGGGTGAAAAACGTTTGTAGAAATGCATTGTATACAAGACTGAGGTAAAGGCCTGCAATTGATAGAAGGATGTAAATATATTTGGTGAGACGTCCTGGACTTCGCTGCATTGTAAAGGGTTGCGCCAATATACCTCTGAGTGCAACATCGCTGAGTATGAAATCGAAGAAATTAGTGTAACCTGCATATAACCTTTGCCTTCTTCTTCGTAGTAGAAGTCTTTGGCAACTTAGTAAAAGGGAAAAGAGCAACAAATTTGTTATGCTGATGGCAGCTATTTCGAAATTGACCAGCTGAAAAAACACTTCCTTGAGCGGCACATTCTTATTGCGTGGTATCATGAGGCATATTTTTACAAAACCAAATGGATAAGGGTAATGCAGCAACTGACTTGTGTCTTTTATCGGTACCAAAGTAGCGGGTAAATCAATGGTTTTGTTTCTTGCTAAATCCTCTAGATATCCATAGAAGAGAATTTTTCCTTTTTCTACAGGAAACGAATACTTAAGTGTAGCATTAAGTCTCTCAGTTAAGAGATGCATAAATTCTCCCATATAACCATACATTTTTACTTTGTCTTGTGCGCTAGTAGACAAAAAGGTATTTGGTATTCTTTGATCAGGTAGTGTTAAGATAGTATGACCCATTAGATCTTTCAAACGATTGGGATAGACTACATCACCAGCTTTGTAGCACCTTGATTCCATAGTTACATTTGGAAATGGCGTGTAGGTGTGAATACGATTTGTTACACTGAAATCGTGGAATATTGCGAAAATATTTAAGGTTTTCTTTCGCCAGCATAATAGAAAAAATTCTCTCAATTTCGACAAATTTTTTGCACTTTCATTTTCATTAATATACAGCAACATTTTCGTATCGCGTATGCTTTCGAAAGTCTGGAAATAAGCGTTGAAGTCGATATCAAGTTCCCCAGTAAGTTTTGTTAAACAAATAATGCTCAAGAAGTTTCTATTCATTGAAGTCTTGAAAATCATGGGTTTACGTATATTTCTTATAATTATGGTGGCATTAAAATGTTTCAACGAATAATCCAAATCCATACAACTTTGCACTGATGCCTCATAATTGATTAAAATTGTTTGTATATCATGTTGTTGTTCGATAGAATGCACCAAGTCGAAAAATTTTGATTCCAATTCTTTAGAGTTGTTTTGCAAAATCTGCTCATTTTTTGCAAAATTCACAACTAAATTAATTAAGACCAGCCGAAACCACCACATATCTTTTCCGTTTAAAAGTCAATACTGAATTATTGAAGTTTCAGTCGAAACGCTAACATTTTATAGCAGAATTATATCCTGCTTAACCTCTAAGGTTTCAAGGATAAAACTTTTTTTATTCCATAGGCTTATTGTACTTACACTAAAGTTTATATATACATATGTTATTGCTTATTTCGATTGGAAGTATTTGTCAATTGTTATATTTTTCTTTTTCTTTAGATTACTTATCTTGTCACTGTTGTCGTTATATGTATGTATGTATGTTCGTCAGTGCATACAATCCACCTCTAAATTTTTATAAATAAACTTTTTAATTGTTTTCTTCAAGTGATAAGTTGTATTGAAATGCGAAGCATTAGACGGGCATTTATTTACTCCTATGTAATCAATTTAATAAAAAAGGAGGAGGTACTCGAATTGGTTGTACTTAATTTTAGTTTTCTACCAAAAAAACCGGAGGTGTTATTTTTATTTATTATCTCAGAACTACGTCTTTTGTGAATCCATTCGAAAAAATATTTTTTTTGGTATGAAGGAGTACAGTTGCCGTTTGGCCCCATTGTGTGTGTAGCCAATCCCATAAATTTATGACGCAGTTGTTTGCTTCATCCACGTGTTTGTATTTGAACAACTGCTATGAAACTATGTTACGTACATACATATGTATATACATATGTACGTATGTACATTTCAGTTCAAATCTTTATCAGTAACACTGTGTGACAAAAAAAACAAATTGCCTGTGACGTGTTACTATTTTCCTGGTAGGAGTTGACGACTATAACAACAATTTGTATTTGGTTTTTGGTAAAACCTCTAAACCCTTTAAGCCTGGTACGGACAGCACGACAGTGTAAAAGCTAAAACTAGGACCACCAAGATCATAAAACATAGATAGTGCTAATCAGTCTGTTGGTGATGATTCTAAATTTTTTTTTTTTTAGAAGCGTGCAAGTGCTTTGAATGTGCACAAAATAAAATTGTCCCGGCTTGAATTAAAGACCGCAGTGCCAGAAGGCTTAATTAAGCATTTCCACACTTGCCAAATACATCTTCGCAATGAGCTGGTGAAATTGTTTCAGAAAACTTTATCTCCAGAACAGAGGACATAAATTGACTTTCACGTATTTCTGATCGAGTTCTTCCTGAAACGACTTCTTCCATGCTTTTTAAAAGAAAATATCTCTAAAAAATGTCAGCCATACGCGAGAGTTTATGGCCCTGTGTAACAATATGTATAAAGGAGGGCTACACTCAGTGTAATGAATTGGTGTGTGTGTGTGTGTGTTTTAAAGCAAAAATCCGATCTTTTAAGCCTACACTGTTTCAAAGAAAGATATTTTATATGAAACATATGCATGCTTAAGAGTTTCTTTCATTTTCTTGCTTTTGTGTTTCGAGGCTTAAGTGTAATTTTACTAACTAAAATGTTTTTGTCGCTAACCAAATTTTATGAAATAATTTTATTGCGCTCTTAAAATGCATTTTAAAATGTCTGATATGCACCAGACACCAGAAAAAAGAAAAACTTTTCTTATACCTTTTATGATGGTCATCATAAGCCTGTTAATACTCGTACTCGTACCAGCTGACCAGCCACAGTGTTCACAGAATTTTCTTTCTCCATTTAACTGATACCCATACTGCAGTAAAAAAATCTCAAATTGGTTTTGCGTTCTGGCCAACTAAATTCGATAACAATATGCAATAACACGCCCAACTAAAACACTAATTTCCATGTACGAATATGTACATCAAACACTTGCTACAAATAGTTATGATGACCATGTGGGCAAAAAGGGAGTATAAAAAAACTTGTACGCTCATTACGAGTAACGTAAATATGATTTTGTTTTCATAAATGGCCATAAAAATACGTAATTGCCCCTGTTTATTAGCAAGCACTTAAGCTGAAGCGTATCTGTGTGTATGTGTGTGTGTGTGTGTGTGTGTGTGTGTGTGTGTGTGTATGCGTAACTAAGTGTTACATTAAACGAACTATAAAAGATTGAGTCGCATGTTTAAAAGAAATTATTAATGTTTAGCACGTGTTTGTGTTAGTGGCAAGTGGAAAAGGAATCTTTAAAATAAAAATAAAAAGACTATTAAAAATTTGTTTATAAATTTTCCACAAATTAAGCATTTAAATGAGCAGCGTTATTCTCAAAAGTGACATAAGTTCACTTTCTAAATATTTGGAAATATAAAATTATTTTTGTGGATTTTATTTAATTAAAAAAAAAGCAATGTGAGTCCGATCAGAGGGGATATGTGAAAACATCTAGTAATGCATTTTTTTTTTTAATATTATACATACATATATACATTTTTGACTCTACTGTATTTAAAAACCTATGGAAAACTGCATCTATACCCAGCAAAAAACTTTGCCTACTAGAATGCAAAAAAGTGTATGTACTCCTCAGTCGTAAGTACTTACAATTTGACTGAATAACCCATTATTTTTGTTTGAGAAGTTCAAAAAGTATGCGGTACCCTATACTTTTTGCCTACAAACATACAAAAGTTAATAGATTACTGATTGCCTAAAAGTAGTCAAAATTTAATGGGTTATTTTTTGCGTACAAATATGCAAAATAATATAGATTAATTTTTGCTTAAACTTATTCAAAATTAATTTGCTATATTTTCTAATTTTTTTATTTTAAATGAATAAAATTTTGTAACAAATTTCTCTAGATATACATATTTCCTTATTAACTGGAAAGTACTACAATAAGTACTTTCACGTAGTGATATAAATAAGTTCTTATTTTATTCATTACATGACAGTCATTATTATGCAAATAAAATAATTAGATAAATAAGTACCACTCGTTACTTTGTAAGCCATTAAAAGAGTACTACCCATTACAAAATTTCGAAAATTTTTTGCTGGGTAGTAGTGGAATTATTAGTTGTGGGGGTTTGTGGAGAATTGCTCATATGCGAGTGGGAACGTCAAATAAAAATTTTGATAAAGCTTGCGACTGTGGGCTTGCAAAATGTGTGTTAAAATCTCCACCCATAATAATTGGCATGAGATGGAGATTGTTACCCAATTGTCGTGCACCACATTCAGTGTAAGGCAACTGTACGTAATGAAGATATGTTATAATATAATATTATAAATTCTTTATAAGCACTGCTATATACATATCTTTTAAGCATATATTTGACATTTAAAACGTTCTTTTATTTAAAAGTTTATATTTATTTTATATTTTTCATCTTTTTAACAAAATTATCCCCACTGACAACACTATTACACTTCACAAGCAATTTCTATTAAAATTAACATTGCTCCTTAAGGTATGCTTTAAAATTCGGTTGAATGTATTTCTATGCAGCTGATAAGTTTCTCTGTACTTCTTGTCGTCCATATGATGACACTAATACACTCATACATAGCTCACACCGATTTGATAAGGCATCGCACATCTTACTCAAAATTTGTGATTGTATTGTGAAAAAGATTTTTACCTCCTAGCGTATAGATGTTTACACATCAAAAAAAAAATAAACTTGTTTATTACAAGATTGAACAAGGAATGAATGTTCAAATGTGTGTGATGTCTTATATATTTAAAGCACTGAAAATGCAATTTGAATAAAAATAAGTAGGAGTGTTTATTCGGCTGTGCAGATTATTATATACCCTTCACCGAGGTACATATGGAGTATATATGTATGTATGTACATACATAACAACGGAAATATATTTCGAATATCCCATTGCCAATGCTTCACTCTCACTTATAACGCGATATTATGCAAAATATTTATTCGCTCCAAAATTTTCGATTTATCTATTTATCTCTATTTATTAAGAGTTAATAAGAATTCGTTGCATGCTGACCATCGATTTGAAGCATAATTTTGCTGAGAGCATAGAAAGCAACATATCACAAAGCTGCGTAAGACTAATAATGATCGCCTATGTTTAGGGTTTAATAAATTAGACTTTCATATCGAAATTTAACAGAAATAAAAAACAAACTCTGGAGTAAAGTTCTTTCTACCTACAATGCAAAATGTTTTAAATTACAAAGAAAAAAAAATATTTTTATTTATTTACATTTTCCAACCCTGCAACCATATTTTTGATTTTTCTGAATTTTTAATATTAATCTATTTCTTTCTAACATATGTATGTGAGAGTTCTGCAAGAAAATGGACGTAGTTTGTCAAAATCGATCAAAAATGAGCGAAACATTAAAATTTTATTTTTTAAATGCGTTTTTCTCAAAACTTCATTTTCACACACTAGGTCCCTTTCCTCATCGTAGGTCACATATATTTAACTAACTAAGAAGGAAAAAAAAATTGTCTTATTTAGTTACTTTTATATACTGTGTTTTTAATTTTTCCGATTTTTACTACCATACCATTTCTTTCCAAATCATAAAAATATAAAATATATTTACAGCCTTAAAGTCTGAACACAATGTACCGATAATTTATTGCGGTGCGGTTTTTCATACGATTTTGAAGTAAAAAACCGCAGTGCGGAACGGCACAAAATTAAAATCTATTTTATTTTCTCTGCGGATTTTCTTATTCTCTCAATTTTTGACTCTCTTTCTCTTTCTGCTATTGCCATAGTTTTTTGAATAATTGGCGGTGTTCACAGCATTATTGTGAACAAAAAAAATGATTTTGAAGCTTAAAAACTTTTGTCATAAAATATAAAAGCTTAAAAAATATATCAAATATATCTGCCAATGTATAAAATGTTAATAATTTCTTGTTTTTAATTACTGCCATTAGAAAATATTATATATGTATGTATATATATACATATGTATATATGTTACCGTCGTTCCTATAAGGAGCGTAGGTCCTCCATTACAAAATATTAAACAAATAGTAAATTTTTTAGAAAATTTTATAAAAATGTATCCACAAAAAAATTAATAGAAATTTAAACAAACACTGAAAAGTATTGCCGTAGCCTTCTTCCGTTGTATTATGTTTATTGTTTTCTCCCGCAACGAGAAATCGCACCGCACCGCAACCATTGTGTTTAGACTCTTATTTATAAAAATTATTAAGGCCTTAGAAAGTCTTAATAAGAAAAATTTTTTATACAAATTTGTTTTAAAACCCTTTTATGAAACCTTAATAATTTTTTTATAAATAAGGCTGTTAATATCTAAAGAAAGAGCAAAAATTAGCTTCACCTGATTACTTTTATATACCAAAAATAGTTTAATAGTTTCCAACCCTGGAACTATCTTTTTAAACGTTTTCTGAATTATTATTAAATGTTTTTCGTGCTAGAATATAAACTATTCATAATTTATATAGAAAAGGGAATATATAATTTTAGTAGGTTACCATTAAATATACCAAAAAACAAAAGTATACAATTTCCAACTTTTAGATTTTTCTGATTTCTTGCTACCAAACTTTTTCTTTTACAAATATAAAGTAAAAAATTATTTTAGTAGCTTAATTTTATATACCAAATATAGCTCATATTTTCCAACCCTGGAATAATTTTTTATTTTTTATTTCCTTAATATTAAGTTAATTCTTACTAAAACACAAAATGTGTTTATTTAACAAAAATACAACAATTAGTTTAAACTATTTATTTTTATATTCCAAAAATATGTTTAAATTTTCCAGCTCTGAAACTGTCTTCTTGATCTTATTGATTTTCAATACCAATCTATTGCTGACCATTACTGACACACCAACCTAAGACTGAAGTCTCAAGCTTCTCTGGAAGCTTTGAAAAACCTATTTCACGTACAGACAGGAAATTAAACTTGGAAAAACAAACATCGTCACAATAAAATCCAAACGGCCGTAACAACCAAAAAATTCAAAATAGACTTTTTGATTGATTATAATGTGATTAAGCAAAATATATGTTTGCTTAAAATTTTACTTTCATGTGTTCGAAAATACCAATTTCATTTATTATTCAATTTGGCACCTAACAAATAAATAGTCTTAAATTTATAAGGTTTTGTGCTTCTCCTGTAAAAAAGTAAAAAGTGTACTTGCGGCCTTTTGGATTTTAGGTGACGATATACCTTTTACCATTTTTGATGAAATCCATAAGAAACATTAACAAAGAAAAAATTTGTTTTACTTGGTTACTTGTATGTATCAAATTAAAATGTTCAGCTCTGGACCTGTGGTTTTTATGCAAAACTATTAAGTTTTTGTACATAAAATATATTTTATTTTTAAATTTTCCAACCCTGGAATTTTTTTTTATTTCTAACACCAATTGAATTCTTACTGAAACGAAAACTGGTTTACAGCATACTTCAACCGTACCACTCGTTTATGACTACAGCTATAAATAATTAATAACTAAACAACTTTAATGTGCATTGTATTTCCTTCCCTGTAAAAAAGGAATCATTAGCAAAATGTTAATGTCAATTTACAAAAGCGGACATTTGTGCGTGTGTGTGTGTTTTTTTTTCACCAATTTAATATCTAAGAAGAGAATAGCCCTATTCACAATCTTCTGCAAGTGGTCTTGCATCGTAGCATGTACAAAATGGTATAGTTAAGTGGTGAGTATCAATATGCTATACCATTTTGCACATGCTACGATGCAAGACCATTTGCACAAGATTGTGAATGTTTTGCAAGCATGTGGATAATAATTTGCTTGTGTTTGTTAATAAAATATCTGCTTTATATTGAAATAATTTATTTATGAAAAATGAATTATTTTCTCAGTAATATTTCGTTTAGGAGAATAAAAACAAGGCCGTCTTCTCCATTGCACTTTTTACTTTTTTTTTTTGTTGTCTCGCTAAGTATGTGATATTACAAACACACACACGCACACACACATATATGTATATGTATATATAAAAACACACATACATACGCCTACTTGTTTATTTCTATTACCACTAACCCAACTCGGTGTGTGTGTGTGTGTATGCGTGTTTGTTTGTCACTTAAATATTAATGTTAATAAAAGTGTCTATTTGCTTTTGTGTGTGTGTTTGTGTGTGTGTGTGTGTGTGTGTATTTGTGCATTCGTGTATCATACATATTTATAAGCTTGAAAATCCATTCATTGTAACAACACTTGTAATTTGTAAACCTTGAACTGCTGTTTGCCACACAGCAGCCAAAAAGCAGGCCAAAAACCATGATAAAACTAAATAAAGTGAACCAAATTTGACTGTGTTTAAGACGAACTCACACTTTTGCATTTTATTTGCTTAAACACACAAACACACACACACACACACACACACACACACACATAAACAGATATCTACGAAGGTGCTTTTAGGAATATATAAAAAAAAACAAAAACCTTGACAGTTACAATGATAATTTTATATCTACTCATTTCCTATTCCACTCTCAGCATCGCGAGTGAAAAGAAAAAGTAAAACATAAAAAACCTCTGATGATGACAAAGCCATGGAAGGCAACCGCTCTAGAATGAGAGCATGTTTAATTTTAAATCCTTTAAGCGATATAAAAAAAAAGACTGTTACGCTGCAAACACAAAAACCAACAAAAAAAAACTTAAATTATTTAGTTCTTTTTGATTCGCAAGATTAAATTCATAATTTATATAATTTTTGAGGTTTTAGCTGCAGCAATACATAAATGCTTATGCACTTTTCCTTAATAGAAAAAGTGCAATATTTTTTATTTATTTGTTCTTTTCATTTAAAGCAAAAAGTTACGCTCGTAAGAGTTGATACAATAATTTATAATAAAGTCTGTATATATTCGTATCAAAAAATCATTTTTACACAAATTAAATTAAATTATAAATATTGAAACAAATAAAGTTCAAACCAGAGCTGTTAAATTTCGATTACGATTAGTAATCAAAGTAAAAAGAATTGTAATGATTATATAATTGCCTCCAAAAGAGTTGCTGATAAATAATTGATTGCGATTACTAATAAGCGAAAAGTAATCTGAATTTCTTAAAAATACTAAAAATAATCAAAAAGAATCAAAAGTAATCCTTAGAACTAATCGGACTATTTTTTGATTACCTTTGATTCTTTTTGATTATTTTTAGTAGTTTTAAGTAATTCATTATTAGTAATCGTAATCAATTAGTAATCGTGCGAAACTGAATGTAATCGTAATTTAATCATTACTTCACCTTTAAAAAAAGTAATCAAATTAGTAATCATTACGATTACTAATAATTACTTAACAGCTATGGTTCAAACAATAATAATTAAAATTAACTAAAAAATTAAATTATTTAATTGGGAAATTTCATTTAAACATTGCAATAAATTTAAATTTATTTGCTGGTGGTTAAGCATTGTCTATATATCTCATTGGTGCTTAGCCAAATCAGCAGTAGACTTCAATCACCAGCAAATAAATTTAAATTTTAATAAACTTATGACAATATGTCGATAATAATAAATTGCAATAAATGTAACATTTTTTTTTAAAACATGCCATTCCTTTTTTATTTTTTCTCCGCCATTTGTGAACCGATTTTAAAAACTATTTTTTAATTATGAAATGGTATACTCTACAGGTGGTCCCATTTGGATACTTCCCATACAAATTACATATGAAATACTAAATCATTCATAGGCTTCAAACTTGGTAAGAATTACTCTTCAGTTAATGCGCGTAATCCAATGGAAAAATATGGTGTAAAAGAGTAGGGGAAGGGTTCCCTACTACACAAAGTAATCACTAATCATGAGATATTAATAACACGAGTAGTAAGCTAGTGAGCGTCTACAAACTGGGTGTAAATTACTTTATAGCTAATACCCGAAATCCAGCAGAAAGGTGGTAATGTAACAGCAGGGGAAGGCTCCCTACCAAACAAAGTAATTATTAGTTAACGCTTATCTTGCACCATTTATTAGCGAGAGCTTTCAAACTTGCTGAGAATTCCTTTATAATCAATGCGCGTAGTCCAGCAGAAAATTGTTACTGTAGTAGCGAGGGGATGGATACCTCCAACACAATAAAGTTACTAATTATCGCATATCTAGTATGCTTAATTAATGATAGTTAGTCTTCCAACTTGTTTTGAATTCCTTTACAGTAAATGAGTAGTAGGGAATTGTTCATCCTGCGACAATTAAAATTTTGAAATTTTAAAATTTTAATTACCCAAATTTCAAAATTCTTGGAAATTTGTGAAATTTGATACCCTTGAGTTTTCGGCGGCACGCTTTGATGTTTTTTTGTTTACATTAGGAATTTTTTGTTTACATTAGGAGTTTTTTTGTTTACATTAACTTTGTGGGAACGGGTGATTTTTTTTGAGGAGGCATTAATTGTGTGAACGGGTGATTTTGTTTTTTGTGGGAATACGTTAAGTGGGTTCATAGGTTGGGGGTTTTTCTTTTTGTAATGTATGTATGTATATGCCGACGGGAAAATCATGAAAATGATTTTTCCTAGTACCAACGGGAAAATCATGAATATGATTTTTCCTAATACTAATGGGGGTGAAATAGTGAAAATTATTTTTTTCAAATGCCGACGGCAAAACATAATTATTATTTTTTTCAAATGCCGACGGCAAAACATGAGTATTATTTTTTTCAAATGCCGACGGCAAAACATGAGTATTATTTTTTTCAAATGCCGACGGGAAAATGATTTTTCATAATTCCGACGGGAAAAACATAAAAGTTATTTCTAATGCTAATACAGGAGTTTAAGGCTGGCCGTGATTTGGGTGGGTGGAGCTGTTGTCGTAATACATAACCGAGGGAGTTTATGGATGTGTCTGTCTGTCTGTTGTGCGAGGCTGTGATTGGTCGGGGGAGCGTGGTGTAGTTGAGGTAGATGGATTGAGTGCATGTGCGTATACCTGTCTGTTGGAATTTGTGTGAGGGTGTGATTGACAAAGGGCGGGGTGTAGTTGAGGTAGATCGACTGCGTGTATGCAGGTGTTGCAAGTCTGTAGGAATTTAAGTCTTATAGTGATTTGGGGTATGTGAGGGTGTTGTTGTACGAGTAACAGTATCCATGGGAATTTGTGGATGTGTCTGTCCGGGGGAATTTCAGCGAGGCTGTTATTGGGAGGGGGTGCGGTGTAGTTGAGGTTGATCGACTGCGTGTATGTATGTCTATATGCTTGTAGGTGCTTAAGGCTGATCGTGATTTAAGAGAGGTGAGGATGGATGTTGTTGTAATATGTATACGTTGGAATCTGTATGTATGTATGTCTGTGAAAATTTAAGGCTGATCATGATTTAGGGTAGGTGAGGTGGGTGTAGTAAAATGTCTGTGTGTATGTACATATGTTTGTAGAAGTTTAATACTATTAGTGATTTGAGGATAGGTGAGGGTGTTGTCGTACGAGTGATATGTATGCGGGGGAATCTGTATGCATGTTCGTAGGAGTTTAAGGCTGATCGTGATTTGTGTTGTTGTCAGTGTTGTTTGTAGGAATGACCGTGAGAATTTTTTATGTATATCTATAGGAATTTAAGGTTGGCCGTGTCTTGTGAGGGGTGGTGTGTTGTTGAAATAATTTGAATTTTTCTTAGATGAAATCTGGTATATGTGCGTGTGTGTGCGTATGATTTTCTCACGCTAGTTGTTTTATGTACGTAGAAATAAATTGTATTCAATATAGAGATTTGGTTCTATAAAATATTTTCATATATCTGATACATATACATAAGTATATTTTCATACTCAAGGTTGCTGGGTATTTTGTCATGCTTAAAATTGTCCAGCTTTAAAGTCTGCCTGCGAGAAATTTATTTATATTACAGATTTTGTTTATTTAACTACGTCCGGCTTCTTGCGCTGAACTTCTTTTCATACGATCATGGAAATTTATAGTTTCTCTGTCCATAATAAGGTCGTTTAGCTTGGGCATGTGCTCTGACTGAATGGTTTGCGTTGTTCATATATTTTTATGATGTAGATATGTAAGTGTGATTGTCAAGATCTAATAAATATTTGAGTATTGATAAGAAATTTGATATTATGTGTACATACATATCTACAAATTGATTTTATGTATGTATGTACATATGTATGTACATACAAATAAGTGTTTGCCTCCGTGTTTGAATACATTTTTTTGTTTTTGTTGTTGTTGTAAATATTCGCCTGGTCTTTTATGTATAGATGTCAAATATCTTCATAGTTTTTTTTTTTTATTTGAAATTAAAAAAACGTTGTTTTAACTTTTATCTGTATTTACTTAATAGTTTGTGAGGATTCGCTGTTTTAAGTAAAACTAAATTCCTTAAGATACATACTTTAGAATAATAGTAACTATAATAGAAATATTTCCTATATTTAATTTACATTTGTTTAAAGTTGATGCAGCTTATCTTCATTCTTAGAAATATTTTGATATAAAATTTTTTCCAGCCGTAGGCTTTTTTCATCACCTTTTACATTTATTTTAGAACATCTTGCATTGCCTTTTATACATTTATAAACATTTTTAAATGAAACTGATCCAGCAGTCCAGCTTATCTAATGATAGTTTTTTGTTAGCCAGCTTGCTTCTTTTTTTTATATTTTGTATTGATTATTGAGTTTTATAATGAAATCATTATATTCGTAATTGTTGAAAACAATCGCTACTTCTTTTGCGATGAAATCATTTGAATTACTTTTGAAGCATTGTACGTATATAAAAATTATGTTGTTTTCCATATTACTCAATTTATAAGACTTTTCGAACTTGTCCTTTGATGGGTATATACATATGTATTCTATTATACGATCATGAATAAGAATACAGTAAGCTGATTTCTTTGCTTACTATTTCAAATTAAAATTTTATTCAATTGCCCCGCTATTGAATAAAAGGAGCTTTTATCTTAAACTCTGGTACAGGTAGAAACGCATGAGATTCTTTCATATACTACCTTTGCTGGAATCTTAGATACATATAATAACTATATAGAATTGCATTACGTTTATTTTTAAATTTTATGTTAGGATTATCATCATATGGATATGAGACTGAACTTAAATGTACTTTTAAATTAGTTAATTCATAATGAATAATCTTATTTTCTTCTTGAATAGCGAACAACAGAAAACGAAGTCGTTTTCTTACAATTTAGGTCTAACCTCTCAACTGGTCCTCTAGTATACAATATGACTTTATATGTCAACATTTCTGTCTCCTCTTTGTCAGCGTTAGGGATAATTAAATTTTAAACTTTTTATTCTTCAAATTGTGTTACTTCATACTGATAATATGTTTAAGTACATTAATAATGTACGAGTATATGTTTATTTTATGACGGGTCCCTATGGCTTTTATTTGATGTTCTAGATGAAGTGATTTTTTTTTCTAATTTTATTAAAGTTTAGCGTATTGCGTATATATTTCTAATATATTTAAGTGAGCTTTTTGTACCTGTCAGACAGAGTGTACGTATCAGTTGATCAGTCACTCTCTCTTTTTATTTTATTAATTTTTTCTTCTAATGTGTCACTACTATTTTTTCAGATTTTACTACTTGAAATAGAAAATATTTATATAATTTTAAGAGTATTAATATATACATACATATAGGTAAATATATGTATGTACGTAAAAATTAGTTCATATACAAAGAAATACATCTTTAATAATCAACTATTCTAGAAAATCGATCTAAGATAACACATTTACCTCCATCATCATTTCACCGTCAGTGTTTTCATAAAGTGTTAGAAACATTGGAATATCTATGTTTAGGAGAATTTTTACTTCAAGTGTTTCTATATAAGATTTGGTGTTTGACCCCTTGACGTTATTGTGGTTAACGTAGGCTGCGTTGTATCACATTCAGATCTAATAATTTCTCACTTAGAAAAGGTCCTCATTACCATCAATCATACCTGTATATAATACATTCATGAGTTGAGTTGATCTAGATACAATTGCTGTCTACAAATTAATGATTAGAAAAAGCTTTCTCATCACATTCTAACAGGTTTAATATTTTGCTAGCATGCATGCTTTAGCATGCTATTCTATCAATAGTGAGGCGAGAGTCCGACATTTAGTGGTGTTTCAATTAAAAATCTATACAATTAGAATTACGAATTCACTCTTTTGAATTTTTAACAAAGTAGATACATATGTATGTATGTATTTCATTTGCCACAAACTCTTAAAATTTCTGTACTTATAAAAGTATGATGTCAGGAATTTTTTTAAATCATACATGCCTCGGCATGCTTCCAATATTTTTCTCGGTAAATTTATTTCATACTCATACAGATACAGATATAAAGTAAGATCTGTTTACATTCCATTTTACAATTTATGCATCCCTTAGCATGATTCTAGTTGAAGTCTGTATTTATTTAGTAAGTTTGTTTGATACCCATTCATACACATGTACATTGTTAAAGATTGGATATCAAAATCCAATTTTCTTAGTTTATCTAGAAATGAACAAAGTGAATATCTTTTATAATAACCATATTCACACTTTAAAATTTTGTGTGCTAGAGCTTTCGAAATGGAAAATGTACACCTTTTACTACAAAAAGTGATAATATGATGTGTTGCTGAATATTTTGAACTCTTAAGTTTTCACAATATTTCATACAGACCATCAAGTTTAGAGAATTCTAGTATATTAAGCTATTTATCTTCCCTGAGACCTAAAATTCCTAATCAATCCTTCAAAAAACCAATACAAATTAGATTTATCCTTTTTAATTTTATTTATATTTTCATTGAATTTCAACATTTTGTACCTCTTCAAATTACTGTATACTGTATTTTGCACCTTTTTCTCATTCGTTGAGTTAACTTTAATCGCAAATATTTTAATGATGTGGTGAACTTTTCTATTGTAGGCATTAAGTAAATCTTTGTGTATATCAATCCACTTATATGAACCATTATAGCTAAATTCTTAACACATAATTCCTTTTAATGATCTATTAATTTATTCTACTATTGATGCTTTCATATTATGAAATTTTTAATCCTGTTTATACATGAATTTTGCAGTGTTTATTAAAAATTCTTTACCAACATCTATATGTATTTTTTTGTTTTGATACTCATATCATTTCAAAAATATTTTCCATTGCCTTGGTTTTTTTCGAGTGCAGCTTTTATTTTCAACGATACTCACAATATAAATTTTGAGATTGTGTCAGTTACAGTCAGCAAAAAATCAATAATTTCTATTTTCTCTAGAATAGCTACCCAGTTCACCTAAATCAGCTCCATAAAAGATCATCTATTCCATTCATTACATCACTACAATAGACAAACAATTTTATAAATTTATTATGGATTACGTTTACTAAATTTCTTTTTAAGGACATTGAGTTGTTTTACAGTTTTTTGGCGAGTGTTGTGATCTACTTGATACATTTTCAGATATTTATACTAAAATGTAGTTAATTTTCCAATCTATAAATTTTATCGCTCAGCTCTTCAATTTGTTTGTCAAAAGATGATTTAATTTTTAGAATGTCTTTTTCAATTTTATACCTATCTTCTATCGTTAATTTTATTTCACACTCCACTTATTAATTCATCCTTTAGTTTCTCGATTTGAGTTTCCAGAAACAATTTACTGATAACATTGTTCACCGTCAGTGAGCATTGTATACATTGGTAGAAATTATATATTTTATTTAGTTTTCAAAATCAAATTTGTCATACTATTTTCACGTTTTATCAATCATTAAAGAAAATAAACCCACTTTTAAGCCCCATATTTGATCATCAACTTGTATTTTATCTTTATTCAGTTTTAGATTTCTATCACCAAATTTCCACTCATTATTGAAGTCTTTATGTGAGTCATAGTTTGTATCTAATTCATTTCATCCTTCCCAGACTAATAAGTCAATATAAGCATCTTCGATGTTGGAAGGCCGTGAGTAAAAATCATCTTCTTCTTCTTCATCGTCATAATCATTCTCAGTATTAGCATCATTAAATAAGATGGTATTATCAAATATTGTTCCTTTTGAAAGTTTCTTTAACTTGTCTCTATCTTGAGTGATGGTTTTTCAGACTTTAAACTTGTACTATTTTCAGATTCTATATTGTTTTTACTTTGTTCTTTCTTGTGTATTCTGTCAATATTTTTAGAACTATTCATGAATTCTTTGAGAGGTTCTGTTATAGGATCAAATATATCTCTTAGTTCTTTACGTGTATCTATTTCACCAGTTTTTATACTACGAAGTTTTTCTTCAAGACATTTCTTGTCAACACCAACTATTTTAAAATTTTCTCATCCATGTTTAATAATAGCAAATAAAAGGTATCAGCTATTAGATCAGGTATCAGCTATCAGATCAGCTTATCAGGAGCTGGTCTGGTTTTCAGATCAGCTTATCATGAGCTGGTCTGGTTTTCAGATCATCTTATCAGGAGCTGGTCTGGTTTTCAGAACAGCTTATCAGGAGCTGGTCTGGTTTTCAGATCAGCTTATCAGGACCTGATCTGGTTTTCAGATCAGCTTATAAGGACCTGATCTGGTTTTCAGATCAGCTTATCAGGACCTGATCTGGTTTTCAGATCAGCTTTTCAGGACCTGGTCTGGTTTTCAGATCAGCTTTTCAGGACCTGATCTGGTTTTCAGATCAGCTTTTCAGGACCTGGTCTGGTTTTCAGATCAGCTTTTTAGGACCTGATCTGGTTTTCAGATCAGCTTTTCAGGACCTGATCTGGTTTTCAGATCAGCTTATCAGGAGCTGATCTGGTTTTCAGATCAGCTTATCAGGAGTTGATCTAGTTTTCAGATCAGGTTGTCAGGCAGCTGATCTGTAAAACAGATCAGGTTATCAGGAGCTGTTCAGATTTTCAGATCAGATTATCTGTTTCAAATTGGTTCATCAGTTTACAAGTAGCTGGACATTTATAACATTTAGATGAATGAAGTTTAAGGCCAGATAAAATGCGAAAAACTATACTGTTATGTAGTCAAATTGTTTTCTATGACGATCATCACTTAATTCAGTATCTTTCCTTATAATCAAAATTCCATATTTTTAATTCCAACACGATTTATATTTTTCTCATATTACTTAAACATTCTAACTACATTATGATTATTTCCTATCAAATATTTGGTGATTCTAGTATAAGTTTGACATTAGTAGAATGCATCAACATTCTTATCTTACCCCATACAAAAATATGCTTCTCACACACAACATGGTTAAATATCGTATTGGTATTACTTCTAGATTTCTTAAAAGAAATAACAGATTCATTATCTGTAAATGTGTAATACCCATGACTTTCATTAATGAAATTAATTTCTACATGTATTTATATTTAGGTTGTTAGAGAGATTTTGAGTTTAAATATGAAGATGTTTTCAAGTTTTAGTCCATTAGAACTGTCTAGCCAACCAATCATAATATTATTATTTTTTTATTTATTTTTTATTTATTTCTTTTACCAATTTAACAGACCAACTATTCTTGCAGGAATAGTAATTGATAGAAGGGAACTCTGATTTATGTTTGAGCTAACGTTTGATGACTCATCAAAATTTCGTGCCATCCTATATTTAGGTTGTTTTACTAACCGCTTTTGTGTAACTAAATACATTTTATAAATATTATCTCTTATTATAAAAAACTAAAATAATACAGCTATTCGATTTCAGAAAATATTTTCTAAAATCGTATAGCTGCATTATTTTATTTTTTATAATAACAGATAATGCTCCATACTCACAATCAAAACATCATAAAAATATCATTTGTTTTGAGTATGAGTATTCGGCAATATTTATGAAATGCATTTAGTTACAAAAAATGTGGTTAGTAAAACAAAGTATATTTTAACAGTTTAAAACCACCATTTTTAGGGTAATACTGGTTTTAAACACTTAAAGCATACTTTGTTTTGACTATGTGCATACACCAATATTTAGGAAAGGTATTTCATAAATATTGACCCATACTCATAGTCAAAACAACATAAAAATATCTTGGTATGAAATTTTGATGATTCATCAATATTTCGTACCATCCTATTTTTAGGTTGTTTTGACTATGAGTATGTACCAATATTTATGAAATGTATTTCATAAATATTGGTGTATGCACATAGTCAAAACAAAGTATGCTTTAAGTGTTTAAAACCAGTATTACCCTAAAAATGGTGGTTTTAAACTGTTAAAATATACTTTGTTTTACTAACCACATTTTTTGTAACTAAATGCATTTCATAAATATTGCCGAATACTCATACTCAAAACAAATGATATTTTTATGATGTTTTGATTGTGAGTATGGAGCATTATCTGTTATTATAAAAAATAAAATAATGCAGCTATACGATTTTAGAAAATATTTTCTGAAATCGAATAGCTGTATTATTTTAGTTTTTTATAATAAGAGATAATATTTATAAAATGTATTTAGTTACACAAAAGCGGTTAGTAAAACAACCTAAATATAGGATGGCACGAAATTTTGATGAGTCATCAAACGTTAGCTCAAACATAAATCAGAGTTCCCTTCTATCAATTACTATTCCTGCAAGAATAGTTGGTCTGTTAAATTGGTAAAAGAAATAAATAAAAAATAAATAAAAAAATAATAATATTATGATTGGTTGGCTAGACAGTTCTAATGGACTAAAACTTGAAAACATCTTCATATTTAAACTCAAAATCTCTCTAACAACCTAAATATAAATACATGTAGAAATTAATTTCATTAATGAAAGTCATGGGTATTACACATTTACAGATAATGAATCTGTTATTTCTTTTAAGAAATCTAGAAGTAATACCAATACGATATTTAACCATGTTGTGTGTGAGAAGCATATTTTTGTATGGGGTAAGATAAGAATGTTGATGCATTCTACTAATGTCAAACTTATACTAGAATCACCAAATATTTGATAGGAAATAATCATAATGTAGTTAGAATGTTTAAGTAATATGAGAAAAATATAAATCGTGTTGGAATTAAAAATATGGAATTTTGATTATAAGGAAAGATACTGAATTAAGTGATGATCGTCATAGAAAACAATTTGACTACATAACAGTATAGTTTTTCGCATTTTATCTGGCCTTAAACTTCATTCATCTAAATGTTATAAATGTCCAGCTACTTGTAAACTGATGAACCAATTTGAAACAGATAATCTGATCTGAAAATCTGAACAGCTCCTGATAACCTGATCTGTTTTACAGATCAGCTGCCTGACAACCTGATCTGAAAACTAGATCAACTCCTGATAAGCTGATCTGAAAACCAGACCAGCTCCTGATAAGCTGATCTGAAAACCAGATCAGGTCCTGAAAAGCTGATCTGAAAACCAGATCAGGTCCTAAAAAGCTGATCTGAAAACCAGACCAGGTCCTGAAAAGCTGATCTGAAAACCAGATCAGGTCCTGAAAAGCTGATCTGAAAACCAGACCAGGTCCTGAAAAGCTGATCTGAAAACCAGATCAGGTCCTGATAAGCTGATCTGAAAACCAGATCAGGTCCTTATAAGCTGATCTGAAAACCAGATCAGGTCCTGATAAGCTGATCTGAAAACCAGACCAGCTCCTGATAAGCTGTTCTGAAAACCAGACCAGCTCCTGATAAGATGATCTGAAAACCAGACCAGCTCATGATAAGCTGATCTGAAAACCAGACCAGCTCCTGATAAGCTGATCTGATAGCTGATACCTGATCTAATAGCTGATACCTTTTATTTGCTATTATTAAACATGGATGAGAAAATTTTAAAATAGTTGGTGTTGACAAGAAATGTCTTGAAGAAAAACTTCGTAGTATAAAAACTGGTGAAATAGATACACGTAAAGAACTAAGAGATATATTTGATCCTATAACAGAACCTCTCAAAGAATTCATGAATAGTTCTAAAAATATTGACAGAATACACAAGAAAGAACAAAGTAAAAACAATATAGAATCTGAAAATAGTACAAGTTTAAAGTCTGAAAAACCATCACTCAAGATAGAGACAAGTTAAAGAAACTTTCAAAAGGAACAATATTTGATAATACCATCTTATTTAATGATGCTAATACTGAGAATGATTATGACGATGAAGAAGAAGAAGATGATTTTTACTCACGGCCTTCCAACATCGAAGATGCTTATATTGACTTATTAGTCTGGGAAGGATGAAATGAATTAGATACAAACTATGACTCACATAAAGACTTCAATAATGAGTGGAAATTTCGTGATAGAAATCTAAAACTGAATAAAGATAAAATACAAGTTGATGATCAAATATGGGGCTTAAAAGTGGGTTTATTTTCTTTAATGATTGATAAAACGTGAAAATAGTATGACAAATTTGATTTTGAAAACTAAATAAAATATATAATTTCTACCAATGTATACAATGCTCACTGACGGTGAACAATGTTATCAGTAAATTGTTTCTGGAAACTCAAATCGAGAAACTAAAGGATGAATTAATAAGTGGAGTGTGAAATAAAATTAACGATAGAAGATAGGTATAAAATTGAAAAAGACATTCTAAAAATTAAATCATCTTTTGACAAACAAATTGAAGAGCTGAGCGATAAAATTTATAGATTGGAAAATTAACTACATTTTAGTATAAATATCTGAAAATGTATCAAGTAGATCACAACACTCGCCAAAAAACTGTAAAACAACTCAATGTCCTTAAAAAGAAATTTAGTAAACGTAATCCATAATAAATTTATAAAATTGTTTGTCTATTGTAGTGATGTAATGAATGGAATAGATGATCTTTTATGGAGCTGATTTAGGTGAACTGGGTAGCTATTCTAGAGAAAATAGAAATTATTGATTTTTTGCTGACTGTAACTGACACAATCTCAAAATTTATATTGTGAGTATCGTTGAAAATAAAAGCTGCACTCGAAAAAAACCAAGGCAATGGAAAATATTTTTGAAATGATATGAGTATCAAAACAAAAAAATACATATAGATGTTGGTAAAGAATTTTTGATAAACACTGCAAAATTCATGTATAAACAGGATTAAAAATTTCATAATATGAAAGCATCAATAGTAGAATAAATTAATAGATCATTAAAAGGAATTATGTGTTAAGAATTTAGCTATAATGGTTCATATAAGTGGATTGATATACACAAAGATTTACTTAATGCCTACAATAGAAAAGTTCACCACATCATTAAAATATTTGCGATTAAAGTTAACTCAACGAATGAGAAAAAGGTGCAAAATACAGTATACAGTAATTTGAAGAGGTACAAAATGTTGAAATTCAATGAAAATATAAATAAAATTAAAAAGGATAAATCTAATTTGTATTGGTTTTTTGAAGGATTGATTAGGAATTTTAGGTCTCAGGGAAGATAAATAGCTTAATATACTAGAATTCTCTAAACTTGATGGTCTGTATGAAATATTGTGAAAACTTAAGAGTTCAAAATATTCAGCAACACATCATATTATCACTTTTTGTAGTAAAAGGTGTACATTTTCCATTTCGAAAGCTCTAGCACACAAAATTTTAAAGTGTGAATATGGTTATTATAAAAGATATTCACTTTGTTCATTTCTAGATAAACTAAGAAAATTGGATTTTGATATCCAATCTTTAACAATGTACATGTGTATGAATGGGTATCAAACAAACTTACTAAATAAATACAGACTTCAACTAGAATCATGCTAAGGGATGCATAAATTGTAAAATGGAATGTAAACAGATCTTACTTTATATCTGTATCTGTATGAGTATGAAATAAATTTACCGAGAAAAATATTGGAAGCATGCCGAGGCATGTATGATTTAAAAAAATTCCTGACATCATACTTTTATAAGTACAGAAATTTTAAGAGTTTGTGGCAAATGAAATACATACATACATATGTATCTACTTTGTTAAAAATTCAAAAGAGTGAATTCGTAATTCTAATTGTATAGATTTTTAATTGAAACACCACTAAATGTCGGACTCTCGCCTCACTATTGATAGAATAGCATGCTAAAGCATGCATGCTAGCAAAATATTAAACCTGTTAGAATGTGATGAGAAAGCTTTTTCTAATCATTAATTTGTAGACAGCAATTGTATCTAGATCAACTCAACTCATGAATGTATTATATACAGGTATGATTGATGGTAATGAGGACCTTTTCTAAGTGAGAAATTATTAGATCTGAATGTGATACAACGCAGCCTACGTTAACCACAATAACGTCAAGGGGTCAAACACCAAATCTTATATAGAAACACTTGAAGTAAAAATTCTCCTAAACATAGATATTCCAATGTTTCTAACACTTTATGAAAACACTGACGGTGAAATGATGATGGAGGTAAATGTGTTATCTTAGATCGATTTTCTAGAATAGTTGATTATTAAAGATGTATTTCTTTGTATATGAACTAATTTTTACGTACATACATATATTTACCTATATGTATGTATATATTAATACTCTTAAAATTATATAAATATTTTCTATTTCAAGTAGTAAAATCTGAAAAAATAGTAGTGACACATTAGAAGAAAAAATTAATAAAATAAAAAGAGAGAGTGACTGATCAACTGATACGTACACTCTGTCTGACAGGTACAAAAAGCTCACTTAAATATATTAGAAATATATACGCAATACGCTAAACTTTAATAAAATTAGAAAAAAAAATCACTTCATCTAGAACATCAAATAAAAGCCATAGGGACCCGTCATAAAATAAACATATACTCGTACATTATTAATGTACTTAAACATATTATCAGTATGAAGTAACACAATTTGAAGAATAAAAAGTTTAAAATTTAATTATCCCTAACGCTGACAAAGAGGAGACAGAAATGTTGATATATAAAGTCATATTGTATACTAGAGGACCAGTTGAGAGGTTAGACCTAAATTGTAAGAAAACGACTTCGTTTTCTGTTGTTCGCTATTCAAGAAGAAAATAAGATTATTCATTATGAATTAACTAATTTAAAAGTACATTTAAGTTCAGTCTCATATCCATATGATGATAATCCTAACATAAAATTTAAAAATAAACGTAATGCAATTCTATATAGTTATTATATGTATCTAAGATTCCAGCAAAGGTAGTATATGAAAGAATCTCATGCGTTTCTACCTGTACCAGAGTTTAAGATAAAAGCTCCTTTTATTCAATAGCGGGGCAATTGAATAAAATTTTAATTTGAAATAGTAAGCAAAGAAATCAGCTTACTGTATTCTTATTCATGATCGTATAATAGAATACATATGTATATACCCATCAAAGGACAAGTTCGAAAAGTCTTATAAATTGAGTAATATGGAAAACAACATAATTTTTATATACGTACAATGCTTCAAAAGTAATTCAAATGATTTCATCGCAAAAGAAGTAGCGATTGTTTTCAACAATTACGAATATAATGATTTCATTATAAAACTCAATAATCAATACAAAATATAAAAAAAAGAAGCAAGCTGGCTAACAAAAAACTATCATTAGATAAGCTGGACTGCTGGATCAGTTTCATTTAAAAATGTTTATAAATGTATAAAAGGCAATGCAAGATGTTCTAAAATAAATGTAAAAGGTGATGAAAAAAGCCTACGGCTGGAAAAAATTTTATATCAAAATATTTCTAAGAATGAAGATAAGCTGCATCAACTTTAAACAAATGTAAATTAAATATAGGAAATATTTCTATTATAGTTACTATTATTCTAAAGTATGTATCTTAAGGAATTTAGTTTTACTTAAAACAGCAAATCCTCACAAACTATTAAGTAAATACAGATAAAAGTTAAAACAACGTTTTTTTAATTTCAAATAAAAAAAAAAAACTATGAAGATATTTGACATCTATACATAAAAGACCAGGCGAATATTTACAACAACAACAAAAACAAAAAAATGTATTCAAACACGGAGGCAAACACTTATTTGTATGTACATACATATGTACATACATACATAAAATCAATTTGTAGATATGTATGTACACATAATATCAAATTTCTTATCAATACTCAAATATTTATTAGATCTTGACAATCACACTTACATATCTACATCATAAAAATATATGAACAACGCAAACCATTCAGTCAGAGCACATGCCCAAGCTAAACGACCTTATTATGGACAGAGAAACTATAAATTTCCATGATCGTATGAAAAGAAGTTCAGCGCAAGAAGCCGGACGTAGTTAAATAAACAAAATCTGTAATATAAATAAATTTCTCGCAGGCAGACTTTAAAGCTGGACAATTTTAAGCATGACAAAATACCCAGCAACCTTGAGTATGAAAATATACTTATGTATATGTATCAGATATATGAAAATATTTTATAGAACCAAATCTCTATATTGAATACAATTTATTTCTACGTACATAAAACAACTAGCGTGAGAAAATCATACGCACACACACGCACATATACCAGATTTCATCTAAGAAAAATTCAAATTATTTCAACAACACACCACCCCTCACAAGACACGGCCAACCTTAAATTCCTATAGATATACATAAAAAATTCTCACGGTCATTCCTACAAACAACACTGACAACAACACAAATCACGATCAGCCTTAAACTCCTACGAACATGCATACAGATTCCCCCGCATACATATCACTCGTACGACAACACCCTCACCTATCCTCAAATCACTAATAGTATTAAACTTCTACAAACATATGTACATACACACAGACATTTTACTACACCCACCTCACCTACCCTAAATCATGATCAGCCTTAAATTTTCACAGACATACATACATACAGATTCCAACGTATACATATTACAACAACATCCATCCTCACCTCTCTTAAATCACGATCAGCCTTAAGCACCTACAAGCATATAGACATACATACACGCAGTCGATCAACCTCAACTACACCGCACCCCCTCCCAATAACAGCCTCGCTGAAATTCCCCCGGACAGACACATCCACAAATTCCCATGGATACTGTTACTCGTACAACAACACCCTCACATACCCCAAATCACTATAAGACTTAAATTCCTACAGACTTGCAACACCTGCATACACGCAGTCGATCTACCTCAACTACACCCCGCCCTTTGTCAATCACACCCTCACACAAATTCCAACAGACAGGTATACGCACATGCACTCAATCCATCTACCTCAACTACACCACGCTCCCCCGACCAATCACAGCCTCGCACAACAGACAGACAGACACATCCATAAACTCCCTCGGTTATGTATTACGACAACAGCTCCACCCACCCAAATCACGGCCAGCCTTAAACTCCTGTATTAGCATTAGAAATAACTTTTATGTTTTTCCCGTCGGAATTATGAAAAATCATTTTCCCGTCGGCATTTGAAAAAAATAATACTCATGTTTTGCCGTCGGCATTTGAAAAAAATAATACTCATGTTTTGCCGTCGGCATTTGAAAAAAATAATAATTATGTTTTGCCGTCGGCATTTGAAAAAAATAATTTTCACTATTTCACCCCCATTAGTATTAGGAAAAATCATATTCATGATTTTCCCGTTGGTACTAGGAAAAATCATTTTCATGATTTTCCCGTCGGCATATACATACATACATTACAAAAAGAAAAACCCCCAACCTATGAACCCACTTAACGTATTCCCACAAAAAACAAAATCACCCGTTCACACAATTAATGCCACCTCAAAAAAAATCACCCGTTCCCACAAAGTTAATGTAAACAAAAAAACTCCTAATGTAAACAAAAAATTCCTAATGTAAACAAAAAAACATCAAAGCGTGCCGCCGAAAACTCAAGGGTATCAAATTTCACAAATTTCCAAGAATTTTGAAATTTGGGTAATTAAAATTTTAAAATTTCAAAATTTTAATTGTCGCAGGATGAACAATTCCCTACTACTTAAATGCACATAAATCAATAGAAAATTAGCACTGTAGGACCAGAGGAATGCTGTTGGCCATAAAAATGTATCATTAATGATCGTATATTTGAGATACTATATCAGGTGAGAGTCTTCACACTTGGTGATAATTCTTTTATAAACAAAGCTGATGACCTAGCAAAACTCATTATCTAGCTACCTATCACACACAGTAATTAAATTCAGTGTCAGGGGAAAGGCTCCCTACCATACGAAGTAATTATTAATTAAATAAAAACTAGAAAAAAAATTAAACCGGCTTTAAGTTAAAAATAACAAAAGTATTACATGTGTTAACTACTTAACTATTTGCAGGCAATGCCAAGCAGTTTGTTAACTAAACGCAGAAATAAATTTCCAGCTTGTTAACTAATAAGATAGATTTTTACCTCTTTCTTTTTTTAAGTTTTTTTTCCCATAAGTAATTCGAATCACAATCTATTGTGGGAGTCGTAACTAGTTCGTTCATGAGTTGTTCGTAATTTCAATAAAAACATTGTTTATAAACCAATGTTTACATAGAAATTACCAACAACGTTTTTACGAACTACTCCTCCTACGAAATTTCAGGTTGCTTCAACTTGGAATAACTTTGATTCAAGATGATTCTTTATTTTGATTTAACAGTACGGGAATATTAAATCAACATGAAATAAAGTTATTTAAAACTTAATAGTTTTCTTTCAATATTACTGTAAATCATTTTGAATTAATATGAAACAAATATCGCTCATTTACTCAAAGAACGTCATAACACAAAAAAAATTGATTTTTTTTTTTAATTAATGATGCAGAAATAATCCTCATATCGCTCTTCTTATACTGTAAAATTTTCATACAAATATCTTGTATACTCAAGTCTTGAAAGCAAAATAAAATTTTCTTTTTATCATTACGTTGTGTGTAAACTCGTTTTCTGGCAAACTATATTTTTTTAGTTATGATGTTCTTTGAGTAAAAGAGCGATATGTATAAAGCAAAATCATTGGCGAAAAATTTTAAATTAATCTGGTTTACATTTTTCTATGTGAAAGTCAAAAAAGGATCTAAAATTTAAGAGGCCAACACTCAGAAGACATAACCGGCCGCACGGAGATGAGCTCTAATTTAGCTCTCATGTGACTGATAGATGATATGATACCCAGAGCCTGTGTCATTGTTTTGCCTTTAGTCAAATTAAAAGAACAATTTTCCATAGGAACAATGTTTTGGACTCTTAATGCATAAGAATATGGAAACGTGTGGTGCACTCAAATGGAACTTTGCATGTCTTCAGTGTCACTACTACGTGGCAAAAACAAATTCCACTGAAATAGCTGCCTAATAAGTTTAATATATTATATATATACATAAGTATATTGAGCATTTGACCGTCATACTGAAAAAAAATATCTACGTGAGGTAAAGTGACATATCGTTTTCCACTGAAGAGCTGAGTACACAGAATACTTCTCAATACAAAGAACGATTTAACAATTAACTGTGCAATATTAGCTACGATATCATATTTATTGAGTTATGACATTCTTGCCGCAAAGGCTGTATATTTTATAAATTCCTGTTGTATTTACGCCTCTTTGCTTAAACTTTTAAAACTCAAATCTTTAATTTCATAAATTTTACAATATTTCCAATTAATCGATAGATTTTGGATGTGACACCTGACAATTACTTTACGAACAAAATGTCATTTATAACGAAATTGTCACAGCAGCCCCACAGCAACAACTGCAACAGAGTACAGCAGAGTATACAAAAAAAAAAAAGAAACAACACCAAGATTTAACATTTTTATTTTTCCAAAGCAGAAAAGTGGTAGAAAAAAACCCATTTCAGAGAAGGTGTTAAGCGGAAAAAGCAAGGCACAGGTTAAATGCCTGTCATTTTATCAAACGTGCTCCTCAGCACCGACTGACATGAAAATGGTAAAAGATATAAAAAAACAAAAACTATTACGTATTACAAAAATTAAATTCAGCTGAAGAAAACAAAAATTGGAATAAAAAAATGCAAAACTACAACACACCATGATTTCAGAGCTTTTCCCTAAAAAGTTAAAAAATAAAAAATAAACGAAATGCACTAATGCCATTATGGCATGTCTTGCATGTCAATGTAATAATGGTGACAGTTGTGGTTTAGTATGTAAGTAGTAAAAACTTTCATAAGTATTGAAATACTCACACACACACACACACACACACAACACACACACACATGCATTCACATGCACTCACATGCACTCACATCTATGCAGTGACATTTCTCCTAAACAGTGACATTTCTGTGTAACATATTTAAATATTTATGCCTCAAGTGGCTTACGAGAGCATTGCATGAGATATGTTATCACATTTTCAGGAAATAACCAGCATTTGGTTCATATGCTGGCAACAACAGCAACAACAACAACAACAACAACAACAACAAAAATTAGAGCAAAAAAGGTACAATATGATGCATCCCAATTGTTCAGTTTAATTTGCACGACATTGTCATCTAGGATACCTGTACGATTTATCCTGTATGATTTAGTTGTCTAGTCGACAATTTGTTGGTCTCTTGTTGACAAACTTTTAGGTGGTAAAGGCAAAAACTTCGGACTGTCCCACGAAATCGCTCGATCGACAACTTGTATTGCAAACAACAATAGCATTAGAAAATTTGTTATTGTTTTCAATATAAGTATTCGATCGAACGAATTCTTGTGACACCGTGGGACGGACGGCCCGTTATAAACATGCAGACTCAGTTCGAGTCCCAGCTAAGTCAGTCAATTATTTAAATGAAACGAAAAAAAAAACAAACTCTCGAAAAACTAATTAATTTTGTGTGCTGAAAATATCATTTAAAGTCTGTTTAGTCGCTCAAGAACTCTTACTATCATTTTGTGAACGACAATTGATGAACAATGTCGCTTGTGTAGTCTTGCATGATTTCGTTGCCATTTGTTAGAAAACTTCGCCAACTCTTTATTTGAGCCGTAGTCAATATGTATGTATGTCTTCGGCGATTTGCTTTTGTCTTGCAGCCATCGTTTAAGATGTCTGACAGACATGGCCAACTGGGTTATGCTGCCTTATCACTCACACACACACACACACACACACACACGCACACTTTCACTCTTCATACATTCATGTACAATGTATGTCTTCGGCGATTTGCTTTTGTCTTGCAGCCATCGTTTAAGATGTCTGACAGACATGGCCAACTGGGTTATGCTGCCTTACCACTCACACACACACACACTTTCACTCTTCATACATTCATGTACAAATGTGTGGGTTTGCTTTAGTGGTAGCACATAAAGAATATTCTAAGGGCATATTTTTTTGTCTAAGTCAGTCTGTCTGTCTGTCGCTCTATCCATCTTCCTGACTGTCTGTTCCTCGTTCTTTTTTTTTGTAAACGTTTCCTACAAATGAGTTTGTTTTCCACTCTAAACCTTTACCCACTTTACATCAATTTATATCAAAACTACATACACAGTTGAGCAGACAGCCCCTACTTGCGGCTAGTGGAGCCGACTGAGTGAAGCTGCTAGGCAGAGCGTTAAGGCAAGTGGCTGTGGTGGCAGAAGATTTGGTGTCAAAATGAGATAATGGAGATACAACTCATGCATATCAGCAAATGGCAACTTTAGATATTACATAATCTTGCTTTTAGTTATGTGCTAACAGTCGGTAGCAAAACAAGGTATCAAACACAAATAAACATAAAAAATTTTAATTATCGCTTCTTAATAAAAATAAATTTAAACTAAAATCACATCAAAATTTACAAGAAATAGTTTGAGTGTTTTGGTTTTTATTTGCTTTGTTCATGACCTGAAATACACTGTTCTGGTACAAAAATATGCTTAAACAGGAAGATAATAAGACTTAAAAAAAGTTTAAAATTAAAACTAAGCGAACAAGGGTTTCGCTTAAAGCTTATGATACACATATTTGCCATAAATAGTATTTTTAATGACAAAAGTCCCTGCAGGAAATGCGAATAGTGAAATTGTAGTGATTTACTAGTGACATTGTCAATAGTACTACTGACCAGGTGTACCCCAGCCAATGTAATCACCAGGGAAACCGCAAATATGCAATTGCATGTTTTTTCTTGTATCACGTATTAATGCGGGGACAAGATATTTATCCGTTTCAGAACTTTTAATGAATTTTGGCATCGATTTGTTAGTGCATATTTTTGCATATTTTACCCTTTAAAGCATGTTTATGCATATATTAGTTTTACACGCATATTTTTAGCATATTTTCGAATTTTTAGAGCATAATTTACGCTTTTAGGGCATATTTTCATACTTTATAGAATTTATTTTATTTCAACCCGCTTGGCACCACCATCCTTTAAAAAAACTCTCCATTCCGAAAAAAAAATTTATGAATTTTTTTTTAGCAACGCATTAAAATTTCATTTCCGAAATAAAAATTTAAGTTTTAAAGAAAATTTTTTTCCTGTGCTATCTGGCCCCTGCGGAAGGATGACACGTAAAATCGTGAAGCGTTCCACATTTAAAAACAAATTATTTTTAATTTTCGCCATCTAAATCTCTGTTCCAATGTTCCATGTAGTGTATAATTTTTTTTACGGACGTTAGTTGCAATACAAATTTAGCTGTGTGTGATTTACTCTGCCCCGAAAAGACCTTGAAGGAACATTGTAAATGTATGAAAGTTCATTAAGACGGGACAGAAAAGATTTTTATTTGAAATTCTAGGTCAATATTTTGTTATTTATTGCAATAAAAATTATAAATTAAAATCTTGTCTTATTTATCCAAAATACAGTTTCAAAGCCTTAATTCTGATATCGTGATCTTTAGAAATTAAAGTTAAATTCTTATGCATCCAATAAAAATTAATTTGTTTTAGTAAAAATTTTTATAGTAATTTTGTTTTAACCTGCACTTCAAACTCAGTTATTCTTTGTTAATTATGTTTCCGTTTTTGGTTATTTATTTTTTTCTTATTTTATATGCAAATGTTGTTGATTAAAAAATATATTTTCATTTACAAATAAACCAAATTATTCTATTTTTAAGAGCATATTTTTTTACTTTTAAGCGCATATTTACAAGTTTTTAGTGCATATTGAATGCGCATGAAACACTTTTTTTAGAGCATATTTGTGGTTTCCCTGGTAATCACCTATTGACATTTAACATTAGCTTGTCATTGAAAGTCCACCACTAGACTGTAGCACTACTGACTAAGTAGTTCTTTTAGGACCACATGGATACATTGGCACCAAAGATTCACTAGTAAATGTTTGGGGCCCCTGTCTACAATATCGATATTTCCTAGCTCGATATCAATTGTAAAATTGTAGTGATTTACTAGTGACATTGTCAATAGTACTACTGACTAGGTGTACCCCAGCCAATGTAAACGCCTATTGACATATAACATAGGGTTGTATTTGAAAATCTACCAGTAGACTTTAGCACTATTCTTTTACGACCATGTGGAGACGTTTGAGCTAAAGATTCACTAGTACATTTCAGTGGCCCTCGTGTCTACAATTTTATAAGGGTAGGGCCAACAAACTTAAATACATAAATACATAAATATATATGTACGTATTGACGCCTTCATTGACAATGTCACCAGAAATACTTTAGAACTGTTGTTTCTAACGTATCTCTACTCGTGCATAAAAGGAAAGTTGTCGACATTTCAACTAGTGCAATTGTCGCTGGAGAAAAGAGTGTTGACATAGAGACATATGGTTTTAGGCTGACTAGAGGGGTGTTATAAAATTAGCACTCACTGCTGCAAAGTCTGTGAGTGCATATGCACGTATGTGTGTGTGTGTGTGTGTGTGTGTGTGTATGTGAAAATGTGTGTGCATGTGCGTATGCAAGTTTTAAACCAACTACCACCGCCCTACCCAGTCCCAGCTGAAGGTAATAATAATTAATTCAGTTAATCACTTACCACAAGTAACAAGTTGCAGGTTTATCTACTTAAAATAAACTCATATTTGATATTTCAATATTTGTATGCAAATACTTATATGGCAGCAAATATTAAACAAAATATCTTTTGACAAACGTACGATAAAAAGCATGAAATTATATAATATATATTTAACAACTAAAATTTATTTATATTTCAATTCAACCTCAAAAAGGAATTTGTTGTTACTGTCATGAAATTGGAACACTAGATAAATTGCACCGCTGAAAACAAATACATACATATTGCTCATTTATTGAAACAACGTTATAACTCAAAAAACTCTTTTGTGAGAAAACGAGTTTAATGGAAAAAAAATTTATTTTGCTTTCAAGAGCTGAGTAAACAAGATACTTGTTTGAAATTTGTATGCAATATGAAGAACGATATAAGGATTAATTCGGCATTGTTAACTCCGAAAGTAAATTTTTTGAGTTAAGACATTCTTTGACTAAATGTTAGATATGTGGAAAATTTAAAGCAGTGACAATTCTGGGCTCAAATCGTCACATCCGTGATCGTATTCACAAACGTATGAAGACAAATTAAGTGACGTATTAACCTTATTAGCTATTTGGGATTTCAGTATGATCACGTATATATACATATGTGTTTTTGCGTGACAAGTTGTACGTTCACGCATGTGAAGATTCGACTCCTGATTGGGCTTTTCTTTCGTTTTTAATTCAGCTCACAACGTATGATTGATATTGATAAATAAGTACTGCATGCACATCACTCATACGTCTGCTTTTTTATTTTCTGAATGTTTAACCCTTTATGGCGCCAAATTGCAGATATGCAACAAAAAAATTCATATCATATCGTCATAAAGACCATTAAGTTCAGGCAATTGTTAATATAACTTTAATGAAATGTAACTTTCTACATAGTTTCTTAATAAAATTTGTTTATCAGATTTAAAGCAACTCTACAATTTTATTAAATCAATGTTAATGCAGTGCAATTTTTTAAAAACTTTAATTCAGTAAATTTTGTAAATGTCGAAGTCAACTATTGTCTTTATTGTTAGCATATTATCAGCAAAATTATTTCTAGTTTGTAATGTTTATTATCTAGATATCTGACCTTCTTTCCTCTTTACCCCTTTTGGACACCAATAAATGAAATTTAAAAAAAAAAAACTATAACAAAATTTTTTACTTGTACTACGAGCTGCTAAGATCTGCAGAAAGAAATTTCTTTTCTCTGTGTAGCACCATAAAGGGTTAAGATTTTCTTATTAAACCGTTTATGATTGAAGTGTTTTTTTTTTTACTAAATAAACCTCAATAACTCCAACAAAAACTTATTTGAAAAAGAAAATTACTCGTATTTTCTCCCAAGAAGAGAGTCGCACTTTTTGATTTATGGTGATGTTTAAGTAAATGAGAAAAAATTCTTATATTTAAGAGTTCTTCGAGTCACACTTTGTCACTTTTTTCGCTACAAAAAATTTATTTAACACAAAAACCTCTTCATATACAAGAGACGTAAAAGTTTCTTTTAAAGGTTACAAACTTCATGACCAGCAATAATCAAATAATAAAAAGAAGAGAGGTGCCTTAGGACACCCGGTTATAGCTATGCTGCTTAGTTATATAAAACAAATTTCATGTGTGAAATAACAATGCAATAAAATTATATTATATGATGATGAACATTTCCCATCATTTTCTTTTCTAGCGGTGTACGATTAAATTGATGTATTGTTTGTGCCCGGTGGCGGCTGCTAGCCGGCTTACAGACGATCGGCTGTCTTCTCTGTTTTGTGTTAATGTTCAAAAACGAACGAAAAACAAATTGAGCAATCGTTCTAATTGTTTTTGTTTCACTCACTTCAAAGAATGGAACAAAACAAAATGAAACAATTTGTTTCGTTTATTTTCGTACTCTGCTTTTAAGTACAAAGAAATCAAAACAAAAATAGATTTGTAATTGTAATAGTGTGGATTATTTTTGTTACGAAAATTACATCCTAACTACTGTATTGCACAATAAATAGCATAGCTATAAGAATAGTACAATTTGAAGAACTTAAGGCTTAACATCAAATGAATTGTTAAAAAAAAAAAATTACTGCAAAAGACAGACTTAAAAAAGGCAATATAATAAAATACCACGAATCATTAATGTGTAAATGTCATGACTTCAATTTGATTGTAATGTACTGCAGCATATGAAGTGAAAACTCAATCTTTCTCCTAGACACAAACTAATCCAAGAAAAAATTCACTTAATTCCAATTAGCATTGATTTTTGCTCAATGTCTGTCTGAATGTCGATTGGCAAATTTTGATTTGATTTGATTTGATTTGATTTGTAATTATATTGACATACAAAAAAAAAAGAAGAAAAATGCCGATTATTTACTTTGCGATTTAAGCCAATAGCCTTTAATACACAGACATGTTATGTTAGTTGCTGAGTTGTCTTGTTACATTTAACAATTTGTTTATATGCCCCAATATGTTACATCATTCGAATAAAAAAAAACTAGTCCTTGGATGTGTTGGCATTTGCTGGAAGTATTTTTTTGTAATATAATGGATTCGCTAAATATTGAAGTAACCTCAATAGTTTGCATAATAACAAAATAGTTATGGAAATATTTGCAAACATTTGGACATACATAACTGCAAGCGATATACAAACGAATACTTGAACCAAAACATTTACAAATATTTTAGCAAAATCTCAATGCTGTAGAAATATGTTTTAATTATTATTCATACTTTAATTCAATTCACTTGTCTTCACATTTTGTTGGTTTTATTTCCAATCAACCAACCAGCACATGTAATGCATTCCAATAATTCTGTGGCAAAAAGGAAGAAGTGCTTAAGTCGAGATAAGTAAGGGCACCTCTGTAATCTGCATATTCAAAATAAACCTCTGACAAATATTTCTATTATTTTGTGCTATTTTTCATAAAGTTATAGCGCAATAAATTGCTGCTTATCGTATACGGAATATTTGCTTAATTTGGCTTATACTTTCATATTATTTCAAATATAATTTACTAGTTGCAGTGTGTAGAACGATGTTCTTCAAGTGAATATACCGAATTTTTTTAATTAAATTGCAAAATAAGTAAATTTCTGAAAAACAAAAACAAAACATTCAAAATGACAGTCAAATATGACTTAACCACATTTTCCTTATTGCCACAGAATTGTAAGCAAAAGATAGAAAATTTAGAACAAATAAAGAGAGACAGAGAACGCATTAAAATGTCATGTCTCAATAGAAATAGTTTATGCAAATAGAATTATTCTAAAAACAAGCAGAAAAACTTTCATGTATGTAGTTATTACCTTCATACTTCTCTTGCTGCATATTTTTCAAATATGTATGTAATTACTTATGTTAATTTATGAATTTTTATGAATTTTTAAAATCCACTGAATTGTCTGTAGCAGAAAGCAACACAGTCTTATGAATTATTTGCCATATCACGACACGATTAATGCAAAAATAAAACAAAGTCATCTAAAGTGTCAAAATAATAAATAATTTAAAACGAAAAAATTCCAAAATTAAAAAAAAAATTAACGAAACGTAAAATTGCCAAAATGAAAAAAGCGCTTAAATGAAAAATATCACTAGAAATAAAATAAATCGCCAAAATGTAAAAAAAACCAAGAATGAAAAATTTAACTAAAAAACTAAACAAATTGCCAAAAACTAAAAAATATCGGAAAACGAAATAGCCGCTAAAACTAAAAACACGTCAAAACTAAAAAAAACGCTAAGCCTAAAAAAATCGCCAATCCCCGAAAAAAACGGCAAAATGAAAAAAAGCGCTAAATCTGAAAAAATCCAATACAAAAATATTTCAAAAAATTTCTACATCAGATAAAATATGAGAATATATAAGCTAAAGTTCGTATAACATATCGCTCATTTACTCAAAGAACGCCATAACTCAAAAAATTTATTCTTTTGAGTTAATGAAGCAGAATTAACCCTTATATCATACTTCTACTACTTGTGAAAAAATTTCATACAACTATCTTGTTTACTCAAGCCTTGGGAGAAAAATAAAATATGAATAATAAAAAATAATAAAAAATGCAAATAAAAAAGAAAAATAAAATTGTCTCTTTCCATTAATTTGTATGTAAATTGAAAATTTAAAATGCGTTTTTTAACAAAATTGAACTTTTTTTAATTCAAAAAAAAAAAATTAGTGTGTTGATGGATTGGTTTCAAAAATAAGTCCTACCAAAACTCGTCTGCACGAAATTAAAACAATTTGACTTTCATAATTTTTCTTATATTAATTATAGTAATTAATTCGTTTTGAATTTGACGAGAGAGAAATGTACAAGAAATAATTTTTATCGATTCTATTTTTCCTTCTGGCGATTTTCTGCTAAAATTTTCATTTGATTATATTGTGATATAAAAGTTTATATTAAAAAAAAGTATTGTATAAAAACAAATTTATTAACAAATATACATACATATATTAATAAAAAAAAAACTGCATTAAATTGATTTTGGGGACTTTTGGCGATTTTTAAAATCAATTTGGCGAAATAGGACAGAAACAAAATCTGACAACCCTGATTTAAATTGCCCTTACGGAACCCTGCGTGTGCGACTCAAAGTCGAACTTTAATGAATTCATTTTAGCACATCTAGATGCATTTAATTTCTGCTAAGCAGCACATCAAGAAAAGCTTAGAAAACCCCAATGCAGCAACGAAATACATTTATAGGTGAGCAAAACCAACAATAAGTTAATTTTAAAATAGACCACCGAAGGGAGCTGGTATTTTCCAAATTACGAATTTGTTCGGGTGTTTACAATTACTCAAGGCAGATTCATTTCCAGGTAGTATCAGGATTACAAAAACAATGAAAAAATACAACAATGAAAAAAACAACATGGGTTGTAGTTCATCAAAAACTTCAAAAATAGAATTTGTTTAACATAACAATAATAAAAATTATTCACATAACTTTGAAAATATTTCTCCGCGGCAGCTACCACTAACAACATTTGCAACGTTTAGCACTTCTCACAATTTTTCAATAGTTTTTTCATATTTATAAATTTGTTTTCACAGAATTTTTTTTAATAAAATATTTTTCATATTGAATTTTTTTAACATTTTCTTTTAATTTCTCTTTCGTAAAAAATTTTTGACGTTTCCGATGAACTTTAATTTGAAAAAAAAATAGCTCAGCTGAATTTCCGCTACTACCTTGTGAATGTGCCTTGCAATTACTCATCATTATTTATTTAACCAGAGTAGCTACAAAACCAAAAATTGTCCTACCAAAATAATAATTATTAAAATTCCCCAAAAATACCACACACTTCTTTTAAAATAAACTTCCCACGTAGTACGTTGATATAGCAAGATGTTACACATTTATTCAAAAAATTTCAGGAAATACAAACTACACAGGAAAAAATTTCAAATAAGATAATCGGGTTTGGAATTAAACATTTTTGGTAGAAGCTGTTGCTTCTTGGATTACCAACTTAATGATTTTAACAAGGCGTGAGACTAAAATAATCGATTCTTGAGAAGAACTTACTTTTTTTATTTGACAACTTCTTCACGTAATCTATTTAATCTAAAAAAATTATTCTCCTCATTTAGCAACGTGTACATAATTTTTTTAAATTTTAGGTAATGTGATTTGTAAGCGAGTAATGAAATTTGGTAATCAGAAAAGTAAGTCATTACATGGCAAGTAATTCTGATGGTAATGTGTAATTTTTTGCTGGGTATTATCAAAGTTTTTCGCAAATTTCCAAAATATATAAATTGTATATACATATGTGTATATAAATATATAAACCTGTACATACATACATATGCTCAAAATACTGTACAAAATACTGCGTCATAAATTTATGGAATTGGCTCCACACACTTTTCTTGAACAATGGAGCCAAACGTCCGTTGACTGCACTGCCTCACACCAAAAAATATTTTTTCAAATCGGTTCACAAAAGACGTAGTTCTGAGATAATAAATAAAAATAACACCCCCGTTTTTGGTCGGGGGTTAAAATTAAATACAACCAATTCGAGTACCTCCTCCTTTTTTTTCAAATTGATTATAATGGAGTAAATGAATGCCCGTCTAGTGCTTCGTATTTCAATACAACTTATCACTTAAAGAAAACATATAAAAAATGTATTTATTTATAACATTTTAGAGGTGGATTGTTTGTACTGAAGAACGCTTAAGGACAATCATTAGTGTCAAAATAAGTAATCGAATTAAAAAGAACAATATAACAATAGAAAATTATTTCCAATCAAAATAAGCAATAACATATGTATGTATATAATTTAAATGTGAGTACTATAAGCCTATGGAATAAAAAAATATATACATATATTTATATAATATGTTTATATTTTATAAATTTATTTCGTAAAGTATAATTGGACTAATTAAATAAGTAAATAAAAAATATGTTAAGCACGATATAATTCTGCTATAAATTGTTAGCGTTTCGACTGAAACTTCAATAATTCAGTATTGACTTTTAAACGGAAAAGATATGTGGTGGTTTCGGCTGGTCTTAATTAATTTAGTTGTGAATTTTGCAAAAAATGAGCAGATTTTGCAAAACAACTCTAAAGAATTGGAATTGGAATTTTTCGACTTGGTGCATTCTATCGAACAACAACATGATATACAAACAATTTTAATCAATTATGAGGCATCAGTGCAAAGTTGTATGGATTTGGATTATTCGTTGAAACATTTTAATGCCACCATAATTATAAGAAATATACGTAAACCCATGATTTTCAAGACTTCAATGAATAGAAACTTCTTGAGCATTATTTGTTTAACAAAACTTACTGGGGAACTTGATATCGACTTCAACGCTTATTTCCAGACTTTCGAAAGCATACGGGATACGAAAATGTTGCTGTATATAAATGAAAATGAAAGTGAAAAAAATTTGTCGAAATTGAGAGAATTTTTTCTATTATGCTGGCTAAAGAAAACCTTAAATATTTTCGCAATATTCCACGATTTCAGTGTAACAAAACATATTCACACCTACACGCCATTTCCAAATGTAACTATGGAATCAAGATACTACAAAGCTGGTGATGTAGTCTATCCCAATCGTTTGAAAGATCTAATGGGTCATACTATCTTAACACTACCTGATCAAAGAATACCAAATACTTTTTTGTCTACTAGCGCACAAGACAAAGTAAAAATGTATGGTTATATGGGAGAATTTATGCATCTCTTAACTGAGAGACTTAATGCTACACTTAAGTATCCGTTTCCTGTAGAAAAAGGAAAAATTCTCTTCTATGGATATCTAGAGGATTTAGCAAGAAACAAAACCATTGATTTACCCGCTACTTTGGTACCGATAAAAGAGACAAGTCAGTTGCTTCATTACCCTTATCCATTTGGTTTTGTAAGACAGTGCCTCATGATACCACGCAATAAAAATGTGCCGCTCAAGGAAGTGTTTTTTCAGCTGGTCAATTTCGAAATAGCTGCCATCAGCATAACAAATTTGTTGCTCTTTTCCCTTTTACTAAGTTGCCAAAGACTTCTACTACGAAGAAGAAGGCAAAGGTTATATGCAGGTTACACTAATTTCTTCGATTTCATACTCAGCGATGTTGCACTCAGAGGTATATTGGCGCAACCCTTTACAATGCAGCGAAGTCCAGGATGTCTCACCAAATATATTTACATCCTTCTATCAATTGCAGGCCTTTACCTCAGTCTTGTATACAATGCATTTCTACAAACGTTTTTCACCCAACCTTTTAAGAAGAAACAACCGAAAACATTAGTAGTAGGGAACTGTTCATCCTGCGGCAATTAAACTTTTGAAATTTTAAAATTTTAATTACCCAAATTTCAAAATTCTTGGAAATTTGTGAAATTTGATACCCTTGAGTTTTCGGCGGCACGCTTTGATGTTTTTTTGTTTACATTAGGAATTTTTTGTTTACATTAGGAGTTTTTTTGTTTACATTAACTTTGTGGGAACGGGTGATTTTTTTTGAGGTGGCATTAATTGTGTGAACGGGTGATTTTGTTTTTTGTGGGAATACGTTAAGTGGGTTCATAGGTTGGGGGTTTTTCTTTTTGTAATGTATGTATGTATATGCCGACGGGAAAATCATGAAAATGATTTTTCCTAGTACCAACGGGAAAATCATGAATATGATTTTTCCTAATACTAATGGGGGTGAAATAGTGAAAATTATTTTTTTCAAATGCCGACGGCAAAACATAATTATTATTTTTTTCAAATGCCGACGGCAAAACATGAGTATTATTTTTTTCAAATGCCGACGGCAAAACATGAGTATTATTTTTTTCAAATGCCGACGGGAAAATGATTTTTCATAATTCCGACGGGAAAAACATAAAAGTTATTTCTAATGCTAATACAGGAGTTTAAGGCTGGCCGTGATTTGGGTGGGTGGAGCTGTTGTCGTAATACATAACCGAGGGAGTTTATGGATGTGTCTGTCTGTCTGTTGTGCGAGGCTGTGATTGGTCGGGGGAGCGTGGTGTAGTTGAGGTAGATGGATTGAGTGCATGTGCGTATACCTGTCTGTTGGAATTTGTGTGAGGGTGTGATTGACAAAGGGCGGGGTGTAGTTGAGGTAGATCGACTGCGTGTATGCAGGTGTTGCAAGTCTGTAGGAATTTAAGTCTTATAGTGATTTGGGGTATGTGAGGGTGTTGTTGTACGAGTAACAGTATCCATGGGAATTTGTGGATGTGTCTGTCCGGGGGAATTTCAGCGAGGCTGTTATTGGGAGGGGGTGCGGTGTAGTTGAGGTTGATCGACTGCGTGTATGTATGTCTATATGCTTGTAGGTGCTTAAGGCTGATCGTGATTTAAGAGAGGTGAGGATGGATGTTGTTGTAATATGTATACGTTGGAATCTGTATGTATGTATGTCTGTGAAAATTTAAGGCTGATCATGATTTAGGGTAGGTGAGGTGGGTGTAGTAAAATGTCTGTGTGTATGTACATATGTTTGTAGAAGTTTAATACTATTAGTGATTTGAGGATAGGTGAGGGTGTTGTCGTACGAGTGATATGTATGCGGGGGAATCTGTATGCATGTTCGTAGGAGTTTAAGGCTGATCGTGATTTGTGTTGTTGTCAGTGTTGTTTGTAGGAATGACCGTGAGAATTTTTTATGTATATCTATAGGAATTTAAGGTTGGCCGTGTCTTGTGAGGGGTGGTGTGTTGTTGAAATAATTTGAATTTTTCTTAGATGAAATCTGGTATATGTGCGTGTGTGTGCGTATGATTTTCTCACGCTAGTTGTTTTATGTACGTAGAAATAAATTGTATTCAATATAGAGATTTGGTTCTATAAAATATTTTCATATATCTGATACATATACATAAGTATATTTTCATACTCAAGGTTGCTGGGTATTTTGTCATGCTTAAAATTGTCCAGCTTTAAAGTCTGCCTGCGAGAAATTTATTTATATTACAGATTTTGTTTATTTAACTACGTCCGGCTTCTTGCGCTGAACTTCTTTTCATACGATCATGGAAATTTATAGTTTCTCTGTCCATAATAAGGTCGTTTAGCTTGGGCATGTGCTCTGACTGAATGGTTTGCGTTGTTCATATATTTTTATGATGTAGATATGTAAGTGTGATTGTCAAGATCTAATAAATATTTGAGTATTGATAAGAAATTTGATATTATGTGTACATACATATCTACAAATTGATTTTATGTATGTATGTACATATGTATGTACATACAAATAAGTGTTTGCCTCCGTGTTTGAATACATTTTTTTGTTTTTGTTGTTGTTGTAAATATTCGCCTGGTCTTTTATGTATAGATGTCAAATATCTTCATAGTTTTTTTTTTTATTTGAAATTAAAAAAACGTTGTTTTAACTTTTATCTGTATTTACTTAATAGTTTGTGAGGATTTGCTGTTTTAAGTAAAACTAAATTCCTTAAGATACATACTTTAGAATAATAGTAACTATAATAGAAATATTTCCTATATTTAATTTACATTTGTTTAAAGTTGATGCAGCTTATCTTCATTCTTAGAAATATTTTGATATAAAATTTTTTCCAGCCGTAGGCTTTTTTCATCACCTTTTACATTTATTTTAGAACATCTTGCATTGCCTTTTATACATTTATAAACATTTTTAAATGAAACTGATCCAGCAGTCCAGCTTATCTAATGATAGTTTTTTGTTAGCCAGCTTGCTTCTTTTTTTTATTTTTTATTGATTATTGAGTTTTATAATGAAATCATTATATTCGTAATTGTTGAAAACAATCGCTACTTCTTTTGCGATGAAATCATTTGAATTACTTTTGAAACATTGTACGTATATAAAAATTATGTTGTTTTCCATATTACTCAATTTATAAGACTTTTCGAACTTGTCCTTTGATGGGTATATACATATGTATTCTATTATACGATCATGAATAAGAATACAGTAAGCTGATTTCTTTGCTTACTATTTCAAATTAAAATTTTATTCAATTGCCCCGCTATTGAATAAAAGGAGCTTTTATCTTAAACTCTGGTACAGGTAGAAACGCATGAGATTCTTTCATATACTACCTTTGCTGGAATCTTAGATACATATAATAACTATATAGAATTGCATTACGTTTATTTTTAAATTTTATGTTAGGATTATCATCATATGGATATGAGACTGAACTTAAATGTACTTTTAAATTAGTTAATTCATAATGAATAATCTTATTTTCTTCTTGAATAGCGAACAACAGAAAACGAAGTCGTTTTCTTACAATTTAGGTCTAACCTCTCAACTGGTCCTCTAGTATTCAATATGACTTTATATGTCAACATTTCTGTCTCCTCTTTGTCAGCGTTAGGGATAATTAAATTTTAAACTTTTTATTCTTCAAATTGTGTTACTTCATACTGATAATATGTTTAAGTACATTAATAATGTACGAGTATATGTTTATTTTATGACGGGTCCCTATGGCTTTTATTTGATGTTCTAGATGAAGTGATTTTTTTTTCTAATTTTATTAAAGTTTAGCGTATTGCGTATATATTTCTAATATATTTAAGTGAGCTTTTTGTACCTGTCAGACAGAGTATACGTATCAGTTGATCAGTCACTCTCTCTTTTTATTTTATTAATTTTTTCTTCTAATGTGTCACTACTATTTTTTCAGATTTTACTACTTGAAATAGAAAATATTTATATAATTTTAAGAGTATTAATATATACATACATATAGGTAAATATATGTATGTACGTAAAAATTAGTTCATATACAAAGAAATACATCTTTAATAATCAACTATTCTAGAAAATCGATCTAGGATAACACATTTACCTCCATCATCATTTCACCGTCAGTGTTTTCATAAAGTGTTAGAAACATTGGAATATCTATGTTTAGGAGAATTTTTACTTCAAGTGTTTCTATATAAGATTTGGTGTTTGACCCCTTGACGTTATTGTGGTTAACGTAGGCTGCGTTGTATCACATTCAGATCTAATAATTTCTCACTTAGAAAAGGTCCTCATTACCATCAATCATACCTGTATATAATACATTCATGAGTTGAGTTGATCTAGATACAATTGCTGTCTACAAATTAATGATTAGAAAAAGCTTTCTCATCACATTCTAACAGGTTTAATATTTTGCTAGCATGCATGCTTTAGCATGCTATTCTATCAATAGTGAGGCGAGAGTCCGACATTTAGTGGTGTTTCAATTAAAAATCTATACAATTAGAATTACGAATTCACTCTTTTGAATTTTTAACAAAGTAGATACATATGTATGTATGTATTTCATTTGCCACAAACTCTTAAAATTTCTGTACTTATAAAAGTATGATGTCAGGAATTTTTTTAAATCATACATGCCTCGGCATGCTTCCAATATTTTTCTCGGTAAATTTATTTCATACTCATACAGATACAGATATAAAGTAAGATCTGTTTACATTCCATTTTACAATTTATGCATCCCTTAGCATGATTCTAGTTGAAGTCTGTATTTATTTAGTAAGTTTGTTTGATACCCATTCATACACATGTACATTGTTAAAGATTGGATATCAAAATCCAATTTTCTTAGTTTATCTAGAAATGAACAAAGTGAATATCTTTTATAATAACCATATTCACACTTTAAAATTTTGTGTGCTAGAGCTTTCGAAATGGAAAATGTACACCTTTTACTACAAAAAGTGATAATATGATGTGTTGCTGAATATTTTGAACTCTTAAGTTTTCACAATATTTCATACAGACCATCAAGTTTAGAGAATTCTAGTATATTAAGCTATTTATCTTCCCTGAGACCTAAAATTCCTAATCAATCCTTCAAAAAACCAATACAAATTAGATTTATCCTTTTTAATTTTATTTATATTTTCATTGAATTTCAACATTTTGTACCTCTTCAAATTACTGTATACTGTATTTTGCACCTTTTTCTCATTCGTTGAGTTAACTTTAATCGCAAATATTTTAATGATGTGGTGAACTTTTCTATTGTAGGCATTAAGTAAATCTTTGTGTATATCAATCCACTTATATGAACCATTATAGCTAAATTCTTAACACATAATTCCTTTTAATGATCTATTAATTTATTCTACTATTGATGCTTTCATATTATGAAATTTTTAATCCTGTTTATACATGAATTTTGCAGTGTTTATTAAAAATTCTTTACCAACATCTATATGTATTTTTTTGTTTTGATACTCATATCATTTCAAAAATATTTTCCATTGCCTTGGTTTTTTTCGAGTGCAGCTTTTATTTTCAACGATACTCACAATATAAATTTTGAGATTGTGTCAGTTACAGTCAGCAAAAAATCAATAATTTCTATTTTCTCTAGAATAGCTACCCAGTTCACCTAAATCAGCTCCATAAAAGATCATCTATTCCATTCATTACATCACTACAATAGACAAACAATTTTATAAATTTATTATGGATTACGTTTACTAAATTTCTTTTTAAGGACATTGAGTTGTTTTACAGTTTTTTGGCGAGTGTTGTGATCTACTTGATACATTTTCAGATATTTATACTAAAATGTAGTTAATTTTCCAATCTATAAATTTTATCGCTCAGCTCTTCAATTTGTTTGTCAAAAGATGATTTAATTTTTAGAATGTCTTTTTCAATTTTATACCTATCTTCTATCGTTAACTTTATTTCACACTCCACTTATTAATTCATCCTTTAGTTTCTCGATTTGAGTTTCCAGAAACAATTTACTGATAACATTGTTCACCGTCAGTGAGCATTGTATACATTGGTAGAAATTATATATTTTATTTAGTTTTCAAAATCAAATTTGTCATACTATTTTCACGTTTTATCAATCATTAAAGAAAATAAACCCACTTTTAAGCCCCATATTTGATCATCAACTTATATTTTATCTTTATTCAGTTTTAGATTTCTATCACCAAATTTCCACTCATTATTGAAGTCTTTATGTGAGTCATAGTTTGTATCTAATTCATTTCATCCTTCCCAGACTAATAAGTCAATATAAGCATCTTCGATGTTGGAAGGCCGTGAGTAAAAATCATCTTCTTCTTCTTCATCGTCATAATCATTCTCAGTATTAGCATCATTAAATAAGATGGTATTATCAAATATTGTTCCTTTTGAAAGTTTCTTTAACTTGTCTCTATCTTGAGTGATGGTTTTTCAGACTTTAAACTTGTACTATTTTCAGATTCTATATTGTTTTTACTTTGTTCTTTCTTGTGTATTCTGTCAATATTTTTAGAACTATTCATGAATTCTTTGAGAGGTTCTGTTATAGGATCAAATATATCTCTTAGTTCTTTACGTGTATCTATTTCACCAGTTTTTATACTACGAAGTTTTTCTTCAAGACATTTCTTGTCAACACCAACTATTTTAAAATTTTCTCATCCATGTTTAATAATAGCAAATAAAAGGTATCAGCTATTAGATCAGGTATCAGCTATCAGATCAGCTTATCAGGAGCTGGTCTGGTTTTCAGATCATCTTATCAGGAGCTGGTCTGGTTTTCAGAACAGCTTATCAGGAGCTGGTCTGGTTTTCAGATCAGCTTATCAGGACCTGATCTGGTTTTCAGATCAGCTTATAAGGACCTGATCTGGTTTTCAGATCAGCTTATCAGGACCTGATCTGGTTTTCAGATCAGCTTTTCAGGACCTGGTCTGGTTTTCAGATCAGCTTTTCAGGACCTGATCTGGTTTTCAGATCAGCTTTTCAGGACCTGGTCTGGTTTTCAGATCAGCTTTTTAGGACCTGATCTGGTTTTCAGATCAGCTTTTCAGGACCTGATCTGGTTTTCAGATCAGCTTATCAGGAGCTGGTCTGGTTTTCAGATCAGCTTATCAGGAGTTGATCTAGTTTTCAGATCAGGTTGTCAGGCAGCTGATCTGTAAAACAGATCAGGTTATCAGGAGCTGTTCAGATTTTCAGATCAGATTATCTGTTTCAAATTGGTTCATCAGTTTACAAGTAGCTGGACATTTATAACATTTAGATGAATGAAGTTTAAGGCCAGATAAAATGCGAAAAACTATACTGTTATGTAGTCAAATTGTTTTCTATGACGATCATCACTTAATTCAGTATCTTTCCTTATAATCAAAATTCCATATTTTTAATTCCAACACGATTTATATTTTTCTCATATTACTTAAACATTCTAACTACATTATGATTATTTCCTATCAAATATTTGGTGATTCTAGTATAAGTTTGACATTAGTAGAATGCATCAACATTCTTATCTTACCCCATACAAAAATATGCTTCTCACACACAACATGGTTAAATATCGTATTGGTATTACTTCTAGATTTCTTAAAAGAAATAACAGATTCATTATCTGTAAATGTGTAATACCCATGACTTTCATTAATGAAATTAATTTCTACATGTATTTATATTTAGGTTGTTAGAGAGATTTTGAGTTTAAATATGAAGATGTTTTCAAGTTTTAGTCCATTAGAACTGTCTAGCCAACCAATCATAATATTATTATTTTTTTATTTATTTTTTATTTATTTTTTTTACCAATTTAACAGACCAACTATTCTTGCAGGAATAGTAATTGATAGAAGGGAACTCTGATTTATGTTTGAGCTAACGTTTGATGACTCATCAAAATTGCATACCAAGATATTTTTATGTTGTTTTGACTATGAGTATGGGTCAATATTTATGAAATACCTTTCCTAAATATTGGTGTATGCACATAGTCAAAACAAAGTATGCTTTAAGTGTTTAAAACCAGTATTACCCTAAAAATGGTGGTTTTAAACTCTTAAAATATACTTTGTTTTACTAACCCCATTTTGTAACTAAATGCATTTCATAAATATTGAAGCATACTCAGAGTCAAAATATCCTTTGTTTTGAGTATGAGTATGCTTCAATATTTATGAAATGCATTTAGTTACAAAATGCGGTTAGTAAAACAACATAAATATACCTTGGTATGAAATTTTGATGATTCATCAATATTTCGTACCATCCTATTTTTAGGTTGTTTTGACTATGAGTATGTACCAATATTTATGAAATGTATTTAATAAATATTATCTCTTATTATTGAAAAAATAAAATAATGTAGCTATACGATATCGGAAAATATTTTCTGATATCATATGACTATATTATTTTATTTTTCCTATAATAAGAGATAATGGTTCCTACTCATAGTCAAAACAAAGTATATTTTAAGAGTTTAAAACCAGTATTATCGTACAAAATACTGATTTTAAACTGTTAAAATATACTTTGTTTTACTAACCACATTTTTTGTAACTAAATGCATTTCATAAATATTAACGCATACTCATACTCAAAACAAATGATATTTTTATGATGTTTTGATTGTGAGTATGGAGCATTATCTGTTATTATAAAAAATAAAATAATGCAGCTATACGATTTTAGAAAATATTTTCTGAAATCGAATAGCTGTATTATTTTAGTTTTTTATAATAAGAGATAATATTTATAAAATGTATTTAGTTACACAAAATCGGTTAGTAAAACAACCTAAATATAGGATGGCACGAAATTTTGATGAGTCATCAAACGTTAGCTCAAACATAAATCAGAGTTCCCTTCTATCAATTACTATTCCTGCAAGAATAGTTGGTCTGTTAAATTGGTAAAAAAAATAAATAAAAAATAAATAAAAAAATAATAATATTATGATTGGTTGGCTAGACAGTTCTAATGGACTAAAACTTGAAAACATCTTCATATTTAAACTCAAAATCTCTCTAACAACCTAAATATAAATACCTGTAGAAATTAATTTCATTAATGAAAGTCATGGGTATTACACATTTACAGATAATGAATCTGTTATTTCTTTTAAGAAATCTAGAAGTAATACCAATACGATATTTAACCATGTTGTGTGTGAGAAGCATATTTTTGTATGGGGTAAGATAAGAATGTTGATGCATTCTACTAATGTCAAACTTATACTAGAATCACCAAATATTTGATAGGAAATAATCATAATGTAGTTAGAATGTTTAAGTAATATGAGAAAAATATAAATCGTGTTGGAATTAAAAATATGGAATTTTGATTATAAGGAAAGATACTGAATTAAGTGATGATCGTCATAGAAAACAATTTGACTACATAACAGTATAGTTTTTCGCATTTTATCTGGCCTTAAACTTCATTCATCTAAATGTTATAAATGTCCAGCTACTTGTAAACTGATGAACCAATTTGAAACAGATAATCTGATCTGAAAATCTGAACAGCTCCTGATAACCTGATCTGTTTTACAGATCAGCTGCCTGACAACCTGATCTGAAAACTAGATCAACTCCTGATAAGCTGATCTGAAAACCAGACCAGCTCCTGGTAAGCTGATCTGAAAACCAGATCAGGTCCTGAAAAGCTGATCTGAAAACCAGATCAGGTCCTAAAAAGCTGATCTAAAAACCAGACCAGGTCCTGAAAAGCTGATCTGAAAACCAGATCAGGTCCTGAAAAGCTGATCTGAAAACCAGACCAGGTCCTGAAAAGCTGATCTGAAAACCAGATCAGGTCCTGATAAGCTGATCTGAAAACCAGATCAGGTCCTTATAAGCTGATCTGAAAACCAGATCAGGTCCTGATAAGCTGATCTGAAAACCAGACCAGCTCCTGATAAGCTGTTCTGAAAACCAGACCAGCTCCTGATAAGATGATCTGAAAACCAGACCAGCTCATGATAAGCTGATCTGAAAACCAGACCAGCTCCTGATAAGCTGATCTGATAGCTGATACCTGATCTAATAGCTGATACCTTTTATTTGCTATTATTAAACATGGATGAGAAAATTTTAAAATAGTTGGTGTTGACAAGAAATGTCTTGAAGAAAAACTTCGTAGTATAAAAACTGGTGAAATAGATACACGTAAAGAACTAAGAGATATATTTGATCCTATAACAGAACCTCTCAAAGAATTCATGAATAGTTCTAAAAATATTGACAGAATACACAAGAAAGAACAAAGTAAAAACAATATAGAATCTGAAAATAGTACAAGTTTAAAGTCTGAAAAACCATCACTCAAGATAGAGACAAGTTAAAGAAACTTTCAAAAGGAACAATATTTGATAATACCATCTTATTTAATGATGCTAATACTGAGAATGATTATGACGATGAAGAAGAAGAAGATGATTTTTACTCACGGCCTTCCAACATCGAAGATGCTTATATTGACTTATTAGTCTGGGAAGGATGAAATGAATTAGATACAAACTATGACTCACATAAAGACTTCAATAATGAGTGGAAATTTGGTGATAGAAATCTAAAACTGAATAAAGATAAAATATAAGTTGATGATCAAATATGGGGCTTAAAAGTGGGTTTATTTTCTTTAATGATTGATAAAACGTGAAAATAGTATGACAAATTTGATTTTGAAAACTAAATAAAATATATAATTTCTACCAATGTATACAATGCTCACTGACGGTGAACAATGTTATCAGTAAATTGTTTCTGGAAACTCAAATCGAGAAACTAAAGGATGAATTAATAAGTGGAGTGTGAAATAAAGTTAACGATAGAAGATAGGTATAAAATTGAAAAAGACATTCTAAAAATTAAATCATCTTTTGACAAACAAATTGAAGAGCTGAGCGATAAAATTTATAGATTGGAAAATTAACTACATTTTAGTATAAATATCTGAAAATGTATCAAGTAGATCACAACACTCGCCAAAAAACTGTAAAACAACTCAATGTCCTTAAAAAGAAATTTAGTAAACGTAATCCATAATAAATTTATAAAATTGTTTGTCTATTGTAGTGATGTAATGAATGGAATAGATGATCTTTTATGGAGCTGATTTAGGTGAACTGGGTAGCTATTCTAGAGAAAATAGAAATTATTGATTTTTTGCTGACTGTAACTGACACAATCTCAAAATTTATATTGTGAGTATCGTTGAAAATAAAAGCTGCACTCGAAAAAAACCAAGGCAATGGAAAATATTTTTGAAATGATATGAGTATCAAAACAAAAAAATACATATAGATGTTGGTAAAGAATTTTTAATAAACACTGCAAAATTCATGTATAAACAGGATTAAAAATTTCATAATATGAAAGCATCAATAGTAGAATAAATTAATAGATCATTAAAAGGAATTATGTGTTAAGAATTTAGCTATAATGGTTCATATAAGTGGATTGATATACACAAAGATTTACTTAATGCCTACAATAGAAAAGTTCACCACATCATTAAAATATTTGCGATTAAAGTTAACTCAACGAATGAGAAAAAGGTGCAAAATACAGTATACAGTAATTTGAAGAGGTACAAAATGTTGAAATTCAATGAAAATATAAATAAAATTAAAAAGGATAAATCTAATTTGTATTGGTTTTTTGAAGGATTGATTAGGAATTTTAGGTCTCAGGGAAGATAAATAGCTTAATATACTAGAATTCTCTAAACTTGATGGTCTGTATGAAATAATGTGAAAACTTAAGAGTTCAAAATATTCAGCAACACATCATATTATCACTTTTTGTAGTAAAAGGTGTACATTTTCCATTTCGAAAGCTCTAGCACACAAAATTTTAAAGTGTGAATATGGTTATTATAAAAGATATTCACTTTGTTCATTTCTAGATAAACTAAGAAAATTGGATTTTGATATCCAATCTTTAACAATGTACATGTGTATGAATGGGTATCAAACAAACTTACTAAATAAATACAGACTTCAACTAGAATCATGCTAAGGGATGCATAAATTGTAAAATGGAATGTAAACAGATCTTACTTTATATCTGTATCTGTATGAGTATGAAATAAATTTACCGAGAAAAATATTGGAAGCATGCCGAGGCATGTATGATTTAAAAAAATTCCTGACATCATACTTTTATAAGTACAGAAATTTTAAGAGTTTGTGGCAAATGAAATACATACATACATATGTATCTACTTTGTTAAAAATTCAAAAGAGTGAATTCGTAATTCTAATTGTATAGATTTTTAATTGAAACACCACTAAATGTCGGACTCTCGCCTCACTATTGATAGAATAGCATGCTAAAGCATGCATGCTAGCAAAATATTAAACCTGTTAGAATGTGATGAGAAAGCTTTTTCTAATCATTAATTTGTAGACAGCAATTGTATCTAGATCAACTCAACTCATGAATGTATTATATACAGGTATGATTGATGGTAATGAGGACCTTTTCTAAGTGAGAAATTATTAGATCTGAATGTGATACAACGCAGCCTACGTTAACCACAATAACGTCAAGGGGTCAAACACCAAATCTTATATAGAAACACTTGAAGTAAAAATTCTCCTAAACATAGATATTCCAATGTTTCTAACACTTTATGAAAACACTGACGGTGAAATGATGATGGAGGTAAATGTGTTATCTTAGATCGATTTTCTAGAATAGTTGATTATTAAAGATGTATTTCTTTGTATATGAACTAATTTTTACGTACATACATATATTTACCTATATGTATGTATATATTAATACTCTTAAAATTATATAAATATTTTCTATTTCAAGTAGTAAAATCTGAAAAAATAGTAGTGACACATTAGAAGAAAAAATTAATAAAATAAAAAGAGAGAGTGACTGATCAACTGATACGTATACTCTGTCTGACAGGTACAAAAAGCTCACTTAAATATATTAGAAATATATACGCAATACGCTAAACTTTAATAAAATTAGAAAAAAAAAATCACTTCATCTAGAACATCAAATAAAAGCCATAGGGACCCGTCATAAAATAAACATATACTCGTACATTATTAATGTACTTAAACATATTATCAGTATGAAGTAACACAATTTGAAGAATAAAAAGTTTAAAATTTAATTATCCCTAACGCTGACAAAGAGGAGACAGAAATGTTGACATATAAAGTCATATTGAATACTAGAGGACCAGTTGAGAGGTTAGACCTAAATTGTAAGAAAACGACTTCGTTTTCTGTTGTTCGCTATTCAAGAAGAAAATAAGATTATTCATTATGAATTAACTAATTTAAAAGTACATTTAAGTTCAGTCTCATATCCATATGATGATAATCCTAACATAAAATTTAAAAATAAACGTAATGCAATTCTATATAGTTATTATATGTATCTAAGATTCCAGCAAAGGTAGTATATGAAAGAATCTCATGCGTTTCTACCTGTACCAGAGTTTAAGATAAAAGCTCCTTTTATTCAATAGCGGGGCAATTGAATAAAATTTTAATTTGAAATAGTAAGCAAAGAAATCAGCTTACTGTATTCTTATTCATGATCGTATAATAGAATACATATGTATATACCCATCAAAGGACAAGTTCGAAAAGTCTTATAAATTGAGTAATATGGAAAACAACATAATTTTTATATACGTACAATGCTTCAAAAGTAATTCAAATGATTTCATCGCAAAAGAAGTAGCGATTGTTTTCAACAATTACGAATATAATGATTTCATTATAAAACTCAATAATCAATAAAAAATAAAAAAAAGAAGCAAGCTGGCTAACAAAAAACTATCATTAGATAAGCTGGACTGCTGGATCAGTTTCATTTAAAAATGTTTATAAATGTATAAAAGGCAATGCAAGATGTTCTAAAATAAATGTAAAAGGTGATGAAAAAAGCCTACGGCTGGAAAAAATTTTATATCAAAATATTTCTAAGAATGAAGATAAGCTGCATCAACTTTAAACAAATGTAAATTAAATATAGGAAATATTTCTATTATAGTTACTATTATTCTAAAGTATGTATCTTAAGGAATTTAGTTTTACTTAAAACAGCAAATCCTCACAAACTATTAAGTAAATACAGATAAAAGTTAAAACAACGTTTTTTTAATTTCAAATAAAAAAAAAACTATGAAGATATTTGACATCTATACATAAAAGACCAGGCGAATATTTACAACAACAACAAAAACAAAAAAATGTATTCAAACACGGAGGCAAACACTTATTTGTATGTACATACATATGTACATACATACATAAAATCAATTTGTAGATATGTATGTACACATAATATCAAATTTCTTATCAATACTCAAATATTTATTAGATCTTGACAATCACACTTACATATCTACATCATAAAAATATATGAACAACGCAAACCATTCAGTCAGAGCACATGCCCAAGCTAAACGACCTTATTATGGACAGAGAAACTATAAATTTCCATGATCGTATGAAAAGAAGTTCAGCGCAAGAAGCCGGACGTAGTTAAATAAACAAAATCTGTAATATAAATAAATTTCTCGCAGGCAGACTTTAAAGCTGGACAATTTTAAGCATGACAAAATACCCAGCAACCTTGAGTATGAAAATATACTTATGTATATGTATCAGATATATGAAAATATTTTATAGAACCAAATCTCTATATTGAATACAATTTATTTCTACGTACATAAAACAACTAGCGTGAGAAAATCATACGCACACACACGCACATATACCAGATTTCATCTAAGAAAAATTCAAATTATTTCAACAACACACCACCCCTCACAAGACACGGCCAACCTTAAATTCCTATAGATATACATAAAAAATTCTCACGGTCATTCCTACAAACAACACTGACAACAACACAAATCACGATCAGCCTTAAACTCCTACGAACATGCATACAGATTCCCACGCATACATATCACTCGTACGACAACACCCTCACCTATCCTCAAATCACTAATAGTATTAAACTTCTACAAACATATGTACATACACACAGACATTTTACTACACCCACCTCACCTACCCTAAATCATGATCAGCCTTAAATTTTCACAGACATACATACATACAGATTCCAACGTATACATATTACAACAACATCCATCCTCACCTCTCTTAAATCACGATCAGCCTTAAGCACCTACAAGCATATAGACATACATACACGCAGTCGATCAACCTCAACTACACCGCACCCCCTCCCAATAACAGCCTCGCTGAAATTCCCCCGGACAGACACATCCACAAATTCCCATGGATACTGTTACTCGTACAACAACACCCTCACATACCCCAAATCACTATAAGACTTAAATTCCTACAGACTTGCAACACCTGCATACACGCAGTCGATCTACCTCAACTACACCCCGCCCTTTGTCAATCACACCCTCACACAAATTCCAACAGACAGGTATACGCACATGCACTCAATCCATCTACCTCAACTACACCACGCTCCCCCGATCAATCACAGCCTCGCACAACAGACAGACAGACACATCCATAAACTCCCTCGGTTATGTATTACGACAACAGCTCCACCCACCCAAATCACGGCCAGCCTTAAACTCCTGTATTAGCATTAGAAATAACTTTTATGTTTTTCCCGTCGGAATTATGAAAAATCATTTTCCCGTCGGCATTTGAAAAAAATAATACTCATGTTTTGCCGTCGGCATTTGAAAAAAATAATACTCATGTTTTGCCGTCGGCATTTGAAAAAAATAATAATTATGTTTTGCCGTCGGCATTTGAAAAAAATAATTTTCACTATTTCACCCCCATTAGTATTAGGAAAAATCATATTCATGATTTTCCCGTTGGTACTAGGAAAAATCATTTTCATGATTTTCCCGTCGGCATATACATACATACATTACAAAAAGAAAAACCCCCAACCTATGAACCCACTTAACGTATTCCCACAAAAAACAAAATCACCCGTTCACACAATTAATGCCACCTCAAAAAAAATCACCCGTTCCCACAAAGTTAATGTAAACAAAAAAACTCCTAATGTAAACAAAAAATTCCTAATGTAAACAAAAAAACATCAAAGCGTGCCGCCGAAAACTCAAGGGTATCAAATTTCACAAATTTCCAAGAATTTTGAAATTTGGGTAATTAAAATTTTAAAATTTCAAAAGTTTAATTGCCGCAGGATGAACAGTTCCCTACTACTAACATTCGATGAAATTTATGAAAATAACATTCCCATTTTATTATCCGATGTCGTAGTATCGTATTTCGGTGTCATAAATTCGGATTTAAGGTCTTTAGTTCACATCACTTCTTACGACGAATATAATAATTTGAGAAATATTCTCAATAACTCATTTGCTTATCTCGCAGCACCTTATCAGTGGAGTTCAATTTTCACTGGCCAGCAAAACAGTTTGAAAAATAAACTTTTTATATATTCAAGGGATGCCTGCATTTCTCATAACATCTATTTAGGTATACCGATGGCAAATAACTCTATTTACCGCATTCCTGTGGAAAACTTGGCAAGTGCTGTTAAAGAAAGTGGCCTCCTGTACAAATGGTTAAATACACAACTTCCCGAAGCAGCGATGCCTAATGCAACTCTGTCAGATCGGGGACAAGCAGCGGAGACTCCGTTTGGACGAAGTCTGAAATTAGAAGATTTCGAGTTGGTATTTTTGTTGTATGCGGCTCTAATGGCGTTGGCAGTATTGGTATTTCTTATGGAAATATTATTTTATAAGCTCAAGAATGTAAACGCAAGAAATGTTAACACAAATGCATAAATAAAAATTAAAATATTTATTCTCTCAAGTGTCTTACACTACATTAACACATGAAAGTACTTTCATGAAAATTTCCTGTTAATTTTCATAGGAAAGTGAAAGTTCATTTTAAAAATTTCGTCGAAAAGTAAAGGTGGAAAAAATTGTTTTGTTCACTTCTTATTTAGAGTTATCCAGAATATCACCTGCAAACATTTATAGGGCAATAAATTGGGAATAAGTATTATTGTTAATATTGTAATAATATTATGGCTTTCAAAAGGCATGAATTGTTTTCTTCGTGTATAATTGAACATAAGATATTATAATTTTTTAAATATTTATATAAAACTAGAATAATTTATAATAACTATTTGCCATAATCCTGTATATTTTATAGTATTGCTACTTTCTTGAAATTAGTTTCATGTGTTCAATGTTCAATGTTCATTCTCTGTTGGTCAACATTAATGCCCTAATTCAGTAAAGATATTTAGGACGTTTTTGTTTGAAAATAGTTTTGAGTTCTTGTTTTGGAATTCTCTAAATTATTTTTTCTGCAAAAATGGTTGCTGTCTTTGATAATGAAAAATAAAAATTATTAACATGTTTTTAAACATAAAAATTCAATTAAATTATTATACAATAGTTTGAGAAATTTATGAAAAAATATGTGTTGGATATAATGTTTGGAACACAATCCTAAAGCAAATACACGAACCTTCTAGCATAGACAACAAATAATATTTGTTTTAAAGAATCACAACTGCCGCTTTTTTTCGTCCATAGACAAGACGATACATTCGTCCAACAGTATTAGAGCATCAATTGTTTAATTTATAAATTCTGTATTTTATAAAAGCAATTTTGAAATAATTCTTGAATAAAATTTTCAAACAAACAGCAAACAGAGGAGAAATATTAAATTAATACGGCAGCACGATTTTACCGGAAACTTTACAATCCTCATACTTGTCGGATGGTGAGTGTCAAGAAAAAATGAGAGAATAGAAAAGTACCTTCTATATTTATATCATGCTTATTAGTACTATAGAAGTATTGAGAATCATAACATGCAAACATATTGAGTTCAAAAGCCTCAAACAAAAATCTTTACAAAACAACCGTCTTCATTCGATTTTGCATCTATTTTATTTTCCACCAACTTTTTACAATCACCTGCCACACTTGGCAACAAAAAAGTATTAAAAATCGAAAAGAAAAATAAGATACTTATTTTCAGACATTTTATGTGATATAAAGTCTTTATTTAATTTGTTTTTATGGTTACGCAATTTTTACAAGACCTAACCTAACGCACCTTGACCTCTGAAAAACGCACAATCTTGCATTTAAAAATAGGCGGAGGCACTTCGATTTAAATTTAATTTTATACTTCACGTACTTTTTAGGGTTCCGTACACCAAAGGTGAAATGGAACCCTATTGTTTTCGCTACGCTGTCCGTCTGTCCGTCTGTCCGTCTGGCCGTCTGTCCGTCTGTGCGTCTGTCCGTCCGTCCGTCTGTCCGTCACAGGGTATTTTCTCGAGAACCGTAAGAGCTACGGACCTGAAATTTGGACACAGTGTGTAGACCCTTGGCCGCTACAACAACAAATACATGAGAGTTGGAAATTAAAGGGTGTGCCAAAACGAGCAACGAAAAATGTTAAAATCCCATGTAATATACATACAATTGTATGTATATGCACTTGAAATTTGTAAAGTTAGTGTATTTTTATACAGACTACAACAATTAACACTAAAATTTAAAAAATTTTAATTAGAGGGTGTACCATCAGTTAATGTAATTTTGACTATGTAATTTTGATAACTTGCTGTATCTTGGAAACCGTAAGAGCAAACTTCTTGAAATTTTCAAAAACGGTAAAACAAAAAAATCTCAAAATTATAAAATCGCCAAACCCAAAAAAAATCGCCAAAATCAAAAAAAAAATCGCCAAAACGAAAAAAAGCACCAAATTGAAAAAAATTTCTAAATCGAAAATAAATCGCATAAAACGGAAAAATTGCTAAAATGAACAAAAAATCGCCAAAATGAAAAAATCGCCAAAATTAAAAAAATCGCCATAATGAAAAAAATTGCCAAAATGAAAAAAAAATCGCCAAATTGAAAAAAATCGCCAAAATGAAAAAAATCGCCAAAACGAGAAAAAAAGCGAAAATTAATCAAAAAAACGTAAAAAAAACACTGTATTAAAAAAATGCTCAAAGCCCAACGTACGGAACCCTTCGTGCGCGAGTCAAAGTCAACTTTACTGAATTTATTTTATTTTCTTCTATCTATGGTAGTGGGAATTTCGAACGTGTTGTTGATAATTTCTCCATAAAAATTTTTTAGAAACAAATATTCATCAAAATGAAAGACGAGCAAACATAAATCTGTTCTGTTCATTTATGATTTCAAATTGTTATTTGCACTTAACTTTTGAAAAAAGTATAAACATTTTTTTAAAAATATGGATTAATATAATTTTTTCTAAGACAACAACATAACTTTTACGTTTTTAAAAATATTTTTTTTGGACATACGCTGTTATTCATGAAAACCATTTAACAGACTAATAAGATTCACGTTTTTCCCCTCAGTCTATAGCCAATGCTTAATCATAAAAACAAGCAACAGTTTTTTTAACCCCCGACCAAAAAAAGGGTTGTTATAAGTTTGTAGTGTGTGTCTGTGTTTCTGTGTGTCTGTCCGTGTCCATCTACATACCAAACGGCTGGACCGATTTTGATTTGGTTTTTTCTGTTTGATAGGTGACTTCATCGAAATGGTTCTTAGCTATGTTTGAAGAAAATCAATCCAGCCGTTTAGGCTCTTCTAGATATGCATATCAGGGGTTTTTAAAATTTTTAATTTTTGTTACTAAATAAAATATTTGAGTCAGTTGTTTTTATGGCCTAATTCTGTTCGACGATTGTACGGGTACCGTCTTGTCTATGTACGATAAAAAGCCGCAGTTGTGATTCTTTAAAACAATTATTATTTATTGGCTATGCTAGAAGGTTCGTGTATTTGCTTTAGGATTGTGTTCCAAACATTATATCCAACACATATTTGCTCAATTCACAACCTATTGTAAGTGTAGTAAGTAGGTCGTCAAGCTGTACAATAGTTGTAAAAATGTTGTAGGTAATTTCCATACACGCAAAGAAAAAATATGGTTGAGGTAACCATAATCAAACAGCAACATACTATAATTGAATTATATGGTTGCAGTCAAATCATATTATTGTCAACGGAAAAAAAGTTTAAATAATATTATTTTCTGAGTTAATAATAATATTATATACAAAAACAATTAACCGTGTTATACCTAATCTTATTATTGTAAATAAGACAGCACTATTGTTAGATGTGAATAAAATATAATTGAGACTTACCATATCATGTTCTAATATTATAATAATATTGTTCAATACGACCATAGTATTATTTTATGTAATAATACTATTTTGTTTTTTAATCATATATTTATTGGCAAATCTTTTGTTTAAAACAGCTGTGCGGTAAATCCAAAATAAAAATAAATTAATATTGTTGAAATAAAATGTATATATGTATGTATAGAAATGTATACTTACATATATATGTGTATACACGAAATACAGACACATCTGTATAAAGAGATATACATACATACATATTATTTTTATTTATCTACCCTTTTGTTTATACTTTCTTTTATTTATTTAACACCACGCGTGCACTACCGATAGCTTACAAACGAAATACTGAACTGACAGATGTTTCTGAAAAAGATTTTTTTTTAAAACTTAACATAGTATGGTTTTGGATAACATTATATTGTTATTTACATCATATTATTTTTACACAATAATACAAATTATATTGCAGTCATAAATTTTTAACAAAACTATATTGTTAAACTCTAACCATATCGCACTTTCTATGAATATAACAATGTAATTATTAAATTGAAACATTAATGTGTTTATCGTAACGAAATTAATATTTAAAATAACAATAACTAGTTTTCAACGACCACACATTTGTTTCAGAGAACATAATATTGTTTTCTCAACCATTTTACAACCATATCTTTTCTTTGCGTGTAGAAAAGTATGCTGCGGCACCTACAACATTTTTCCCTATGTTTGATGAATGTTGTAGAATGACATCAGGAATGCAAAAGCTTATAAAAGTGCTAATGTTTTTTAATTACATTTACCCTAATTTTTCTTTCTTAAATTAATAAAAATTAGTGCAAAATTGGCAAAAAAAAACTACTAACAGCAGGATAATAACAAAGTCTAATCATGTTTTAAAACCTTCAAAATTGTTAAGACGCTAAGAACTACGCAAAAAGCCGCTTTTATTGCAAACGAAAATTGGCAAAATCTTAAACAAGCCATAATATGGATTAAAACTCGCTAAAACTGTAAGGAATGGAAAAAATTTGGCAAGAATCGCGAAAATTACGTAAATTTGCGAAAACTTATTAACAGCAAAACTGCCAAGAATCTGAAGACGTGTAAAAAGTCGCTTTTATCGCGATCTTTGAAAAAAATATAATATTGAATAAAAATCGCAAAGAGTGTAAGGAATGCAAAAGATTCAACACAAATTGCGAAAATTACGAAAATTCGCTAAAAGCTACTAAAAGCGGGATGATAATAAAGTATAATATTTTTTAAAAATCTGCAGAACTGTTAGGAAACTAAAGCATGCAAAAGGTTTGCTAAAATTCGTGAGAAGTTGCAAAATCTGAAACAAGTTAGAATAAGAGTGATTGTCTTCTTCACAATCGCCTGAAATTTCTTGATTTTTTTTGAAATTGTAATTTTCTTTATTTTTTTATTCACCCGAATCCACCATTAACATTTCTGCAGTATATTTTTATCGCATAATACCGATTTTTTTTTGTTTTTTGTTTTTTCTTTTATTAATTTCAAACTATTTTCGTTATTTTTATTTTATTCTCTCTCTTCTTCCTTTTAAATGTTCGACATTTTTTTAGAAGTCTAACAACACTTACAACAGGCCGTCGTTCACAACTACCATAGTTGTAGCTAATACAATCTACAATCTACAATAGGTTGTGAATTTGGTAATTATTTTATATATTTTGAAAGCTATTGTATAATACTTTAATTTAATTTTTAGGTTTTAGAAACACGACAATAATATTTTTATTTTTCATTATCAAAGACAGCAACCATTTTTGCAGAAAAAATAATTTAGAGAATTCCAAAACAAGAACTCAAAACTATTTTCAAACAAAAACGTCCTAAACATCCTTACTGAATTAGGGCATTAATGTTGACCCACAGAGAATGAACATTGAACATTGAACATTGAACATTGAAACTAATTTCAAGAAAGTAGCAATACAATCAAATTTTTTTACTACCCCACTCACATTGTTTTTAAATTCAACTCAGCTTTCAACGATTTTTTCCAGAAAGTAAATTTTTCACGTTTTCAGAAAGAAAAATGAAAAATGGTTAAACAGTGTTACCCACTTTAGATATTTGTACAAATATACAGGATTATGGCAAATAGTTATTATAAATTATCCTAATTTTGTATAAATATTTCAAAAATTATAATATCTTATGTTCAATTATGCACGAAGAAAACAATTCATGCCTTTTGAAAGCCATAATATTATTACAATATTAACAATAATACTTATTCCCAATTTATTGCCCTATAAATGTTTGCAGGTGATATTCTGGGTAACTCTAAATAAGAAGTGAACAAAACAATTTTTTCCACCTTTACTTTTCGACGAAATTTTTAAAATGAACTTTCACTTTCCTATGAAAATTAACAGGAAATTTTCATGAAAGTACTTTCATGTGTTAATGTAGTGTAAGACACTTGAGAGAATAAATATTTTAATTTTTATTTATGCATTTGTGTTAACATTTCTGGCGTTTACATTCTTGAGCTTATAAAATAATATTTCCATAAGAAATACCAATACTGCCAACGCCATTAGAGCCGCATACAGCAAAAATACCAACTCGAAATCTTCTAATTTCAGACTTCGTCCAAACGGAGTCTCCGCTGCTTGTCCCCGATCTGACAGAGTTGCATTAGGCATCGCTGCTTCGGGAAGTTGTGTATTTAACCATTTGTACAGGAGGCCACTTTCTTTAACAGCACTTGCCAAGTTTTCCACAGGAATGCGGTAAATAGAGTTATTTGCCATCGGTATACCTAAATAGATGTTATGAGAAATGCAGGCATCCCTTGAATATATAAAAAGTTTATTTTTCAAACTGTTTTGCTGGCCAGTGAAAATTGAACTCCACTGATAAGGTACTGCGAGATAAGCAAATGAGTTATTGAGAGTATTTCTCAAATTATTATATTCGTCGTAAGAAGTGATGTGAACTAAAGACCTTAAATCCGAATTTATGACACCGAAATACGATACTACGACATCGGATAATAAAATGGGAATGTTATTTTCATAAATTTCATCGAATGTTTTCGGTTGTTTCTTCTTAAAAGGTTGGGTGAAAAACGTTTGTAGAAATGCATTGTATACAAGACTGAGGTAAAGGCCTGCAATTGATAGAAGGATGTAAATATATTTGGTGAGCCGTCCTGGACTTCGCTGCATTGTAAAGGGTTGCGCCAATATACCTCTGAGTGCAACATCGCTGAGTATGAAATCGAAGAAATTAGTGTAACCTGCATATAACCTTTGCCTTCTTCTTCGTAGTAGAAGTCTTTGGCAACTTAGTAAAAGGGAAAAGAGCAACAAATTTGTTATGCTGATGGCAGCTATTTCGAAATTGACCAGTTGAAAAAACACTTCCTTGAGCGGCACATTCTTATTGCGTGGTATCATGAGGCACTGTCTTACAAAACCAAATGGATAAGGGTAATGAAGCAACTGACTTGTCTCTTTTATCGGTACCAAAGTAGCGGGTAAATCAATGGTTTTGTTTCTTGCTAAATCCTCTAGATATCCATAGAAGAGAATTTTTCCTTTTTCTACAGGAAACGGATACTTAAGTGTAGCATTAAGTCTCTCAGTTAAGAGATGCATAAATTCTCCCATATAACCAAACATTTTTACTTTGTCTTGTGCGCTAGTAGACAAAAAAGTCTTTGATATTCTTTGATCAGGTAGTGTTAAGATAGTATGACCCATTAGATCTTTCAAACGATTGGGATAGACTATATCACCAGCTTTGTAGTATCTTGATTCCATAGTTACATTTGGAAATGGCGTGTAGGTGTGAATATGTTTTGTTACACTGAAATCGTGGAATATTGCGAAAATATTTAAGGTTTTCTTTAGCCAGCATAATAGAAAAAATTCTCTCAATTTCGACAAATTTTTTGCACTTTCATTTTCATTAATATACAGCAACATTTTCGTATCGCGTATGCTTTCGAAAGTCTGGAAATAAGCGTTGAACTCGATATCAAGTTCCCCAGTAAGTTTTGTTAAACAAATAATGCTCAAGAAGTTTCTATTCATTGAAGTCTTGAAAATCATGGGTTTACGTATATTTCTTATAATTATGGTGGCATTAAAATGTTTCAACGAATAATCCAAATCCATACAACTTTGCACTGATGCCTCATAATTGATTAAAATTGTTTGTATTTCATGTTGTTGTTCGATAGAATGCACCAAGTCGAACAATTTTGATTCCAATTCTTTAGAGTTGTTTTGCAAAATCTGCTCATTTTTTGCAAAATTCACAACTAAATTAATTAACACCAGCCGAAACCACCACATATCTTTTCCGTTTAAAAGTCAATACTGAATTATTGAAGTTTCAGTCGAAACGCTAACATTTTATAGCAGAATTATATCGTGCTTAACATATTTTTTATTTACTTATTTAATTAGTCCAATTATACTTTACGAAATAAATTTATAAAATATAAACATATTATATAAATATATGTATATATTTTTTTATTCCATAGGCTTATAGTACTCACATTTAAATTATATACATACATATGTTATTGGTTATTTTGATTGGAAATAATTTTCTATTGTTATATTGTTCTTTTTAATTCGATTACTTATTTTGACACTAATGATTGTCCTTAAGCGTTCTTCAGTACAAACAATCCACCTCTAAAATGTTATAAATAAATACATTTTTTATATGTTTTCTTTAAGTGATAAGTTGTATTGAATTCCAAAGCACTAGACGGGCATTTATTTACTCCATTATAATCAATTTCAAAAAAAAAAAAAGGAGGAGGTAGTCGAATTGGTTGTATTTAATTTTAACCCCCGACCAAAAACGGGGGTGTTATTTTTATTTATTATCTCAGAACTACGTCTTTTGTGAACCGATTTGAAAAAATATTTTTTGGTGTGAGGCAGTACAGTCGACATATGGCTCCATTGTTCAAGAAAAGTGTGTGTGCCAATCCCATAAATTTATGACGCAGTATTTTGAACATACCGCACACTAAATCATAAAGAGTCACAACTCAAAATTATAAAAGTGCATTTTTTTTTATAAACCAGTTAATTGATGAAATCTATAACGACCTCAATAATTTCTTCTTCTTAAGGAATATAAATTACCGTTATGCTTGTTTTTATGTCACAGACTTGCGTCATTTGTTTGCAACTACTCAGCATCTGAAATTTTTTGAGTTGTGACTCTTTATGATTTAGTGTGCGATATGTACATACATATGTACATATGTATGTATGTATTTATTTATATACATGTATACATACATATTTTTACACCTGCATGAAATTTGGTAAATTGCTGTTGAAATCTTTATTAAAATTTTTACCGTTTGAACCAATTTTTTTTTACACTTATCAAGATTTCATATCCAAAACAAAAACCACTGACTGATATGTTTCCTAAACTACAACCATACAAATGCATTACAGCCAATTCACACACCTTTTTAAGTATATCGGACTAGTTTTTTTTAACAATTTTGAAAGCACCATAGCTGCATCGCTAAGTTCTACTAGATTTTAAGTAATTTTTGACAAAATATAGTGGCGAAAAAGTTGTTTTTTTTTTGTGTGGATAATATATTAGATTTTGTTCGAAATGTCAAATGAAATCGCACTATTACTTCATTTACAACTGAGCAAATGTGTATTTTTCTTTTAGTGTTAAGAGCAGTGTTTCAGGGGCTACAGGGTTGTCAGGTTTGAATTGAGACAACATTTTAAAAACATTAAAAACATACGAAATAAAAGTGTAATAGTGTATTTTGTTTTTATATGAAAACTTAGCTGACCCGTCAAACAACGTTGTGAGTGTGTGAGGATGTTCTATATGAGTGATAGAGGCAGGGAGTGCTGTGAGCGATGATGGAATATGATAACAAAAATTTTAAATTTAAAGAACGCTCGACGTACAGGCCAAACGGGTGGACCAATATTCTTCAACTATATGCGAAAAGATTACAGATCAAGTCATATTTCAAACAAAAAAAGTAAAAATTAAAATCGGTCTAGCCGTTTGGGAGGCAGGGTGTCAAAATACACGGATTCAACCGAATATGTCTAAAAAAGCTGTGATTTTCTTCAAACAGAGCTAAGAACACTTTTGATTAAGTCACCTTTCACACATAAAACACTGTATCAAAATAGGTCTTGCCCATACACACACACAGATACACAAATATACAGACATGCACTACAAACTTCCCATCAAACAAAATGCTCCGAATTCGTAAAGAATTCGTACCGACTGGTCGACAAAATCTTCCGATTTCGGAACCGAAATATTACCGAAATCGTAACAATTTTTGTATGAAATGGTTGACACGACTTCGCAACGATATGTCGGTACGAATTCGTAACGACATGTAGGTACTATTTCTTTTTGCTTTTATAGCAGAGTACCGACCGCTTCACTGTTATGTTGCTGCTATTGTCGAAATAATTTGTACATACTCACGTTTTTATACCCTTTACCAAAAATGGAAAAGGGTATATATAGGTTTGTCATTCCGTGTGTAATTTCCATAATTTTAATTTGCGACCAAAAAAATATATATATTCTGGGTCCTTACGAATAGCGATGACGAATAAGCGATGTCCGTCTGTCCGTCCGTCCGTCCGTCCGTCCGTCCGTCCGTCCGTCCGGTGTACGTGAAATCGGTTTTCCGAAGCTCCCAGAAAAGCTAGAGACTTCGTTCTTGGACTGATGTATCAGAAATGGTCCAACTTAGATTGGTATTGAAATTCAGCAAAATCGGGCAGACGATTGCAGAGCTGGAAAACGTAAACTATATTTTGCCATATAAAAGTAACTACCGAAAACAAATTTTTATTTTTTTTTAATAAATAAATTTATTTTACACTTCAGTACGACTAAAATTGGTATTTTAAATAAAAAAAAATATAAAAAAAATTAAAAAGACGTTTCCAGGGTTGGAAAACTTTAACTTTTTGTGTTATGTAAAATTAACTATGTCTAAAACTATATTAGTATTTTCTCGAGAACCGTAAGAGCACAGACCTGAAATTTGGACACAGTGTGTAGACTTTTGGCCGCTACAACAACAAATACATGAGAATTGGAAATTAAAGGGTGTTCCAAAACGAGCAACGAAAAATTCTAAAATCCCATGTAATATACATACAATTATATGTATATACACTTGAAATTTGTAAGGTTAGTGTATTTTTATACAGACTACAAAAATTAACACTAAAATTTCAAAAAATTTAAATTAAAGGGTGTTCCATCAGTTAATGCAATTTTGACTATGCAATTTTGACAACTTGCTGTATCTTGGAAACCGTAAAAGCAAAACTCTTGAAATTTTCAAAAACGGTAAAACTAAAAAATCAAGGAATTATAAAATCGCCAAACGGAAAAAATCGCGAAAAACAAAAAAATCGCCAAAACGAAAAATACCCCAAAAAAACATGAAAAAATCGCCAAAATTAAAAAAAAAACCCAAAACAGGAAAAAACGACAAAATGAAAAAAAAATCGCCAAGATGAAAAAACCCCAAAAAAGAGAAAAAAATCGCCTAAATAAAAAAAACCCCAAAGCAGGAAAAAACGCCATAATGAAAAAAACCCATAAACAGAAAAAAATCGCCATATTAAAAAAAATTTCTAGGACTAAAATAAATCGCGAAAAACCGGAAAAATTGCTTAAATAAAAAAAAAATCGCAAAAATGAAAGAAAATCGCCAAAATGAAAAAAAATCGCCAAAATGAAAAAAATCGCCAAAACGAAAAAAACCCAAAAAACAGAAAAAAGTCGCCAAAATGAAAAAAAAGAAAAAAAACTCCTAAATAGAAAAAACCCAAAAAACAGAAAAAAATCGCAAAAATGAAAAAAAAATCGTCAAAATGAGAAAAATCTACAAAATGAAGAAAATCCCAATAACAGAAAAAAATCACCAAAATAAAAAAAACCTCCAAAAACAGAAAAAAATCTCCAAAACGAGAAAAAAGCGACAAAACTGAAAAAATCGTTTAAACTGAAGAAAAAACTTCAAAAAAGCCGTGCGCGATTCAAAGTCGCACTTTACTGAAGTTTTTAATATTAAAGGAATTAAATGAAACTAATAAGCAGATTTTGTAAAAAATTTTGTTTCTAAACGTTTCAAATTTGTATGAAAAATAACGAAAATTCTTTTCAAAAAATATTTTTTCCATACAAATTTCAAAACGAAAAAATCGTTTGCATTTACAAAATCTGACCTTAAGTTTTTCCTTATTTCGTTTTTGCTTTTTTCACTTAACATATTTTATGTATTTTTTAAAGAACTAGATTGGTATCAATAATCAAAAAAATCCAAAATTATGACTCCAGGATTGGAAAACTCACACTTTTTGTGTTATGTAAAATTAATTAGGTCTAACAATTTTTTTCTTTTTCTTTATAAATTGAATATATTTTATGCTTCTGAAAGAAAATTACAGCTCCAAAGATGGAAACTTTAAAAAAATGATAAATTTTTTCACAAAACAAATATGTATGTATGTGTCTGTATACTATATATATGTACGTACGTTGGTAAAGGGTATATAAGATTCGGCACAGCCGAATATAGCACTCTTACTTGTTTAATATATGTTACAATCCTTATTTTTCATCAGCATATACATACATATGTATATATTTAAAAAAAATTGTTCACAGACTTTTACTTATGTACTCAAAAATCAAAGTTTTAATGTTTAAAAAAAAACTTTTCAGAAAAGTACGAAAAGTCTGAGTTCAGAGAAACTACCGAAATGTCTTAACGAATTCGGTACGACAAGTCTGACTTCAGAAAAAGTCGAAACATTTTGTTTGGGGGGTTATAACATTCCTTTTATTTTGTCGGCGATTAAAAATACTAAAACACCAAACATTCATTGTTTTATATTTATTATAATTTATGTTTATATTAATTGTTTTCAAATCCAGTCATACCAAAATTTAACACTCTTGCTATGAGATTATTACTAATTACTTTATATGGGGTTGCCCCTTCCCTCCGATCCTTTTCTACCAGCATTTTGAATTACTACACACTTTTGCTATTATAGCTTTTAAGATATTTAATATTATTATTAATTACTTTGCATGGGGGGGAAGGAAGGGGTGCCCCTTCCCGCGGTACTATTCGGATAATATTTTGAACTACTGCTCACCTTGGTCTCAAAAGAATACGTACCAATATTGAAGATCTAGGATTATTATTAATTAATTTTGAAGGAGGGGGTGCCCCTTACTTTAATCCTATTTTAATAATATTTTGAATTACGTTGCACCTTGCTCTCAAAAGAATCCATATACGATATTTAAATACTCTGACTCCTACAAATTTCTAGATACAGCTTTCTAGGAACAGCTCACTTAGGGATATGAAAATTTGATTAGGACCTACCGACCATACATACAATATTTGATAAAAATCGGTCAAGCTGTTTCGGAATACATAGTCCCAATTACAAAAATTTTTATGTTTCTAGGACTAATTGTAATAAATTGAATTAGAGGACATGGCAGAGTTCATGAATGGATACCAAAACTTGGCCAAATACTTGCTCCCTAATTACGAGCAAGGAAAAGCTACAGCCAGTGTCAATGGATTGATCCAATACCTCAGCTGCCTCAGCTGCCTTAGCTGCCTTAGCTGCCTTCCTTATAAATTTAACTTAAATAAAATAATAATTCTATATTTATATTTGTTAATTTAATTGACAATTCTACATCTATTGTGAATTTAATGTGCCGCTCAAAGTGTGCGCTGTCAAACTCAAAAACTATTGTGAATGTTAAGGAAAATTTCGATCCATTTGCAATCGCATGTCATAATGCCACTACGTTGACATATCACATACATAATTTCTTTCGTACGATTGTCGCGCCCTCATTTCATTGCTGTGGCAATATGTAATAATCGCTTAAGTCGTCTTAGGCGACTTTAGCTGTATTATGTTGTATTAAGACGCCAAGAAAAGCCAAGCGGCATTTCGCGGCAAGAAATCCTCGTTACTTTCTGGGGAAAAAAATCCCATTGGCATTTATGCGGAAATTCTCGGGATTTCTTATATTTGGTGATAAGTCGGCAAACTAAAATAACTTAATAAAAAACTAATAACAAAAAACAAAATGAGCTTTGCACTTAAATTAAGAAATTTCCTATTTTCTCATATTAAATTTTGATTTGCAAGATATGGAAAAAAAAAATTTACAAAACTAAACATTTTACTCTAAGAAAATAAAACTTTAAGCACGAGCCTATTGTTTGTTTCAAAGTTTGGGAATGACAAAAATCATTTTTTCACAAACAAACATTCAAATGTCTAAAGTTTTCGTTTGAAATGTATTCTAAATTTAAAAATAAATTGACCATTGTATCGTGCCATAACCGCCAAAATAGCTTAAGCGACATCATTTTCGAAACTCATTTTTTGACCAAAATCGATTATTTGCCAAAATATGTGTCGCTTAAGCTATTTTAGCAGTTATGGCTCGGTATGCTTAAATCTTATGCTGTGTTTGCTAGATGTTGTGTGTGTGTGATACACACACACACTCAACCGCAAACACACACACACACACACACACACACACAATTCACTCACACAATTAGGCACTCAAGTTATCATAGTAAAAGTAAAATATTGTCAAGACTTTGTTCTGATGCCAGTATCATGTAACTTAAATGCGGCAAAATATAATAAAAGAAAAAAAATCAAACTAAAACAAAATATTACAGAAAACCAAATGAAAAAATTTTTTTTTTTTTTTAAGAAACTTTAGATGACAAAGTTTAAAATATTTTTAAATAAGTTTTAAAAATATCGTTATTACTTGCTTTGCAGTTTGCAGAATATTTTAGATTTTTAAATTTTAAAGATAGATTTAAATAAAAAATAACCAATTCATACACAGGCAAAAAAAAATATTCCACATCTAACACGTTAAGAAGAAGAAGAAAATACATACAATCAATTAAAAAGTTAATTGTGCCTATTAAAAATTTAATTATACCAACTAAAAATTTAATTATGTCAATTAAAAATTTAACGAAGTCAATTAAACTTTTTAATTAATTAAAATTTTAAACAAAAATGTAACTGATTTAATTAAATTCTTAGTTCAACGTTCAATCAATTAAAGTTTATTTTCACACATAAAATTCTATTAAAAACAAAAACAAATAATTAATTAAATATTTTATTTAATTTAAAAATGTAAAAAAAAGTTTGTTTGTTTGTTTCAGCGAAGAAATGTATCTAGACGTACTAAACCACCGATCGACAAACAAATATTAAATAAAAATAAGATCAGAAAATTTTGCTTTAAAATTTAATTAATTAAAAAGTTTAATTTTTTAAATTTTAATTTAAATTTTTATTAAATTTATTAAATTATGGACCTGTGTCAATTAAACTTTTGCTCAAAATTTTTAACAAATATGTAATTAAAAAGTTTTATTGGCACAAATAAATTTTTAATTGATTTTATTTTTAATGAAAGGAGTTGATGGAATAAATATGATTTCGGCGAAGAAGCATTGTGATCATGATTACAACATCAGATTCATTTCTAACAAATTGAAGAAGATCTCATGCACGAAATATGACACTCCCACAAATAGGTTGTGAATTGAGCAAATATTTAAAAAATTTTGGTTTGAAGTCTACTAAAGAATTTCTTAAGCAGAAAGGAAAAGCTTAAAAACGTTGCCTAGTCAGCGAAACAAAAAAAAATAAGACATTAAAGACCGAATGCCAAATACGAGGGCGGTTCGGAAACTTCTTAGCCTAGCACAAAAAGCGCGGTATAAACAGAAAAATGTTAAGTGTTTTGGAAACTTCCATCTCTGCTATGAACACATGCTAAATTTTGTTTCGATCTGGCAACTCCTTCATATGGAAACAGGTGTTCACAAAAGACGCATCCGCGATTTTTTAACAATGGAAAAATTAGAAATGCGTGGTGTCATTAAATATTTACATAAAAAAGTTTTATCGGGACAAAAAATTCATAATGATATGGTGAATGTGTTAGGTGAAAGTGCTCCTTCATGTGCAACAGTAAAAAATTGGTTTGCTGAATTTAAACGTGGTCGTACAAGCATTGAAGATGAACCACGTAGTGGCCGTCCAAAAACAGCAACAACAACAGAAATTGTAGCCAAAGTGCATGATATGGTATTAAATGATCGACGAATAAAAGTGCGTGAAATAGCTAATATCATGGGCATCTCAAATGATCGAGTCCATTTAATTTTGCATGAAGAACTACAGATGAAAAAGCTTTCTGCAAGATGGGTGCCGCATTTGTTAACAGTCGACCAAAAACTCATAAGAATGAACATTTCTCAAGCTTGTTTGGATCGTTTTAAGCGAAATAAAATGGATTTTAAGCGTCGTTTCATAACTGTTGATGAGACATGGATCCACCACTATACTCCAGAGACAAAAGAACAATCCAAACAATGGACTGAAGCTGGAGGAAGTGCCCCAAAGAAGGCAACGGTTTTTTTATGGCAACGGTTTTTTGGGACTTCAAAGGTATTTTATTGATTGACTATCTGCAAAAGGGTAAAACAATAAATTCAGAGTACTATTGCAACCTTTTGGATCAATTAAATGTACAAATTCGAGAAAAACGTCCTGGCTTACAACACAAAAAAATAATTTTTCATCAAGACAACGCACCAGCGCACAAGAGTGTTTTAACAATGGCTAAAATCAACGAATTAAAGTACGAGTTGCTTGACCACCCACCTTATTCTCCTGATTTGGCTCCCAGTGACTTTTACCTGTTCCCAAATCTAAAAAAATTCCTTGCTGGCAAGCGTTTTACCTCAAATGAAGATGCAATTACAGTTGTAAACCACTATTTTGAAGACCTTGAGGGAAACTGTTTTAATCAAGGGATAGAATTGCTAGAAAAGCATTGGACTAAGTGTATTGAAGTTTCAGTAGATTATATTGAAAAATAAAAATATTTTTGAAAAACTAATTATTCTCTTTCATTGATAGGCTAAGAAGTTTTCGAACCGCCCTCGTAATTATTCTAATTCCGTATTATTAAATAAAGCAGTTTTCCCTAATATTTAAATTACAATAAATTAATCTTTTTTGCTGCATCCTTTTTGTAGAAGTGCTTTTTTACACAACATCGTTTTACAACTAAACATGCTCGTAGTGTCAGATTTTACGGATAAATTTACTTTTAACTTGCTCTTGTTTAAAGTGCAAAATTCATGTTAACTCAAAAGTGTTTCAGATAAACATTTTCTTTGCATAATACTGACACAAAGTTAAGTTAACGTTTTGGTAAATTTAATTAAAAATTAAGCATGTCAAAGAAAATAAGTGAAGCACTCTTTTAGAAAAAAAAAATTCCTAAATGTAATTCAATAGTTTTTTCTAACTATTTTTTTTTTCTTTTTTACTTCTTCTTTAAAGCAGCAGAATTTTTATTATTCTAATTTGAAATAAAACAAACTGCTGCTGGCTATCAAAGAAAGCTGTAAGCAAAAATAATTAAGTAGCCTTTTTAGCAGCCTGACCTTCGTTAACAATTTGAAAACTTCAGTTGTAACACAAGCATCATCATCACTCATTCATTCATTCATTCATACATTTGGCTCGTACGAGTATAAATATTCATTTCTTGACTCTAACACAGACATATGAATAATAAAACATGCCAGCAAGGACTCATTTACTGGTCTGCTATGTGATTAGAATGTAAAAAGTTGGTCAGCCCGCCATACATTTAGCTGCAGGTGGTAAAAATTTGTTTTGCAGTTGAGCTTTAAAAAAAAAGTTTGTGTCCCTACAAATCGGCTTGTGTTAATTTCATTTGGCTCACAGAAAGTCTGTCTGCCAATAGCCTCAAAGCAGGCTTTCAAGCTAATCAAAATTTTAGTGCTGCAGTAAGTCAGTGTTAGAGAAAAAAAGTTTAAGTGAAAATTTAATAATTAATTTTCTTCTTTTTTTTAAGTTTATTTTACGTAAGAAAGAATTTATGATAAAAAGTACTTAAACACAGTTGTTTAGTCAAATGTAATTTTTTTTTAATTTTTATAATAATTATGAATGCCCAGAACAACATTAATCATGAATTGAAACATAAGGAAAAAGTGTTAAAGTCACATTTTACAGTTTTGTAGCGGGAGCACTTTTATATTTTCAAGTTGTTTTTAAGAAATTTGTTTCTTTTGCAGTTATAATGTTGAATTAATCAAATTGTGTGCATATCTCACACAAAACTACATACATATATACATGTCTTGCACACTCAACTCTTGAGATAAAAATAAAATTTTCTTTTTTTGGAGTTATCACGTTGTTGAAGTAAATGAGTAAGTGAAAAAAAAACTAGCGTTGTTGAGTGAAGCCGTCCAAGCTACTCGTAGTTAGTAACCTCCGATAAGATTGTATAAATGCTTTTAAGTGAATTTTTAACAATTATCGCAGTATTCATAAAAAATATTTTAGGTTTATTGCAGGTTTATTTGACAAACTTCCCGTAGAAATACGTCAAATAAGCGCTTAATAGACCTAAAATATTTTTTATGAATATGCCAGTTAGAGTTTTAGTTTATACAATTGCTCAATGCACAGCCTATTGTAGGAGTCGTAGTTCGTACCAACGTTGTTGGTAATTTCTAAGTAAACATTTCTTTATAAACAATGTTTTTAAAAGAATATTAAATTTTTCTCTCAAGATTTGAGTAAACAAGATACTCGTATGAAATATGACATAAAGCTTAAATTAGACGTGACATAGCCATAACGCCATAGCCATAACCAAACCAAAATTCAATTGGTTTCTATGGTGAGAGTTATGGCGTTATGGCGAGTCTCTCTCTCTCTCTCTCTCACAATAGAAACCAATTGAATTTTGGTTTGGTTATGGCTATGGCATTATGGCTATGTCACGTCTAATTTAAGCTTAAGCATTAATTCTGCATCACTTACTCAAAAATTCCATTTTTTTTTAGTTATGACGTTGTTGAAGAAAATAAGCGAAATGTACATATCGCACACTAAATCATAAAGAGTCACAACTCAAAATATTTCAGATGCTGAGTAGTGGCGAACAACTGTTGATACTGTACAAATGACGCAAGTACATATCGTCACCTTAAATGCAAACGAACGTAACTACACAAAATTACGAAATCGAGTTTTTGATTGATTATGGTTCATTTTATCAAACTACATGTTCACGCAAATATTTAGACCTCTGCGATGAGAAATGACGACTTTATTAAAGAAATTCAAACGGACGTAATTGCGAATGCATCTATATTTTATTGCAAAGAACATAACTAACATAAAACCTTAAATATATTTAAAAAGGAAATAAATGGTTAAAAACATATATAAGTATCCACACTACAAGTAAATTTCGAAGCACATTTTCAAGAACACTTTATTATTATTGATTTTGAAACGTTTTTTGTTTCTACTGTAAAAAATGTAAAAGTATAGTTACGTCCGTTTGCATTTAAGGTGACGATATGTAACACAAAAACAAGCATAATGGCATTTTATGTTCATAAAGAAGACTATATTGCAAAAGAAATTGTTGCGTTCGCTAGAAATTGGTTCATTCAACTGTTTTATAAAAAAAAAGCACATCGTTCATTTTGAGTTGAGACTCTTTACGATTTAGTGTGCGATATGTGAATTGTTCAATTTATTTATTTGTATGCAGCAACAATTTCGTTGTTACAAAATCATTGAGGTAAATATTTTCATTACAGCTTTTCATTGCATCCTTTTTTTTATTCCCTTCCTTTTGCATTATGCTGCAAATCATTAAAGAGAAACAAGCCAATCAAATGAAAACATAAAATGAATGCAAACACCAACAAATATGTATGCACTCATAAAAGAATTAAAACAAACAACCATAAAATTTAAAACAAAAGAAAAAAAAAATATGTACAACAACATGCTCTATAATGATGCCAAATAGTTAATGCATACACACACACACACACACACACACACACACACACACACACATTATATATGTATGTATATATTGATGCATTGTTACATTCAATAAATAAATACACACAGACTTCAATGAAACGAAACAAAACAAAAACTAAAAGAAAAATAGGAAGTCGATTCGATATGCAACAATGCTTTTCAATGATTTTATAGAAAACAAAAACAAAATACTCGTAAGCAATGCACACACACATACACACACACACGCACAAACACACACACGCACATGTTTAGTTTGTGTTATTCACAATAGCCATTAAATGGCTGCAAGTACAATCCCAGCTAGCATTTGGATGATTGAATTTTCGGTAGTCATCTTACTCACTCATTTTTGACTAGTTTTGGTGATTAAAAATTGAGTTTTCATACTGTTCATCAAAAAGATCAGTCAAATTTGTCTATTCTTTATGATTAAAAACTGATTGCAATTATTTTTATCATTTGCTTGAGTTCTTTTTGACTATTCTTGGTGACCAAAATGCGATACAATTCGGTAGTCATCTTACTTACTCATTTTTGATTACTTATGGTGATTGAAAACTGAGCTTTCATACAATTCATCAAGAACAACAGTCAAATTTGTCTATTCTTTATGATTAAAAACTGATTACAATTATTTTTATCATTTGCTTGAGTACTTTTTGACTATTCTTGGTGACCAAAATGCGATACAATTCGGTAGTCATCTTACTTACTCATTTTTGATTACTTATGGTGATTGAAAACTGAGTATTCATACAATTCATCAAGAACAACAGTCAAATTTGTCTATTCTTATGATTAAAAACTGATTACAATTATTTTTATCATTTGCTTGAGTACTTTTTGACTATTCTTGGTGACCAAAATGCGATACAATTCGGTAGTCATCTTACTTACTCATTTTTGATTAGTTATGGTGATTGAAAACTGAGCTTTCATACAATTCATCAAGAACAACAGTCAAATTTGTCTATTCTTTATGATTAAAAACTGATTACAATTATTTTTATCATTTGCTTGAGTACTTTTTGACTATTCTTGGTGACCAAAATGCGATACAATTCGGTAGTCATCTTACTTACTCATTTTTGATTACTTATGGTGATTGAAAACTGAGCTTTCATACAATTCATCAAGAACAACAGTCAAATTTGTCTATTCTTTATGATTAAAAACTGATTGCAATTATTTTTATCATTTGCTTGAGTTCTTTTTGACTATTCTTGGTGACCAAAATGCGATACAATTCGGTAGTCATCTTACTTACTCATTTTTGATTACTTATGGTGATTGAAAACTGAGCTTTCATACAATTCATCAAGAGCAACAGTCAAATTTGTCTATTCTTTATGATTAAAAACTGATTACAATTATTTTTATCATTTGCTTGAGTACTTTTTGACTATTCTTGGTGACCAAAATGCGATACAATTCGGTAGTCATCTTACTTACTCATTTTTGATTACTTATGGTGATTGAAAACTGAGTATTCATACAATTCATCAAGAACAACAGTCAAATTTGTCTATTCTTTATGATTAAAAACTGATTACAATTATTTTTATCATTTGCTTGAGTACTTTTTGACTATTCTTGGTGACCAAAATGCGATACAATTCGGTAGTCATCTTACTTACTCATTTTTGATTACTTATGGTGATTGAAAATTGAGCTTTCATACAATTCATCAAGAACAACAGTCAAATTTGTCTATTCTTTATGATTAAAAACTGATTGCAATTATTTTTATCATTTGCTTGAGTTCTTTTTGACTATTCTTGGTGACCAAAATGCGATACAATTCGGTAGTCATCTTACTTACTCATTTTTGATTACTTATGGTGATTGAAAACTGAGCTTTCATACAATTCATCAAGAGCAACAGTCAAATTTGTCTATTCTTTATGATTAAAAACTGATTACAATTATTTTTATCATTTGCTTGAGTTCTTTTTGACTATTCTTGGTTGGTGACCAAAATGTGATACTTACTTAAGGTACGGTCACACTTGACAAACATTTGCCCAAAAAAGCGTAACCAGCAAATACTAATGAGAAATTTTTTGCTTCAAACACGTGTTTATTAAGTTAATTAGTTTCGTATTTAACAAATAGGCAAAGTTAAGGAATACAATATAATTGGAAACTATTGAACTTAATAAACACACGTCTGAATCAAAAGATTTCTCATTAGTATTTGCTGGTTACGCTTTTTTGGGCAAATGTTTGTCAAGTGTGACCGTACCTTTACTCTTTTACCCCCACCATTTCGCAAACATAAAAAGTGATCAGCTTGTGAACAAGTTCCCGTTAACCAACAAGTCAAAGGAAAAGCAATGCAGAAAAAATTACATATTGTATTTTGATTGCATAGTGAGAAGTCCTGTTTTTGATCGCTAAAGTGAGAATTGGTGTCTATTTTTTTTAAATAATAAAAAAGTTTTTTATTGAAAAAATTAAAAAAAGTTAATAATTATAATAAACAAAATACTAATAACTATTTAAAATAAATTAAAAAAATTAGAAAATTTAAAAAATCAAGTGAAATTATGTCAGCCAAAAAAATTAGACGCATTGCTAAAAGAGAAGCTGAAAAAATTATGTCATGCAATTTTAGTAAATAAAATGAATTCTTGAAATTATTTTATTATTATTTTGTTTTTTAATTAATAGTATATGTATATATAACATAATTTTATTCCCCTAGACTTAAGAGCAATGAATTTAAGAAGTTATTTTATTATTTTGTTTTGTTTTGTAAATGCATAAGAATTGAATTATATTAAAAATTTTATCATAAAACTATATCAAATTATAGTCTGATTTCTATTAAAAACAGGGTCAAATATTATACATAATATGATCATAATATGACTTCAAATTATGGTAAGATTCGTTTCGAAAATTGATCGAATATCATACAAAATATGATCATTAAACGATTTCAAAAATGGGTCGAAAATGAAGCAAATTCAACTCAAAAGTGAACAGAAAATATTATCACATATGATAACTATTCAGGAATAGTCACATGCAGGGTACCATTTTCTCCCGATGACAGAATCATTTATGATTAGAAAATGATTGCATATTTGATAGTTTTAATCATCTAGAATATTCAAATGTGACTATTTTTTGATCATTATTTTCACAAAATGCTGGCTGGGATTACACTTTTACATGTGAGTTAAAGTGTGTGTGTGTCAGAGAGAGAGGGAGAGGGGCAGTGTGTGTGTGTGTGTGTGTGTGCTTCGCTTCGTGTTTTTGTGGTGTATAGGAAAAATCGTTAGACTAGATTTTAATTAAACCGTTCTTTGATAAGCATTTATTATTTTTATTATTGCAAAATAATGGATTTAATAAAAATAGAACAAATTAGTGAAATTCAATAAATCATTTCCATTTTTTTTATTTGGAATCTTATGTCCTAATTCAGTAAGAAGATTTAGGACGTTTTTGTTTGAAAATGCTTCTTAGTTCTTGTCTTTGAATTCTCTAAATTATTTTCTTCAAAAATGGTTGTTGTCTTTGATAATGAAAAATATAAATACTATTGCCATGTTTTTAAAACATAAAAATTCAATGAAAGCATAATACAATGTTTTGAAAAATATATTAAAAAACATGTGTTGGATATAATATTTAGAACAAAATCATAAAGCAAATACACGAACCTTCTAGCATAGACAATAAATAATAACCGTTTTAAAGAATCAAAACTGCTTCTTTTTTTCGTCCATAGACAAGACGATACATTCGTCGAACAGAATTAGGGCATTAGTGTTGGCGTTATATTTGATTCCTCGAAATATGTATGCACAAAGAAAAATATATTTCTCTCATCACCTTCATATTAAAAAAAAAAATCATATAAAAATTTTTTGTGTCACTTAAACCTCTCAATTAATCAATAAAATTTTGAAACAAATGTTTCACTGACTGAAATCAATTTGTAGTTCAAGTCCAAGTCGCTTCAATTTTAATTTTTTTTTCCAATTGAAGATGTTAATTGAAGAAAAATATTTTTAATTTTTTTATTATTTCTATATTATTTTTTTGAATGAAAAGTGTTAATTGGAGAAAGAAAAAAATATTTTCCATGTATGTTTGTGAATTCTCAATACATACTCACTTATGTATTGAGAATTCAATCTACATTTTTCAAATCTTTTAAACTAAACAGTTTAACAGATCTACAGCACAAAATTGTTTATAAGGATCCATACCTATGGTGCAACTCAGTAACTTTTAACGATCCGACAATCATAATTTTGTCTATACATTTTGTCGTTTGCAACAACAATTGTGTGACACTGTAACTTCTTTTTAACGATAGTACGCAACTGATATTTTCTGTGGATTTTTGTCGATAAAATTGCCAGCACAAAAACTATTGTCGCTTAAATAACGACACAGCTGACATTATTAACCTACAGCGAATATCGTTAAAAATGTTACTGAATAGCAAATTCGTTAAATTTGCGTCATAATTGTTTTAACGATGCTAGTATCGTTAAAAACAAAGTTAGTAAATCGCACTACTGGATTCAAAAAATTTTTGCGAACCAAAGATCGTAATATTAATCGATATACTTATTTGCTTGCGGTAACGATATGTGTAATTCTGTAAATCCTATTTTACGATAGCAAATCTACTCACCATTTATGTAATTGTACGTCATGTCACATCCCATTAAAGAAATACTAAATGAATTTGTGCTTGTTATTTTACTTTTATACTTCAACCGACAGCGAGTATCGTTATGTTACTGAATAGTCATTTCAACAGCTTTTGCAGTCTGTTCTAAACACAGAACTCAAAATTAGAAAATATTTACATCTAAATTTAGAAAAAAAAACAAAGTCAGTAATTTTTTTTTTTTTTTTTGCATAAAAATTGTTTTCAAACTACCACGCATGATTAGGGGAATCATGCGCAGCAGGTCAATTATGTTGCAATTCTGGACATTAATACTTTGTTGTTCAACTCAAGCGATTTTGATTTAATTTTCAATTAAGTAAGAGAACAAAACCAATTAATATACGATTACTGATTTCGTTTCAATTATTATATCTTAATACATTCAATTAAGCAATTTGATCTAAATGATAAGCATTTAATTTTAAGAAATTAATTTTTTAATTATTATAGATTTTTTTTTTATTTTGATAACATTTCAATTGAACTTTTTAATTTATTTAAAAAAAAACTATTTTTTCCCTTTGGTGCGAAATTAAATATTTTTAAATTTTACTTGAACTATAGTGATATTTAATCAGGAATAAATTCTTAATCGAGATTAAGTTCAATATTTTCTAATTCTTATAGAATAATATATTTTTATTAAATAATTTGATTTTTTTAAAGAAGAAAAGAAAATTTAGACTAGACTTTAGGTGGAGGAAATGCCGGTATTTTTTTGTGCCAAAAAAAGTGAATAGTTATCATTTCTCATATTCCATTTCATTAAAATTTCATGTTAAAGAGCTGATGTAACCCCCCGTCTAGACTGGCAATAAATATGTTGGCAATATAGCAATAACGCCGCCCGAATAACGGAACAATATTGCTGATTGCTTTACTTATGTTAAGGCTGTGGGAAATCGTACCCACAATATGGAAAAAGTCAACAAGATCAAATTTTTATATGTATTAACTTATAATAATACAATATATTTCACTACACACGTTTTTTAGAGACTATTTTCCTTTTTTAATATACACACATATGTATATTTTCTCAATTTCACTAATATTATCTAAATGTCAAATGCAATACTGAAAATTCGAACTTAAATTAACACCGAGTTTGACGTCTTATGTTTGCAATAATTGTCAACGAAAAACTGTTGAAAAGCTGTCTCCATTGGTAATATAAATAATTTGGCATTTGCTGCAATTAGTCAATTTATTGCCAGTCTAGACGGGGGGTTAAAAAACAGCCTCTGTCCAAGTGTTAGTGAAATGTGTGACAACATAGAAAAATGCCGGTATTTTCCCCAGCTTAAAGTATAGTTTAATTGTTCTTTTCTTCTTTCGAAAAAATCACATTAATAATCGAATAATAGATTTCTTAAATTAATTACTTAATAAAAATATTTCATTCTCGAAACATTTAAAAATACTGCACCTGAGCTCGATTAAGAAATTATTCCTAATAAAATATTTTGTTTTTATTAAAATCTATTTTTGAATTTCCCATGACATAATTATGTAGTTCTTAATATATGTACATATATAATGAAAGCAATTTTAAGTGTGCTAAATTTATTTATCAATTGATAGAAAACGTATCGAAATCCCAATCGCTGGGATTGGCTACAAGCATCCTAATGGATAATGTCAAAAAAATAAATATATTCTACAACAAGGCCCTCAGCAAAGTAAACAAATTAACAATAACATAAAAATCATGTAAGTACATTTAATCACTTGTCCACTTTTTTATTGCCTCTACAAAATTTTGAGACATCGCATCACACAGTAACTAAAATACTCGTACAATGACAACAACAAAATGTTGTTGAGCCTTTTCTACATAAGCAACAGCACAAGTCGATAAAATTTAAATGGAACTTTGACAAACTACACAGTTGTCTTCTTAAAACTCTTTAATTCCGAAACACTAAATAAAAAGAACATGAATGAACAACATCGAACAGTAAGTGTTTGTCTGTCTGCCTTTAAACTAAACATGTTCAATGGTCAATAGTGAACACATGAATTCATATTCCCTATTTACCAAATACTATTTGGCTCATTGTGCAGACTTGTGCTGGGCATTGACAACAAAATCGCCGATTAAAAAGGCTTTGAATCAAAAAGCGATTGAACACTCACACAACAACAACACAACAAGGCATTTGCAAATCCGAACACAGGCACATGCGAACATCAGTAAAATAAATAAATAAGTCATACACACACACACACACACACACACGCACACCGATTACAGATTTTATAACAGTATTGACAACTTAACTACAATTGTCAAATGAATTAATTAATCCACAAATGGATTTTTTTTTCGGACATTCATCTGTCATTGGCGGCTTATGAATAGTTCGATAAGATAAAAGGAATACAAAAAATATGTATTAAAAGCAGCTTTAAACAGTTTTCTTTTTTTTTTTTTTGGATTAAGTTTTATAGAAAAATTTTCTTAATGGTGAGAGCAAAGAGAGAAAGAGAGAAAGAGAGAAAAAACACTGAACAAAAAATTAAACACATCGAAAACAATAATATTACCATAGCTGTTAAGTAGTGATTACTAATCGTAATGATTTCTAATTTGATTACTTTTTTTTTGAGGTGAAGTAATGATTAAATTACGATTATATTCAGTTTCACACGATTACTAATTGATTACGATTACTAATAATGGAAAAGTAATCTGAATTACTTAAAATTACTAAAAATAATCAAAAAGAATCAAAAGTAATTAAAAAATAATCCGATTACTTCTAAGGATTACTTTTGATTCCAGAATACCAACTAAGCAGTTCTAATGAAATACTTTCACAATATTCCTGAAATTTTCATTGGATTCGATTTGCGAAAAAATGCGCTAAATTCGTATCGCTGCAGAACGCCCATTTTGATAGCAGAACTTTATCATTTGCTCATGTGGTGGAAAGCTATTTCTTTCTGCCCATGGTGATTTGCAGAACAGACTTAATAAATGACGGCCAATTCGACAGATGTAGCTTCAACAATATGACCACCTATCAGCCGCCAAAGTTCTAAACTATTTATTGCAAAACCCATTAAATGATAAAGAAAGAGATATAATTTGGGTAAGAGAGTAATGGATTCTTGGCCAGGGATGGAAAATTCAATTGTTTAAAAAAAATATTAAACAAGTAAGAGTGCTATATTCGGCTGTGCCGAATCTTATATACCCTTTACCAACGTACGTACATATATATAGTATACAGACACATACATACATATTTGTTTTCTGAAAAAATGTATCATTTTTTTAAAGTTTCCATCTTTGGAGCTGTAATTTTCTTTCAGAAGCATAAAATATATTCAATTTATAAAGAAAGAGAAAAAAATTGTTAGACCTATTTAATTTTACATAACACAAAAAGTGTGAGTTTTCCAACCCTGGAGTCATAATTTTGGATTTTTTTGATTATTGATACCAATCTAGTTCTTTAAAAAATACATAAAATATGTTAAGTGAAAAAAGCAAAAACGAAATAAGGAAAAACTTAAGGTCAGATTTTGTAAATGCAAACGATTTTTTCGTTTTGAAATTTGTATGGAAAAAATATTTTTTGAAAAGAATTTTCGTTATTTTTCATACAAATTTGAAACGTTTAGAAACAAAATTTTTTACAAAATCTGCTTATTAGTTTCATTTAATTCCTTTAATATTAAAAACTTCAGTAAAGTGCGACTTTGAATTGCGCACGGCTTTTTTGAAGTTTTTTCTTCAGTTTAAACGATTTTTTCAGTTTTGTCGCTTTTTTCTCGTTTTGGCGATTTTTTTCTGTTTTTGGAGGTTTTTTTTATTTTGGTGATTTTTTTCTGTTATTGGGATTTTCTTCATTTTGTAGATTTTTCTCATTTTGACGATTTTTTTTCATTTTTGCGATTTTTTTCTGTTTTTGGGTTTTTTCTATTTAGGAGTTTTTTTTTCTTTTTTTTTCATTTTGGCGACTTTTTTCTGTTTTTTGGGTTTTTTTCGTTTTGGCGATTTTTTTCATTTTGGCGATTTTTTTTCATTTTGGCGATTTTCTTTCATTTTTGCGATTTTTTTTATTTAAGCAATTTTTCCGGTTTTTCGCGATTTATTTTAGTCCTAGAAATTTTTTTAATATGGCGATTTTTTTCTGTTTTTGGGTTTTTTTCATTATGGCGTTTTTTCCTGCTTTGGGGTGTTTTTTATTTAGGCGAGTTTTTTCTCTTTTTTTGGGGTTTTTTCATCTTGGCGATTTTTTTTTTCATTTTGTCGTTTTTTTCCTGTTTTGGGTTTTTTTTTTAATTTTGGCGATTTTTTCATGTTTTTTTGGGGTATTTTCCGTTTTGGCGATTTTTTTGTTTTTCGCGATTTTTTTCCGCTTGGCGATTTTATAATTCCTTGATTTTTTAGTTTTACCGTTTTTGAAAATTTCAAGAGTTTTGCTTTTACGGTTTCCAAGATACAGCAAGTTGTCAAAATTGCATAGTCAAAATTGCATTAACTGATGGAACACCCTTTAATTTAAATTTTTTGAAATTTTAGTGTTAATTTTTGTAGTCTGTATAAAAATACACTAACCTTACAAATTTCAAGTGTATATACATATAATTGTATGTATATTACATGGGATTTTAGAATTTTTCGTTGCTCGTTTTGGAACACCCTTTAATTTCCAATTCTCATGTATTTGTTGTTGTAGCGGCCAAAAGTCTACACACTGTGTCCAAATTTCAGGTCTGTAGCTCTTACGGTTCTCGAGAAAATACTAATATAGTTTTAGACATAGTTAATTTTACATAACACAAAAAGTTAAAGTTTTCCAACCCTGGAAACGTCTTTTTAATTTTTTTTATATTTTTTTTTATTTAAAATACCAATTTTAGTCGTACTGAAGTGTAAAATAAATTTATTTATTAAAAAAAAATAAAAATTTGTTTTCGGTAGTTACTTTTATATGGCAAAATATAGTTTACGTTTTCCAGCTCTGCAATCGTCTGCCCGATTTTGCTGAATTTCAATACCAATCTAAGTTGGACCATTTCTGATACATCAGTCCAAGAACGAAGTCTCTAGCTTTTCTGGGAGCTTCGGAAAACCGATTTCACGTACACCGGACGGACAGACGGACGGACGGACGGACGGACGGACGGACGGACGGACGGACAGACGGACATCGCTTATTCGTCATCGCTATTCATAAGGACCCAGAATATATATATTTTTTTGGTCGCAAATTAAAATTATGGAAATTACACACGGAATGACAAACCTATATATACCCTTTTCCATTTTTGGTAAAGGGTATAAAAATGTGATAAAATAAAAGTAAAACAATCTTTTTTGATTTAGAATGTACACAGCAAAAAATTATTTATATGTTTGAAAACGAAAATCACAGATTGAATAAAATAAAATATTTAATTTTCTGTGACAACGATTTTTGCATATTTGATCAACAAAATTGTGTGCACGTTTATAGAATATATATATTTTCTTTCAGTCAATAAAGAAATTTAAAGAAACAAAGTATTTGCGTAAACTTTAATTTTCAATGATGATTGTTACACATTCTTCAATAACTTCTTGCAATTTAGAAAGGCAGTGTAGTTGAATCAAATACAAAATTGTGTTGACTTCTTTTTCCTTATTCAACAATTAAGGTTTTTATAAATTTTGCAATATTTTTTTCGATTTAAATAAGAAAACTTAATCACGAGAGTGAGTGAGAGAGAGAGAGAGAGAGAGAGAGATCTATAAAACTTAAATTGTGGTCTTTGATGACGTCATGAGCAGTGTAAAATTATTTTGAAAAGCAGAATGTGTCTCTATATTTGTAAATGTTAAGGATGTATGAGAACAGAGGCTTGTTAGAAGAATATTGTTTTGGTCAGTTGTATGCGTTTTTATTAGCTAGAACCGTATAAACGGAAATAAATAGATCAAGTAGGAGTTTTATCACTGAAGTGAAAGGCAGCAGTTCTGTTTTCTATGGCTGGTAGCCAGTATACTAGTCTAGCATTCGAAGGGTCGCAGGTCCGATTCCTGTCGGGGCCTTTGGGTGTTTCTGCAGACAAGCCAAAGTAGCTTGGCAGTTTGTGTTTGTTTATTAAAAAAATGCTCAAGTACTTAAAACACTTATGCCCTAATTCAGTAAGAAGATTTAGGACGTTTTTGTTTGAAAATGCTTCTGAGTTCTTGTCTTTGAAGTCTCTAAATTATTTTCTTCAAAAATGGTTTTTGTCCTTGATAATGAAAAATAAAAATATTATTGCCATGTTTTCAAAACATAAAAATTAAATTGAAATATTATACAATAGTTTGAAAAATACATGAAAAAATATGTGTTGGATATAATGTTTAGAACAAAATCATAAAGCAAATACACGAACCTTCTAGCACAGACAATAAATAATAATCGTTTTAAAGAATCAAAACTGCTTCTTTTTTTCGTCCATAGACAAGACGATACATTCGTCGAACAGAATTAGGGCATGAGTTCTTGTCTTTGAAGTCTCTAAATTATTTTCTTCAAAAATGGTTGGTGTCTTTGATAATGAAAAATATAAATATTATTGCCATGTTTTTAAACATAAAAATTCAATTAAAGTATAATACAATGTTTTGAAAAATACATGAAAAAATATGTGTTGGATATAATGTTTGGAACAAAATCATAAAGCAAATACACGAACCTTCTAGCATAGACAATAAATAATAATCGTTTTAAAGAATCAAAACTGCTTCTTTTTTTTCGTCCATAGACAAGACGATACATTCGTCGAACAGAATTAGGGCATTAATTTCTTCTCTATTCAGAAGGAATATACACACAGTTTTATCAAAGCCCCATGGACACAAGCGAGAACTGTTTAATTTGGCCCACATATAAATTCGAATCGATTATTTTGCAACAACAAATCAAATGTGGGGCATGAGTTTTTGATTATAAAATATATATATATATATTTTATATAATAATAATGTTGCACGGCAGCCAAGCAGGCAGGCAGGCAGGCTGGCAACCAGCCTGCATGGCCTGCATGTAAAAAATGCCACACGTTTTCTCTTCAGTTTATGAGGACTAAAATATTTGCTGCCACATACTCGTACAATAAAGCATTCAAGTGTTGTGATGATGAGTAGGAGGCAAGTGGTTGAAATATATTTAATAAGCAACATTTATCAATTTCAAAATGAATCTTGTGCTGCCATAACAAATGAGTGACTCTTGACGAGTGTGTTTGCATTTAAGCTCTGTGGCACATTAGAAGTAGAAAGTTTAGATGAATGAAATTGTCTATATATTTGGTATAATATTATGACATAATCTTGGACAATTGCCAAGTCTATGTAATCATGTTTAGTTAGTTTGCAAAATGTTGTGGCTATTGATGTTGTTGTTGTTGTATATTAAATAGCACTAAAAGTGGCATCAACATCACTGTCAGCATCTAAAATAACAAACAGACATCAAGTTACAATTATATTCACACAAGCAAGCTGCCATCCCTGTCAACACATGCAAAATATATTTTTCCCGCTCGCTCTCTCTCTCTCTCTCTCTCTCTCTCGCTCTATCAGCTTTTTAATATATTAATGCTGTGCTGAACACATGTGTTGGGATTAGTTGGAATGTATTTGTGTTCCCAGGGATGTTTGGATGTGTGTGTGTGTGTGTCTAATAATTCTAATCATAGACTTTATGGCATAGAGGCACATAAATTGTTGTTGCATTTGCGAATGTGTTGCAGTAATCAATTTAAATGGTTTACTACTTAATAAAGTTAATTATCTTTGATGTCTGACCCGATTTCCCCTGCCAATCAATCACTCTGGCTGTTCTATAACTCTGTGACAATAGGGAAAAAGTGTTTAAGTCATATTTTACTGTTTTGCAGGAGAGCGCTTTTAATCGTTCGAGTCGATTTTCCGAAGTTTATTTCCTTTACAGTAAAATTGGGAAATTTTCTGTTAATCCTTATTTTGTCAAACAAATATCGTTCCACACACTTTAAGTTATACATTTAAGTTGAAATATATATGAATAAGCTATTATTCCAAATGAGGTTAGAAGTCTAAAAAAGATAAGTCGCAAGTCATTCAAATTTTGACCAAATGTACTTCCGAATTTGCAGATTACCATGGCACCATTAACTCAAAATCAGCTTATGTCGACTTAAGCACTTTTTCCTTTTTGCCACAGAATTATTTCTGCCATTCTCAATTTTCTTTGAAGTATAGAAATTATAAGCCACATACATAAAATTTTTTTTTGCTTTATCAACAATTAAAGCTCGCAAAAGAAAAGAAATAACAGATTTATGGCAGCTGAACAATTAAAACCCCAAATTAATTTGCTATTGTGCGTCAAAATGTTGATCAAATTGTTTATGACTTAATTGCAGTAAGAATAAATTTCTTTAAAATATTCCCCCTTGCTGGAAGTGGTCTTAAAGTTACATTTAAGACCACTTCCGGCCTGATTTAGTGTAAATTTTATCCACACGCTTTTCACTTTTTTCGCTTAAAAAATAACCCGCAAAAATTTTAAACAAAGGAAAAATATTTAATTGTCTAGTTCGTTATTAAACAAAATCAATTTAAGAATATAGAACTAACAACAGCAGTACATATTTAGGGTACTCAAACGGGTGTCTTAAGGTCATGATGTCATAAAATCCTAAAATATTAAAAGAGTTTAAAATATGACTGATGTGAGCAACCCCTCTTAATTTAGTATGTTACTTGAAGCATAAACAAGATGATACAAAGCAAATGAGAAAAAATATTACAAAAATAAAATAAGGGGGTATTCACACCAGTGTCTTAAGTGTCCTAAGTGTCATGATGTCTTAACATCTTAACGTAGTTTACAAAAATTGTTGTTGTGGCTCAAACAAAAAGGTCATAAATAAATGGGAGAGAGTTTACCAAAGTAATTAAGAGAGAGAGAGAGAGAGAGAAAGCAATGTACAAAGGTACTAAAACCAAAATACAAATACATAAGTACAATATTTATAATTGTAAATTATGAGGGGTTGCTCACAACAGTCATATTTTTTCGTATTATTACTTTAAAACGTGTTAATTTATGAGTACCATGTGAATACCCCAAATCTTTGGTACGAATATGTAAAATTATAAGAAAACTATTCAGCGGCTGCTATCTGCATCCAAAAATTATTTGCGAAAGAAAATATTTTCGAGCATTTTAAAATTTTAAGGTTTTAGAATTTATTTGCAAATTTTAGAAGTTTTGCAAATCATGTATTTAAACATAAATGCTCATTTTGTCGAAAAACAAAAGGAAAAGGAAAATAATTAGTTATGACAGTAACAAATACTCGTAAGTATATAAGGTGAACAATTGTATTAATGTAGTACAGCTTTTAAAATGAAAGAAAATAAAAATAATTTTAAACTGGTTTAAAATGTTATGCCACTTAAGATACCCTTGTGAATACCGAAATGCCTCATGCAACAAAATTTAATTAAAAGAATAAATAAAAGAATATGACACGAATTGTGGGTTCCACATAATGACTAAAAACATAATAAACCTTTTCCCTTAACTTAATGAGAATTTATCTCAATGCCTATTAGTAGTAGGGAACTGCCACTCCTGGCGCCGATTAAAATTGTGAAATTTGGGTAATTAAAATTTGAAATTTGAGAATTTCAGTACAAAATTTTAAAATTTGGGTAATTAAAATTTTAAAATTTTAAAATTCTTGGAAATTTGTGAAATTTGATACCCTACGAGGGTGGATCATTAAGTCCGTCCAACTTTTTGTTTACATAAGGAATTTTTTGTTTACATAAGGAGTTTTGTTTACATTAACCCATGTGGGAACGGGTGATTTTTTTTGAGGTTGCATTAATTGTGTGAACGGGTGATTTATTTTTGAGGTTACCTTAATATAGAAAGGGCCTAACTCATTTTTTTTTTTGTGGGGTGGATTAAGGGGTTTCATAAGATTAATATTTCATAAGTATATATGCCGACGGGAAAATCATGAAATGATTTTTCCTAATACTAATGGGGGTGAAATAGTGAAAATTAATTTTTCCTAATGCCGACGGCAATACATGATTATTTTTCCTAATGTCTACGGTAAAACATGAATATTATTTTTTTCAAATGCCGACGGCAAAACATGATTATTATTTTTTCAAATGCCGACGGGAAAATGATTTTTCATAATTCCGACAGGAAAAACATAAAAGTTATTTCTAATGCTAATACAGGAGTTTAAGGCTGGCCGTGATTTGGGTGGGTGGAGCTGTTGTCGTAATACATAACCGAGGGAGTTTATGGATGTGTCTGTCTGTCTGTCTGTCTGTTTTGCGAGGCTGTGATTGGTCGGGGGAGCGTGGTGTAGTTGTGGTAGATGGATTGAGTGCATGTGCGTATACCTGTCTGTTGGAATTTGTGTAAGGGTGTGATTGACAAAGGGTGGGGTGTAGTTGAGGTAGATCGACTGCGTGTATGCAGGTGTTGCAAGTCTGTAGGAATTTAAGTCTTATAGTGATTTGGGGTATGTGAGGGTGTTGTTGTACGAGTAACAGTATCCATGGGAATTTGTGGATGTGTCTGTCTGGGGGAATTTCAGCGAGGCTGTTATTGGGAGGGGGTGCGGTGTAGTTGAGGTTGATCGACTGCGTGTATGTATGTCTATATGCTTGTAGGTGCTTAAGGCTGATCGTGATTTAAAAGAGGTGAGGATGTTGTTGTAATATGTATACGTTGGAATCTGTATGTATGTATGTCTGTGAAAATTTAAGGCTGATCATGATTTAGGGTAGGTGAGGTGGGTGTAGTAAAATGTCTGTGTGTATGTACATATGTTTGTAGAAGTTTAATACTATTAGTGATTTGAGGATAGGTGAGGGTGTTGTCGTACGAGTGATATGTATGCGTGGGAATCTGTATGCATGTTCGTAGGAGTTTAAGGCTGATCGTGATTTGTGTTGTTGTCAGTGTTGTTTGTAGGAATGACCGTGAGAATTTTTTATGTATATCTATAGGAATTTAAGGTTGGCCGTGTTTTGTGAGGGGTGGTGTGTTGTTGAAATAATTTGAATTTTTCTTAGATGAAATCTGGTATATGTGCGTGTGTGTGCGTATGATTTTCTCACGCTAGTTGTTTTATGTACGTAGAAATAAATTGTATTCAATATCGAGATTTGGTTCTATAAAATACTTTCATATATCTGATACATATACATAAGTATATTTTCATACTCAAGGTTGCTGGGTATTTTGTCATGCTTAAAATTGTCCAGCTTTAAAGTCTGCCTGCGAGAAATTTGTTTATATTACAGATTTTGTTTATTTAACTACGTCCGGCTTCTTTCGCTGAACTTCTTTTCATACGATCATGGAAATGTATAGTTTCTCTGTCCATAATAAGGTCGTTTAGCTTGGGCATGTGCTCTGACTGAATGGTTTGCGTTGTTCATATATTTTTATGATGTAGATATGTAAGTGTGATTGTCAAGATCTAATAAATATTTGAGTATTGATAAGAAATTTGATATTATGTGTACATACATATCTACAAATTGATTTTATGTATGTATGTACATATGTATGTACATACAAATAAGTGTTTGCCTCCGTGTTTGAATACATTTTTTTGTTTTTGTTGTTGTTGTAAATATTCGCCTGGTCTTTTATGTATAGATGTCAAATATCTTCATAGTTTTTTTTTTTATTTGAAATTAAAAAAACGTTGTTTTAACTTTTATCTGTATTTACTTAATAGTTTGTGAGGATTTGCTGTTTTAAGTAAAACTAAATTCCTTAAGATACATACTTTAGAATAATAGTAACTATAATAGAAATATTTCCTATATTTAATTTACATTTGTTTAAAGTTGATGCAGCTTATCTTCATTCTTAGAAATATTTTGATATAAAATTTTTTCCAGCCGTAGGCTTTTTTCATCACCTTTTACATTTATTTTAGAACATCTTGCATTGCCTTTTATACATTTATAAACATTTTTAAATGAAACTGATCCAGCAGTCCAGCTTATGTAATGATAGTTTTTTGTTAGCCAGCTTGCTTCTTTTTTTTATTTTTTATTGATTATTGAGTTTTATAATGAAATCATTATATTCGTAATTGTTCAAAACAATCGCTACTTCTTTTGCGATGAAATCATTTGAATTACTTTTGAAACATTGTACGTATATAAAAATTATGTTGTTTTCCATATTACTCAATTTATAAGACTTTTCGAACTTGTCCTTTGATGGGTATATACATATGTATTCTATTATACGATCATGAATAAGAATACAGTAAGCTGATTTCTTTGCTTACTATTTCAAATTAAAATTTTATTCAATTGCCCTGCTATTGAATAAAAGGAGCTTTTATCTTAAACTCTGGTACAGGTAGAAACGCATGAGATTCTTTCATATACTACCTTTGCTGGAATCTTAGATACATATAATAACTATATAGAATTGCATTACGTTTATTTTTAAATTTTATGTTAGGATTATCATCATATGGATATGAGACTGAACTTAAATGTACTTTTAAATTAGTTAATTCATAATGAATAATCTTATTTTCTTCTTGAATAGCGAACAACAGAAAACGAAGTCGTTTTCTTACAATTTAGGTCTAACCTCTCAACTGGTCCTCTAGTATACAATATGACTTTATATGTCAACATTTCTGTCTCCTCTTTGTCAGCGTTAGGGATAATTAAATTTTAAACTTTTTATTCTTCAAATTGTGTTACTTCATACTGATAATATGTTTAAGTACATTAATAATGTACGAGTATATGTTTATTTTATGACGGGTCCCTATGGCTTTTATTTGATGTTCTAGATGAAGTGATTTTTTTTTTTCTAATTTTATTAAAGTTTAGCGTATTGCGTATATATTTCTAATATATTTAAGTGAGCTTTTTGTACCTGTCAGACAGAGTGTACGTATCAGTTGATCAGTCAGTCTCTCTTTTTATTTTATTAATTTTTTCTTCTAATGTGTCACTACTATTTTTTCAGATTTTACTACTTGAAATAGAAAATATTTATATAATTTTAAGAGTATTAACATACATATAGGTAAATATATGTATGTACGTAAAAATTAGTTCATATACAAAGAAATACATCTTTAATAATCAACTATTCTAGAAAATCGATCTAGGATAACACATTTACCTCCATCATCATTTCACCGTCAGTGTTTTCATAAAGTGTTAGAAACATTGGAATATCTATGTTTAGGAGAATTTTTACTTCAAGTGTTTCTATATAAGATTTGGTGTTTGACCCCTTGACGTTATTGTGGTTAACGTAGGCTGTGTTGTATCACATTCAGATCTAATAATTTCTCACTTAGAAAAGGTCCTCATTACCATCAATCATACCTGTATATAATACATTCATGAGTTGAGTTGATCCAGATACAATTGCTGTCTACAAATTAATGATTAGAAAATAGCTTTCTCATCATCTTCTATCAAGTTTAATATTTTGCTAGCATGCATGCTTTAGCATGCTATTCTATCAATAGTGAGGCGAGAGTCCGACATTTAGTGGTGTTTCAATTAAAAATCTATACAATTAGAATTACGAATTCACTCTTTTGAATTTTTAACAAAGTAGATACATATGTATGTATGTATTTCATTTGCCACAAACTCTTAAAATTTCTGTACTTATAAAAGTATGATGTCAGGAATTTTTTTAAATCATACATGCCTCGGCATGCTTCCAATATTTTTCTCGGTAAATTTATTTCATACTCATACAGATACAGATATAAAGTAAGATCTGTTTACATTCCATTTTACAATTTATGCATGCTTCAGCATGATTCTAGTTGAAGTCTGTATTTATTTAGTAAGTTTGTTTGATACCCATTCATACACATGTACATTGTTAAAGATTGGATATCAAAATCCAATTTTCTTAGTTTATCTAGAAATGAACAAAGTGAATATCTTTTATAATAACCATATTCACACTTTAAAATTTTGTGTGCTAGAGCTTTCGAAATGGAAAATGTACACCTTTTACTACAAAAAGTGGTAAACGATGTGTTGCTGAATATTGCACTGTGTTATAGTTCATTTTGAACTCTTAAGTTTTCACAATATTTCATACAGACCATCAAGTTTAGAGAATTCCAGTACATTAAGCTATTTATCTTCCCTGAGACCTAAAATTCCTAATCAATCCTTCAAAAAACCAATACAAATTAGATTTATCCTTTTTAATTTTATTTATATTTTCATTGAATTTCAACATTTTGTACCTCTTCAAATTACTGTATACTGTATTTTGCACCTTTTTCTCATTCGTTGAGTTAACTTTAATCGCAAATATTTTAATGATGTGGTGAACTTTTCTATTGTAGGCATTAAGTAAATCTTTGTGTATATCAATCCACTTATATGAACCATTATAGCTAAATTCTTAACACATAATTCCTTTTAATGATCTATTAATTTATTCTACTATTGATGCTTTCATATTATGAAATTTTTAATCCTCTGTTTATACATGAATTTTGCAGTGTTTATTAAAAATTCTGTACCAACATCTATATGTATTTTTTTGTTTTGATACTCATATCATTTCAAAAATATTTTCCATTGCCTTGGTTTTTTTCGAGTGCAGCTTTTATTTTCAACGATACTCACAATATAAATTTTGAGAATGTGTCAGTTACAGTCAGCAAAAAATCAATAATTTCTATTTTCTCTAGAATAGCTACCCAGTTCACCTAAATCAGCTCCATAAAAGATCATCTATTCCATTCATTACATCACTACAATAGACAAACAATTTTATAAATTTATTATGGATTACGTTTACTAAATTTCTTTTTAAGGACATTGAGTTGTTTTACAGTTTTTTGGCGAGTGTTGTGATCTACTTGATACATTTTCAGATATTTATACTAAAATGTAGTTAATTTTCCAATCTATAAATTTTATCGCTCAGCTCTTCAATTTGTTTGTCAAAAGATGATTTAATTTTTAGAATGTCTTTTTCAATTTTATACCTATCTTCTATCGTTAATTTTATTTCACACTCCACTTATTAATTCATCCTTTAGTTTCTCGATTTGAGTTTCCAGAAACAATTTACTGATAACATTGTTCACCGTCAGTGAACATTGTATACATTGGTAGAAATTATATATTTTATTTAGTTTTCAAAATCAAATTTGTCATACTATTTTCACGTTTTATCAATCATTAAAGAAAATAAACCCACTTTTAAGCCCCATATTTGATCATCAACTTGTATTTTATCTTTATTCAGTTTTAGATTTCTATCACCAAATTTCCACTCATTATTGAAGTCTTTATGTGAGTCATAGTTTGTATCTAATTCATTTCATCCTTCCCAGACTAATAAGTCAATATAAGCATCTTCGATGTTGGAAGGCCGTGAGTAAAAATCATCTTCTTCTTCTTCATCGTCATAATCATTCTCAGTATTAGCATCATTAAATAAGATGGTATTATCAAATATTGTTCCTTTTGAAAGTTTCTTTAACTTGTCTCTATCTTGAGTGATGGTTTTTCAGACTTTAAACTTGTATTATTTTCAACTTCTGTCTTCATTTTACTTTGTTCTTTCTTGTGTAATCTTTCAATATTTTTAGAACTATTTATGAATTCTTTGAGAGGTTCTGTTATAGGATCAAATATATCTCTTAGTTGTTCACGTGTATCTATTTCACCAGTTTTTATACTACGAAGCTTTTTCTTCAAGACACTTCTTATCAACACCGTTTTAAAATTTTCTCATCCATGTTTAATAATAGCAAATAAGAGGTATCAGCTATTAGATCAGGTATCACCTATTAGATCAGGTATCAGCTATCAGATCAGCTTATCAGGAGCTGCTCTGGTTTTCAGATCATCTTATTAGGAGCTGGTCTGATTTTTAGATCAGCTTATCAGGAGCTGGTCTGGTTTTCAGATCAGCTTATCAGGACCTGGTCTGGTTTTCAGATCAGCTTTTCAGGACCTGATCTGGTTTTCAGATCAGCTTTTCAGGACCTGATCTAGTTTTCAGATCAGCTTATCAGGACCTGATCTGGTTTTCAGATCAGCTTTTCAGGACCTGATCTGGTTTTCAGATCAGCTTTTCAGGACCTGATCTGGTTTTCAGATCAGCTTATCAGGACCTGATCTGGTTTTCAGATCAGCTTATCAGGAGCTGGTCTGGTTTTCAGATCAGCTTATCAGGAGCTGGTCTGGTTTTCAGATCAGCTTATCAGGACCTGATCTGGTTTTAAGATCAGGTTATCAGGTATCAGATCAGGTTATCGGACAGCTGATCTGTAAAACAGATCAGGTTATCAGGAGCTGTTAAGATTGTCACATCAGATTATCTGTTTTAAATTGGGTCATCAGATTACAAGTAGCTGGACATTTATAAAATTTAGATGAATGAAGTTTAAGGCCAGATAAAATGCGAAAAACTATACTGTTATGTAGTCAAATTGTTTTCTATGACGATCATCACTTAATTCAGTATCTTTCCTTATAATCAAAATTCCATATTTTTAATTCCAACACGATTTATATTTTTCTCATATTACTTAAACATTCTAACTACATTATGATTATTTCCTATCAAATATTTGGTGATTCTAGTATAAGTTTGACATTAGTAGAATGCATCAACATTCTTATCTTACCCCATACAAAAATATGCTTCTCACACACAACATGGTTAAATATCGTATTGGTATTACTTCTAGATTTCTTAAAAGAAATAACAGATTCATTATCTGTAAATGTGTAATACCCATGACTTTCATTAATGAAATTAATTTCTACAGGTATTTATATTTAGGTTGTTAGAGAGATTTTGAGTTTAAATATGAAGATGTTTTCAAGTTTTAGTCCATTAGAACTGTCTAGCCAACCAATCATAATATTATTATTTTTTTATTTATTTTTTATTTATTTTTTTTACCAATTTAACAGACCAACTATTCTTGCAGGAATAGTAATTGATAGAAGGGAACTCTGATTTATGTTTGAGCTAACGTTTGATGACTCATCAAAATTGCATACCAAGGTATTTTTATGTTGTTTTGACTATGAGTATGTGTCAATATTTATGAAATACCTTTCCTAAATATTGGTGCATGCACATAGTCAAAACAAAGTATGCTTTAAGTGTTTAAAACCAGTATTACCCTAAAAATGGTGGTTTTAAACTCTTAAAATATACTTTGTTTTACTAACCCCATTTTGTAACTAAATGCATTTCATAAATATTATCTATTACTATAGAAATAATCATACTATTTTTTTTTCTATAATAAGAGATAATGAGCCATACTCAGAGTCAAAATATCCTTTGTTTTGAGTATGAGTATGGCTCATTATCTCTTATTATAGAAAAAAAAATAGTATGATTATTTCTATAGTAATAGATAATATTTATAAAATGTATTTAGTTACAAAATGTGGTTAGTAAAACAACATAAATATACCTTGGTATGAAATTTTGATGATTCATCAATATTTCGTACCATCCTATTTTTAGGTTGTTTTGACTATAAGTATGTACCAATATTTATGAAATGTATTTCATAAATATTATCACTTATTATAGAAAAAATAAAATAATATAGCTATATGATATCAGAAAATATTTTCGGTTATCATATAGCTATATTATTTTATTTTTCCTATAATAAGAGATAATGGTACCTACTCATAGTCAAAACAAAGTATATTTTAAGAGCTTAAAACCAGTATTGTCATACAAAATACTGATTTTAAACTGTTAAAATATACTTTGTTTTACTAACCACATTTTTTGTAACTAAATGCATTTCATAAATATTAACGCATACTCATACTCAAAACAAATGATATTTTTATGTTGTTTTGATTGTGAGTATGGAGCATTATCTGTTATTATAAAAAATAAAATAATGCAGCTATACGATTTTAGAAAATATTTTCTGAAATCGAATAGCTGTATTATTTTAGTTTTTTATAATAAGAGATAATATTTATAAAATGTATTTAGTTACACAAAAGCGGTTAGTAAAACAACCTAAATATAGGATGGCACGAAATTTTGATGAGTCATCAAACGTTAGCTCAAAAATAAATCATAGTTCCCTTCTATAAATTTTTATTCGTGCAAGAATAGTTGGTCTGTTAAATTGGTAAAAAAAAAATAAATAAAAAATATATAAAAAAATAATAATATTATGATTGGTTGGCTAGACAGTTCTAATGGACTAAAACTTGAAAACATCTTCATATTTAAACTCAAAATCTCTCTAACAACCTAAATATAAATACCTGTAGAAATTAATTTCATTAATGAAAGTCATGGGTATTACACATTTACAGATAATGAATCTGTTATTTCTTTTAAGAAATCTAGAAGTAATACCAATACGATATTTAACCATGTTGTGTGTGAGAAGCATATTTTTGTATGGGGTAAGATAAGAATGTTGATGCATTCTACTAATGTCAAACTTATACTAGAATCACCAAATATTTGATAGGAAATAATCATAATGTAGTTAGAATGTTTAAGTAATATGAGAAAAATATAAATCGTGTTGGAATTAAAAATATGGAATTTTGATTATAAGGAAAGATACTGAATTAAGTGATGATCGTCATAGAAAACAATTTGACTACATAACAGTATAGTTTTTCGCATTTTATCTGGCCTTAAACTTCATTCATCTAAATTTTATAAATGTCCAGCTACTTGTAATCTGATGACCCAATTTAAAACAGATAATCTGATGTGACAATCTTAACAGCTCCTGATAACCTGATCTGTTTTACAGATCAGCTGTCCGATAACCTGATCTGATACCTGATAACCTGATCTTAAAACCAGATCAGGTCCTGATAAGCTGATCTGAAAACCAGACCAGCTCCAGATAAGCTGATCTGAAAACCAGACCAGCTCCTGATAAGCTGATCTGAAAACCAGATCAGGTCCTGATAAGCTGATCTGAAAACCAGATCAGGTCCTGAAAAGCTGATCTGAAAACCAGATCAGGTCCTGAAAAGCTGATCTGAAAACCAGATCAGGTCCTGATAAGCTGATCTGAAAACCAGATCAGGTCCTGAAAAGCTGATCTGAAAACCAGATCAGGTCCTGAAAAGCTGATCTGAAAACCAGACCAGGTCCTGATAAGCTGATCTGAAAACCAGACCAGCTCCTGATAAGCTGATCTAAAAATCAGACCAGCTCCTAATAAGATGATCTGAAAACCAGAGCAGCTCCTGATAAGCTGATCTGATAGCTGATACCTGATCTAATAGGTGATACCTGATCTAATAGCTGATACCTCTTATTTGCTATTATTAAACATGGATGAGAAAATTTTAAAACGGTGTTGATAAGAAGTGTCTTGAAGAAAAAGCTTCGTAGTATAAAAACTGGTGAAATAGATACACGTGAACAACTAAGAGATATATTTGATCCTATAACAGAACCTCTCAAAGAATTCATAAATAGTTCTAAAAATATTGAAAGATTACACAAGAAAGAACAAAGTAAAATGAAGACAAAAGTTGAAAATAATACAAGTTTAAAGTCTGAAAAACCATCACTCAAGATAGAGACAAGTTAAAGAAACTTTCAAAAGGAACAATATTTGATAATACCATCTTATTTAATGATGCTAATACTGAGAATGATTATGACGATGAAGAAGAAGAAGATGATTTTTACTCACGGCCTTCCAACATCGAAGATGCTTATATTGACTTATTAGTCTGGGAAGGATGAAATGAATTAGATACAAACTATGACTCACATAAAGACTTCAATAATGAGTGGAAATTTGGTGATAGAAATCTAAAACTGAATAAAGATAAAATACAAGTTGATGATCAAATATGGGGCTTAAAAGTGGGTTTATTTTCTTTAATGATTGATAAAACGTGAAAATAGTATGACAAATTTGATTTTGAAAACTAAATAAAATATATAATTTCTACCAATGTATACAATGTTCACTGACGGTGAACAATGTTATCAGTAAATTGTTTCTGGAAACTCAAATCGAGAAACTAAAGGATGAATTAATAAGTGGAGTGTGAAATAAAATTAACGATAGAAGATAGGTATAAAATTGAAAAAGACATTCTAAAAATTAAATCATCTTTTGACAAACAAATTGAAGAGCTGAGCGATAAAATTTATAGATTGGAAAATTAACTACATTTTAGTATAAATATCTGAAAATGTATCAAGTAGATCACAACACTCGCCAAAAAACTGTAAAACAACTCAATGTCCTTAAAAAGAAATTTAGTAAACGTAATCCATAATAAATTTATAAAATTGTTTGTCTATTGTAGTGATGTAATGAATGGAATAGATGATCTTTTATGGAGCTGATTTAGGTGAACTGGGTAGCTATTCTAGAGAAAATAGAAATTATTGATTTTTTGCTGACTGTAACTGACACATTCTCAAAATTTATATTGTGAGTATCGTTGAAAATAAAAGCTGCACTCGAAAAAAACCAAGGCAATGGAAAATATTTTTGAAATGATATGAGTATCAAAACAAAAAAATACATATAGATGTTGGTACAGAATTTTTAATAAACACTGCAAAATTCATGTATAAACAGAGGATTAAAAATTTCATAATATGAAAGCATCAATAGTAGAATAAATTAATAGATCATTAAAAGGAATTATGTGTTAAGAATTTAGCTATAATGGTTCATATAAGTGGATTGATATACACAAAGATTTACTTAATGCCTACAATAGAAAAGTTCACCACATCATTAAAATATTTGCGATTAAAGTTAACTCAACGAATGAGAAAAAGGTGCAAAATACAGTATACAGTAATTTGAAGAGGTACAAAATGTTGAAATTCAATGAAAATATAAATAAAATTAAAAAGGATAAATCTAATTTGTATTGGTTTTTTGAAGGATTGATTAGGAATTTTAGGTCTCAGGGAAGATAAATAGCTTAATGTACTGGAATTCTCTAAACTTGATGGTCTGTATGAAATATTGTGAAAACTTAAGAGTTCAAAATGAACTATAACACAGTGCAATATTCAGCAACACATCGTTTACCACTTTTTGTAGTAAAAGGTGTACATTTTCCATTTCGAAAGCTCTAGCACACAAAATTTTAAAGTGTGAATATGGTTATTATAAAAGATATTCACTTTGTTCATTTCTAGATAAACTAAGAAAATTGGATTTTGATATCCAATCTTTAACAATGTACATGTGTATGAATGGGTATCAAACAAACTTACTAAATAAATACAGACTTCAACTAGAATCATGCTGAAGCATGCATAAATTGTAAAATGGAATGTAAACAGATCTTACTTTATATCTGTATCTGTATGAGTATGAAATAAATTTACCGAGAAAAATATTGGAAGCATGCCGAGGCATGTATGATTTAAAAAAATTCCTGACATCATACTTTTATAAGTACAGAAATTTTAAGAGTTTGTGGCAAATGAAATACATACATACATATGTATCTACTTTGTTAAAAATTCAAAAGAGTGAATTCGTAATTCTAATTGTATAGATTTTTAATTGAAACACCACTAAATGTCGGACTCTCGCCTCACTATTGATAGAATAGCATGCTAAAGCATGCATGCTAGCAAAATATTAAACTTGATAGAAGATGATGAGAAAGCTATTTTCTAATCATTAATTTGTAGACAGCAATTGTATCTGGATCAACTCAACTCATGAATGTATTATATACAGGTATGATTGATGGTAATGAGGACCTTTTCTAAGTGAGAAATTATTAGATCTGAATGTGATACAACACAGCCTACGTTAACCACAATAACGTCAAGGGGTCAAACACCAAATCTTATATAGAAACACTTGAAGTAAAAATTCTCCTAAACATAGATATTCCAATGTTTCTAACACTTTATGAAAACACTGACGGTGAAATGATGATGGAGGTAAATGTGTTATCCTAGATCGATTTTCTAGAATAGTTGATTATTAAAGATGTATTTCTTTGTATATGAACTAATTTTTACGTACATACATATATTTACCTATATGTATGTTAATACTCTTAAAATTATATAAATATTTTCTATTTCAAGTAGTAAAATCTGAAAAAATAGTAGTGACACATTAGAAGAAAAAATTAATAAAATAAAAAGAGAGACTGACTGATCAACTGATACGTACACTCTGTCTGACAGGTACAAAAAGCTCACTTAAATATATTAGAAATATATACGCAATACGCTAAACTTTAATAAAATTAGAAAAAAAAAAATCACTTCATCTAGAACATCAAATAAAAGCCATAGGGACCCGTCATAAAATAAACATATACTCGTACATTATTAATGTACTTAAACATATTATCAGTATGAAGTAACACAATTTGAAGAATAAAAAGTTTAAAATTTAATTATCCCTAACGCTGACAAAGAGGAGACAGAAATGTTGACATATAAAGTCATATTGTATACTAGAGGACCAGTTGAGAGGTTAGACCTAAATTGTAAGAAAACGACTTCGTTTTCTGTTGTTCGCTATTCAAGAAGAAAATAAGATTATTCATTATGAATTAACTAATTTAAAAGTACATTTAAGTTCAGTCTCATATCCATATGATGATAATCCTAACATAAAATTTAAAAATAAACGTAATGCAATTCTATATAGTTATTATATGTATCTAAGATTCCAGCAAAGGTAGTATATGAAAGAATCTCATGCGTTTCTACCTGTACCAGAGTTTAAGATAAAAGCTCCTTTTATTCAATAGCAGGGCAATTGAATAAAATTTTAATTTGAAATAGTAAGCAAAGAAATCAGCTTACTGTATTCTTATTCATGATCGTATAATAGAATACATATGTATATACCCATCAAAGGACAAGTTCGAAAAGTCTTATAAATTGAGTAATATGGAAAACAACATAATTTTTATATACGTACAATGTTTCAAAAGTAATTCAAATGATTTCATCGCAAAAGAAGTAGCGATTGTTTTGAACAATTACGAATATAATGATTTCATTATAAAACTCAATAATCAATAAAAAATAAAAAAAAGAAGCAAGCTGGCTAACAAAAAACTATCATTACATAAGCTGGACTGCTGGATCAGTTTCATTTAAAAATGTTTATAAATGTATAAAAGGCAATGCAAGATGTTCTAAAATAAATGTAAAAGGTGATGAAAAAAGCCTACGGCTGGAAAAAATTTTATATCAAAATATTTCTAAGAATGAAGATAAGCTGCATCAACTTTAAACAAATGTAAATTAAATATAGGAAATATTTCTATTATAGTTACTATTATTCTAAAGTATGTATCTTAAGGAATTTAGTTTTACTTAAAACAGCAAATCCTCACAAACTATTAAGTAAATACAGATAAAAGTTAAAACAACGTTTTTTTAATTTCAAATAAAAAAAAAAACTATGAAGATATTTGACATCTATACATAAAAGACCAGGCGAATATTTACAACAACAACAAAAACAAAAAAATGTATTCAAACACGGAGGCAAACACTTATTTGTATGTACATACATATGTACATACATACATAAAATCAATTTGTAGATATGTATGTACACATAATATCAAATTTCTTATCAATACTCAAATATTTATTAGATCTTGACAATCACACTTACATATCTACATCATAAAAATATATGAACAACGCAAACCATTCAGTCAGAGCACATGCCCAAGCTAAACGACCTTATTATGGACAGAGAAACTATACATTTCCATGATCGTATGAAAAGAAGTTCAGCGAAAGAAGCCGGACGTAGTTAAATAAACAAAATCTGTAATATAAACAAATTTCTCGCAGGCAGACTTTAAAGCTGGACAATTTTAAGCATGACAAAATACCCAGCAACCTTGAGTATGAAAATATACTTATGTATATGTATCAGATATATGAAAGTATTTTATAGAACCAAATCTCGATATTGAATACAATTTATTTCTACGTACATAAAACAACTAGCGTGAGAAAATCATACGCACACACACGCACATATACCAGATTTCATCTAAGAAAAATTCAAATTATTTCAACAACACACCACCCCTCACAAAACACGGCCAACCTTAAATTCCTATAGATATACATAAAAAATTCTCACGGTCATTCCTACAAACAACACTGACAACAACACAAATCACGATCAGCCTTAAACTCCTACGAACATGCATACAGATTCCCACGCATACATATCACTCGTACGACAACACCCTCACCTATCCTCAAATCACTAATAGTATTAAACTTCTACAAACATATGTACATACACACAGACATTTTACTACACCCACCTCACCTACCCTAAATCATGATCAGCCTTAAATTTTCACAGACATACATACATACAGATTCCAACGTATACATATTACAACAACATCCTCACCTCTTTTAAATCACGATCAGCCTTAAGCACCTACAAGCATATAGACATACATACACGCAGTCGATCAACCTCAACTACACCGCACCCCCTCCCAATAACAGCCTCGCTGAAATTCCCCCAGACAGACACATCCACAAATTCCCATGGATACTGTTACTCGTACAACAACACCCTCACATACCCCAAATCACTATAAGACTTAAATTCCTACAGACTTGCAACACCTGCATACACGCAGTCGATCTACCTCAACTACACCCCACCCTTTGTCAATCACACCCTTACACAAATTCCAACAGACAGGTATACGCACATGCACTCAATCCATCTACCACAACTACACCACGCTCCCCCGACCAATCACAGCCTCGCAAAACAGACAGACAGACAGACAGACACATCCATAAACTCCCTCGGTTATGTATTACGACAACAGCTCCACCCACCCAAATCACGGCCAGCCTTAAACTCCTGTATTAGCATTAGAAATAACTTTTATGTTTTTCCTGTCGGAATTATGAAAAATCATTTTCCCGTCGGCATTTGAAAAAATAATAATCATGTTTTGCCGTCGGCATTTGAAAAAAATAATATTCATGTTTTACCGTAGACATTAGGAAAAATAATCATGTATTGCCGTCGGCATTAGGAAAAATTAATTTTCACTATTTCACCCCCATTAGTATTAGGAAAAATCATTTCATGATTTTCCCGTCGGCATATATACTTATGAAATATTAATCTTATGAAACCCCTTAATCCACCCCACAAAAAAAAAAATGAGTTAGGCCCTTTCTATATTAAGGTAACCTCAAAAATAAATCACCCGTTCACACAATTAATGCAACCTCAAAAAAAATCACCCGTTCCCACATGGGTTAATGTAAACAAAACTCCTTATGTAAACAAAAAATTCCTTATGTAAACAAAAAGTTGGACGGACTTAATGATCCACCCTCGTAGGGTATCAAATTTCACAAATTTCCAAGAATTTTAAAATTTTAAAATTTTAATTACCCAAATTTTAAAATTTTGTACTGAAATTCTCAAATTTCAAATTTTAATTACCCAAATTTCACAATTTTAATCGGCGCCAGGAGTGGCAGTTCCCTACTACTCCTATTGCCAGGCTGCACTTAATCCCTACAAAAATAAAACAATAATAATTTCTTTTATTATTTAAACAACGTGTTACAGTTGTAATCAACATCAAGTTAAATTAATGTTGGCTGTCTTGGCCGGAACACATACTAAGAAAAAATGGTAAATTTAATATAATTTCAAAAATTAAATTTCCACGAAACATTTGTTGCGGTACACAGAAGACACGCACACACACCCATACTTACACACACAAACACACACACACAAAACAAAGAACAAAGCCACAGCCGCAGCAAGCCGTTGAAACTGCAGCTGTTGCTGGTTGTAGGCAAGCAAAAATGTTTGCTTTAATACTTCCCAGTTGAGCAACATTATGTCTGCTTATTTCGCTTCAATACAAAAATCAGTAAGAAGCAATACCTACGACAATAAATTTAAATTAATTACATAAAATGTTGGAAAAAACCAAACGCAAATGAAAACCGACAGCAACAGCAATATACGACTATGCAAGTAGAGAAGACAATTTCTATTAAAATAAATGGAAAATATGTATGTACCCAGCGGTAGAACTCAGAAGACCTTCTTGGTGCAGGCCTTATTAAAGGACTCTTTCGCCTAAAATATACGATACACATACCACACTCCCTTCTATGAGAAGCGAGAAGAGAAGGAGTAACAAGTTTTGTTTTGTTTTTTTACCAAAGCAAGAGCAAAATCCATTACTTTGAAGGCCTTCCAGAATCTCTGGCGAAAGAAGCAAGAACAGAAGGAGTGCTCCGCAATGACAACGCGTGTAAAAGAGATATGAGTATGGAATGGAGCGAGCAGGCCTTCTACATCCTAAAGAAGGCGTACAGAAGCCTTCTAGAAGGCATCCTTTCTCCTTCTAGTTCCCGCTGGGTAGGATTGTTAACACAAGTACAAACACAGTTTGTTTTCTATTTCACCAACAAAGACACACACACATACATACACATATACATTTCTTTGGCACCTACGCTGTCTTGAATATTTAAGCTAACAGTCCGCCCTGAATGAAATTTATTAGAAAATGCCAACAAATAGAAAAAACACAAACACTAACAAACTAAAGAAATTGCCACATGCTCGAACGTGTTCACTAAGCCCAGTCTCTTTTAGATTCTTGCTAGCAAACATATACTTTCCACGTACACATGTAAACACATACATACGTGTAAGTACATACCCAGCGGGAACAAGAAGGAGGAAGGATGCCTTTTAGAAAACTTCTATGCTCCTTCATTTGGATGAACAAGGCCTGCTTGCTCTATTCCATACTCATACACAGAGAAAACAGTGCCTACTAAATACCTCATAAAATAGAACAAAATTAATAAGAAATCTCTATGGTTTTTTTTCAATAAGGAAATCTTATTAATTTCATAGGGAAAACTTTTTTGAAAAAATCAAGAAGAAATCATGCGTCATCAATGCGTCTTTATTATCTGTACTTATGTATTTTCATTTGAATTCTATACCATATTCATATGTATGTATGTATGTATGTATGTATGTAATATTTTGAAGATATTATTTATTTATACATACATACACACACATTAGGTTATATTCTTAACTAACTTACTCACCAAGTATTGAACCAGCAAACTTCTACCTGATAGACATGCACTCTACCCAATATGCTAACAAGCTGCCTGAATAACCATTGAAATTATTGTGCAAACATTCTTATACAAAAATGAAAAAGATCATGAAAAAACTTTTCTCTATGTCTATTTATAGATATAAAATAACAACACACCTCATAAAATCAAAAAGATTACCTTATTAAAAAAAATCAATAAGATGCTTTACACATAATGATATAGAAAACCTCATTAAAAATATCAATAAGGCAACCTAATAAATCAAGAAGAAACCTTTTTTAAGAAAATCAAGCAGGCAACCTAATAAAATCAATAAGAAATCCCTATAGTTTACAATTTATAAGAAAACCTAATAGAATCAAGAAGTTTTTCTCTATGGATTGTTTTTTTGGTGCCAAAAATAACCAAAATTGAGTAAAAAAAAGTTGTGAATAATAAGATTTCTTCTTGATTTTATATGGTTTTCTTCTTGATAAAATTAATAAGATTTACCACATAACAACAATAAGGAATCTCTATGAAAAAATCTTCGCTTCTTTCTGCTGGGATACCCCTTAGCCTAAAAACGTTTCATAGAGAAAATCTTATTGACTCTATTTGGCAGTTTTTTCTCTGTGTATCTTTTTTTAAAAGCGATGTTATTGCGGGGTAGGCCTTCCACTCTCGCTTCTTTCGCCAGAGATTCTCAAAGGTCTTCAAATTAATGGATTTCGCTTTTGCTTTAGTAAAAAAAAGAACAAAACAAATAATTGTACTCCTTCTCTTCAGCCCTCTCAAAGAAGGGAGTGTGGAAGGTGTAACTTATCTTTTATGCGAAAGAGTCAATGACTACTATAAGGCATTCTTTAGCAGTTAGACAAGAATAATAATTGAATTAAAAAAAATCCTAGGCAGGCCTATAATAAGGCCTTAAGTATGAAAGTGCTCTGAGTTTTCCCGCTGGGTATGTATGTATGCATGTAAGCATGTGTATGTTGGTGTAAATAATTATAAAGGCATTTGGTACTCTTGTGGGAAAAATGTAAAACATAAAAACGACTAAATGCACATATTTATGCTCCTACACACACACACGCGCACACACACACACACACACACATATATAAACTCACCGCTACAAAGGTTTTGCTGCTTAATTGTTTTAAGGCCTTCCTGCATTTGTATGCGTTTAAAAAATGTTAAAAAGCAGTAAAAATCCTTTTGATAGTTGTAAACATCAACATAATTTTCTTGCTCTTTATTGAAATTTTCGCGAGGAAAGCGGAAAAATTCGCTAAATTATAGAGAAAGCAGGAATTTTAATTAAATGAACATTACATGCACGTATAGCTGGTGCATTATTGTAAGGCAGTCTGTGTTATTGTTGTTTTGTGTATAGAAAATAAAGTATTTCTTGTTCAATATCTATCAGAATTAAAGTTTATACTTTTGCTTAAATTTGCCGGAAACTATGTTATGAAAAATTTTTTCACTATGCTACTTTTCCAGCTGGGTTAGAATAACAGGACCCAGCGGGAAAAGTGGTCATTAACTATATAATAATGGGAGAAATAATCTATTATTTTCCAAAGCAAGACAATGCCTCTCCTTAGAAACGAGAGTGTAATTCACATTGATTACCACCTGCATTACCACATCTGCAGAAGAAGGAATGTACGCATTAAAATATTTCATAACTGTCCTAGGACCATGTTCTGTATTAACAGTAATGAATACTGAAATGAAAATTATACTTGCTGTGCTTTACCTTCTCCTTTACTAATCATTAATTTTTCCCACTGGGGATTTTCTTCGCAGGAATCATTATTACAGTTAAAGCATACTTTAAACCGGTTTTTTCCTATAAAATTGGCCTCTTTTATGAATACCAGTGTTAGCATAAGGCAGACTATTGTATTTATACTATTTGTTTTATGTTTTTTTTTGTTTGCTCCTTTGATTTAAATTTTTGGAGACAAAAGTTGTGCAGCGTTTGTGTAAATTTCATTCAATTGTTTTTATGGCATCACATGCCTGGTTGGTGGTCGTGTTAATTTATTTTTTTCGAGGCTGATGTTTGTGGTTTGGCTGTATTTGCCTCCACTTCTACCAACTGTTGGCAGCTGTTGAATAAAAGTGTTTGTTATTAATATCCTGAGTGACATAAAGATTTTTATTTCATACCCATGTAATACACACGCAATAGCAGTTTGTAAATAACACAATTTTCTTTTACAGAAAGTAAAGAAAACTATATTAATGGAAAGCAAAAACAAACAAGAAAATTATTTGGTTAAATTAAATTTCATACAGAGCACTACTTCCTTTTAAATAATAAATAAAATGGTAATTTTTTACTGATCATAATTTAAATAAATTATTAACACAAAATCGCAAGAAAAAAATACTTGAAGTGACAGGAAAATAGTAAAAAGATAATTTTTTATTATAATCGATATTTAAATTCTCTTATTTAAAATCTAAACAAACAGGGTCGTATGCTCCTTGAGGGAGTTAAAGGGAACAAATATATGTATAAAAAAATATATATGTATATTAGGTCGAGTTTAAAAATCGCACGAATCACAAGAAAAATCGTATTCTAGGGATCAAAATAAGAGACTTTGGCGAAGGAACCACACCTCTAAAACGTATTGTGATTCCCCGACTTTTGATCCGAAGCATCAAATTATCTTGAAGGGTCAAATTTTTAAAAATCTCACTTTGACCCACTTAGAGTTCCTCAATCGAGTCAAAATGTATGACCGAACCGCACTAATTTTGGAGGGCCGACCCACCTATGCCAGTGGCACACCCCTGGAACCACCCCTGGGGGGTTCACCAAACAAATATTTAAAAAATCACAAATGTTTGTATGGGGTGTGCCACTGGCATAGATGGGTCGGCCCTCTAAAATTAGTGGGGATCGGTCATACATTTTGACTCGATTGAGGAACTCTAAATGGGTCAAAGTGAGATTTTTCAAAATTTGACTCTTCAAGAAAATTGGGGGGAAGATCTGGTCCAAATGATGGATCTTTTGTACCATAGATCTATGAATAAGATTAATTCAATCTTTGTATGACCCTCCGTATGAAGGTCAGTACAGATATTGGAGAAGCCCGCCTAATATCATCTGAGCACAGAAGCTCAGAATGAAAAACACGCCATCTACTGTCACACAATACGATACACTCACAAAGAATGTGTGTCGTCGTCTCGTCATCTTCCAAACACAAGCGACACAATGGTGAACGAACTTGGTTACTTTTCTACCAGACAGAAAACCAGTAATAAGGCGTAAATTATTCCTGTTGAAGTTCAGGATGCCATTATATGTAAATGGCTACATCAAAGCTTTGGCCTGTCTTAAACCAGAAGAAGACAGCCACATCTCCTTAGCGGTCAAAGTGACATCTTCTTTGATCAGAGACATCACAGTCGACCGACTTACGCCACAAAAAGGCTCTGGGCCCATAAAAGAAGCAGCAGAGGCCCTCTTGGCCAGTTCATCCGCTTCCTCATTCCCTGGATGACCGCTGTGGCCAGGTATCCAATAAATGGAAACCTTGTTCCGTATGGATAGCTTTTGTAATGAGTCAAAGCACTCTAAAACTAGCCTGGAATGAAATTCCCACGAAAATAGAGACATAAGAGCTGCCTAACTATCGGAAAAGATAGCTATATGCGCACCTCTAATGCCCCTATTTAAATTAATGTTAACACATTTGGTGATTGCCTGTATTTACCCAAGGGTAAAGAGGAGCACCAAATCCGTCCTCCGTTTTGGATCCATCCGTATACCAACATAAGCTTTTGGAATCCACAATGGGACCGTTTTCGTCCCATACTACCCTTGGTGGTATTGTGACATTAAAACCTCTGTCAAACCTCAGTTCACAGTTTATCCTATCACTGGCATTCCTAGCAGTCCCAAGCTGGGCATTGTACTCAAGACCGACGAGTGCCCGTTGCCAACACAACGAGCAGATGTCCCGAGACCCATCCTATAAGCGGCCATTGCCGCAGATGATCTTATAAAAATTTGTATGGGTGGTAGTCCAATCAAGGTCTCAATGGCTAAGGTTTGACATGACCTCATTGCGCCTGTTGCAAGAAGACACGCCAATCTCTGAACATTACCGAGTTTAGTTGTCGCCATAACCTGGCGAGTCTTTTGCCACCAAACTATTGCGCCGTACGTTATAATTGGCCTAACAATCATTGTGTAGATCCACATAACCATTTTCGAGCGCATGCCCCAGGTGCACCCAGCACAACTCTTCACCGCCCAGATCGCCCTAGTGGCTTTCTGTGTTAAACATTCAACATATCGGTTCCAAGTTAGTTTACTATCAAGGGTAATCCCTAAGTATTTGACATCGGTCGAATAAGGAATATTACATCCATTCAACGATACTGTCCCTAGACCAAGTTTTCTTCTAAGAGAAAAAGGTACCAGAATAGTCTTATCAGAGTTGACCGCCAGGCCATGTCTCCCACACCATGTCGTTACAGTGCACAGAGCATTGCCCATGATCTCTGAGAGAATGTTGCCGAATGTTCCAGTTGCCATCACAACCAAGTCATCAGCATACCCTATAACTTCGTGTCCTTGTTCACTAAGAACATACTTTGTTTTAACTACAAATGTGCGCCAAAATAATTATTTAATTTAATACAAACTGTCTATAGTCGTTTCAACAACCCATGTAAAAGAAGTTTGATATACTTTTTTAAATTTCTATAAGATAGATATCGAATGCAGTAATCTATACCTCTCGATACATGACATTCTGTACGAAGCGAAAGCCTACTCTATATCGAATAAGCTGATTTCGCGCCAGAAAACAATAATCGGCAATTCACCAGCAAACAAACTTAAACTAAATTTAATTTCTCATTCGCTGTGAAAAACACTTGACACTGTATGAAAATTTTTTTTTTTAATTTTAGTAAAATTTAATATTTAACTTTACTTCTACATACAGTGCAGATTTAATTGTATACATACATGTATGTAGTTCATTTTATGTAGTTGATAACTTAAAGCTTTAAGCTGAAAAATTAGCAAGTGAAACCCTGCAAGGAGCAGCAGCAAATTTTGATATAAATATTTATGATTTTATTATTTAATATTTTACTAAACAAATTGCAAAGTGTAGCCAAGACTGGCTGAGACAAAAAAAAATTAGTGACTGAGAGAGCTGAAGAGGAAGGGAGCAACGCATAGCGAAAGTTTGAAAATTAAGTTTTACGAGCAGTATCATCATTTTGATGATGAAACATTGCAAAAAAAAAACAAGAAAAACAATATAACAAACGGCGAGAAACAAGTAAAATAACAAGGATACTCGTATAAATATGAACGTTGGCAACAGTCAACTAAAAAAAATGAACAACACAAACACATATATGAACAGCACACAAACACACATGACAGCACGTTAAACATGAAATTATGATACAAGTCGGTGTGTTTCAGTGGTCGGCAATGAATCGTTTTTTCGCTATGCATACTGGACTCATGAAATTTTAAATATAAGTGAGTAGACATGATTTAAACTCAACTACGAGTACTCTGATTTACGCATACTCACGATGACTTTGATTTATAAGTATAGGTTTAAATAAATATGAATGCGACGTCGACATCATAATCACGCTCATCAATCGCCTCAGTTTGATTTCTAATTTCAGGAAAATACTTCTACTACTCACATTGATTCAGCTCTCTCAACTCATGCATGTATGTTTATTTAAAAGTTTAGTCATTAATTAGTTTGTAAGTAGTATTAGTACTAAAAAGGGTTGTTTTTCAATTCCTGCAAAGAAAAACATAAAAAAATGCAACAGAGGAACACATAACCTCATAATGAGAACTTTAATGGTCGTATGCGAGGTTCGCATTATGAATCATACTTATTTTGTATCGTCCATGTGCATTGAGTTAAGGAGAGTCGAAAGCAACAACGTCATAAATGTTCCTAAGTATGAGTTCGATGCACACTTCAAACTTTCGAGTGAATATGAGTCACAGACAATATTGCAATAAGTATGAGTGTGCATAAATACAAGAAATTATAAGTGATGATTCAACTCTACTCACTTTTTCACTACTCATTGCTGTTCTCTGGTGTGTTTATAATATAAACCTTAAATACATATGTATGGATGTATGTGTGTACAGCCCTATACCTTAGTTGCACTCAATGATGCCAACTTTTTCAGAGAAAAACTCACTTTTCGATCATAAAAAACTCATTAAAAAGTACTAAATATGTTTGTATGTACATTAGACAAACTACCCCAAATTTTATGGAACGCCGAAAGTACTCGTATTTATTTGATTCGCTCCACCGGCAGTTTTTTACACAATAAAATTAACTTGATAGCTTGCAAATTGACAATACGCATTGCACTTTGCACCTATCTTCACTATTAATACTTTTGGCCCCGATAACTTTCAAATGCGGCGTTTTTCGGAAAAATTTTGCATAACCATTTTTGTGCAGAATAAATAGTATAGCATTTTTCCTTAACATAATTTTGCCCTAACTATGGCCTATCATGGTTCTTTTTTTCAACGGCTCTCGCTAAAAATTTGATAGCGATAATTTTAATCCATTTTCATTCTTTTATAAAGTAAGATTTGTAGATTATATCATTACACAACAGTTTATTAAATGTTTATAAATTTTTTTTATGTATTTGGAAATCATCCTATAGCACATGATCCATTATATATCGTTATTCGTTATTAAGCGAAAGCTCACTAAAGCGATAAAATTTCGTAACAAAATTTTTCGATAGTTGTTCGCGTCTCTAAAGAAATTCGAATAATCGCTAAAGTGAGCTTCTCTCGATAGTTTCTCGAATGTGTGACGATAGCGTAGTGGATGTGTGCTAGTCTGCTAGCCTGGTGGTACTGTGTTCAAGTCTGATTGACTGCGGAATAAGTTAAGGAAATTAAACATAAATAAAACTAAAAAAATAACTAAAATAAAATTTTAGCGATATCGAAATTAATTCGATATTGGTTCACTTTTTATATTGCCAATGAGCCTTTCAAATTTTATATTTTTTAATCCATGCTGAGTGGCAGGTAAGACGAGCCATAGCCATAACCATAGCCATAAATATATTTGTTCATGTATACTGGTGCTGCCATAACCATTAACAGCTGTTTGTGTTTTCATTTGTTTAGTGATTTCAAAAGTGCAACAAAAAATATGTCTTACTACGAGTAATAAACAGCGGCGAAAACCCGAAATTATACTCGGTTCTATGGTTATGGTTACACTTATGGTGTTATGGCAAGTCGCCTATAATCAAATGCAGTGTTTCCCATAAGTTTGGTTCGAACAGCTGTTTAGTATCGCTATGGTACGTTTAATTGAACCTTTTACTGACATACTGACGTACATAATTACGCTCATTTACTCAAACAACGTCATAACGTCATTTTCAATTTACACACAACTAAATGGAAAAAGGGAATTTTTCTTTACAAATTAAAATAAATATTTAAGTCAGCCAATGAGGTGTCCCTTTCTCTTTAGAATGGCATTAAAATGTTAAATGTTATAAAAAGTGGAGTTAGCAGGTTTACACTCCAAGCTGACGATACGATACGTATGTATGTACGTCTTCGTTTGCTTGTGTGCATGAATTTGGCAATTTGTTTTTAAAATTTCATAAATCGGATTTGTGTGAAATATTTTGAGTGAAAGTATTATAATGTAATAAGTATTATACGGGTGTATAATTTTTTTTATTAGCTTATTTTATTTATATTTTTTTTTTTGCTATAAACAATAGCTTACCACACTAAACACAATAGCCCAATTCATAATCTTGTGCAAATGGTCTTACATCGTAGCATGTGCGAAATGGTATAGTATATTGATACTCACCACTAGGAATTTTTACGTGGTGAGTATCAGTATTCTATACCATTTTGCACCTGCTACGATGCAAGACCATTTGCACAAGTTTATGAATAGGGCTAATGTGTTACATAATATTGAAAGTTTCAAAAACATTATTATTGCAAACAAATTGTTCCAGGTTATGTATGGCTTTTATTAAATATATGTCGATGGCTTAATATAAAAAGGGCGTATCTCAATTTTTTTCGTAACCGCGTTTTTAACGTTTTCTGGGAGATAACGTATAATTGCATCCCCCTTGAAGATCTCAGCACGTTACAGTTAAAAATCAAGGACTAATGCCCACTTAAAAAATTATTTCTGCATGTAAATGCTTTATTTTTTCTTCAGTTTTTTGCTTTTCCTATAACATATCGAAAATTTCAGTTCCACCTTTCTTATATTAAGCCATCGGTGTTGCAATATGGAATAGTAGCTTAAGTAGACTTGAGGAAATTCAACCTTATTATGTTGCATTGCGTTCCAAATGAAATTTGCTGGGGTTAAAATTATATATATGTCAAGAACGTATCTCACAAAAGTAAGATTATGCGTTAGGGCCTTTTAATCGCTTAGCACTAGCGCCACAATTCTCGAAAAAACTTCTTCGCTTAAGTCAACTTAAGCTATTATTTCATTTCAGCGCAGATATAATAAAAACGCACACAAAATCAAATTCACTTACTATTATTAGCTTTACAACTTCCTTCACTCACTCCTTATCTTTATGCTTTTCCTCTCTCATTTCTTTTGCTATAAAAACGCCTGCAGGGTTATACAGATCATGCACTGACACACACACACACACACACACACACACGCACACGCACAAAATAAAATCTGGGCAAACATGGCCCAGAATTAAAAAAAAAAATAGCAAACAAATCTATTTTTTTTTTGTCACTTAACAAAATTTTTCATTAGGAAATTTTTCTGTAACTTTGTGCAGAAAACTTTATGGCCATAAAATGGAAATTACATGCAGCAAGGAAAACAAAGGAAAGGCATTTTTTTATAACAAGGCAGCAAAAGAAGAGAAAAGAAAAAATATGTAAATGGTAGAATTTTCACAATCAATGTTTTGTATTTTGCAATCATTTCTGCCCTTAAGCGCCTTCAATTGAACTTAATGCCATTGAATGTAATTGACACTTTTCAAATTTATCCAGAGATGGGCAGAAGATTTTTTTTACGACTACATGCGTACTACACAGAAGAGTAGGGCAAAGTCCTTGGAGCTTAAATGGCTTAAATCAATCAATTGAAAAATGAGTTTTACAAGAGATAATCGTGCATGTAAGCGTTTCTTTATACATTTTACACAATCTGTACAATAACTGGTGAAAACTGAGATATTATTCGTTTGAAAAAGCAGTTGATTACGTTGCCTAATGTAATGATAATTCTATGACTATACCCGACCTGTATCTACATACTCGTACATAATAAAGTTCAATTTAAATTTTTTATTGCTTTTTAAAATGTCCAGCATTTTCAATTGGAATAACTCGACAAGTGCTCTAGAGCTTTACAGTTCCTATTATAGTTTTTACAAATAAGGCGTTCATTTACATTTTCGTGTCTGGGAGAGTAATTTTGCAAATTTCTTATTTCGTTGCTAGTTTCTGCTGAGAAAGTAAATGAACAGACCTAATATCTATTGGATAAACCCAGTATCCCAGCTGATTATTGTTGTAAGTAATTGAGAAGTCAAAATTTTTATTTTTCTTGCGTTTGTTTTTATTTATAAATGGCTTTTGTCATGCCATTTTAAATAAAACCATTTTAAAGCTTAACAGCAATATAATAATGATGGGGTAAGCGCAGTACCCCAACTGACTATAGTTGTAAGAATTTAGCTTAAGAGAACTCTAGATGAGCTTAACCACAAAAAATATATTTTTTTTTTTAATTTAAACATCTTAATGATAATCGCTGAACCTCTATCTCTAGCGCTCTGTCATAGAATTAATCCGCTAAAAGTCTACAAACCTACATACTTTTTTCATTTGTTACACATTTGCTCTTTTCTTTTTTCTTTTTAGTCGTAGTTTAGTTTTCTCGCATTATTCAAATAAAGTTTTTTTTTTTATAAAAAATTGCAAATATGTTTTTAAAACCCCCCACACATTGCGTTAATACGATGGCTTGGAAAAAAATCTCACACAATACGGCCGCGTTTGGGGAATTGAGGTTGTGTGGGTTTGTACAAGTGCATGTGTGCGTATTCATATCATTGTGGGAATTCCATTTCATAATTGTATTAGAACTCTTAAAGCCAAATTGGTAATAGTGTTGCTGAGAAAACGATAAAGCGAATGAATATATATGCAGTTAAAGCACAAGAAAATAAAGTGAAAACTTTTAGTTAAATTATTGTAATTATCGCATTTGCTGCACAGCAAATACAATTGTATTAAAAAGTAATTTTAAATTTTCATTTAAAATCAAATGGCCCTTGAGTTAGTGTTAATGAGTTAAAAGTCTATTAATATAATTTATTTTTGCATATAAATGGGATTAAGAAAACTAAATACTGATATGAAATTCACAAAATATCTGAGGAGCCAAAAAAAAATCTAAAAATGCTGAAAGAGACGATGACAAAAAGTGAAAAATTAACATTTAAGGATATTTTAAATACAACAATTACATCCGTATTCTTAGCTCTGTTTCAAAATTAAAGTTATAACAAAAGGGAATTTTTACATTACTTAAAATCATAGCTGTTAAGTAATGCTTAGTAATCGTAATGATTACTAATTTAATTACTTTTTTTTTAAGGTGAAGTAATGATTGAATTACGATTATATTCAGTTTCACACGATTACTAATTGATTACGATTACTAATAATGGAAAACTAATCTGCATTACTTAAAATTACTAAAAATAAACAAAAAGTATCAAAAGTAATCAAAAAATAATCCGATTACTTTTAAGGATTACTTTTGATTCTTTTTGATTATTTATTAAGAATCAAAAGTAATCTTTGAAAATAGTCGGATTACTTTTTGATTATTTTTAGTAATTTTGATTACTAGTAATTGTAATCAATTATTTATCAGCAATTCTTTTGAAGGCAATTATATAATCATTACAATTCTTTTTAAAATTTAATCTAATTGATTACAAACGAAATTTAACAGCTCTGCTTAAAATTTCAAAAATTGTCATTTGTTACAAAGTTCAGAATAAGTGGTTTAGTAAAGAAAACTATGTTTGGATTCAAATAAAATCATTTTAATATAAAAAGGAATTAAAATCCTTTAAAGGAAATGGTGATAAAAGTGAATGTCTCTAGAAATTATATATTGAGGGCAGTGTTGGCTGCAGTAGTTAGAATGTTGACTACAAAACCGAAGGTCCTTGATGCGATTCCGATCTGCGACAGTCATTAAATAACAACACCGTACATTTTCGGAAGTGCATTAGTGTTCGTTTGCATTAGTTTTTGTAGTTAAGTTCAGTGCAAAGTTGAAGACATAGACACTGGTCACTGGACTACACTGACTTCAGCGGATACAATTAGTTAGCAATGTAACATCAGAGCGCCCCATTTCGTCGGTATTGTGTAGCAAAATCATCGTCAAAGTAAAATAACCAATAAAATGGCTACTTAATACAGCTTTAAATAGTGTTAAATTGGTCACTGGGGTACTTTTAACTTTCAAATAGTGCTAAAAAATAAAATAAAATTGTAGCAAATTTTCCATCCATGGCCTACAGTTACACAGATTATATTACCTATTGTGCAGTAAGTGGTGTAAATACATCAATATATGTATGTAGTAAAGTAAATAAAATTCAATTTTATTTAATTAATTAATTTCTTAATATAGAACTGCCCTAACTGATTATATTTTTGAAATCGAGATTTTTGCATTTTTCGATACATTAGATGTTCTTCTATCGCAAAAAAATCGCTTTCAAAAAAAAATGTGTGAGGGGGGGCCTTTCTATATTAAGGTAACGATAGGTATGAATATATGAATAAAAAGTAGTTCTCTAATTCACAATCTATTGTTTGAGTTGTGTCTTGCATTATTGTTGCTGCAGTATATCCACAGAAATATGTTCCTAAACAAATGTTTATATACACATTTGCAACAGCTTGTATAAGTACAATAGGCTATAGATTGGAAAAATACAATAAAAAATTATCATAAAATATCGCACACTAGATCTAAAATTGTTACAATTTATAAATTTATTAAATAATTTTTTTTTTCAAAAATAAGTCATAGAACGATTTTCTTTAACTGGGAAAAATAACTCTCTCGCCTTGTCTTGGACATTTTAAATTCTGCAATGTTTGCAGCTGTTTTACATTTAGTAAGCGATATCTTACTAATTTTTCTAGAAGAACAGTCATTATTATATAAAGAGATTAATTTAATACATATTATTTATAAAAATAATTTAATAAGCACAAGTATAATTAGTTTCAAAGTAAAAGCATTATAAAAGAATTAACAAGAGCATAGCAGCATCCCACTACAACCAATTTTTGATTATATTTATTTTAAGTAGATTTTTTTATAATAGTGTTTTATGCTGAAAAAAAAAATTCGGGTAATAAATAATCCTTTGATTAAGTTGTTGGTATCTACGATATTATTGCTACGGAAACTTTGTTGGTGTAGTTGTAGTGTTCGTCTATTGTACGAGTATTAGATGGTATTAGAAATGTATTTAATATATTATTTGTTGCTGTTATATGTAGAAATGTAATTTTAATAACTTCCTTATTAGTTATTATTATTTTCATTCTATATGTGCTCAATTCACAACCTATTGTAGGAGTCGTAGTTCGTAAAAACGTTGTTAGTATTTTCAATGTAAGCATATGCTTATAAAGTCCTAATTTACACTATGCAAGTCTTATTGCTAAGCTGATTAGTTTTTTAGGAGAGAGAGAGAGACGAGGGGAAAAGAAATTTATCTGTTCCCCTCGTCTTTCTCTCCCACAAACTAATCAGCTTAGCAATCAGACTTGCATAGTGTAAATTAGGACAAACAATGTTTTTATTGGAATTACCAACAACTCATGTACGAATTACGACTCCCACAATAGATTGTGAATTGAGCAATTGTAAATATTTTTTATTTTAATAGAATTTTAAACATGCACTAATTTCTCTTTTATTTTGTTGTAAGTTTCTGACAAGCCACTATTAAGAAATATGTAAAGAAAAGAAGTTAAGAAGTTTAAGAAAATCATCTATGTAAAGAAACTAGAGTATTTTAGCAAGAAGGAAAAATCTAAAAAATGTTATAATAAAAACTAAAGTAAGTAACATGTGTTGGACATGCCTGTTTTTAGTTATTCAAAATTCTCGAATATTTATTTCACTTTTCAAAACTCTTTGAATGAGCTTAAGTGAGCTTCGGCTCTAGTTAAGCTTTCAATGCAAAATCCTCTCTTTTCACACAGTTAAGTGGGGGGGTTGAACTCATTTGCTTGATGAGACTGAGCTTTGCTTTGTTATATTTTTTCTATTGGTTGCTCTCAGTTGCTCAACTTGTTGTAAATTGATTCGATTGATTGATTGATTGATGTAAGTGTGGTATAATCGTCAAAAATTGATTGCATTAGGAGAAGTGTGTGGACGTGGAGTTACAGTCACAGCAATAAAGAGAACGGCAGTTTATTTTTTACAAATATTGTTAATAGAAAAAGATACAAAAAAAGAAAGAAACAAACATTAAATCAAACGTGCATTAATTACAAAATACATTGAGAAAATTAAAAAGCATTTTAGTTTTTTTTTTTATAGATACGCTCGAATTGACGCTGAGACAAATGAATTGAGTAATTTATCATATTTGTTCAAAATTACTAAAGAGCTCTTGAAGTTTTTTTTTTTTTTTCAAAGAGCAAATCAAAACGAAATTAAACGTTTTCCGCTGTTTATTTGCGCATAATTGTCTTTAAGCCGCCTAGACACGATCAAAATGTTGGATGTAAAATACGTGCTGATTGTATTGATGAATACGTGCAGAGAACGAAGTCGATACTGAATTTTTGATGGCGGCTTATCCAAAATATTTACGCCTGCTAGTGTATGTCCGCTAAAAGTCGGCTAATATTTAAAAAAAACATCTTAGCTACGATTAATGATAGAAGCGGGCACATACTTTTCTATTGATTTAAAAAAATAAATGGTTTTTAAAAAAGCAGCCGAAAATTAACCACAAAATTTTCCGGTGGCGTGTGTTAGCCGACTCCCAGCCGATCGGCTTCGTTCACAGTATACATCCTCGATGAGCCGTCAATTTGGGTTTGATTTTGTGCAGTCAATATTGTAAAAAAGTCAATATCGAGAAGATATGTAATTGCATTAAAGGCGTTTTAAGCAAAAATAAAATATATATGTATATAAACAAAGGAAAAAACATTTGTGAATGACTGAGGGGCTTAAAATTAACAAAAAATATTTCTTCCGCAATTTTTAAAAACCGCTAAATTTAAACTGTCCTTTGCAATGTGTTCGTACTTGATGAACCAGCACAAGAAACACATCAAAATGTGACATCAAGCATAGCAAAAATCAAAATTATTTTGAATTTTCATCAATTATCGTCGCATAAAAGCTCTTTTTCACCAACACTATCATAATGATTGATGAGCATTTTGATAGTGTCTAAGGCGATGGAACGAAATTTTATGAAATCTATAAATTTTCTACGGGATCTCTTAGTTGGTTGTGGTAGGCGTGTGTAAGGGTTTGATAAAATATGTGTAAGAGTGGAGATAAAAAGGTCATTCTTTCAGTTCACCACGCAAACTACTAATTGGATTGCTACAAAACTTACCCAACACTTTGGGATCTGATAACGACATACTCTCGAAGTTGACAAAATTTAAGGAACCACGCCCAATTAAATGTATTATAATATTTCACAAGCACTAAACACACCCGGAACTTTGCATTTCTGATTGAAAATTGACACAATCTTGCATTCAAAAAGCTGGACGGGCTACGCCTATTAAATTTTAATATTATATTTCACATGCTTTCACTCAATAAATTTTTATGAAACTGCTCACGCATCTTGAGCTTTTGAAAGGACACAAAAAACTGGGCGGGGCTACGCCCATTAAATTTTAATACTATATTTCACGTGCTTAAACTTAACTTATTTGTATGAAACTTAGCATACACTTTGAACTGTTAAAAAAACATAATCCTGCATTCAAAAAAGTGGGCGGAGACACACCTATCAATTTCTTATATTATATTTTAAGTGCTTTTATTCTATCGAATTTTACGGAACTTGACACACATTTTAAACTTTAAAAAAGACGCAATTTAGCTTTCAAAAAAATGGGCGGATACACGCCCATTAAATTTTAATATTATATTTCACATGCTTGTAATTAATAAATTTTCACGAAACTTGGCATACATCTTAAGCTTTTAAAAAGACGCAATCTGGCTTTTAAAAAATGGGCGGGTTGACGCCTATTAAATTTTAATACTATATTTCACGTGCTTGTACTTCACTAATTTGTATGAAACTTAGCATACACTTTAAACTGTTAAAAAGACATAATCCTGCATTCAAAAAAGTGGGCGTGGCAACACCTATTAATTTTTTATTTTATATTTTAAGTGCTTTTATGCTATCGATTTTTACGAAGCTTGGCACACATCTTGAGGTTTAAAAAAGACGCAATCTGACTTTAAAAAATGACCGGGGTCACGCCCATTAAAATTTTATACTATATCTCACGTGCTTCTTCTTCTACTCTATAGGTTTTTACAATCCTATTTCACAAATCAGCGCACAAGCTGATCTCTGTGAAATACTTAATCTTTTGTTCAAAAAGTGGGCGGGGCCATGCCCATGAAAGTGTTATTAAATTATGTGTACTTCTACTTATTCGATTTCCACGAAGCTGGGTAAAGTGTAACAGCTCTTCTTGTAATGACACAATTTTGTGCTTAATGAAGTGAGCGGGGGCACGCCCATTATTAGGCCTTATCACGAGTGTTGTATCACAACTTCGACTACGACGATTTCGTATTAGACTAAAGAGCATTGCAACATTTTTTCTTTAATCTCATACAAAATCGTCGTAGTCGTAGTCGAAATAGGACACTCGTGATAAGGCCCATTATTATTATTATTATTAATTTTACGTACTTCTACCTGAAACTTGCCACACACCTTAAGCTCTCAAAGTGACGCGATATTAAATAAAAAATTCAGCGAATACTAATATTTGCCGAATTCGGCGTGACCACGCCCCTAAAAATGTAAAGTTGGCACTTGAAGTTTGAAAATAAAACTTAAAAAAGATAAACCGACTTTAAAAATAAGCTTTAAAAAGTTTATAATAATTTAGATTCGCTTACTAAAAATAAAAATAGTTTAAATTTAAATTTTTTTAAATTTTTTGGTGTGTGTTTTTGTAAAGGATTTAATAGGCCATTTACACCTGCACAAAATCTAGCAGATTTTAAATAATATATTTATGAAAACACATATATACCATTTACACTCACTTTTTTGACATTTATCAATATTTTTTATCCAAAACAAGACCCAATAACTGAAAATTTTCTAAAACTACAACCAAACAACTGGAAATGTAGCCAAGTCACACACCGTTTTAGGCAGACCGTAGCTGATTCACTCATCGTTTAAATATGTTCAATAGGGCATTTACACCAGCACAAAATCTGTTAGATTTTAATTAAAATGCTTATAAAAGTCTATACAGTTTACACCAAGTTTATTTGACATTTATAAAGACTTTTTTATCCAAAACAAAACCCACTAACTGAAAAATGTCCAAAACTATAACCAAATTACAACGTAGCCAATTCACACACCTTTTCAAGCAGTCCGTAACTAATTCAATAAACTTTTATTTAAATATTATGTACAGGGTAGTGAAAATAAAATAAAAATATTAGATTTTATGTAGATTTGCTACAAATCTACTCACAAACTAGATTTTGTTTTGTATGGGAAATCTAGTAAAAAGCAGTTAGTGCCGTATAACAGGGTAGTAAATCTACTGATAATATAGATTTTGTTTTGTATCTTGAAATCTTGCAAGAACTAGATTTTGAAATGTAATTTTTTTTAAGTTTTATATTTCCTGCTTAAAAAAATTCAAATTCAAATATTATTAACAGTCTTATACCCATGATGTTTATATCAGATTTCTACTCTAGTGCTTGCTTCAGGATGCACTTAGTATTCACTATCCTGAATGACTTTTAAGAAAATACAACCCTGATTTCCGAGTTATATTTTTTTTTTAAGTCTTTATAAATTATTTAAATTGATTGTCCGTTTTCTACAAGCGAAGGAGGATCTGATTTTACAGAACAAACTGCACAAAATTCAGTTGCCGCTCAATTCATTTGTCTCAGTGTACGAGTATTTAATTTTTTCTTTTAGCCAATTTTACAAATTATTTCAAAACGTAAACGACAAAAAAGTTTTTAAGAATATTAAATTTTCTTCTTTTTTTTTTCAATGTTTAGCTTACTTTTGCCAGTGACTTTTTTGGTGGTACATAAGCGGTGGCAGTGGTGTCACGTGCTGTGGCAGTTGGAGTGCCGCGTTTATTCGACCGATTCTTTTTTAACACTATAACACGCATTTTCGTTTAAGAATTACAAGCGTTTATGATGCGCGCAGAAAATTACAATTAATGTTTTTTTTAATATTTTTTTTTTTTTTTTGTTTTACCGGCAATTAGCGTTGATGATTGATTGATTGATTGTAAATTACGAGTTTTACGCTTTCTTTAACACTAAAGTTTAGTTAGAGATTTATATACATAAATGCATACACATACATACATAAATACATACATATAGATACATATGTTTGTTTGGTCTATTTATATAATATGTGTGTTATATATAAGTCCAAATAGATGAGGGTTTTATGTGGGTTTTATATAAAATATTTAATTTATGTACATACTCAAGCATTTACAATGTGAGATGCGGTAGGTTTGGTTTTATTTTATTTTCGGTATTTCTTTTTTTTTTTATTTTGCGGTGTTTCAAGTAAAAATATGTAATTCGTTTTAGTTTTTAACTTGTTCTTTTTTTTGGAGCTTTCTTTACATGGCTGCAAAATTTAGTTTTTAGTTTCAATTTACATTAAGTTTTAGTACAGATATTTTTTTTTATTTAAAGCGAGCAGTTTGTTTTTAGTTTATTTAAGATTTACGAGCATTTTTTTTTGGGTCTCTCTCTTCTATTATTCAGATTGTATTTACACAGGCTGTGAAAATTAAATAGAACACAAATTTATATACTTTATTTTTACAAAAAAAAAAAAAAAAGAAATGAAAACTGAATTTAAAATGAAGTAATGCAAGAAAAAAAAAAGAATAAACTTAAAGTATAAGAATGATGTGTTTAATTTTGGCAAATATTTTAATGGAATGAGTGAGTGAGTTTCTCAAAAAAAAGACTCTTTGCATATTAGCACTTTCTCGTATTACACACAAAACCTAAAATGGAGTGCGCCTACAGGGCATTTAAGCTGGTTTCACCTATTGTTTCAGAGCAAAATTTTTACCTAGACAATTAATAGTTATCTTGACTTCAAAACAACGAAAAAAATTCTGCAGTCACAATGTGTTTTCAATGTGCTTTAGTTATTATTTCTTCAATTATAGTTTAATTGGGTAAGGTTAGGTTAGCAAGTTTTCAGCTCCCTTAGGTCCAAATAACAGGTCACTTTGTGCTAACTGAGCATAGCAAAGAGATAGTACAAGTACATACGGTGCAGTGAAAGATAGAGAGAATGGTTTTGTTAATTTTTATAGCATCGTTGACAGCGCCTCTGGTGCTCAGTAGCATTATTATTTTAAGCTATATACAGAGCATGCTAAGATATACATTTGCATAGATACTAACATATTAAAGAAAAAGATCTATGTTGTTGATATCGGCGTTTAAAAACTTTTCATTTGTGTAATTGCTTCTGCTTCTGCTTCTTAAAATGCAAACAGTCGCAGTCAAAGCAAAAACAAAAAACAAAAAGTTGTAACTTCTGCAAACAACAGAAACGAACAGTTTTTTTTTTAGTCTTACTGCTGCTTTTAATAAATTCGAAAGTTAAAGCAGTAGAGATGTTTGCGCAAGTGACGCAAAAAATTTGCACAAGTGGCACAAGCATGTAACACAAAAATAGACATAACTGTATATTATATGCGTTGCAAAACAAGTTTTTGCGGTTGTTGGAGATTTGTTTAGTGAGCTGGTGTATGAAAAATTCAACAACATCTTGATAATTTTGAGTTGTGAGTGATTATGATTTAGTGGGCGACATGAAAACTTTTAGGTTTTTTTCAAGAATTTTTTTGTTGAGGTCTTCACATGAGTTTCTTAACTGCATATAGATGTACTGAACTAAGAACAAATACAACTTTTAGACATTCCATAAACGACATTATACAGTATTTTTTTTTATAAAAAATTGGGTCTTAAGTGAACTTTTTTGCGTAAAAATTTTCTTCAGCTTGTGATTTTTCGCACAGGCGATCACACTTGGCTACAGAGAACTTTAGATTCAATGGCTTCAGATTTTTTGCATTAGGGCTACTTGATCTTGCAGTTTAATAAATTTTGAAATTTTTCTTCGGAGTTACATGAAAGCTAAGGTCCCTGGTTATAGCCCACAATCACTTCAACACCTCAAAAATGGAATTTGTGTAACTATCAAGGACATACGGCCGCAACTGCGCAAATTCTTAATGGAAAATTTCATGAAAAGAATATGGTACTGCGAGCTTAGCCTTGGCAGCCATTTGGCTGATATTTTTTTCATTTACACTGTTCTGCAAATAAATTGTTCCTTAAATAAGAATATGAGCAATATATGGACTTTAATGAGTTGAATTCAAATCCTATTTCAGTTTTTATCTATCAGCTACAAATTTTTTTGTAATGGACGTGGCTAATGGGATCTCCTTAATAAAGCAATCATAATTTATTTCCCTATACAGTGAAACCTCTCACAACCAGACATTCACCGTCGCCGTATTTTTGCACACATTCTTTTATTTTAATTCTGGTTCTACAAAATTTGACCGCTTATTAGAAGTGTCCGTTAGAAGAGTTTTCACTGTACATATCTAACTCGACAACAGTTTGTCGAAAAAAATATTTTTAATGCAAAAGTGAGTTTTTGTCTTCAAAAGTTCATAAAAAAATTAAAGAGGTATATGTTTTATATTTTTTTTATTGGTCCGAAAATGAAAAACGGGGCACAAATGTTGATTTTATTCTCTATTTAATCGTAAACGACAAAAATTAAATTTTCCAGGAGAATGCTTTTTAACCCCTGACTAAAAAAGGGGTGTTATAAGTTTGTAATATGTGTCTGTGGATCTGTGTGTCTGTCCATGTCCACGTACAGACCACACGGCTGAACCGATTTCAATTTATTATTTTTTGTTTGAAAGGTGACTTGATCGAGAGGGTTCTTAGCTATGTTTCAAGAAAATAGGTCCAGCCGTTTAGAAGATATCACATCTTTAAAATTTTTAATTTTTGTTATTCAAAATATTCAAATATGTTTTTGTACATAAATTGCCGCTTACGATAAAATTTTACAGCCCGTATCTTAAAAGCTATCAACAATTTTGGCATTTTGGTATTTGTAAACTATGGGTAGGCCAATAAAATTTTTATTTTAATAAAAAAAAGTATATTTTCGATAACATGTCACTTACGATAAAATCAAAAATAAGGCTCGATGTTTATACAATGGCTGGGTGACCCAAACTTAGTCTGAAAACAATATCCTTCTGCACCATTAACTCATGCAGTAAATATGAATGAGAGCTACGAAAACATAAAATTATTGCTCAATAGAGTTCAGTACTATCGCAATTCCGGGCAGCAACAACATTGCAAATGAGCCTTTAGATGACTCGAAAAAAATATTTTTGCCGGCACTGCATATCAAATTAGGCTTAAAAAAATTTGGTAAAAGCTAAGAACACCGCTGGAGAGGCATTTCAAACCCTGAAAAATATATTTCCACGAGTAAGTGAGGACATTTTGAAGGCGGGCCTCAATTAAGATAAATCTTTAAAGAATTTTGCAAATTGTTCAAAGATTTTAAGCAGCATCATATTACCTGTGTATGGTATTCTAAAAATTTTGAAAGCATTATGAAATTGTTAAGCAAAATGGTAAATTTGTGCTGTTGCTGAGTAATAATAATCAAAATTAAAAAAAAAAAAATACTAAATTTAACTTGCGACCTTCTATTTTTCATAGCGCTAAGTGAATTATGCTAAACGACATGCGAAAATATATTCTTCGTGCTATTTTTGATTTCTTAAAGGTTTCCTTGTATTACAAAAAAAAATCAGTTCATATCAAGGTGGAATATTAGTAATTTGTGCTTTTTTTTATAATAATAAGTGTTTCAAGTGTACCACAAGTTTTCCAATTCTTTCATATGACCTTGTTTTTATGAAAAAAAACCAAATAAAATAAAAGTTTTGTTACACGTAAAGAAAATAATTTAAAGTTATAAAGGCAAAAACAAACAAATACGATTTTAACAATGACAAATGATGTAAAACCAAAACTAAATGCTTTAACTGATTTATTTATAATAAAAAAGAAGCAAAAGTAAAGCAAATGTGTGAGGCAGGTGTTTTAATTAGTTAAAGAGTATAGCAATAGAAAAGTAAGCTGCTATTTATGTAGTTATGTACATTCATATAGCCGTGGTTTAGCTCTATTTAATTTTTTTTTTCTAAACATTCACCAGTTTATATTGAGTAGAAGAGGAAATTTTATAAAATTGCAAGTAGAAAGATTGATTTGTTATTTTGAAATTGATGGAGTGTGCTTTATTTTGAGTTGTTGCTTTTATTTGCTTTTGGTAATTTTATGTTAAGAAATTTACTTACGCCAGAGCAGGTAATTAATTGGTTTACAATTCACAAGATAACAGTTTGCAAATATTTACGAGTACGATTTGTGGGCGAAAAAAGTTTAACAATAGTAATTGATTTGAATAATTTATCTAATGCTTGTAACAAATTCGTATAATTATGCTGTTTTTTATTTTAACAATTTTTTTTTTAGATTTAAGATTATTTTTAACAAGGATTTCGTAATTTATTTAACGTTAATTAATTTAATAAATTTTAACTTTTTTTATTGTATAATTTTGAATAACAATAAAAAAAAGGCTTGTGGTGAAATTGTGCGTTTTGTTAAAGAAGAAAAAGTTTGTTATTTTTTTTTTTGTATTAAACTTGGCAAAAAAAATTTCTTTTAATTCATTAAATTGCTACTTTATTTTTTACACTATTCAACAAGACCTAAGACAACATTATTTGTAGTTTTATTTTGTTGCTTTAGTGAAGTGCTTTAATTTTTCTTTAAGGGTAGACTTGCTTTCCGTTTCCTGTTGTTTGTACTGCACGCGCACACAAACACACCCACAAACTCGTACAAAAAACAACAAATACTTTATACATTTAATTCATTCTTAAATCCCCGAAAATTCTGCACCAAAAAACACTCACACACTCTGTTTCAAACGTACACAGCGACACCAGTAGCAACACAAACAACAACAATGCAGTGGGGTGTGTTGTAAAAATAAACAAGTTCTAAAACAGCAACAATTTTTATTGCTGTTGCAAAGTATAACGTATGTATACACGGCAGTTTTTTTATTGCTGTTTGGTTTTTACTTTTTTTTATTGTGGTAGTGAAATTATAATTATTATTATTTTTTATTAATTTATTATTTTTGGCTTGTCAGAACGCGCGTCCAGTTCTTGTCCATACGAAATCAGCACGTGACTGACTCGATTTAATTCATTTAAACGACTTTTATTCACAATTCAGGTACACAGACACACATTTCTTTTATTACAAATCTCTCACACTTTCTCTCTGCTTCATTTACTGTTATGATTACATGATTTCTGCAGCCATTTTTTGTTTTTGTTTTGTCTCTTCTCGTGGTGAGTTTCTTTTGTTTATAACAAATGTTTAGTTTAAACTTTAAAGAGCGTGAGAGAGAGAGAGAGAGAGAGAACCAGAGAGGGTGTGGTGTGTTTGCTCTGTAGGTTACTTTTTCTTGCTGTAAAATAAGCCCACTTTAAGGCAACTTGAAAAATTACAATGATTGTTTTGTTTTTTATTTTCTCAACTTCTTTTATTTTACTGAAAATTAGCGAATTAATAAATTGTTCTTTACTTTAATATTGTGCGTTTTTTTTAGGTTCATTTAAGGCTTTTTCTTAAAAATACAATTCTGCTGCACTTGCAGACATATAGAAAAAAAATCTATTTTATAAAACTTTACTAAATTCACTTTGCTTTTCACTTTCACTTAATTTGAGTCCTTGGAAGCAAATACAAACAAGAGCTGTAAATCTTTGTTATAAATAGTTTGTCAATTATTTTGTATTTACGCGAGCGTAATAATTAATTCAAAGTTCGAGTTTTATTTCTTTTATTCTATCAAAAGGTATACTATATAATTAATGGGCTCATATTTTAAGCCCATACCGAGTTCCACTTTTTTGTGTAATAAATTTTAATTTTAAGTACTTTTGCCGTGTATTTGTATGTTTTCCACAATATATTTTCTATGACTTTTCACACGCTCACTCGCCACTAAACTAAATTGCAGACTCCCAAAAAGCTGCATTTGTGTATTATTTGTAACACTTGCATTTGCTTTTCCTTTTACCTGAAGTCTAAAGCAAAAAAAAAAAGGGCACATGCTCTTTACGAACTGTCAGCTTGTCAGCTGTGAAAGCTGTTTTCTTTGACATTTACTAAATGTATTTACTAATTGTATGTTGTCATTAGGCTCTACCGTTGAAATCGCTACAATCAGCTGTAAAGTAGAAAAGTGTCAAATTGACCTGTTGCTATTTGGTGAAAAAGTTTTTCTTGAAAGCTTTGCTTTACATTTTCTGTTACACACTGAATGTTGTTAATGTTAAAATAAAACAAGAGCTTTCACATACAAGGTTTGTTAACTGGCTGAGAAGCTTTTCATTAGAAAAGTGAAAAAGAGGTTGGTTAGTTTATAGACTAAAGAAACATTTGTTTACTGTCTCAGCTTACAAGTTCTCTCTAACTCAACAATTTTCATTGGTCACTGCTACGCCTAAAATATTTAAATATTTAAGATAAAACGGTTTGCTGGTTAAGAAAAACGATTCGTATTATTTTTGCAAATTCTAGTAGAAACATATTATTTTATAGCACAAATGTATGTTCCGATTTGCTTTAGTTTTTACTATAAAACACGTATTTTCTCCCATTTAAGCCACGACTGTGGGAAAAGAGTAATACAAAGGAGATATAATGGATTTGCAGAGAAGAAATTCATCAGGAATGAAACATAAACTAGTCTAATATTCAAACGCAATACATACTTCACGTTTAAACGTTAAACATTAATTTTTACTAGAAATGTGCTCTTCAGTGTTTTCTACTCCTCACGTAATAGACGAAATTACACACTCAAGCTCACGCATTATCAATTTTAATTTTTTTCACTTTCAATCATTCACTTATGCTAAATTCAAATTTGTACACAGTCACGCAATAGTCCTGCGTGACTCATACGTGACGACAAAAAGTCACTACATTTTAAAATCTCAAATTTTTTTATCTGTCAAGGATATTAAGAGATCTTAAATGGTTTTAGGCTCACAGAATGCATTATTTTTTTTTCATGTCTATTTGTTCACGCGTGACTAATTGTATTACAGTCAGGAGCTGGTCTCTTTACAAGAAATTTAGTCATTTGAACCGTTTAAAGGGGCTATAAGGAGATGGATCTGGGGAATTAATTCATAAGAAAGGAGTCGCACTTTGAGCTAAAACACTCAAGCAAAAGGTGCGGAAAGTACATGTACACTTCATCCATTCCTATATAAATATTTAATATTTAACATTCACTTTTAGAAGAAATGTGTTCTTCATAGTTTTTCGCTTAACAACACGCACGCTCACGAAGAAACATAAGTCACTAACGCACGATAAATTTTAAACTTTGTTCATGTTTGTTCATTCACACGTGAATAATTTAAAATTGTATTACAGTCACGGGCTAGTCACGCGTGACTCACACGTGACATGAAAAAGTCACGAAATTTTCACAACTCTAATTTTTTACTTATTCCTGTAGGACAGAAACTCAAATCTATTGATTGGAACGCAACTGGGACTAATGACGAATTTTTAGCAACGAATATTCGTCAACAAAAAACATCTTTGAGTATATGATTTATTTTTATTTCTCAAGCCGGTAAACGGTGAAATATATATTATTTCGCAGACTTTCACACAAATTTTAAATTCTTTATTTAACATTAATTTTTACTAGAAATGTGATCTTCCGTGAACTTTGGCACAAGATTTGTATTAAAATTTTTTCATGTGATTAATTTTATTGCAGTCACGAGTTAGTCTCATTACAAGAAATTTAATTATTTGAACCGTACAAGAAGGCTTTATATTAACAAAACTCAATCACTCACGCACGATAAATTTAAAAAAAAAAATTCATGTCCAATTCATTCAGCGAGTCACGCGTGACTCACACGTGACACGAAAAAGTGACGACATTTTCACAACTCTAATTTTTGTATGCCTGTACGAGACAAACTCAAATCTTATGAACACAATTGGAACGAACGAGAATTTTTTGGCAGCGAGTATGCGACGACAAAAGCCATATTTGTGCAATTCTGCAACAAATTTGTTTCTATTTCTTATGCGAAATATGATTTTAGCAAAATTTAAAATTTTTATTTAACATTAATTATTACTAGGAATATGATCTTTCAGTGATTTTCGGCTCACGCTAAGCATTAAAATTGTTTTCATGCTCGTTCGTTCACGCGTGATTAATTTTATCACGCTTGACTCACACATGACACGTAAGTGTCACGACATTTTCACAGCTCTAATTTTTTTACCTCTGCACTATGTGTCAACAAATTATTTCCATATATCCCTAGTGATAACATAATAATTTTAAAATAGTTTGCAATAACTCTCTCCACCCCTAATTTGGTATCACTGCCCCTTACCCCATCCACTTACCAACATCGTATTTTGAAGCATAGTACATTTAGTAAATTTTTTTAAACAAATCACAGTTTAAAAAACCTAAACATTCACAGCTGTTTATATTTGAACAGAGTTGCATAAATAGTAGCACAATAGTACAATGATTCGTCTTCTTTTTTTCAATCGCAACTTGAAAATTTGAATTTTTGCGCTTTGTTGAAAAAAAAAAAGCTCAAATCTTATGCTATGAACACAATAGGAACGAACGACGAATTTTCAACAGCGAATATTAGTGTATATGATAATACCCACAAAGATGACGTCAGCCGAAACTCGCTACATGCAGCGAACTCTGCTAATTCGCTCATTCGTTTACCAATCTTGTAAACGAACAAACGTTTACGTAAAAGCTTTAAACATGATATTTATTATTGCGATGATTTTCACAAAATTTTAAATTCTTTGATTAATTTTATTAATTTTTTATTTCTTTGCACATAAAGTAAACCATTTTATTAATTGTAACAGCTGTTACCTTTTCGTCGTTATTGTGCAATTCGTGCCACTTGTTATCCCAGCATTATTAAAGTTGCACAACAACAATCCACCACTTCACTCACAACTACATACATACATACATCATATTTTCACTGAGGCGTATGAGCAATATGTCATTTATAATTGCTGCGCACGTATACGCTCTCGTAGAATATTTTCTTACGATTATCATTATACGAGTGACGTATCATAGAAACATATTTTATAAAAACAAATGAAATTTTTGAAATCTTAAAGATTTATGCAAAAACAAAATCAAAACCCAAGTGTATGTTAAACCAGGCACACAATATACCTGCTGTTGTTTTTTCTCTAAGTTTAAATTCTGCATACAAAAAGAAAAGTATATTATTGTCAGTTACTATGATGTTCTGTTTAATTATGATAAAACTGCTTTGCGTATCTAAATTATCATCATCCTTATCATGAATCCATAATGATTCATATTACACTGGAAGACTTAAAAAAACTAAATGCTGTTAAGCAATTTGCAGGTGTTTTCAACTTAAATAAAAACTTTAAATTGTTTCAACTCATTTCCATAAGTTTGTTAGTTTTTTTCCTATTCCTTTCACTTTAGTTTTCTTATATACATACATATATACTCGTATATTATGGAGAAAAGTAATGAAGTCTGCTGCTTACTTTCCGCAAGAATATTAATTTATGAAAATTGTTATGAAACTATGCAGAGATTAAGACCGTTAAAAACGTTTTGGGCCATGAATGTGCCAGTCATATTTACCTTGGCTAACAAGAACAACAACAACAACTATGTGAGATAAAAATTGCTTGCTTCAAATACTTGGAAAACTTCACAACCACGTTAGCACTTTAGTAGCTTTATCAGTTTATGAAGTAGATGCTGTTTGAGTTGTAATGAAATTACCGTGAGAACATTATTAATCAAATAACACTTCAAATGTAAAGTTTACACAAACATATTTTATTTTATTTAATCTTTGAGAGAAATACTGTATGCTACAGTTTTATGTGAGAAAGAAAACGAAAAATTTTTAGCATCGATTAACCGTGATTACCTCAACTATTCCGGATTATTGGCGAAAGTTCTTTCGATGGAAAAAAAAGAACATAGACTGAATACAGATGACAAAGCTGTACCTCCCTTCGAAAACAGCATGGTTCTTCGTTCTGCAAGTGTTTGTCTAACAAAAAAATATTTCTTGATGGATTAGTTAACTTAGAAGTTATCACATCTTCAAGCAGTTTCCTCTGGATGCGAACCTTTTTCTACCTTAACAATTTAAAACATTATCATGTAAAAGTGCAAGTTCAAGAGAATAGGCTTTTTTTGATTTGTTTTGTTGTTTTAATTGCATTTCTGCAAGTTGTTTGTCATTCGTGACTTTTCTTTTTAATATTGAATCATTAGAAAACTATGGTTATTAAAATGTATTAAAAACATGTGCAATGAAAGTGTTTATTAAAAAATTTATTGCATGATTTGCCTCAATTTGCCAAGAATTTGTCATTCGTTACTTAAATATTTATAAGAAAAATTCAGGCAAGTAATTTCACAAAGTGTTCTATTGTATCGTATTGTCATTATGCACTAACATTTTTGTTTGAAAGCCAAAAAAAGTATATATATTAAAATAACTAAAAACATTACGACAATATGAAATAATAGAACACCTGTGAATTGGCCAATTATGTTTCATGTGTTTGAGTTTTAATAATTTGAGTTAGGCATTATTTAAGTATAATAGATTGTAGGTATTAAAAATTGAATGCGAAGGAAACAAAATTGTAATTCGTGACTATGTACTCTATTTATAAAAATGTTGCTGTGATAGCTTTTAATAAATGTTTGCTGTATTTTTTGCTATTGTTTTGGATTTTAAGAGAAAAGAAAACTATTATAACCACAACAGAAATCCAAAAATGTTAGAAAGAAAAATTAAAACAAAAAGAAGAACGATAAGCAACAGAGAGGGGAAAGGAAAAGGGGAATTACTCTTAAAAAACCTAATTTACTTTTTTATTTTTCGCCTTTGAGTTAAAAGGAGTTAAAAGTAATCCAAAAAAGGTGAAATCTTAGCGCCTTAAGGTGAGGTAACGAATGACAAAAAATTGGTTAATGATAAGGTACGATAAAAAAAACATAAAATACATGTTTGCACCACAATCTACAGACAACTGCTAATACATTACATATTTTAAAATTTAAAAAAAATTAAGTTCATATTTAATTTTTTTCCTTTTTTTATCCCTTAAAATTGTCAAATTAAAGCTCTAACGTACCAAAATTGACATTTCCTAATAAAACATTAATTCTACTTTAAGTGCAAGTCCGCGATTACAGACAGCACAACTACATTTTTTGATACCCCCCCCCCTCAAACCAATTTAAACAATCCAAATGTTATACGCTTCTCATTTATAAGAAGCCTTTAAAAGCAATTTTTAAAATACACTAAGAGCCTTAGAAAACATTTCTGTCAATAAAAATCAACTAAAATGCTTTACACTAGAGTACGAATATAGAAAAACATAAAACTACACCGCAATTGAAATAGGAAACAGTAAATTGTTAAAGTGCAGGGGGGAAATGTATAGCCCATCATACCTCATTGCAAATGACCGAACACAACAAAGGGCAATAAAACAAAAAGCTTGTTAAATTCTGCTTCAGGTCATAATCATTGTGAGCTGCTGTTTTACTCACAATAATACTTGAAACACAAAAAAAAATGAAATAAACTGCCAAGCTAAAGAGAATGACAAGTAACTCAATAAAATAGAAATAATAAAAATTAAGGACACTTTTCCTCTACAGGAAAATCAGTCATCTGTATATTTTTTTTTTTTGTGGCACTTACCTGAGCACGTAACGCAGCCAGGTGAAGCTGTTTGGCGCGTAAATCGAATTTGTTCATCAGCAGATCTTCTTGTGTCTCGTTGACTTTATTATACAGTTGTCCCTCTATGCCACGTATTTGATTGCGATTTAAAACATCAATTGTATCCTGCAAAAAGGATTCAAATCAAAACATTAAATACAAACACACACACAGATACAAAATTATTAAGGCAATTGTTCTTGTAGTCTATATTTACCTGCAGTTGGCGTATTTGCATTTCCAAGTCCATTGCTTCCCGTTTCAATGATTCCAATGCCAAACGTAATGCAACAGACGAATGGCGATCAAATACCAACTCATTGCGTAAAATTGGTGTCATTTCCTATTATAGGGAGCACAAAACAGAAATACAATCACATTAAAGTATTACTGGCAACAACATCAACGGCAGCAAAATCAAGATAATACGCAATAGCAAAAAAGCATCACTTGAAAATTTAAGCACAAGGATAATAAGGACTTTTTTTCAAATATTCCTTTTTACTATTGCAAAGAAAAATTCCTTAAAACTCACTGCAACCTCACATCACCCACTTCTCCTAAAATCTTAAAAGCATTTTTTTAAAGTCGTTTTTAGGCGTCACTCTTTTAGCAGGTAACTTTTCAAAAGTTACTTCTTTTAAATACTTTTTTTAAAATGTACAGTTGGAAGAAAACTTTTTTGAAGGTACTTATGAAATAGTACTTTTGAAATGGTACCTAATCAAAAGGTAATTAATTTATGAAATAGAACTTTTTCAAAAGCTACTTCTTCAAGGGCCACTTTATCAAAATATGCTTTTTCAAAAGAAACTTTCTGAATGCAACTTTTACAAAAGCTAGTATGCTCAAAAAGTATTTTTTCAAAACGTATTTTTTCAAATGTAGTACCTACTTTTTGGAAAGGAGTTTTTTCAATGGAAAATTTGGGAGGCACTTTCCGAAAAAGTAATAGGATTTTTTTTCAAAATATACTTTTTTAAATGGTACTTTTGCTAAAGGGCTTTCGAAAAAAGTACTTCTGCAAAAAAATAAAAAATAATTTTTCCAAATTTACTCTCCTAACAAATACTTTTTCAAAAGATAGATTCCTAAAAAGCACATTTTCAAAAGAAGTTTATTAAATTGTACTTTTGAAAAAGGTACTTTCAAGAAAGTACTATTTTAAAAAAATACTTTTTTCAAAAGCACTTTTTTAAATTAAGTTTCTTAAAAGTACTTTCTGAAAAAGTACTTTGTACACTTTTTCAAAAGACAAAGTTCAAAGTAATCATTCCTTTTTTTAAAGGCGCTGTTTTAAAATATACTGTTTTAAAAGGTACTTTTTTAAAAGGTAATTTTTTAAAAGGTACTTTTTTAAAAGTAACTATTTTAAAAGGTTTTTTTTAAAGGTAATTTTTTAAAAGGTACTTTCTTAATATGTAATTTTTTAATAGGTACTTTTTTAAAAGGGTACTTTTTTAAAAAGATACTTTTTTAAAAGGGTATCTTTTTTAAAAGATACTTTTTAAAAGGGTACCTTTTTAAAAAGATACTTTCTTAAAAGGTGCTTTATGAAAAGGTTATTATTAAAAGATACTTTCTTAAGAGGTACTTTATGAAAAGTTTATTTTGAAAAGGTACTTTTTTCAAAGATACTTTAAAAAACTACTTCCTTAAAAGATATTTATTGAACACTTTTTGTAAAAGGTACTTCATTAAACGGTATTTTTTGAAGAGAATATTTTTAGAGATGCATATTATATGTTCGAGTGCTACTTCTCTTTATGAAAATAAGATACCTTTTAAAAATGTATTTATTTAAAAAGGTACTTTTTAATGGGTAATTTTTGAAAATGCACTTTTTTACATGTACTTGTGCCAAAGGATTTTCTTTCAACAGGTACTTTTTCAAAGGGTACATTTGGAAAAAGTACTTTTCATAAAAATTTTCATATTTACAACGCACTCCTTTAAAAAGCATTCTTTAAAGGTATTTTATTAAAAAGTAATTTTATAAAAATTACATTCTAATGCTATAAACACAATTGGGACGAACGACGAATTTCGTCCACGTTGATGAATTCGTCGATACGAATTCGCTGAGTAAATTCGTCGTATGAAGCACAATAACGACGAATTTACTCACCGAATTCTGCTGTCATAATTGATAAAGTTGGTTATTGTGTATGCAAAGAGAGAGAGAAATTTGTTTTTTCGTCGTTCGTCGGCGTACAAAATAGAAGTAAACCTATCAGAGTTCGTCACACACGACGACTTTCGTTCTACGGTGCTGTTGTGTTCATTTTCATATCCGCAAATGTGTTTTATTTTTTATGACGAAAGTTCGCAGCGAAATATTCGTCGTTCGTCCCAGTTGTGTTTCTAGCATAAAGAGGTATTTTGTGAACGATACATTTCATAAGTGTGCTTTTCAAAATGAACTTTCGAAAAGGTACGCTTTCACGTGTACTTTTTTGTTATTTTTTTTTAAAGGTCTTTTTTTAAAAATGAATTGCGAGAAGGTACTTTTTACAGGTACTTTTTTCCAGGTACTTTTTAAAATGTACTTTTTCAAAAGGCACTTTTTTAAAGGTACCTTTTTAAAAGGCCTTTTTTTAAGGTACTTATTTTAAAGGTACTTATTTAGAGGTACTTTTTTTAAAGGTAATTTTTCTAAAGGTACTTTTTTTAAAGGTACTTTTTTTAAGGGTACTTTTTAAGAGGTACTTTCTTACAGGAAGTATTTTAAAGGTACTTTTTTTAAAATTAATTTTTTTAAAGGTACTTTTTGAGAGGTACTTTTTACAGGAAGTATTTTAAAAGGAACTTTCTTAAAAGGTACTTTTTTAAAAGGTACTTTTTGAAATGTGCATGCCTAAAAGAGTACCTGTGAAAGCATATTTTCTAAAACATTCTTATTTAAAATTTACTTTTTAAAAGATACTTTTTTTGGGAAGTACTTTTCTCACATACACTTTTGCAATTTGTAAATAGATTTAGTGACATTAAAAATATCAATAGAGCCCATGTCTATCGACTTGGGCAGGTAGTTAATATCGGCTATTACACCTAAATTTTTAATGAAATGGAATACGAGAATTGGAGTTTATTTTTTGTACAATTATTAATGATTTACCGGTGGTGAATGGATTTGCAAGTACACTTATTCATTGCGGTTTTTTTGGTTAGAACGAAGTTATATCACTCTACCTAAGTACGAGTATGTGCAACTGTCTATCTTTCATCACACTAATTATTTTTAATTATTCGATGTGTCACACTTACATGCGAAGAGGAAAGTATGGGTTGCTGTAGGCTGCCTCTAGGTTACATCAAGGAAGTAATTGTGTATATACGTTCATACATACATACATGGAAATCGACTTTTTTGCATATTTCGATAGAATAACATCTAATGTATCGAAAAGTGAAAAAATCTCGATTAAAAAAAAATAATGAGCTAGGGCCCTTCTATATTAGGGTAACGATATACATACATACATATATGCAGATGTACGTTTTTCGTTTAAGTTCTTGACCTAAAAAAATGGGGAATTCTGTAGTTAACTCACATTGTATTCACCACTATCGTCCTGTTCACCTGCTGCGGGCGGTGCAAAAGGCCTTTTTGGCGCCTTTTGCAGTTGTGCGGCAGTCGGAGGCAGAATACGCACAAAGTTTGTTAGATCCTGGACAGGAGAAATCGTTGTGCATTGTGTTGTTAAGCTGTTGTAACGTTTTGCCTGGTCGGAAGCCTGCAAGAAAATTGAGAAATAAACACAAACCGTATGAGTAAAAGCATTATATTTCCTAATGTCTGAGTAAATGTGTTTAAAGTGGCATATTGTTAAGGAATTTTACACCATGGCCTTTGAATTAACTGAATGAAAATAAATATATGCATACACAGATTTTGAAAATGATAATATTAGAAAATACATTTTAAATTAGTAAAACCATCCTTAGAAAATGCATGGCTAATAAATATAATAAATAAATCCTTTAACTTTTATATTAATGAAAGCATAAGCAAATTTTGTATTTTATTTAAATTTTTATAACCAGAACACTTGTGTCAAGTACTTGCAAATGCATCATATCATGCTGGGAAGCATGTTAAACATTATGCAGGCATTTGCGGTTAATTTGTGTAAAACAACTACGATATGTGCCACTGAAGTGTCCTTAGCTTGTGTTAACTACAACTGTAACCACATACATACATACAAGCACACACATGAGTAGTACCAGGATAAATTTAATTAATGAGTTTTTATTGATAAACACTAACAACAACAAAAATTCAACACTAGGTAACAGAAAATGTATAAAATTCAAGCAAGATAGGCACGGCATTAAAGGGTTAATTTGGTTGACCAACTGTGATTACTTAAATACTTAAAATTTTCCTTAAAAAACGATGGGCCGGCCTTCCATAAAACTTTAAGCTAAGCTATAGATTTTGGTCAAATTTGTAGCATTCGATACAAAGCCTTCGAAAACACCATGTTGTTCCGTTCTGCTAGGGTCTGTCAAATTATTTACTATTAGTTTTGGTGTTACTTAAAACTTATCACATTGAATGTGCTTCACAGAGCGATACGAACGTTGGCGTTATAGAATCATAAATATAAAAAGAACTTAACTTCGAGCTATAATTATTAAAACACTTTTGAAGCGTTTTAAAATCACTGAATAGCTTAAATCGATTTGACGAATATTTTTAAAGTTAATAGAGAAAACTTGAGTAAAGTGTGACTTTTACTAGCACACGAAGGCTTCTCTACCGTCACTACACATGTACGAGTACTTTAGCCTATATTTTTGGTTTTCATTAATAACAACGTATGTTATGTATTTCTCATTTCGATTTTATGATATTAAATTGTTATATTTTAAATGATTTTTAGCAAATTCTAAGAAATATTTGAAAACTAAGTATGCACGTACATAACGTCTAAGATTCTTTAAATAAGCTTCAAAGATAAATTTTTGGTTCTACGGAAAAAATTTATTTCTGGACATACGCTGTTATTAATGAAAAGCACAGATATAATCGAAGGCAGAATATTTTTTTTTTAATTTTACGTACCCGGTAAACTTTTTTTTAGCTTTTTCACGTTTTATTTTAGTTTAAAAGCCTTTTTTCTTAGTTTTACGTCCCTTTTCGCAATGTATGCCTAAAAGTTAACGTGAACTTTAACCGACAGTTCTTCATACAAAACTTGCAGTTAAAGTATCTGTTATCTTTTAACCATACATTGTGAAAAGGTACGTTAGTGTTTTTTTCGTTTTTGGGATTTTTTTAGGTTTTTGGCGTTTTTTTAGTTATAGCGATTTTTTTGTATTGGCGATTTTTTTAAGTTTTAACGCTTTTACTTAGTTTTGGTGTTTTTTTTCGTTTTTGGGACTTTTTAGATTTCTGACGATTTACTGTAGTATCAGCGTTTTTATTTTGTTTTGCCGATTTTTTTCGGTTTCTTGGGTTTTTTTTTAGTTAACCGTTTCTTTAGTTTTAGCGTTTTTTTTGCGATTTTTACGTTTTTTACGATTTTTTCTTTTGGGCGAATTTTTTGTAAAAATCTGAAAAAGCTTTACGTTTGTTTTTCATTTTGGCGCTTTTTTCGTCTTTGGGATTTTTCGGTTTTTGGGATTTATTTTATTTTCAGCGTTTTGGCGTTTTTTCGATTTCTTTTGGTTTGGCGCTTTTTTTTTTGTTTTGCCGATTTTTCCCTTTTTGGCGATTTTTTTTTAAAAACGTGGAAAAAGCGTTACGCTATATGATGAGCTTGTTTTTAATTTTGGCGCTTTTTTGGTTGTTGGGATTTTACGCGTTTTTTTTTTTTTTGTTATTTATTTTATTTTCAGCGTTTTTTTCGTTTTGGCTACTTTTTGGGTTTTGATGATTTGTTTTAGTTTTATCGATATTTTTTAGCTTTAGCTTTAGCTTTAGCTTTGGCGCCATTTTTTTTTGTTTTGCCGATTTTTTTTCGGTTTTTTGACGATTTTTACTTTTTGGCGATTCTTTTTATAAAAAAAACTCCGCAAATAGCGTTACGTAATATGTGAGCATCCCCTAAACAAAAATAAAACTAAATTACATTTTTTTTAATAAAATTTTCTAAAAACAAATTAGGCTCCTGCGGAAACTGACAGTAGCGATAGAAATTATGCATTTTATTTTTTGTTATAAATTGTATACTTTCTTCCTGTCATGCAGACGAGGCTCTTAAGAAACCAACAATCTTCCATGTAAACTCATATCAAACTAATGATTGTTTGCTGGCAGTTTAAATTCTCAATGCGACTGATTGCAAACGAAAATAACAAACCACAAAAGCAAACATTTGATACACACATCCAAGACCATTTGACCACTTTATTATTACGATTATGTTAAGGACGCAACCGAAATTAAACCACACAACGATGTCATGATTGCTAAACAAAAACCTTCTTCCTATGACAACATCTTGAGGGCAATTTGCCAACAAAATTTCAAATATACACAAGATTAAGTTTTACAATACAACCGCATTAAATATGTCAAGTTTTCAACGTTCCATATTGTGTGGAAAGTTGTTCTTTCACGCGGTAAAGTGCAAATACAATTCTCACGTCATTATGATGAATTCTCCAGCATATTCTAGGAAATAAATTCATGTGTTGGAAATTTACACAAATTTTTTAGTCACTTAATCTTTGGATTACAAGTCACACAAGCTTTAGAAAAAGCTCCCTTGCGCTTTCATACATACTTTAAACAAGTAGAAAATAGAGTATCTCGGAGAGATGAGGCACAGAAAAACACGTTTAATTAAAATTGATTCGCCAGCAGTAAGTATGGCGGCTTAGTTCGTGGTGCCTGCAAGTCCTTGCAACTTTTGTTGCTGCAATTTCTTTAAATTCTGCTTTGAAATTGCATTAGTGTCCACATTATTAAATTCTAGTTTTGTAATTATGCATTAAAAAAATTCTATCACCCCCACAAGTTTCCCTGAACTTTTTGATATATTTCTTGTTTTTCATACAACTGATGAAATAAAATTAAAAAAAATGTTAGCAACTTGGAATTCACAAGTACGAATTTCAAATCAAAAGAGAATTGCAGAGCACATGAAACTGTGCACCCCTCAACAAAATTCTCACCCCCACTCACCTCAATAAACTGAAGAGTTGCTGCAACAAAAATTGCAAGTCTGGACAGGGATTAAAGAAGGACTCTCACACAGATTTAACAAATCAGAAGTGGTCCTTATTGCACTATGATCAATGAAGTTTTCTTTGAAAAAAGGAATGACATTTTTTGTATTTTGCTAATTTTTGAGACCGCCCTCGTAACTTTCAAAAGGGTGTAACTTCAAGCCACTTTTAAACAAGAATAGGACCTAAACGTTTTGTTCTACTCTGTCAAAAATCATTCCTTAGAAGCTTGTTATTATTTCTCCGGGTTATGCAGTGTTCTTTACCTGCCGTATATCGCCGAATGATTCTTCAATCCTTTTTCTTTTATGCGATTAAAAGTTTCCTTGTCTAACTGCAGCCTTTCATGTACATTAAATACTTGTTTTTTTTAAGTTGTTTTAATTACAGAGGAAAAACAAACCCCAATATAAAATTGGTTCCAAAGATATATATATATATATATATATATATTCATTCCACAGGAAAATAATCTGCATAAATAACCATCAAATTAATTTTAATAATATTTTCGTTTCATATGGTTTTTTTTTTGGCAAAATGTAGCAGAATACAATAATGAGTGCAGCGAACCTGGAGAAATGTTTATGTGCCTTATTGTTGGAAATCAATAGAGCAAATAAGTGCTTTTAAGCCATTAAGATAAATAGTTTCAAGCAGTGATTCCCAAACGTGTTTCCTGCGAATATTGTTTACTATAGAGTTAACAATTTTGGACTACAAGTTATCTATGATGTTGATAATTTTGGCGCTCAGATAATTTAGGAAATCAAAATTTGATTTCAAGAATGAAACACAAATTATTCATGAGATAATTCCATCAAAAGAAAATTGTTAAGATTTAAAAATTGTACGCCTTCTGCTAATTATACAAAAAAAAATTTCGAAAATGTTGTTGATTTTTTCGAAACACAACATATCTCATATCTTTTTCTTGAAAGCCTTTAATAGAACAATTTGGTACGAGTATTACCTTTTCCAGGTAGATCTTGACGCCCTTTTGAAAAGGAACCCTATTGTTTTCGCTACGATGTCTGCCTGCTACGTACCTGAAATTTTCATAGAATATATAAAACTTAGGCTGCTACAACAGCAAATATATGACAGTTAAAAATTATAGGGTGTTCCAAAGCGAGCAACGAAAATGCATAATATAAATAAGTTGCTCGCATTACTGTCTTTAATTAAATTAAAACTTTCAAATAAAATTTGTGGCCATTTTTCTAAGATTTATTTGCGGTCGCCAAACTTTATGTTTGGTTCTAATTCCTTTTCTATTTAGCCTAGAATTTCCTCCAGCTGCTTGCAGGACTAATTTTCGCTACTCTTTGAGATTTGCATATCAAACCAACCCCTTTTGGGAATCGCAACTTTAAAACCCATATATAAGGATTAGCAGCATTAACGCAACAAAAGTCAACAGAGAACTTATCTACATGAGCAAAATTTAAAAAAAACTGTAGAATATGCCCGGCTAAAGGCTTCAATTTCTAAAAAGAGAAAAAAAAATCAAAGATATGCTAAACAGGCAACCAACCGAAAGACTTCCTTGTGCTGTTGATACAAATAATTTTTCCTTTGGCATTATGCGAACAAAACCTAAGAGTTTTCTGCAAGAATATAGATTTTAATTTTCCAAGAGAATTATGCTAATCAGGCTGGCATCTAAAGGGTGAGGCGGTATAACATTTTCCTAGATGATATTAAATAGATTTGCTTTTAGTTTTTATAATAATAGAAAAAAACTGAACAAATATTTGTTAGATTAGACTAGGATTTTTGAACTGAAGCCTGCTTTACCAACAGCCTGCTCATTATTTATAGAAAACAAAACAAAAAATTTTTTTTTCAATAATATTATACTCGTATTTGCTGCTGCATGTCTAAAAATAAATTTTCCAAAGCTTTAATGCAATCTTGATAAGACATTAACTAAGAGCATTATATTCGAATACGCAACATATTTGCCTAATATTTTAGTTAAAAAAAACCAACAAAAATTAAGAATTTTGTTTTATTTTCTATGCAAATTAATGCGCATATAAAAGAGTAAAGCAATATTAGAATATTTATAAGTTGCTTTTTATAGATAAACAAAAGTTGTAGCAACACCTTTTTAAATTTAATTACTGTCCATAAGTATTTATTACTAAAATAAAGGAGAGCTAATAAAGCAAATGAAGAACTTCGAGAGCCCAACTTCCAACCCTGGTCAGTTTGAGTCATACCAATCAATCAATCATATTTTTTCATATGCATTTGTGTCTGTGCTATGGTCTCCTTCGCCGATATTTGTCTCAATTAATCGTCGGCGAATTCAAATAAATTACAAAATGGCTAGAAAGCTTAAAATAATAAGGCTACTTAACACCAGAGGCGCTGCAAGGATATCATAATTTTTTATTTTTTTGGTACATTTCACTTTTCGATATCTACTACCCCATTGTGCAAACTTGATAAAACGTAATATAGCAAACTAATGTTATATAAATTAATATTCGTACGAAAATCTAACACTTCTACCTAACAAGGCTCATTCTACAGACAGTTTCGCTGCTCCTTTTCATGACTTTGTGTGAGAAGATAGAACAGAAACACTGTTTACCACCGTTAACAGTCAAACGACAGACAATCCTCAAACAGAAATAAAAACAGCTGCAATGCAGTGGCCTCATACAAAAATGGGTTTCAACCCGTCCACCACAAAGACTCTAGAAGAAAATCACTCAATAACTAGAACATGACATACGTTAACACCACTAAATATGAGAACGTGTATACATTTTAACTTACAAGTAATTTGCTCATATAAGAATGATGAATTTTTTTATTTAGCTCACCTTGTTGCATATAACGTCAGCACCCTGTTGTATTGAATCGGCTATAATACTGCATAAATCGTTGTGTATCTCTTCGAGTTCTTGCATCAGTTGTGGCACCGTTTCACAATGATACGATTCCAACATGGCATTTGTGGCATGCAATTGTTGCACGTACGCATTATGAGCATCAATATATTCCGTCAGCGAATGTTGTGTGGGATTCTGACGATGTGACATATAACATTGCTTATAGTCCAGGCGACACTGCGTGAAAACAGATGAAGAAGAAAATTAAATGAAGTGGAAAAAAATGAATCTTTTAAAAATTTAATTTTATTGCATTACAAGAGCGCAAGGTTGAAAGTGTAATATTTTATGCAACACGTATGTACATATGTACATATGTACATATGTATGTAATCCTGCACCCCATTTCTGTAACTTGTGAGAAGTTCTCGCATCGAGAAAAATTAAATTATTATATTGGTTGTCCTATTTTACACAGGGTTACTCACATAAAAACTTATATATACTTACAAAAAATATCAACAAATGCAGTTTTTTTCGTTTTTTTCGTACTCACCCTGTGTTTCACAGGATGATAACAATTTTTTCGACTCGAAAAGTTCTCAACATTCCTTACAGAAACGAGGCACTGGTTAAAAGGGTGTTTTTAGTACAACGAAAATTAATCAATAGATATGTGTTGGAGTATATAATCTGCAAAACGCTTGCTAGTTCTTTCAAAAGAGGTGTTATTTTTCTATTTGAAAACAATCAAATTTTTATAGAAAATTAGTGAATTTATAGACATAGACATAGAGATAGAGATAGACATTGACATAAAGATAGAGATTGACATAGACATAGACATAGACATAGACATAGACATAAAGATAGAGATTGACATAGACATAGACATAGACATAGACATAGACATAGACATAGACATAGACATAGACATAGACATAGACATAGACATAGACATAGACATAGACATAGACATAGACATAGACATAGACATAGACATAGACATAGACATAGACATAGACATAGACATAGACATAGACTTAGACATAGACATAGACATAGACATAGACATAGACATAGACATAGACATAGACATAGACATAGACATAGACATAGACATAGACATAGACATAGACATAGACATAGACATAGACATAGACATAGACATAGACATAGACATAGACATAGACATAGACATAGACATAGACATAGACATAGACATAGACATAGACATAGACATAGACATAGACATAGACATAGACATAGACATAGACATAGACATAGACATAGACATAGACATTGACATAGACATAGACATAGAAATAGACATAGACATAGACATAGACATAGACATAGACATAGACATAGACATAGACATAGACATAGACATAGACATAGACATAGACATAGACATAGACATAGACATAGAAATAGACATAGACATAGACATAGACATAGACACAGACACAGACACAGACACAGACACAGACACAGACACAGACACAGACACAGACACAGACACAGACACAGACACAGACACAGACACAGACACAGACACAAACACAGACATAGACATAGACATAGACATAGACATAGACATAGACATAGACATAGACATAGACATAGACATAGACATAGACATAGACATAGATATAGACATAGACATAGACACAGACACAGACACAGACACAGACACAGACACAGACACAGACACAGACACAGACACAGACACAGACACAGACACAGACACAGACACAGACACAGACACAGACATAGACATAGACATAGACATAGACATAGACATTGACATTGACATTGACATTGACATTGACATTGTCATTGACATTGACATTGACATTGACATTGACATTGACACTGACACTGACATTGACATAATATTTAAAAGCACTGCTTAATAACACCTCTTTTTTAAGGATACACTAATTGCAGCGAGCATATTTGTTTTGTTAAACCTACTGGTGTTAAATTCATGTTTTTACTTTATGGATGAGATTTTCTTTTTTCCTTTTAAAGTGTTAAAAATAATTTTATTGTTACAACTCACATGTATGTACGTAAATTTTTATTACTTGCGACATTGTTGCTGGGTGTTATTTTGATTATTTATTACTTACCTTTGATAATTTTTCTTCAGTCTTTGCAATAATGGTCTCAAAGGACTCCCTGTGTGTAAATACTTTTCGACTTTGAACTTTTCGATGAAATGATCTATCGAGCATTGGTCGTGACACCTTATTAATAAAAGAAAAAATAAAGGAAAAGAAAATACATCAGCTACTTTAATTAAAGATAAATTTAAAATGAGTTGCTTTTATGAATGAAAGTTGAATGGAAGCAGTGAATTTCTAATAAAAATCAAATCTTTGGGAATTCCTTTGTTTTTCTCTTGAATGGCTGGCCATGTTTTCTTTTAGGTTTTTTTTGGGGGGTAAAACCAACCAGAAATTTATTTAAGATTGATGGACAAACATTTTATAAGATGCTCGTATGTAAATTGGTTTTGCAAAAATGGAAAACATTTTGGAAAATAATTTAATTTTCTTAAACATATGACTTCGAACACTTATGAACGAATAAATTTTTGTATAGAGTGAACTCAAATTCATTTTATTTTTTTCAACAAACACAACCCGCGAAGCGTTTAGCTTGTCTGCAGAAAGCATCCATGGTCTATGGCAGGAAACGAACCCACGACCTCTGGACTGAGACGCTAGCATCGCTACCACTCAGCCACAGGGCAGCCTAATCTTACACCGATATTTATAAGAGTTGAGGCTTTCTTTGAACCGGTTTTACTCATACAAAATTCTTACGTTCAACCAACATTAGCAAGGTGTAAGACTTTTATTTGTATGCAAGTTCCTCATCAGCTCTAAGCCGACGTGTCCTTGGAAAAAAAAATTCCAAAAGCGATGGTATTAAATTTATACAATACTACACGCAAAGAAAAAATATGGTTGAGGTAACCATAATCAAACAGCAACATGCTATGATTGAATTATATGGTTGCACTCAAATCATATTGTTGTCAATGGAAAAGCAAAGTTTAAATAATATTATTTTCTGATTTAATAATAATAATATCTACAAAAACAATTAACTTTGTTATACCTAATCTTATTATTGTAAATAAGACAACACTATTGTTAAATGTGACTAAAATATAATTGAGACTTACCATACCATGTTCTAATATGATAATAATATTGTTAAATATGACCATAATATTATTTTATGGAATAATAATACATATTTTGTTTTTTAATCATATATTTATTGGCAAATCTTTTGTTTAAAACAGCTGTGCGGTAAATCCAAAATAAAAATAAATTAATATTGTTGAAAAAAATGTATGTGTGTATGTATAGAAATGTATACTTACATTTACGTGTATACACGAAATACAGACATATCTGTATAAAGAGATATACATACATACATATGTAGTACATATTATTTTTATTTATCTACCCTTTTGTTAATACTTTTTTTATTTATTTACAAACGAAACACTGAACTGACAGAAGATGTTTCTGAAAAAGATTTGTTTAAGAACTTAACATAGTATGGTTTTAGATAACATTATATTGTTATTTACATCATATTATTTTTACACAATAATACAAATGGTATTGTAGTGATAAATTTTTAACAAAACTATATTGTTAAACTCTAACCATATGGCACTTTCTATGAATATAATAATGTAATTATTCAATTCAAACATTACTGTGTTTATCGTAACAAAATTGATGTTTAAAATAACAATAACTAGTTTTCAACGACCACACATTTGTTTCAGAGAACATAATATTGTTTTCTCAATCATTTTACAACCATATTTTTTCTTTGCGTGTACATTTATGTAGGTTTCTATTTTATTTTTATAATTATTATCTCTTTGATTAAATCAATTTTAAAAATATTCTCTGTGGCATAATAATTAGATTAAATTTATATTGCATTTGTGTAATCAAGCCACAATTAAGTTGCAACAACCATTATCTGTATAATAAAGCAGTTACATATTATCAAAGTTGGCCATATTGTTAAACAATAATGTATCAATTATGAATAATTTCCCGCAAAGAAAAATAAATCAATAGAAGCGCATTACAATAAATATTTGCATTTATGCAGGCAAAAATACTCAAGTGAAAAATTTTTTATTAGGGGCTGAGCAAAAGGCAGGAAGAGGAAGTAATAATGCTCGATTGTCTGTCATTATTAATAATTCATTTATAAGGGAATTGAACACAAATTGCAAGTGAATTACTTCAATGTGGCAGAGCCATTACGTACGTTTCTCTACAATTATTCATATGCAATCGCATAATGTAAATGTATGTACTCGTATGTAGTTAAATATGTTACGAGTTCTTTATAACAGATATTTTCTCTAAACCTTGGAATTGGTCCCTGAGTTCTTTCTAATGGATTTAAAGTGGGACTAGGTTATGTACTCTGTTCTATTTTTAGGGTTCCGTGCACCAAAGGTGAAAAGGAACCCTATTGTTTTCGCTACCATGTCCGTCTGTCTCGAGAACCGTAAGAGCGAAGGACCTGCAATTTTTACAGAATATAGCAAACTTCGGCCACTACAGCAACAATTATATGATATTTAAAAATTATAGGGTGTTCTAAAGCGAGCAAATGCAATATACAGACAATTATATTTCTGTGTCAATAAGGAAAAAGTGCTTAAGTGCTTATTTGACTGTTTTGCAGGGGAGCACTTTTAAGCGTTCAAGTCGATTTTCAGAAATTTATTTCTTTTACATGTAAAATGGAAAATTCTCTGTTAATCTTAATTTTTTTATACAAACATCGTTATACGCACTGTAAATAATACATCTAAGTTGAAATATACCAAAGTATAAGCTAAATTAAGCTATTGTTCCAAATGAGATTAGAAGTATTAAAAATATGAGCCGCAATTCATTTTGCTATAACTTCTTGAAAAATCGCACAAATTAATTCAGATTTTGACCAGGAATACTTTAAAATATGCAGATTACGGATCTACCATTAACTCAAAATTAGTTTATCTTGACTTAAGCACTTTTTCCTTTTCGCCACAGATTTATACAGACACTTGAAATTTTCAAAGTTAGTGAATTTTTATGCAGACTACACCATTTAACACTGAAATTTAACATATCAAAATTAAAGGGTATTCTATCAGTTAATGTAATTTTAACAACCTGTTATATCTTGAAAACAGGTAAGAGGCGAAAATTGAAATTTCCAAAAACGTTAAAGCCAAAAGTTCACAAAATTAAAATATGCCGACACAAAAAAATCGCCAAAATGAAAAGAGCGCTTAAATGAAAAATATCACCAAAAATAAAATGACTCGCTAAAATGCACAAAAAAAATCACCTAAAGTAAAAAAGGTATCCAAACAACTAAAAAAAATCGCCAAAACCCTAAAAAAATCGCCAAAACGAAAAAATCACCAAAACAAAATAATCGCCAAAACAAAATAATCGCCAAAACGAAAAAATCGTTTAAACGAAAAAATTTTCAAAACGAAAAAATCGCCAGAGCGAAAAAATCGCCAAAACGAAAATAGTAAAACTATTGCGAAACTAAAAATATGGATTATTAAAAAACAAACAAAAAATCGCCAAAATTAAAAAACGCAAAAAAAACCTCAACTCTGAAAAAAAAATTAAAAAAACCAAAAAAAAATCGCCAAAACGAAACAAGCGAGCACGGAATCATTCATATGGAATATATTACCTGATATAGACATTGAAAATTTTAAGTAATCGATAAACTTTTTTTGGGTTTTTGCAAATATTTTACTTTTAGTGCTTTTTTATTTTAAGCGATTTTCAGTTTTGGGGGGTTTTTTTGTTAAGCGCTCCGTGGTGATTCATTTTAGTTTCAGTAAATTTTTTAGTTTTGTTGCTTTTTTTCGATTTTTGGCGATTTCCTTTAACAATTCATATTTTCAGTTTTAGCAATTTTTTTAGTTTTGGCGCTTTTTTCGCTTTTTAAAATTTTTTATTTTTTTGGCGATCTCTTTCTTATGATGATTTCTCTTTTTGCATTTAAGAGATTTTTTTTGTGTTATTTTTCATTTAAGCGTTTTTTTTCATTTTGACATTTTTTCGTTCCGTCATTTTTAATTTAATGATTTCTTATGTCCAGAGTTTGCCACATCGCGATGCAATAGTTATCGTTTTCTCGTTTGGTGTATGGAACCCAAGAAATTAAGTAATTTAAAAAAATTTTTCAGTACCCATTTAATATTTTTGGCAGTTTGAGGGAGACGGACACACTTGAATAAATTTCTCTTTAGCGTTTTTTTTTCAGAATTAATCCCTTATCCATTTGTTTGCTATTCATGAATAACAAACCATATTCACAATGATGTATGAAGTGTTGTATGGTTTGTACGTCCTAAAGTTTTACAAGATTTGTAAAACCTTTATTTAATAAATAAAAAAATACCCACAACAATTTATTAAATTTAGATACAAACAAAAGTTAAAATATTTAATGATTCCATGTACAAGGCGTTTATACGTAACTGTCACTTTAATTAAAAAATGAAACAAACATATCTATTGTTCATTCATTCATTTAAAATTTACACAAAATCAAAGTACATACAATTAAATTAGTATCACACATTCTATATTCAAATGTAATCGTTCCTCCCCTTGCCCGCCCCATTAAACGCCTTTCCTATTTATGCCAGACTGCTTTTAAACATTCTGGGGGCTCAAACATAATTTCGATATAAAATAATTTGATTGAATGACAGTATGTATGATGGCATGATGGTGTGTGATGGCATGAAAAAAGCAAATCAAGTGAAATACTAATGGAAAGATTGATTGGGGTTGAAGTAGTAAAAAAAAAGGGAAAAAAAATCAAAAACAAAAGGTTTGACTTGACACTGGTTAAATGACCAAAAAAAAAACTTACCTGTCTATAAAGAACATTTGCCACATCGTTGGATGCTTGCGAATCTGTTTCGACTTCTTGTAGGAATGTTTCCCATGCTTGGAAAATTGACAAGTGACAGGCGGGTCTGTAGGTGATAAAAACACATGTTTTGTTTTAGCCCAAAATCAAATTTATACACAAATGTCAATTGTATATCAATTGTATGTTTTATTATTCTATGAACTGCTACAGTCAGAAAAAAATTATGATGTGGGGAAATTATAATGAAAAGTAAGCCCCAATGTGGGCACTTAAAAAGAGGGCAGTTTGATAATTTAGTGACTTTTTGCACAAAATTAATTTTTTCCCGCCAAAAAAGAAACGTTTTTTTCTCAGCATAGTTTCCTTTAAGCTCGATACATTTAGACCTATGGTTTTCCCATTTTTATTCCCTCCAAATAATAAAATTGTCAAGTTCCACAAACTAGGCTTTTGCTTTTATAATGACCTCTTTATGAGACCCAAACCCACTGAACGAAGTCGATCGACTGGAAATCGGCTGTCAAGTGCCGCCGGCAAGTTTTGACTATGCTCAGCAGCCAACGACCCCTGCAGCTAATTTTCGGCTTCGGCTTAGTCGCTTTTTACGCTTCATGCCTCTTTTTAAAATCAACGGAAAGTATGTAACCGCTTCTGACATTAATTTGTCGACAGCCGCCGCCGAAGTATTTTCAGCGCACTTAGAGTTTTAGCCGCCGCCATAGATTTTATTGGTAGGCCGCCACCGCCCTACACAGAAAAAAATTTGCTTGCTATAAAAAATCAATTAAAAATTGTATTTAGTCAATTGAACTTTTAATTAAATTAAATTTTTAAACAAAACTTTAATTTATCCAATTACAATTTTAATTGATTTTTGGTTTATTTTTTTCAATTAAAATGCTTATGGCAAGAAAAACTTTTTCCGTGTATTAAACTTTAAGTTGCTGATCTGGAAATACAAAAAGTCATAGAATTATCAAACTGTTTTATTTTAAAATTATTATAGCTATGCTATTTATTTCACGACACAGGAGCTGCGACGAGATTTTCGCTGGAAAAATAATCGAGACTATTAAAGTTATAAATTTATTTTTGTTTTGATTTCTTTGTACTTAAAACCAAAGTACAAAAATAAACGAAACAAATTGTTTGATTTTGTTTTATTTCGTCATATAATATAATTTTATTGCATTGTTATTTAACACATTAAGTTTGTTTTATATAGCTGAGCAGCATAGCTATAACCGCATGTCCTAAAACAACTCTCTTCTTTTTTATTATATTTTTATGGAAACCATAACATGATTAGTTGAGCAAGACTAATCTTACTAGAAGTTATGGAATCTTCTGAAATGTTCAATATGTTTGCAGCGACGCCTCACACCATCAAATGTTTAACACAACACGGCAATTGAGCAAACAAAAAAAATTGTCACGCATGCACTTTTCTTTTTTTTTTTTTTTTTGTTGGGAGTCAAACACTTACCTTTCTTTTCTAAGTTCGGCATTCTTTTTACGAAAATTTGTAACAAGGGCTTGTAGGGCAGTCGCATGTTCCTCATACAAATGGGAAAGGGTTTCAGTGAAATCGGAAACTGCAAGTAATAAAAAGAATATAAATTAATTTGAAATAAAGTTTAACATATTTAAAAAAGCACATTAAAAAATTTTTCCTTAAAAAAGTACGACATGCAGTTATCTTAATATATGTGGCAAAAAAGAAAAATTGCCTAAGTCGAGATAAGCTGATTTTGAGTTAATAGCACTTCCGTAATCTGCATGTTTGAAAGTACCCCTGGTCAAAATCTCAATTAATTTATGTGATTTTTCAGTAAGTTATAGCACTATAACTGGCGACTTATCTTTTTTAGTCTTCTAATCTCATTTGGAATAAAAGCTTAATTTAGGCTATACTTTGGTATATTTCAATTTAAATGTATTGCTTATAGTATGCAGAATGATGTTTGCTTAAAAAAATAAAGCTTAATAGAGAATTTCCCAATTTAACTGTAAAAGAAGTAAATTTTTGAAAATCGATTTGAAAGCTTAAAAGTGTTTTCCTGTAAAACAGTCAAATATGACTTAAGCACTTTTTCCCTACTGCCATTCATTATTTTTTTTTGAATTGGAGTTTTTTTTTTTTGTATATTTCGATAGAAGATCATCTAATGTAGCGGAAAATGCGAAAATCTCGCTATTCTATATTAAGCTAACGATATGTAGAACTTCAAGCACGTCTTATCATATTTCTAATAGCGTGAAATTATTTAAATTATATATTTTTTTTTGTTAATCATTATTTATATGCATTTCGTGCCTGCTTAATGAACTTGACACTAGACTTCAACCTGAAAGTTTTTGAAAAATTTATGCAAAAATAAGTTTGTTTTGTAAAGTCTTTTCCAAAAATAGTGGCGTCCCTTAAAGTATGCGATATACAACGTGATGCAAAAAATTCTTAAAACTTTTGGTCGAGAAGGTGCTTTACGGTTATCGAAAAATGCTTTCAGTTCAGCGCTCCAATTTGATTAATGGCGAAGCTTTTACTTGTCATCTGTCAAGTAGTTACAGGCAGGCTAGGCTGGGTTGCGACTATTGTTCAATTGACGAGCTATTCGAAACGAAACGTTTATTTAAATTCTTTCTTGCTACGAAAAACTACCCTACCACCGCCCACCCAACCATATATACTTACACTGCATCCGCGCCTGTATATGTAAACAAGTGAAAAGAAGTAAAGTTTTCTTTCGGAACTTTTCAATAGCTTGTGCTGGTTCAATCACAACAAAATTTCTTGCATCAACTTTTCCAAAATTCTACTTTAAGCACATACACACATATACATACATATATGTATGTCCATATGAATGCATATGTATTCAGGTAACCCTCGATTTACGCGTTACTTGTCTTATGAGATATCTTTTACTTCTAGACGTTTTTTAACACCCTCAAAAAATAGTGGCATGCCTTGCATTAGTTATGCTAAATACATCGTTATGCATTTGAAAAATAAATATGAAAATCATGTGTAAAATTTGACAGCTGCTCTACGAAAAACTTAGAATTTGTCGTACATACCAAACTAAATTTAAGAGTGGGTTGTAATATTCAAAACTTAAGTTTAAGAGGCTTAAGTTTAAAAAAGAGTTTAAAAATATTTCAGTTTAGCTCCAAGTATGAAGAAAAATTATTTGAATGAATTATTTGAATTTCTTTGGCAACTTAATATAAAAGCTGGGGGCATTTGAAATGCTCATTACTAATTTAAAATATAATTTATTTTATTAACAGCTGACTTTGACGTTGAAATATTTTATTCTAAGTTGAATGTTAGCAAATTAGCAATTTTCTTGTTTTTAAAAGTTTCTGCTTTCTTAAACGATTCGATTTGCGGAAAAGCACCAAATAAATTACTGGATGATAATTATGTTTTATTACGATTCTTAAGACCGAAAATAAAAATTTTACCTGTAATATGCTTGATACTGCTAAAGTTATACTAACGCTATACTTTATTTTAAGCAAACTTGAGTTACATCTACTTTTTTTTGGTCGCAACCAGCCGCGTAAATCGAGGGTTATCTGTAAAGATTTTTAAAATTTTTCAGATTGATTTCTCCTAAAACTTGTTGACAACAAACAAAATTAATTTTGTAGGGCAATGGTAATTCCATACACTGTTTATTATTTATTCTTCTTACACCCACCCCCCCCCCCACCACCTTACCCTATGTCACCCCACTTGTTGTGTTTGAATTGGGAGTTTATACCCACTGGTATTTTATTGTTGTTTATTTTATCGCTGTTGTTGTTATTCCTTAAGTTTCGATTGTAAGTGTACATTGGATTGAGTTTCCAACACGTAAAACTCCAACAAGACAAATAACTTCAAGTACAGGGTGGCATAAACAACTGTCCATAAAAAAAACTTTTTCATATCATTCATACCAGAAAAAAGAAAACAATTTTACGATTATTAAGCTCTAAAGAGCCACACGGAAAGAGTGACCATCTTAAATATTAAACATGTTCACATATTCAATTGGTTGCTATGGACTTCACAAAAGAAAGAGAAAAACTTTAGAATTCTATAGGAAATTAATTTAAAAGAAGAGAAAAAAAATAATGCACTTGATTTCAGGGAAAAAAATTGATTTTGTTGTTTAAAAATTAATCAGACACAATTTTATGGGCCACCTGTAATAAAATTACTTGGCAAGCCCTCGCGCCGTATATAAGTGTATGTGTGTATGCGTGCCTAATATCCCAGCACACACATGCAGTTTTGATCGTAAATTAAAAATTATTTTTAGAGATAAACAAAATTTTCTTGGCATTCTTCAAACCTCTTGCTCAGCATCAAAAAGTATTTCATATCAGATTTGAAGTGGAACGTTTCTTTTTTCAAAAATCTTGTGACGTGACAAATATAAGAGAATCATAATTAATATTAATATGAGCATAAGGAACTGCTTGGTCCGAAAGTTGAGTAACCACCGGCTGGCTTAATTTTTGTTGTTAATACCCTCCCACTTCTAAAAAAAAAACCAGATGTTATCATTTTAAGTTGAATTCCGTGCTTTGATGCGTGCAGGAGTGATTGTTTTTATTTTATATTTTAAATCTCTACATCTTCATCTAAGGTCATTTTGACTCAAGGGAGAAAAAATAACCACACGGAGAAGAGTTAGAGGGTTAAACAATACCACAGCAATGCTCATCGTAGGCCTATTTTACGGTCGCGAGCAGAGAAACAAGCCGATCGACTAACAGCCAGCTCAAGAGACGCCGCCGATGCATGCGGCTAGCCTCGGCTAACAATTGCAATCGGCTTTTTTTTCTTTGTAGTGGCAAATTTTTACCACATCATACAAATGTTATAGAAATATGTTTAAAAAACTTATCAAAATCAACACTAGCGGCTGTCAATGTCAGCCGGCTCAAGCCGGCTTATGAGCTGCCCCGACTATTTTTTTCTAAGCCGCCTCATCCGACTTTTTAAGGCCTCTTGTTTCTCTGGTCGCGAGCGCTATAGATCGATGATTGCTATATTTGCTTGTCCAGCATTATATGGTATGAACACAAGCGCACAATGGGGAATTTTGGAAAAAAAATGGAAATAATTCTGCAGTTTCTTAATTGGCCTTCCCGTCCGATTATTTTAAAATTTCATTTAAGCATTTGAGGAGTTAACACAAAAATTAAGTTTGGAATTTTTTTGAATTATATATCTTTAAAGAAGGCTTAGCTGCAAAAAACCCAAAAAATCAAATCTCTGTCAAGTTAATGTTCTTAATCTGATAAAAAAAAATTGTTATTTGCAAGTAGATTTTTCTATCTAAGAGCTAAATAAAATTTAACTCAATTTATTTGTTTTCTTTTACTGTTTAGGAAATATTCGAGAAAAAGAATTAAAATTTTAACTTTTTTGCCAAACTTGGCCCACTGTTCTGCTCATGGAGAAGTCAAAACTTGTCGGATTTGCAAAAATTTTTAATATTAAAAAAAAATTAGTATCCAAAGCACAATTCAGTCAAAAGTTATACGCATTTTAAATAAAAAAAAATTTTTTTTAATCTATTTTTCGCTCTTTAAAAAATTATAAAACATGTTTGCTAAAATATCCACGCCATATTTGTACTTGTTTAAAAGGTATAACTAAACAAAAATATTACAAGGAAAGTTTTTGTTAAAAAATTTTCGTTATTGAAGTAACCAGATCGTTTCGAAATAGACCTCTTTTTGTTATAAATATCGAATTAAAACCTTTTTTCTCAAAAAACCAAGGCTGGAACCAAAAATTTATCATTGCCACCTTGAGACGTGATATGAGTTTAAATATTTCCACAAATAATATCTGCCCCCAAATGTAATGAAAAAATCCCATTTTCGGGATTATGCGAATTCAGAACTCAGAAGCAAATTTAATTTTTTTATTTGCATTAATTTTACATACAAATGAGAATTTTTATTCGAAAATTGTATAACAATCGGACGACCCTTTTAGAAGCTGCAGAATTATTTCCATTTTTTTGGGCAAAAATCTCCCAATGTGCAGTGACATGTAGTTTAAACAGAATGGCTTTACGTGCTACAATGGGCATTCTGCATGAGTGATTTGAGGACCTGGTCATCTTACGTGGAGGTGATGTGTACTGAACATTTCGTATGGGCGTGTCACCCAGCAAAGCTGCGGCGCACATTTGTATCAATATACCTTTCAAACGCATAAATAAATAATGATGATTATATCTCACATTCAATTTGTTTTATTTAAATTTTAATACAAATAGCGCTGGATTAAAGAATTCTTATCAAGCATTTGAACTTGTGTTTGTTGGGTAGTTTCCAGCAGTAACTTGCAGCCACAACTACAGTTCTATGTACAAAGCACACACACACACACACATTGAAGATATTCAAGTGTGAGTGTAAAACAGCACTATCATGACCACTTTAAGCATCTTGATGCCATAAAACTCAATGTAAATAAGACTAAAACAACGATGATAAAACTCAAGAGCTTTACAAACAAAACGGCCACTATTATTCCAACTTCTTGGAAATAAAAAAAAAAATTAGGTTGTAGCCGACTGTCACACTGTAGCTTTAATTCGTAATTGTTTATCCTTTTACTTAGAATGTTTTCCCCTTATAAAAATATAAAATTGTGTGTCCTCTGCATTGCAAGCTTAACAACCAAGTCAAGTTTAATATTGAAAAGTAAAACTGATTCGAATCGACTGACTTCTTCCCAATTTTTCTTAGGACTTGCTTAAACAAATTAAGCCGATTTCATGAATAGTCAATTACCTAAAACTTTATTATAAGTGTTACCTTAAAAAATGTTATATATTTTTTGTTTAAACAATACTTGGATCAAATCTTTTCAAATACAAACGCTTATTAAAAAGTCTGCCACATCCAACATTTTACTTAAGTTTACTTTGCCGCTATTAAAAGTTAATAAAAACTATCAAAAGTTTTGAACAAACAACACAAAAATAATGTAATAAAGTTAAATGGACTGAGAGACATTTGTTTGTGTTTCCTTTCGGTGTCACAACAATGCCACTCAATAAAATCTGTAACGAAGTTGAAAGTTAAAACTCAATTTTAAAAGAAATGCAAATATGTGCACGCAATCAAGAAACCACAAAAAAATATCACCAAAGTTTAGGATTGTAGATAATGTATTCTAAAAATATTTGAATAAAAACTTAAATCATATAGAGTTAATAAACATTTCCCATATCGGTACATAAAATACAAAGGGGGAACACTAATAAACATTTTTAAAATCTACTTTTCTATTGATTACACCCGCGGACAAAAAAATTTTTTTAAATGTTATAGATCCAGATGACTTGGAGATACCAAAAACTTTCACTGCAGCGAAAAACAGCAAGGCTTAAGATTTTTCAATTAAACTGCAAGCGGCAAAAGCAGTCATCTGTACTGTTGACATCACCTGTATAAATTCGCCTTGCAGCTTCCGAGACGTAATGCTTCACTGCATTTTAAATGCATCTTACAAACCGAAAATCGCTCACCTCATTCGGCATCTGTGTTTGGAATTTTTAATCTTTCATTGTTTGTGTTCGTTTTTTTATATTTCTGTAGTCTTGTTTATTTGAATATGTATGTACATATGTAAGGCAAATTCATTTTTAAGGCATACTCGACTCAATTCGCTTTAAAAAATTTATACTTTTAATGTCACTGAAAAATGCATTTTGACATCCAACATATATTCAAATTACAAGCGGCGAAAATAGTCACTTGAGCAGTTGAGAACACTTAATATGAATTCGCCTTGTACATATTTTTAATGTGGATCAAGGCAATTTCATACAAGGTATACTCAGCTCAATTCGCTTTGAGAAATTTATACTTTAAATGGCAAAAAAGTATACGGAAAATGTGTGTTGACATTTAACGTACAATGTTTTTTGTTATAAAAATTCGCCTTGTTTCAATTTTATAGAATTCAAGGTGAAACCATATCAGCTGATCAGCAATTTCATATAAGGTATACTCAGCTCAATTCGCCTTGAGAAATTTATGCTTTAAATGTCAAAAAAAAAATTTACTGAAAAATGTGTGTTGACTTCCAACGTATATTAAAATTACAAGCGGCGATAAGAGTCACCTTGATCGCTTGCGACCACCTGGATGGATTCGCCTTGATGCCTTGGATTTCAACACAAATGTTTCAGTAAATTTTTTGGACAGTTAGAGTATAAATTTCTTAAGGCGAATTGAGCTGAGTATACCTTTTATGAATTTGCTTTGCAACGTATTCAAATTACAAGCATTTTTTATATTAAAATTATAAATTTCACAAGGCGAATTGAGCCGAGTATACCTTATATTAATTTAACTTGGCTCAAGTGACTATATTCGCCGCATTGAACATCCGTTAGATGTCAACACACATTTCCCACATTTCCCACATTTCCCAGTACATTATTTTTTAGATGAAAAGTATAAATTTTCAAAGCGAATTGAGTCGAGTATACCTTATATGAATTTAATTTAGCTCAAGTGACTATTATATCAGTACATTTTTTTACATGAAAAGTATAAATTTTTCAAAGCGAATTGAGTCGAGTATGCCTTATTCGCCTTGTATTTCAATAGACTTTCTATATAAATACATACATACACACATACATACATACATACATATGTATGTATGTATGTAAATATGTATTTATTCTCAAAAAAAAAGGATCTAAAAGCTGAATTTAACCTTAAGCTTTACGTGCCTTTAATAGCTTTTTATCGAAAGTTCTATATTACAAAATGGTTAGAGAATAAAAATAGCATAAAAACCATTTAACAAAAACAAAGTCCCAAATTGTCTTTAAGGAAAAATTAGGAAAGAGTTTGTTCTATTTACCGAGTGACGTTATCCTCTCTCGCATTCCCAACCCAATATTTTATCCCTGTTCTTATATTTTTATTTTATTTTTGCCCAAATACTTTTATTCAAAAGCATTCACTTTAATCGCATTTAAATTTGGGTCTGGTAGAAGGAAAAAAAACGTTTAAATAAATAAATAAAATAACAAAAACTTTCTTTGAAAGTGTTTCTTAAAATGCTGATATAATAACCATTTCTTTCCCGCCTGCAGTCATAAAAGCACTCTAATAGTCAATCAATATTCATCGATGGATGTGTGTGTGTGTGTGTGTGTGTGTGTGTGTGTGTGTGTGAGTGTGAAATCATATACATACACTTGAAATACACGCAGAGTTCAATTTATAGTTTCAACACTGATTGATGTGTTTAACTGTGGAGCTTCTAAATACGAAAAATAAAACTAAAAAAGGAAGGTATGTACATGTGTACGAGTATCTAGCATATAAAATACCATCATATATATATGTACATATGTACTTTATATGCTAAAAATAGTTCTTGCACAAAAAAAACAAAGGAAAATAACAAATATGTACAATTTTGTTAATTTTAACTTTATGATTGTATTGTATTTCCCTGCAAAGACAAGTAAGGTAAACTCACCTCAATTCGCTTTGGATTTTTATACATTTGATGTCAACAAAATGTGTGTGTGTGATCTAAGGGATATTCATATTACAAGCGGCGAAAACAGGCACCTGATGAATTGCGATCTTATATGGATTCGCCTCAGTTCAAGGCATATTCACATGAAGTAAACTCACCTCAATTCGCTGCAAAAAAATCATATTTGGAATGTAAAATAAATTCATGAAAATGTGTATTGATATCTGAGGGATATTCTACAAGGCAAATTCGCCTTGGATATTCTATTTACAAACGGCGAAGATATTCCCATAGTCAGGTGCAAGGCGAATTCTTACTAAGTGGGTATCAAAACACATTTTTTAATATATTTTTTGACATTAAAAGTATAAATTTCTCCAAGCGAATTGAGCCGACTATACCTTGAGCAGTTGAGTTCAGCTATGAATTCGGACTAGAACCGGTTTTAAGGATAAAAATTTTAAGAGAATATAGCTCATTTATTTTAATAGTGTAATGCGTTTTTTGAGTTAACAATGCAAAATAGTTGAGCATTTTGGATTTTATCTTGTGTAAAAATTGCACACCTCATGAGAGAAGAATATTTTTTCATTTCTTCATTGAGTTGTATGTAAATTGGAAACTTTAAACGCATTTGCTGCAAAACTAGTTTTTTTGAGTTGTGACACTATTGCAGTAAATGAGCAATATGTAACAAAACTTGCTTTCATTTCAAGTATTGACGGCATTTTCTTGCAAGTAACTATCACACCTACTCTTAGCGAAAATTTATTGGAAAATATTAACTAGAATTGAAGCTGGAATTGAAAGCTCAACTATTAGACAGCTTCCTCTATATATTCGAGCGATGTTTTAAGTCAATCTCAGCTAGATGAATGCTTTCTTAATCGAAAGCGGATGCTTTTTGTTCTAAAACATCTAACGTAAATGGCAAAAAAGAAATTTGAAACACAATTCTATGATTAGCGAATAAATCTGCTACTAAGGCAGTAATTTGCACTACATGCTTTAGGATCTTTTCAATTTTATTCCCATTCCGAAATTTAAACGCACGTTATTTCCTTATTTTATTACGCTTCGGTTAGATTTCTAATAAAACGTTCCTGTGTGCACCACCATTAAGGACTTTTATTTTACCTTTTTTGCCCAAACACAACTAAGGAAATAAAAATTAAGTGCAGCACTGCGTGTAGTTTAGTTTTAGACATGTAAAACAAGGATAAAATCGTTTTTGTTGTGTACAAAATAAAAGCGTACATGAAAATTTGTATGTACAGAAATCTAATTTTAGTTGAAGCTTAAATTGAAATATAAAATTTATTACCAAAACAAACAAAAAATGAAAGGGAAATTCCACTTTGAAGTCGAAAGGGATCAACATTTTTTAGTATCTACACAAGCAGGAGCAAATTGAAAATTATTAGGCTCTAAGGACATGGTGCATGGGTACTTTTTTTGAAAAATCAGCATAAAACAAACAATTGGCACCTCCATTTGTGGTAGATTGTTCAGTGAATCGGTTTACGAATCACAGAGAAAATTCGTATTTTTTACCATGTAGTTCGTATGGGGAGAAAATTTTCAAATCACTTTCAATGTCGAGGGATTGAAATAGAACAGCCACAAATATTACTCCCTATATGCTTCGCCTCATAACCTATTGGTATATTTCTAGCACAATGCATTGCGTGAAAAGGGGCCATTGCCTAAATACTAGTCCTATTCAAGGCAGATTCATATAAGGTATACTACGCTAAAGTCACTTTGAGAAAGTTATAATTTTAACTTCAAATAAATTTACTGAGAAATGTGTTGAAAATAGTCAGCTGATCGCTTGCAACCACCAGGTATGAATTCGCCTTGAGTCTTATTTAAAAAGAGGCATTTGACATCAGCTGATTTGCCATAACAAAAATATAGCAATAGATGTTATGACAGCAAATATTAATACTTGTCTTTAAATTATCATGAGCAGCTAGAAATGAGTCTCAAGATTTGACCTGGGAGTTGTAAATTATGTGTCTTGTAAAAGTTGTAAAGTTCGATATCAAATAACAATAAATTACTTATATCCAGAACGTTTTGGGACTTCATTCGAAATAGAATGCCGTAACTTCCCCTCAGCATTAGAAAACTTCTAAAAATTGACATGACATAACCGAGAGCCTTAATTATTCGTCTGGCAAACATTTGCTGCCGATGGAAAAAGTATAAAAAAAAAATTTAAATCCCCGAATATATCTAGATATCATGTGATATATTCTAAACGGCTGGACCATTTTTCTTAAAACATATCTAAGAACCCTCTCGATCAAGTCACCTGTCAAACAGAAGGAACTAACTCAAAATCGGTCTAGCCGTTTGGTCTGTACGTGCACTCGTACGGACACACAGACACACACTACAAACTTATAACACTTCTTGTTTTGGTCTGGGGGTTAAAAATAAAGCACACCAATGAAATTTTAAAGTTTTCAGTACAAACAAGCTCAACTATGATGCCTTTAAGCTTTAAATTTCCTTAAAAATTAGAGCGTTATTTGCTTTTGTTATTCAATATTTATAAAGCTGTTAATGAAGTCGCACCTGACAATGCCACTCTGCTTTCTATTTTCTTTTCCATTATTACTATTTCTTGCGTCAAATCAATCAATCCAAACATATTGTCATGACATCTGTCTGAAAATGAAAATAATATGCCTAAAATATTTATGGATGTGTGAGGAGTGGGTGTGCAAGTGTGTGTTCGCTGACACAGCTGTCACTATGGCAGCTGGTACAAATATATGATTCCACCAGGAAAATATTATTAAATAAGAAAAACAATATTATGTAAAGAAAACAGTTTCTCAAATATTTTAAATGAAAATTCATTCCTGAGAATGGATAGATATATTCCTGTGGCTACATTAAAAAACAATACATTAGATGTAAAAGCAAAAATCAAGGGGAATTCACAGATGTTGTTCGGACAAAATTTTTGTAATTTGCCTTCTCTCTTCTTTAAAAATTTGATTTTATCAGGACCACACAGAAAAAAATTCTCCTGCAATAAGCACGTTTAACTGAAAAAAAAATATTAATCAATTAAAAATTTTATTGAATACATTTTTAATTGATTTTTGTTTTTTTTTTTTCAATTAAACGTGTTTATTGCAAGAAAAATATTTTTTGGGCAAGCCGAATCCATACTTGGTGATCACAACCGATCAGTTGACTATTTTCGCCGCTTTTAATTTAAATATACGTTGGATGTCAACACACATTTTTAAGTACATTTTTTGACACTAAAAGTATGAATTTGTCAAAGCGATTTGAGCCGATTATATCCCATATGATTTTCCTTGATCCGGACAGCTTGAACAAAGCGAATTGCGCAACAGCTGACCTTTATCGCTACAACATGTACCAAGATACAAAAACAATATGCAGTTCGTCTGGCTTCAACTAACCCCATCTGTCAAAAGCAGCTGACTAGCATAACAGTATTTGCAAAATATTTTACTATTAACAACTATAGACAATATACTTAAAGTATAATTTGACTATCTACCACAAAACAAAGCAAAACTTAATATTTGGCAGACGCTTTAAATTTTTTCCTACCTAAAACGTATTAGAAATTAAAACCAGTTGCAACTATGTTCAAGCTCAAGGCGAATTGAGAAACAGCTGCCCTTATCTGTCCTGGTTATAAACAGCTGTTTGAAGCCGAATCGAACTGTTTTAAGGCCCAGGCACATAGAATCCGTCATACGGAAAAAATGGGAAAGTTGGTGGATATTTGTTAAAATAGATCAACAACCTAGCATCTAATTTGGAATTTTAAAAGGGGATAAATAAAACAAAAACCACCAAAATGTCATTAATTCTTAAAGTGAAGACTTTAGTGAACAAGAAAGTGTGAAGATTCTGTCGAGACGTTTTCGAGCAAATCCACCGTGCACGGTTGTCTGATTTTATTCATTAAAGTGTCCACTTTAAGAATATATGACATTCTGGCGGGGGACAGTGCTCCTAGGAAAATTCATTTACGGTTTTTATAGCTATGCTATTTATGTCACGACACAGGAACTAGGACGTGATTTTCGTAACAAAAATAATCGATACTATTTATTTTTATTTTGATTTCTTTGTACTTAAAACCAAAGTACGCAACAATTTATTTGATTTTGTTTTGCTTCGTTCTTTGAAGTCAGTGAAACATAAGTAAAACTAAAACAATGAGAAGGATTGCTTAATTAGTTTTTGTATTGTTTTTGCACATGGGCACCAACCAGAGAACACAGCCAATCAGTTAGGGAGAATTTGTAAAAAATTTATTTACTAAAAATTTAAAATTTTTATAAAAAAATAAGGAAAATTCTTTTAAAAAAATAGTTTCTCCATACAAATTTCAAAATGAAAAAAGCGTTTGTATTTACAAAATCTAGAAAATAATGGGAAATAAATGGGTACGTTTTCAAATATTTGCCGCGAATTTGACATCACCATAAAATATAATTTTATTGCATTGTTATTTAACACATTAAGTTTGCTTGATATAGCTAAGCAACATAGCTATAACCGGGTATTCTAGGACACCTCTCTTCTTTTTGTTTTATTTGCCAACTTTGAATTCCCAATTACTTATCAACTTTCCTTATTATTGTCCGGGTTTTTAATTCTCAAAATCTACGCTAATTCATCGACATCAATAATAAAAAATTGTAATTATTTTTCTATTAAGGTGTTACAAGTAAAAAAAAATTTATAAAGTGGCTTCTGCAATTTATTTATTTATAATCTTTTGGTGTATTAAATTTTTAAACTTAAATTGATTTTCGGCAGCAGCATAATAATTGTGAGATTTACTCAAAAATAAATCTCTACATCTATTTCCTTATTTATTTGTACAATAAAATAATGAAGTACAGCAGCATTTTCCCGCACTTTATTTCTAATGCTTCATTGACTTATTTTTATTTTTATTTTTTATTTTTCATTTAATGAGCAACGTGCCCTTTTATTGTACGTACGTACGTACACCAGTAACAATGCTTCAGTAAACTAAACAATCCCTAACGAACTTCTGCTGCTGACGTTTGTTGCTGCTGTTGGTTCTTGTTTGAAGCCCCAGTCCTGGCTGACTGGCTACTTTGAATTTCTTGCCTGCAATGTAATGATTATTAGCAATTAGCATTGTTGCCATTCATCCCATTACAATATTGACATTTTAATAGTTTCTTTATTGTGTCATCCGCCCTGTCTCCGATGCTGTGATGTAACTGGTTAATACACTTTTGTTGTTGTTGTTGTTGTTAAAAACTAATTTTCAAGCAGAGAGAGCAGAGTTTGAATTCCTTGCTGATGCCTTAAAAGTGGAGGCATTGGAAATTGGAAAAAAAAATTATAAAAATTAAATGCTTGACTACTTTCAATGAGTGGCTGTAAATGACTTTGAGTTTTACAATAATGAGCTCATTAGCATCTGTTTATTTTGTTGTTATGTTGACTTTGGGAAAAAAAGTTTATTGATTCAAGTTTTCAGAATAAATTAAAACGTTAAAGATTTGAATCCCACGTGGATTTGCCTTTTTCTCAACGGCTACAAATGTTACCGTAATTATGAAAGTGTTCTAAGTCATATGCATTTTCGCCTCGAAATATTATATAAAATTTAAATAAATTTATATTATTCGAGACTAGAGCAACTCTAAATTTTGATTTGTTTCAATGTAATCCACTAAATATCTCTACCAAATAAATATTTGACTTAGACCACTTTCATAATTAAGGGCACAAATGTGACTATTTTTGCTGTTTGTAATTTGAATATCCAAGGCGAATTGACACCAGGTGATCTCGATTGAAGCATGAATTCGCCTTGTAAATATACCTCAGACGTCAACACACATTTTTTTGTCATTTCAAATATAAATTTTTCGCAGCGAATTGAGGTGAGTTTTCTTTCTTTTTTTTTTGTTTTAGGTCTACTGCTCTTTACAAGTAAAGTGCCAAAATGAAATTTGAATTGAAAACAGAAAAAATAATACTTAAAAAAAATAAATATTATACATTTTATATATATTAAAATAAGCCACCATAAATGTTTTTTTACAGCTATGCTCTTTTTGCCTGATACAGGAGCTAGTAAGTGAGTTTCACAATAAAAATAGTCGACACTATTATAGCTATAAATATATTTTTGTTTTGGTTTCCTTGTTCTTTTAAATTAGAGTAGGAAAATAAAAGAAACAAAATGTTTGAATTTGTTTTGTTTCGTTCTTTGAATTGAAGGAGACAAAAAACAAAACAAAAACAATCAGAACGATTGCCCAATTTGTTTTTGTATTATTTTTGCACATGAGCTAGAAAAGAATATAATATAATAATATATATTATATGATTGTATTGCCTTGTTATTTAACTTATTAAATTTTTTTAACTATATAGCGAAGCAGCATAGCTCTAATATTCTTTTTTTTTATTTGTATTGTTTTTGTTGTATTTAATTTTTTACTTACCGGTTTTGATCAATTTAAAATTGACATTATTTTGGGATTTGAAAGCCTCGTTTAAACTACTGTGACCGTAATCCTTAAGCACTCCGGTGTAGGACGCCATACTAGATTTTGGGTTAAGGGAACCACCACGTGGTCCCCTCCACCCAAAAAAATTACGACTTTTTGGACCACTTGAAGATTTTCCCAAGAAATCTAAATGATAAAACCACAAAATTAGTTTAGGTCAACAAAGCAGAAAAGAAATTAAATAAAATAAAATAAAAAATTAAATAAAATAAAATAAAATAAAAAATAAAATAAAATATAAATATAATATAATAAAATAAAATAAAATAAAATAAAAAGAAAATGAAAAAAAATTAAATTAAATTAAATTTTAATATAAAAACTCGATAAATAACATTCAAACTGAGGCAAATTCAAACAACGTGGCAGGGCAAATTCATATTCGGCTTAATTCGCTTTGAGAAATTTATACTTTTAATGTCAAACAAATTTACTGAAAAATGTTTGTTGACATCCAACGTATTTAAGTATATTTAAATTCAAGTCGGCGAAAATAGTCACTTGATCGATTGCAACCACTTAGCATTAATTCGCCTTGTCAGGTGATCTCGACATCCCATCCCAAATGATTGTTTTCGCCTCTATTAATTTGAGTCTCCCTTACACGTCACGCATTACACGCATTCTTCATTAAATTTTTATGGCATTTCAATTATGCATTCTTCGAATGGAATTTGGGGCGAATCTATCTTATATGAATTTGCCTTGAAATCAACTAAACAGATAAACTTAATAAAAAAAAATATAAGAAAATTATTTAGCTAAAAGTGTTATTAAATCAAAAAGTTAGTCGAAAATCTAAACGAACAAAATTATTAAGTTAAGCATTTAAAAACACAAAGTTTTAAGAGAAACACAAGTAGTCTATATTTCACAAGTGCTTGTGCTTGCATGTCTAGGTAAAACTTTAAACTCTCCTTAAAGTGTGTATCTCTTACGAAGTGGGTTAAAATTAAGGACACACAATAGTTCTACAAGTGTGTTCACATAAGGTTCCATAAACAAAGTGGGCGAATTGTTTATTAAGTTTGCATATAATTATAAAATAGATGGTGTTTTTAAGAACGATAGAACTTAAGGTTCAGTGAGACGTGCCATACCATAATGTCATTGCCATAACCATACATTCTTTTTGCTTCACTTATTAGTGCTGACATAATCATAAACAGCTGTTTATGTCTTTATTATTTTCAAAAGTACATGGCTTTCCATCATCCATTGTACAGTAGTATGGTAGTACTTGCAAAACTCACACTGTACTTACAGAATTATCTGCATCTTTTTGCATATCGCTCATTTACTTCAATAGTGTCATAACTCAAAAAATTAGATTTTTAAGTTAATAATGCAGAATAATGCGGCATTTCGTATTTTATCTCCCCCTGTTCATGTCTTCATTGAGTTGTATGCAAATTGAAAACTTAAAACGCGTTTTCTTGAGTTGTGACACTATTGCAGTAAATGAGCGATAAATTTTATATATTTTTTTTTATTTTCTTTAAAAGAAAATATTGTTTTTTTTTAATTTTTTTTCATGTACTCTGTCACTTCCCACTCTAATGTCTTACAGTCAGTGACACTAACTGACAAGCAGGTAAGTGTTTTAATGCATATTTAATACAGATGTATATAAAATACTGTTGAGCACACAACTCAGCGTGAACAGAGTTAAAAGGAACTTGTTGTTTAGATCCCTTAGCTAAGCCCAACATAATTTCCCTGGAGAAATTGATATAAAAGGAAATAAAATACTAAACAACAGAAACAAGCACTTAAAAGCACTCAAGGCCATACGAAAGCAAATAAACATAAAAAAACACCAAAGAAAGTATGTCTGCATATATGTACATACTTATGTATGATGTAAGTATGTGTATTGTGCAGTCAGAATTCAATAAGCGTAAACGAAGCCGCACTATTAACGGCCCCTTATCGCATTTACACTTGATTACATGAAACTGATTAGGGCATGCTGAAGAAAGCCTTCGTTCCAGCATATTTAATTGCGTCAGTTTTTTTTTTTTGTTATATCAGTGTCATAAATCTGTTTCACAGTCACAAGTGACAAACTCTTTATTGACATTGATTAACATATTACACTGTAGAATACTTATGGCGTTTTCATTCCCTCTAGTAAGGGCAATACTTTCTTTACTATTTTAAGTACGTGGAACTATATTTCTTAGTAGGGAGTTTTTGACGGTTCAAGGTCATATACATAATGAGTGTGAAGTTAAATTGTGAAATTTAAAACCATTGACACAAACCTTGAGCTTTAGCAGAGCTCTGTTAGCGTATAGACAGAGCTCTGTTAAGTAAAACATATTACTAAATGATCAAACAGAATTGCGGCATAAACACATTTTCCATACAAATTGACACAAAAAATCAGCACCAGAAAGCAGTCGATAGATAATGATCAAACAGAATTGCGGCATAAACACATTTTCCATACAAATTGACACAAAAAATTAGCACCAGAAAGTAGTCGATAGATAGAATCTATTTTATTTTGACAACGTTTTTTCTTATGCTCTCATATATAAATACTCATTCTCTCAAGAATGCTACCATACTTATAATAAATTTCATACAAAACTACAAAGAAAAATAAGCACAAAAGAAAATAAAACTAAAATTATGGAGCATTTGAAGTTACTGCCGTAGATTTTATTATGGGCTTTATTAATTTGACAACGATTTTTCCTGAAGTTGCGGACATATTCTGTTTGATCATATAGAATCTATTTTATTTTGACAACGTTTTTTCTTATGCTCTCATATATAAATACTCGTTCTCTCGAGAATGCTACCATACTTTCAATAAATTTCATACATTTTGTGAACAAAACTACAAAGAAAAATAAGCACAAAAGAAAATAAAACTAAAATTATAGAGCATTTGAAGTTACTGCTGTAGTTTTTATTATAGGCTTTGTTAATTTGACAACGATTTTTCCTGAAGTTGCGGACATATTCTGTTTGATCATTAAGGCTGACCCATGATGTCAACAACGTTCGACTTGTCGCTTACTTAAATTTTAAAATAAAACTTTAAATTGTGTGCAACAAGTCATCGTCGGACAGGCCCTGATGTACTTCCAATGAACTTTTCCCGAAAAACCGCACACCGAGACGGATAATGATGAAGCCAATTTGTGAAAAAAAAAATGTTGCGCTCTTTTTCATAAAAAAGGCATTGTCTATCAGTCCTAATTTACACTATGTTTTAACGAGAGAGAGAGAGAGATAGAGAGACGAGGGTAAAAGAAACATTTCTGTTCCCCTCGTCTTTCTCTCCCACATACTAATCAGCTTAGCAATAAGACTTGCATAGTGTAAGTTAGGACTTATGTCAATCAATGCCAATGAAGACTTGTTATAAACTTAAGATTTTCAGCATTTCGTTAGTGCGCTTTCTTTAATTAATAAATTTAATTACAAAACAAGCAAAACAAGCAACAACAAAAAAACAATTAATAGAAATGTTAGCGGCATTCAGTTAACTTATTTGTTCTGTTATCTAATTTTAGAAATGTTAGAAGATTACGATCTCTCACTTGTCATCGCAAGAGTGAGTGAGCACAAAGATTTTGTTTATTATTTGTTTTTTTTTACATGAAATACTTTGTCAAGCTGTCAAACGGTAAATAACAAGATTAGAGTTTGTAAAAAATTATTTTTGGGGCACCTGTCACCTTTCTGGGGCACTCCACCACTACCACTGCCGCCACCTCCACCGCTGCCACCACTAGCCACGCTAGCAGAACCAGCGGTTGGACCCACAGATGAGGATCGAGTATCTCTTACGGGATCAAAATATTCGGCACTCTTGGAACGTGTACTGAGCAGTTTCTCCTCTTTGGGAGAACGTGCAAAGAGGCCGCCACCCTTTGAGGTATTGCGGCTTTTGCTGGGCGAATCATAAACTCCGGCATAGTTATCAAGAGGCGGGAAACTGCTCGTTGTCGAGCTGTCAGAAGGTGCGGTGGCGGGTGTTTTCGGTTGAAGTCTGTACACAGGCTCGCCGGAATCGAAAAAGGCATCAAAGTTGCGCTGTCTTAAATTTTCAGTATTAAATACTGGATTTTCTACTCGTAACTCTAAGTCTTCACGCAGTCTATTAGATTCTTTGTGTTCACTGGAGGATGCACGGCCCAATTTACCAAGTGGTATATGCAGTCTTGGTCTTAATATGCGGGATTTGCTGGAAGGAGATTTATTTGATGTTGAAGCTTCGGGCGGAAATTCCATGGGCGACATGGGACGGCCCCAGCCAGGACCTAAGCGGGGTTTTGTTGGATCCGTATCGGGTGGGTCTATTATTATGCTGGGACTTCGTTCTCTACTGCCATGATCTAGAGCTCCCGTGGGATATTGTATGGGCGGGTAAAGGGGATTAAGGCCCATGGCCAAGCCGGGATCTTCATTATATCTCAAGGGGTTGGTTTCGTTTAAGGCTCTTGAACGTTCTATGGTTGCTCGGGATGCCAGTGAAGATGAGGACGATGAAGTTGGCTGATGTTGTTGCTGTTGTTGTTGTTGTTGTTGTTGCGTTGAGCGCATATTTAAATCATTATACATGGATGCTCGGAAATGTGGAGAAGATGAGTTTGTCGGCGTTGGTAGCTCAGCAGTCTGTTCTAGTCTACCTTGCTGCAATTGTGTACGCTGCACGGGCGTGGATCGCTTTAGAGATGTCTTGGAAGTGCGACGTGCAGGAGCCAAAGGCGGCGTTGGTGTCTCAAATGGAATTGGTGAGACGGATGGTGTGGGCGAAGGTCTTTCTATTATTGTGGGTAGGGCGGGACGATCGTAAGTAGAGTGTAGAAGTCTGTGTGTGGCCAATGGCTGCAAAATTTCTTGGGTGGCCAAATCCAAACTCAACTGTTCCTGCTGTTCCAATATCAACTGTTCCTGTTGTTGGTGCTGTATTTGTTGCAGTTTTTCTAGCTGTGCCAGCTGCTGTAGATGCTGTTGTTGCTGCTGTTGGTTTCCTCTAAAGCGTGCGAAAAATCCGTTAGATGTGGTAGTTGTTGCTGGATGTGCAGTTGCAATTGCAGGTGCAGGTGCTGGTTCAGCTGTTGGTGTTGGCGTTGGGGTTGGTGTTGGTGTTAGCTGATTGGCAAATGACGTAGAGGAAGAAGGTAAACTTCGGGCAGGTATAACAATTGGCACTTCAGGTTCACGCAAGCAATCGAGTGTTGGTCGTGGACTTATGCGAGGTATAGCAGCACCGTATGTCATCAAGATGAGTTCATCAGCTGGAAATATTACAAACATTCCTGGCCGCCCCCATGTGACATGGCGACAGACTTGAATACAAACATATATAAAAGCGCCTCTCGAAAGGAAATTATATTGGACAGACTTTCAATTGTAACGTTATGGGTCTTTTCCCTCGCTCTACGGCTGCATAAATGTCTTTTGTTTTTTTTTTTTTTTTGTTTTTTGTTGATTTTACACGTTTACACTTATAAATAATAGTTAAGCAAACAAAAAAATAATAATTTTGAAAAACTTAAACCTCTAAAGGATTTAATATAGAAAAAATAATACGAGAAGTATAAAAATTAATTTAAGTGTTGTTTTCTTAAGAGTTAATTGAATTAAAGATTTCAAACGTACTTTTCTTAGTTTACTTAGAAACGAAATAAAATAAAAATATCACAAGTGGTTTTCTATACTATTTTTCCCCCGGATAAAAATATAGAATGAAACCTTTGATCTTTTAACTGCTATCCGTCCGTCTCTGGAACGTTTTATTTAAAACTTGATGTCATTTAGAAAACTGCATTTTGGGGGGCCTTTACGTTGCTTGTCTTAATCTGAAACGAAAAGCAGAAATATTTCAAATGCACATTAATATCATTGACACAAACTCAATATAAATAAATATGTTTACAATCAAAAAATAAAAAAAAATCTTAATAATTCTGCCCATTGCCATTATGAATCGTACAAAAGTAAAAGTTGTGACGTCATTAGCTAAACGAAACGTCAATTCTTTGGTTTATCACTCCATTTGCATCACATTTCCATGCATATTTTGCCAAATTACAATTTTTGCTAACGAAAGCGACACATTTTACTTTCTTCTCTTCAAACGTTATCTCTACTCTTTTTGTATGTTCACCGCACGTGACGTGACCGGAATGAAAAATTTATATAAGCACAAAATAAAAAACTCTACCTTTGTACTTTTACTTTATTATTTTATTTCAAAAATTAGAAAAAATAAAAAGCTGGCACACACACTCACATACGATTACGCGACCACAAAAAAAGTCACCAAAACAAATGAGGAAAATTTAATCCACTAAAAGCTACAGGAATTTTACTTCAAGCTCTTTTTTTGCGAAAACATATTCACATACACACAACTGTTGCATATTCATAGAGAGCAGCTTGTGGCCACTTAACGTGGGTTGTAAATGAATAAATTAGGAGGGCTTCATTTGTGTATGCGAATCAATAAACAAACTGTACGCAAACACTGTACGCTTAAAAAAATCCTTAAGATATAATTGGTATCAGGAACTAAGGAATTAAGGGGGAATTTGAATGAGTCAGCAGAGGGTGAAGACGATATACATACATATATTGGCAGTTGGCGGCGGCTAGCTCAAAATAAACTCGGCAGCGGCTAAGCAAATGTGACGGCTACTAGTCGGCGAACATTAAAACATGTTGGCAACGAAATTGTAAACTCGCAAGTCGATCATAGCATACTGTTACGTTTTCCTCTCTTTAAAAACGCTTTTCCGTAGATTCGAAGATTTGCAATGAATAAAAGACCCCAGTGTACTAATTAGGGTTAAGAATTATACAATCTTTATTTACCAATAAATACCACTTATACTAATCCAATTCAAGAGCTTAACTACAAACACATAGATTACTCCAATATTCACAACTGGTTACCACTACGACTTCCTCGCTGTTGTATACGCACGTCTCAGAAAACCGGCTGCGCTAGTATTGACGCAATTCTGCTTTCTCTGCTGCTTGTCACACATACATACGACTCACTCTGCCGATACTCACCGTGTTGATACACCAATAACAACTCTATGGCAGACTCTCACAGTTGAGACACTAATCAAGACTCGCTGGCTTCACTTACACACGTCTATCAGCTTCGCTGCTGCCTTAATCTTCACTCAAGGAACTCCACAATAACCTCAAGTCACGACAGACTCTAACTACCACTATAGACTGTACTGTAGTCTCTTCAATTTCCAACTCACGTATTGTAAAGCACAGACTCAACTATCCACTCACTGCTGTATCACAAATCACGGACTGCGCACAACTTAATTAACGACTCACTTGATTAACAACAGACTTCTGGTTAGTAACTGAACTCATTCGCAACTGACTCTTATTGAATGCGTCACCCATTTTTATACTTCGCACAACAACCACTAGAATTTTCAAGCAAAGTCTAGACGATCATTATTATCTTCAATGTTGTTTACAAAGCGCCTAACTATGTGTGTATAGGCATACATCATTTAGTGATTGTTTACTTTATTTCTGGCTTTCCTTAGAATTGCCAGGCATGTACAGGGTGGCCCAGAATGGGCGAAGGGGTTTGAATTCCTTATAGCTTTTTTATTATAATTTTTTTTATTATTTTTCTTTTCAGTATTTTGTAGGCTGTAGGTCGCCTTTTAGCCCATGAGCTTCGCTCTCTGTATACCAGCTAAAGGCTCAATTACCCGACTGTAATGTAAAGTAACTGCAACAGTAGGAAACAAATGATGTTTCCTACTGTTTGTTATGTGAAAAGTAATAGAAATGGTTATAGAGATGTAATGTAACGTAACCTACTTTTCATATAAAAATATCGATCAGCTGTTTCCTACGTTACTTTTACATTACATTACCGTCGGGTAACTCAGCCTTAAGAAACTGATGTTGTACCAGGGCAGTAAAAAACTAAACAGCTGTTTAATCGGCTGTCAAATAAGGCCGGGTTGCCAACTGAAAGTTGTGAACGTTTGATTTTCCTCTACTATTTTTCTTTTTTGCTCTAGGATATGCAACAGCAGTTCCTTTTTTATTTTATTTTATTTACATATATGTATTAAGAATAAATTGATAAGATTAAAATTCACATTCATTTGTGTATGATTGTATGCAAATATATTAAACATATTCAGTTGTTAATTATTTCTTAAGTGCGGTCAGGCTTAGTTCTGTTGTCAGGCCTTCGAGAGTTTTTCGTCTCCCTCGCACTGGTTAACTGATCTGCCACGGATAACCGTATAATCTTGCAGTTTTTTGTGGAATTTATTTAACAACCACGTTGCTACTTCCTATGTGAAGGCATAGGTCGTACAGTCAGTCACGGAACTTTTTGAAAATACTGTTAATAACATCTTGGGCATATGGTCTAGTTACTCCTCTGAACCATTCTAATGTAATTTGATTAAGTAAATATTTCCTACTACACTCCCTTCTCCTTTGTATTTAATTCCTACAATTATTATTCTAATAAAATTTCCCAGGAAAAAATAAAAAATAAACGATAACGACAACAATAATATCAACCAAAGAATTTTATTGTTTCTGTTGTTGCTGTTCTTCTACTGTTGCCGACCAGGGGAAAAAATTAAATGTAATTACAGACAAAAACAAATATTATGCATTCTTAACATTTAGCACACAAAATGTTTTTGCAAAATACAGTGTGAACTAAAAATATTCGCGCACCATATGCAGACATTTAAGGATGAATGGTGAGAAAATAATTTAATTGCAAAATAAGCAATTTTCTAATGTTCTTTTTGTACTAAATCTTATCGCATTAAATTTTTGCATCTTATTTTTAAAATTTAGGTAAATTCAAACAATTCCAATTCGTGCATTACCCTTTTTTAAAATTTTCATTCAACATTCTCAGATATACATATATACACAATGATATTGTGCCTGGAGGCAGTTTTGGTGGCGGCGCTTCGGCGTTGAAAGTTTGCCAGCGCGGAAGTTTAGTTGTTTTGATTTTATACACAAGGCAAAAACAGCTATTTTAGCGTTTCAAACATTTGCACTCAGTCTAATTATTAGTGTAGAAAATCATATGTGTTTCATGTTAATTCAACATGAAAATTTAGAAAAAAAATATTTAAACATTTTATGCAGACTAGACCAATTAATACTGAAATCAAAAAAATAATATAAAATAAAGGGTATTCTATCAGTTAATGTAATTTTGACAAATTGCTGTATGTTGGAAACTGTAAGAAGCGAACTATTGACAGTTTCAAAAACGCTAAGACTACAAAATCCCAAAATTAAAAAAATGCCAAAACGAAAAATCGCCAAAATGAAAAAAGCGCTTAAATGAAAAATATCACTAAAAATGAAATAAATCGCAAAAATGCAAAATAAAATCACCATAAGCCAAAAAACTTAACAAAATGCCAAAAGCCAAAAAAAAATCGAAAAAAAATTTAAAAAACTCCAACACTAAAATATCGCCAAAATTGAAGAATAAACGCCAAGGTCAAAAAAAAGTGTCAGTAATAAAAAAAGTCGCCAAAAACAAACAGCACCCTATTGAAACCTTCGTGTGCGAGTCAAAGTCACACTGAATCACACTGAATATTTTTTTGCCCATTTGTTTTTTTTAATCTTTCTCGAAAATTTTGCGTAGGCTCCGCCGGGTAATGCTCAATTGCGTAGCACGTGGTCTGGTCTATGTTCCCGGCTCATCTTCGACGTCTTGGGCAATTAAGTCCTGCACAAGACCTTTCAAGACATGAGAGATTTTTCAAATGATTTACTACATCGAAATATTCTAAAACAAACGCTAAACAACACTGTTGCCAAGACATTTGTTTCAGTTGTTTATCTTGCCTTGGTCTTATAAATGGTCTTGTGCAGGACATTATTGGGCAACAGCAGCGATTCTCAGTAGAACTGCTGCTCTAGGTCCAGCCAGCCTTTGGAACATCTAGTATTGTACCCAACGCCTACACAACCGACGAATCGTTTCGCAAAAAATGGGAAACAATTAAAAAATTAGTCCGCTTTCTTGTGGAATAAACCGATTCATGGCTTATCGCTTTACCCAAAAATTCCTTAGACCAACTAGAGTTATTATGTTAAACTTTCATTCAAACAAATGTGAAGTTCAACGAATATCAAAGTTGAAACAGGAACTCAATAATCAACATGTTTTTAAATTTCTTGCTTTAGTATTGCTGCATTGGCTGATTTTTTTCAGCTCGAATTGTAGTTGTAAGAAGTATGTAAAGAAAATAAATGTAATGCTAGGTACAGACTTAGCAACGTGTTTATGCTACCAGCCAGGTTGCATTGTCGGTCGCATAGCATATGGTTGCATTCGAAGTTTCGAAAATATCAAAATGTTTTGATGATTATGGGTTGCATTGAAGGTTTGCATTGTAGGTTGCAGTGTCTGTGTCAAAATATTCGAAAACGTGTTGCGTAAGCAAGTTGCAAAGTCTGTATCTACCATAAGTAACAACAACAGCTATTCAAGAAGAGAGTGTTGCCACACAAGTATTTTTAAGCGAGTGTAGTCAAGTTAATAGTTGGTGTTTTTTTTATTTTTAAGTTAAATAAGCATTTTCGTACGCGCACTTCTTTTTCCATGACATCATAAAGTAAAAAACACAAGGCAAACGTCATTTTATTCTCAAGCAGAACAGATGACCATCAACAAAATCACGTGTCAAAAAATAACATCAAATTTTTTAGATTTCCTTCAATCAGGCGCGACAATGTACGCATTTATACGAAAAATAAAACTGCACTAACACACATAAGCCGCTTGATGATACATTTGAACGTCTATAGGGCAGCTTAGAGTAGAGATGGGAGCATGTCGTGTTTTTTGTTCGTGACACGAACACGCAAGGCTCGTTTCGTGTTGAATAAAATTGACACGAAAAACACGAAATGATTTTAGATGGAAAATATTCATATTTCCATTAGAGTTGAGCGTCTTGGTATTCGTATTCGTGTTGTGTCGTGTTGGAAAACTTCGACGCGCGCCCATCTCTAGCTTGCAATAAGTCAAGAAAAACTGAAAAAATTTAGTTTCACTAATACATTGTTAATTTTTTTTGGAAGTTCGTTTCGTAGTTGGTAAACTTGTACTCTTTACGTTAAAATTAGTGAGTGGTTTTTTCTCTAAGGTCTTTTAAATATTTTTCCCACTGTAACTTAACTAACCATGTATGGCCTTTTTTTAATTGGCTTTTCTGCACGATAAGGTCTAGCAACATGTGTGAGTGTAATTTATTTGCCACACGTTTCTATAGCGAGATGAAGTTGAGGTTTCGAACAGCTGTTATCCATGGAGGAACTACATAAATAACGTTATCACGAACGTGTTGGGAACGACAAAAGCTGTTGCCGCCATGAAAAGAAAATCAAGGAAGAAAAGTAAGAAAGTAGTCCTGCTGACAGCAGACGCTTAAGCAAATTAAAGATTGTGAATGCGAAGGACAAATTAATGCACTTTTAAATAGAAAAGTTTAAGCCAAACCAAGAATTGCTACAAGCGAGATGTGAGTGCGTGTGTGTGTGTAAGTGTGTGTGTGTGTGTGTGTTGTGTTTGTGTGTGTGTGTGTGCGCGCGTTCCAATATGAAAATAATGTTGGCATTTTGTTGGCAACATGCCAAAAACTACTTTACAAAATTGCCAAAGGAAAACAAAAAAAAAAAAAAACAAATCAAAATGCGAAAAGAAATTAAGCATAAAAAACAATTTAATTTAAATAAATACAATGATGAATAATTGAAAATGTTGAGTATATATTCTGTAGATATTGTTGTTTTGTATTTATTTTTTTGTTGCTTGCTGTGATTGTTGTTTGTTTTTATAACAATTTGCAACATTTTCTCTTACTCGTCATGTTGAGTGAATGAAGTTCTTGCTTGTGCAATTTGTTGGGAAAATTTTGAAAATAAACATAAATCACAAACCCTTCAACCATAAACCTTTACAAAATAGAGCATTTAATTGATTTTGTATGCATATCTATCAGGTTGTTGTTGCTGTTGTAAGAGTATGTTTCAATATTGAAATGAAAGTGTTTCTGATTTTTCTTGTTTTAGTTTTATTTGTGCATAAGCTTAACTTTGTTATACAGTGGCAAACAACACCCTCTTACAACTACACATATTTCTTTAGAGCTTTCAAAGGTTGCTATATTTGCTTTAAGACACATGAACATGTTCCTTTCTTCCCTCCTTCCTTCCTTATTTTGTTATCTAACACGGTTCGTTTCACGTTGTCACTTTCTATGACATCCGTTCGTACTCTTTGCCGTAATTGAATTGTTATGCTGCAATTTAAGTCAACATTTACAAAATTTTTCACACCCACAGCCCACAATCTGCATCACATAACCTCTCACGCACTCAA